>CM032449.1:131834423-131911923 GCA_019049505.1 Pachyrhynchus sulphureomaculatus | reverse complement strand
CAACTGAATTTCAGTAATTTGATTTACTGCTCTTCTTAAGCGCATTTTTAAATCATTTCTGTCTATTGGTGGATTTTTGTAAACTTCTTCTTTTAGATGGTTCCATATAAAAAAATCAAGAGGCGTAAGATCTGGCGATCTTGCAGGCCACTTATTAGGTCCATTGGTACCTAACCAATTTGCACCAAATCTTTGATTCAAGTAGTTTACTACATTTCTACTATTGTGGGCTGGAGCGCTATCGTGCTGGAAAATAATGTCTCCATGATTTAAAGGTAAATTTTCTAAAAAATCTTCAACATCATTTTGAATGAACTCCAAATATCTTTCTCCATTTAACGCACCATCTAATATAATTGGACCAATAATTCTTGTGCCAAGAAAACCCAACCACACGTTAAAGCCAAATCTTTCTTAATAGGCACTTTCTCGCATAATTCTAGAATTTTCTTGGGCCCAATATCGAGTATTGTTACGATTAAATAGACTCAAATTGGTAAATCTTCCGAAAATAGAATGTTGTAATGAAATTGGTTATCAAGGTGGTATCTTTGCAAAAACTAATTACAATAATCTATTCTTTTTTAGTAATCAGTTTGAAATAAATGTTGATTTATTTGATATTTGTAGGACCTGAATTTTTATTTTCTTAAAATGCGGCGAGCGGTTTCGCGATTTACCCCGATTTGTTCTTCAACATGTCTTATAGAAATTGTAGGATCTACTGAACAATGGCCAATACATTGATTTCTGACTCTTTGTCACCAAAAAATACATCATTATGTTCAATTGGTTGCCCTCTAAACTGCTGCTCCATCCTTAAAAAATAATTGTTGGGTGGGTGCCTCCTATCGGGATATCTTGCCATGTAAAACTAGGCGGGTTCTCGGCTATTCTTTCTGCACTCCATAAATTAATAATATGTTTACGTTTTCATCTATTGAATACATTTTTGTTAACGAAAAGTTATTTTTGACATAAAGTAAACAATAATAATTCCTCCTCATTCTGGGAGGAATTAAGCGGGCTACATCCACCAAACACTCTCTATGAAAATACTTATAGAACAGACTCAAGGGGCCAACAGTTCTTCGATACTCCAAGGAATCAAGTTTGTTACCGAGTTCTGGGTTTCTAATCAGGCAAACAACTCTCTCCTGAGTAGAATCCAATTAATGCAGTGTAAGTTTGGGAGCGGTATTCTATTGTTGGTTGAATTTTATACAGAATTAACAGTTTTTATGGTATGGCTTTCTAATTCAAGATAATATTCCTAGCTCTTGAGAAGCTCTCTTTGCTATGCTTCCAACATGTCCATGCCAAGATATATTTGTTCCCAAATTAACACCCAGAAAATCGAGTGATGATGCTAGAGGAATGAAGTGCTTTGACATAACTGTCGGGTTCAGCAAAGTTAACTTTTTTAGAAAAAACTGCTGCCAGGTCTTTGTCAAGTTGAACGACTGCCTGTTGTCCGCAGATATTTGCATGAGTAACCAATGTTCGATCATTTAAAATGAATGACGAGATAAACATGCAGTCATCTACAAAGCAGTAGGCTGGATTCCTGGTCTTTTCCAGCAGATCATTAATGTAAATGAGAAAGAGAGTAGGAGACAGGGCACACCATTGTTTACAGTAAAGGTATTAGGAAGAAATCCATCAACTGCAATTCATAAAGAATGCTCTCTGAGGAAACACAAGATCCATAAACAAAAGTTTTAGATACACCCCAAGAACATAGCTTAGCCAACAATCCCTTATGCCAAACACGGTCGAATGCTTTGGATATCATATCAAGTGCAACCGTTCGAGATTCTCTAAGTGTTCAATTGTGTTGTTCCAATCATGTATTATATAAGTTAGAAGATCTCCTGTTGATTCTTGCTTACAAAAGCTATATTGTTGGTTGCTAATAATGTTGAATCCTTCTAGATATCTTAGATGATGCTGATTGATAGCCTTTTCCATAACTTTCAATATTACTGAAAGTAGTGCCTTTTTTGGATATCAGCTGAGCTGTAGCACATTTCCACCACAAAGGAAATATTAATTTTCTCTAGGATAGGTCGAAAAGTCTACAGAAAACTGGTATTAGATCGCTTGCGCATTTTTTGAGTATTAATATTTTTACAAAATTATTAATTCAAAAATTAATTCTTCTGATATTTTGGCTTTGGCGATATTCCGCTGTGTTTCGCAGAGGAATTTTAGCCCTAAAATTTATTTATGTTACCATATTACCAAATAAATAGTTCTTTAAATTCTCTATTTTCCCGAAAGTCTATATGTGCAAATTCTTTATGTGATGCAGAATTAGATTTATTTGTTTCTCTTGAAACTTTTAAATACCTACTGAAGAGACTATTATAATATGTAATTTGAGACTGTTATTACTTTTTTGGTTAATTTTTTGAGATAACAGGAATGTGTACAGTCACCTGTTGCCTGTCAAAATGGGAATTACATAAGGTACTGTTTTAGGTCCTAAACTATTCATTGCATACATTAATTCCTTGACCAGTATAGAATCGGACAATGGTCAATATTATCTTATGCTGATGACACCATTGTGGTGTTTACAGGGCCATCATTGTTGACTGAACATGATTCTGGCATAGAGGGGATGAGTAAAATTAAAAACTGCTTCGACATATTTAAATTGACCTTAAATACTCCAAAAACAAAATATATAGCATCTTCCCATCACTTCTGCTAAAGGACCAAACTTTCATAGCATTCATGTCAGTAATCTTGAGCATGATATTCTGTGAGGAACATAAAGGGGTTGATTCATAGGTTTAGAGTATCAATAATAAATTTATACTCTAATACTTTTGACTTGATAGAGATACTGAGTATGAAGCTTCTAATAAGTGAGTCTCTGTTAAGGTTTGGTATGGTTGGGTGGTGGTGGTATTTACCAGAATTCGATAAATCCTTTGAAGGTGGTACAAAATTGCCTTGTCAAGATAATATTTAGAAAAAATCAATGTTTTCCTAATGACCTATTATACTCTGAGGGTGTTTTGGATGTGTGTACTTTATATTGTCTCATAATGTGCTCCTATATTCATAAAACTAACTTAAAACAATTTGTGAATCGTGCTCATGGTACCAGATGTACGTTCAGTAGACACCTAGTAATGCCTATAAATATAACATCAAAGAAACTTAGATCTTTTTCTTATTTGGCTCCCAGGATGTATAAACTCCTCCCTCTTGAGGTTAGGTCATTAACAAGACTGTATATGTTTCACAGTGCAAATAGGGTATTTATTTGTAAAAATTTAGCTAAATTCAAAGAGATGTTCTGATCTTCCATTGGTTAATAGGATTATTTTGTGAAAGCATAATGATGTCTATGTGCATATTGTTGGTACTTTTTAAGTATTGTATTTTTATATACTTCAAATGATGTTTACCTTTTGTATTTTTTTCTGTTTAGATTATATCTAGCACATACAGGTGTTCACTTACCTAGGTGCAGTACAAAATTTTAACATTCAATTACTCTAGTAAGTTGTAAATTAATTTTGTAAACTATTATGATATTGTAAACTATTATGAATGAATGAATATATAAAATTTAGTGTTAATTTTTAGTGAATATTGTAAAAACTAGTTACTTTGGTGGGATTTATTCTACATATAATCCAAATAGAAATAAATAAATAAATAAAAAATATATTAGTAACCATTAAAGAAAAAGATTTTGTATCACTGTGTCATTTGCAAAGTATCTACTCATATTTGTTATTGTTAGGAAGGGTAAAAATAGTTTTTAAAAAATGTTTGCCAAAAATATTTTATGTGTGTACCAAGCTCAATAAGCACAGTATTTGGTTTTTTTATTTAAAAGAATGTGTCAAATTTCTAATTTCAAAATATTCTTAGTATAAAAAAGTTCTTATTTACTGTCATTTGTTTAACCAGAGTTGATTCTCCAAAAACATATCTAAAAAATAGTAATAGTTTGCAAGGTTTTGTTGTTTATATAAAAATGAAATAAGTAAAAAAAAATGTCATTAAACATTGCTTCTTATTTACCCGTGTAAACTTTATTTTAATTTATTCTTATGTAAAAGAATGCATGTTTAAACGTATTCCCAACAAAACTATTTTATGGTCCTCAAATTAACTCAAGATTTTCAGGAGAAAGAATTATATTTTTTTTTGTACATCTTAAGTTAAACAAAGAAATATATTTATTTTTATTTAACATATTTTACTTTAAAATTGCTCATCCTCCAATAATATATGTATTATTATGATTTGATAAAAATCAACTCCAGGTTGTAGTTATGCCATTATTCCACATGAAAATATTTTGATTTTTTTTTTTAAAAATGTGTCACACTGGCAGCTGTATACCAAAATTTTAACATTCGAGCTTTTTTTAATAAATATTTAATTTAAGCTAATATAAAAATCTGTTTTCAAGTGTACCAATATTTACAAATTATTAAAATTTTCATTTTTAAAAAAAATGAAATAAGAGCCATAACAAGTTTTTTTTTATAAATAATAAATTTATACTCTAATACTTTTGACCTGTGATGCTACTCATGGGCTGTCCAAAAGGATTTTCTCACAATTAAGGCTTTCTTCTACTTAAAAAAAAACAAATTTGGTTCTTGGAATTATGAGTTGTAATGTATGGTTCATGGAGTAAATATATAAAATCAACCTACTACAATACTAAAATTTAAAGCTGTGTTGTTAGTCCAGATGACCATCCATTTGTATATTTCTTTATTTAATGTGAGTCGACTTACCTGATACCCTTTGACCACAATTGTTTATTAAGTCTAGTATCTATTCTAACATCTGGGGTACCCATTTGCTTTTCAGCAAATTTACGGATTTCTTTAATAGCTCTTGGTGCACGCTTTTTAAATCCAATTCCATGTAGCCTTTTGTGTAAATTTACAGTGTAGTCTCTTGTAACTACTTCATTGATGGCTGATTTGCCCTTTTTCTCTCCCTTTTGTTTTGCCATTTTATACCTAAAACACAAAGTAGCATAACCTCACTAAAACATTCTTGAAGATTTTTAGAAAACTTCCATTCAGTTCACAAAACTATTATATTTTAAAACATGACAAAAAATGTATTTTAAAAATTCTGATTCTTTTTTGCCAAGAAACTTTCATTTTAAAGGAGATGATATCCGATTTATTAAAATAAATAAATTACGAACCTTCCTAAAGGTAAACGAAACTTCCAAAGAACGTCAAGATTGGTTGAAAGGTAAAATGTCAAAATTAATATTAAAGAGTTATGCATTATCGACAGGAAGCGACTTTGACTTCTGCCAAACAGATGGCGTATGCTGTCTTCCCGGTTTCCAGCAATTTTATGACTAAAGCAATGACAATTTTGTATTATTTTTTAAATACATATATGTATGTGTGTATATATATATATATATATATATATATATATATATATATATATATATATATATATATATATATATATATATATATATATATCTATATATATACATACACATACACAAGGGGACTAGGAGCTCCTTGCTCAGTGGATGTAGAAAATAACCCCCTTAGAAACGGTTTTTTTTAAATCGGAGGCTCTCTTTTGTAAAAAATGTGTACCGCCCGATTTTTAAATTGAATGTTAAGTTGTTAAAGTTTCACTGTAGGTAGAAAGTCGTCCCGGTCAACGATTTACCGTGTTTAGAGGGGTCTAAAATTTAAAGTAAAACGAAGCCGGCTGGCTACTGATGATCCTTAAAATGTGCCTCGTTGAGTTCCTCAGAAATGCCGCGAAAGTAGAACTTGTAATATATGTAACAATAATGGGAAAAAACCTGTGCGGCATCTCTGCAAAACTCGACGGGACACATTTTTAATGATCCAGCAAGAGCCAGCTGGCTTAGTTTTGCAGCGACGTTTTGTTCCACGTGCTTGTCTTTCTGTTCCGATCCCTTTCAGCACCTTTCTCTGAAGTAATTTTTCTTAAAAACTGTAGGTTCTATTCCTACGTTCAGTATTGTATGCGTACTAAATTTCGTTTGAGAGCTATCGTGTCAATTTACATATAGGCGAACAGACGGACAGATAAATAGACCAATGGAAATTGAAAAAATACAAACAGTTTTAGATATGATCGAAGAGAATTTAAAAACCTAATTCAGAAACCCATGGAGAATAGAATAGAAATCACTAAAACGTATACGAGGGCTACCTTTTAGGTTTTTACAAAAATAATGAAAGGGAAATTTTTTTTGGTACAAATCGTTTTATTGTTTCTTAAAATATTCGCAATTTGTACACTTTTGCACGCATTCGAACCAATTCGCGAAACATTTTTTCCACTCTGAAGTTGGTACCTCAAAAACATGTTTTTGAAAGGATTCAACAGTTTCTCGAGACGATGAAAATCGGTGTCCACGCATTTTTTTTCAACATTCCGGAACAAAAAGAACTCGTTAGGCGATAAATTAGGTAAATAAGGGTAATAAGACACTAATTCGATGTTTTTCTCCAGAAAAAATTGTTTGGCAAACTGTGTGAGAACTGGCATTGTCATGATGAAGAATGATGCGACGTTTTTTGGTTGTTACCGATGAAGTCTTCTGGCAAACAAATTGTTATATACCATTCAGCACTAACTGTTCTTCGATCCTCTAAAACAATGGTTTTAACATGTCCAGTATACCGAAGAAACAAGTGATCATTTTCTTGGAAGTGCTTCGTGAGTGAACTATTTTTGTTGGATTCGGGTGATCTTGAAACACCCAAACAGTTAATTGTTGCTTCGTTTCCAGCTCGAACGCATATATTCCAGTTTCGTCTCCTGTTACGATGTTGTATACGGATTTTGCATGTCCTCGGTCGAATTTTTTGAGCATTTCCTTACACCAATTGACACGAGCCTGTTTTTGAGTTTCGGTCAAATTATGTGGAATCCATCGGAAACAGATCTTTTTTACACCTAAATGTTCATGCAAAATCGAATGTACTGCAGTCTTCGATATGCCTAAGGATGCCTCTATATCACTATAAGTCACATGCTGATCCTTTTCAATTATGTTGCGTACAGCATCGATGTTTCTTTGAGCAACAACCGATTTTGGTCGACCTTCACGAAATTTATCGATGACGGAAGCACGATCATGACCAAATTCTGCAAACAAATTGTAAACAGTCTTTTCTGATGGTGATTCATTATCAAAGGTTGAACGAAGCGATTCGAAGCATTGTTGTTGAGTTAGGCCTTTACTAAAATCGTAAAGAATCATCCAACGAAAACCTTCACGTGAAATTTCCATTTGTTTACAAAACTGTTTTTTAAACGCTCACCGTAAACAAACTACTGGGCCAATTTATGAGCAGCCACTGTTTTAACAATAACAAATATCAAATTGTACAACAATGATAATGTCACATCTTAATGGCGCCATCTAGTGGTCATTTGTAAAAAATTAAAAGGCTGCCTTCGTATAAGAAACCAATATTCAAAATACTATTACAACGGATACTAAATATGTTAATTTTAATAAAATGTTAAAATACTTGCGTGAGCTGTTTTTTACTTTCTTCGCTAAAGAAAGTTTTGTATCCGTGAAAAAGTCACTCTCAGATTTTTGCGTTTCTTCACGTTACAGGGTCCTTGGTCCGTGAAAAACACATCTAGCCTGTCGGTATGTTTGTCTTTCTGTCTGTTACTGCGACGAATAAAATGAGATATTGATTTTATGGGATTAAACGAGTCACCCTAATGAGCTTTTTTGTATAGAAACGCGCGTAGTTTTTAAAAAACTTTTACTGTAACTGATATCTCATAAAACTACAAATAATGGGTAAATAAGTAACACACTTGTGTTGAAATTGAATATCATTTTTGAGGGTTGCAATGCCTGCGGAAATATGGACAAAATTCCTTGCGAAAGTGGCTTTTTTTGTTGAATTGTTTGTTTGTTTTCCTTTTTTTTGTTAGAGCTCGGGCTAAGAAGTTCTAAAATTTTACTTCAAAGTCTAGCAATAGTGGTTAGATAAGGGTGATAAATTCAACATCCCAGTTTTACACTATTATTTGCAACTGCACAAAAGCCAAACAGATTAGTTCAAATTACAGAATTATAATATTTATGGGCCTGTCTGTCCTAGTCGAGTTTTAATCTTTAGCAAAGATCTCATCCGACTCGAGGAAGTGTATGATATTAAATTGTAAAATATTTGAATAGATTTTTTGGAAATTTTTATTAATCTGTCCTGTCAAGTAATATAAAATCGGACCCAAATCATCTAACATTTGTTTAATTTATGGATAATGTCATACTACGGGTAGGAAAGTTTCATCTATAATTTATAATATATATATATATATATATATATATATATATATATATATATATATATATATATATATATATATATATATATATACTAGCCGGGCCCGCGGCTGCGCTCGCGTGGACTTGAGTCACTACTATCGTCACTGCTTATTCCTTATGTTACCCAACGTAATAAAATATCTCCCATTATTTCCCCTTATCTCCCAATATTCCTCCTTATCTCCCATTATCTCTAAATAATTTTCATTATCTAGGCTTATCTCCGTTCATCTCCCATTATTTCTCCTTATCTCCCATTATTTCTTCTTATCTCCCATTATCCTACCATAACTCCCATTATCTAGACTTATCTCTACTTATCTCCCGTCATTTCTCCTTATTTCCCATTATCTAGGCTTATCTCGACTTATCTCGCAATATTTCTCCTTATCTCCCATTATTACTCCTTATCTCTCATTATCCCACCATAACTCCCATTATCTAGACTTATTTCTGCTTATCTCTCATTATTTCTCCTTATCTCCCATTATTTATACTTATCTCCCATAACTCACCTTATCACCCATTATCGAGGCTTATCTTGACTTATCTCCCATTATTTCTCCTTATCTCCCATTATCTCACCTTATCTCCTATTATCTAGGCTTATATCGAATTACATAGAACATATGTATAAATTTATAAAAACACGTACATCGGATAAGTGGTTGTCGAGTGATAAGCGCACTAACGGACGAACAGACAGACGGAGAGAAGTTGCATTTTATATATATTATTATTATTATATAACCTGGCCAAAGAATATATGTATGAATTTAAAAAAAGACACGTAAATCGGATAAGTGGTTCTCGCGTGATAAACGCACTAATGGACATACAGAGAGACATTGCATTTTATATATATTATAGATTATAGATATCCTCTGCTACATAATATTGTTCCATATTTAATTAGATTGTGTATTGCAAGAGAACGCGCTAGCGGCAAACTTTTTTTCCGACTTCAGTCACTATTATCGTCACTGCTCATTCCTTATGCTACCTATCGTAATAAAATAAAGCCTATAACCTGGCGGGAGAATACATGTATGTATTAAAAAAAAAGTACGAAAATCGGATGAGTGGTTCTCCAGTGATAAGCGCACTAACGAACAGACAGATAGACAGACAGACAGAGAGACAGAGATACGTTGCATTTTATATATATTATAGATGTAAAAAAATGTATATCTATAACCTGGTCAGAGAACATATGTATGAATTTAAAAAATCACGTAAATCGGATAAATGGTTCTCGAGGGATAAGCGCACTAACGGACAGACAGACAGACAGAGAAACGTTGCATTTTATATATATTATAGATATAGATTATTATTATTATTATATAACCTGGCCAAAGAATATATGTATGAATTTAAAAAAAGACACGTAAATCGGATAAGTGGTTCTCGCGTGACAAACGCACTAATGGACAGACAGACAGACAGAGAGACATTGCATTTTATATAATTGTAGATTATAGATTAAAGATATTCTCTGCTACATAATATTGTTCCATAATTAATGGTTTAGGCTGCGTATTGCCAAGGAACGCGCTAGCGGCAAACTTTTTTCCGACTTCACTCACTATTTTACGTCACTGCTCATTCCTTATGCTACCTATCGTAATAAAATATAGCCTATAACCTGGCCAGAGAACATATGTATGTTTTTAAAAAAAAAGTACGTAAATCGGATAAGTGGTTCTCCAGCGGTAAGCGCACTAATGGACAGACAGACAGAGAGACGTTGCATTTTATATATATTATAGATATATATATATATATATATATATATATATATATATATATATATATATATATATATATATATATATATATATATAATGCAACGTCTCTCTGTCTGTCCGTTAGTGTGCTTATCACTCGAGAACCACTTATTCGATTTACGTGCTTTTTTTTAGAACATACATATGTTTTCTGGCCAGGATATATTTTATTACGTTAGGTAACATAAGGAATAAGCAGTGACGATAATAATGAATCAAGTCAAAGTTTGCCGCCAGCG
The DNA here is from genome assembly GCA_019049505.1 of Pachyrhynchus sulphureomaculatus. NCBI lineage: Eukaryota > Metazoa > Arthropoda > Insecta > Coleoptera > Curculionidae > Pachyrhynchus > Pachyrhynchus sulphureomaculatus. The sequence continues at coordinate 131,901,529 of CM032449.1, read as the reverse complement.
CGCTCTCTTGCAATACCTAACAAAACCGTTAAATATGGAACAATATCATGTACCAAGAATTGTGTAGAAAAAAAATCCGAGGTAGCATATATCTACCTATAACAGACAAATACTGATAAACGTTTTTACCATTTAATTTTTCAATAAATAAATACGTAAAATTCAAGCTGTTTTTCCCACATTAACAACTTAATATTTATCAAAAAAGATCTATAACGCAGGCCAATAAAAAAAAAATTGTAAAAACTTTTTAAACCAATACATCTAAGTGTTATGTTTTTTTGGGTGCTGAAACCGTATCTGGTATCAGTTTTTTGTATTACCCATAGTTCTCTCACAATATGACATCGATTAAATTTCAAAATAGGGAATAAAATCCTCTTCCTCCTTGAAAAACTGAGCAAACTGTTGATCCCTTGTTCTATAATGGTAAATAGATGTTCCAGATTCCAATAAATGTTTTTCTTTCAGCCTAGAACCAAGCAATTCTGCTTTTTCGTTAGTCAAACCCAAATCTCTCACTAAATCATTTAACTCAGCTTGCGTAAACAATTGTAGTTTTAAATTTTTTAGAGAACATTGAAACTCATCATCATCCGGTCGACTTTCATTAAATTTGGGACTGGACTGTAAAACGTCATCAATAGACTGAGGCGGCTCAGGGACAGGAGGTCCCGGTCCATGTCCTACCGGCCGATTAGCTGAAGTAAAGTTAGGATAGACAATTACTTTCTTATTTTTGAAGTTATATCCAAAAACATCAACGCTGCAAAAATAACAATCATTTGAATGATTTTCTTGCTCTCTCCATACCATGGGTACTGCAAATCTAAAAGCTTTCTTTTCTTTCTTATACCATTTCCGAAGATCCTCTACATAACCATAACATACTCTGTGAGGAGCCCAACATTTTTCTTGATTACCGATTTCTACACCAAAATATGCAAAATATACTTTTTTACAAAGGCAGTAATGTTTTTTTTTGATTTTTTTAACTGCAAACTCACCACATATATAACAAAAAGTGTTGGGGAGAGTTTTTACAACCACGATTAGCCATACTTTGAGTGTGAATTAAAGCACATGGATTAAGCACTGCAATGCGAGGTTATATCAACTGGAAGAAAACAAACAGCTGTGACATTTATCGAAACTGACAACCTAATAACATTTGATTTTACTGCCAACCTTATAAAATTCTGATTTTATTACCAACCTAATAACATTCGAATGATAAAAAAATAAACTTTTCACATTTTGAATATTAACATGTGAAAAATTGGTGGGTGATATACGACTTTTATATTATTTTTTTCGGAGCACACCAAAAAACATTGGAATCAAGTAAAATTATTTAAAAAGTTTTTTCATCGTTGGCCTGTGTAATATATAAAAACGCTTCTCTGTCTGTCCGTTAATACACTTAGCACTCAAGAACCACTTATCCGATTTACATTTTTTTTAAAATTTATACATATGTTTCCTGGCCAGGTTATAGGATATATTTTATTAGGTTAGGTAACATAAGGAATAAGCAGTGACGATAATAGTGAATCAAGTCGGAAAAAAAATTGCCGCTAGAGCGCTCTTTTGCAATACACTGACTAAACCTTTAAATATAGAACAATATCAGGTAGCAAAGAACATAATCTATATAAAATAAAACGTCTCTCTGTCTGTCTGTCTGTTCGTTAGTGCGCTTATCACTCGAGCACCGTGTTTTTTTTTATTCATACATATGTTCTCTGGCCAGGTTATATAATAATAATCTATAATGTATATAGATATATAAAACAGTCTCCGCCAATAGACCCGACATTACTTTTCAGTGCAAAAAAGGAAAAGTCACCTATCTAATTGACATCCCCAACGACACAAACATCCAAACGAAATACACAGAAAAAATCTCCAAATACACAGACCTTGCAAGAGAAACAAAAAGGCTATGGAAACAAGAAAAAGTCTTCATTGTCCCCCTCATCATATTAGCCACAGACCTTCCACCAATAACATTCACACTACACTTTGTGCCATTATGACTCAGCACAAACATACACAGAAACATTCAGAAGTCAGTGATTTTGAAAAACATGTAAGATTGTCAGGTTATTCCTTGATACACAATGGTAATAGCGTTTGTGCTGACTTGGCTTGGGCCCGTCAGCCAAACATGGAACCACATTGACCAAATGTGAAAAAGAAGAAATTTCTTGTGATAATATATATAAAATGTAACATCTCTCTGTCTGTTTGTCCGTTAGTGCGCTTATCACTCGAGAACTACTTATCCGATTTACGTTTTTTTTTATTCTTAACTTAATATTTAGTAAAAAAAACCTATAACATATATATAAAACGCAAAGTTTTTCTGTCTGTCCGATAGAGCGCTTAGCACTCAAGAACCACTTATCCGATTTACCTGTTTTTTTTTTAATTTATACATATGTTCTCTGGCCAGGTTATAGGATATATTTTATTGCGTTAGGGTAACATAAGGGATACGTAGTGACGATAATAGTGAATCAAGTCCTCGCGAGCGGAGTTGTGGGCACGGATAGTAGTTTATTATATTTAAAGAAATAAAGTGAGTGAATGTACATTTTTACTGATACAAATTCCGGAGTAGAATATTCCATGTTTGCGTAAAAATCTTTTTTCGATAGAAGTAAAAATTTAGATTTAAGTCAAATCTTATTACTCATACAGTGTCCGAAAAATAGGGGTGGTGTGGGGTTAGAATGTAACCCCGGCCTTGGAAATTTAATTGCTACGGAATGTTTCATCAGAATGAAGCGTGCCTTCTATGTACAAGAGTTTGACAAAAATAATAATTTTGTTTGTGACTATAACGCATCTACACCACTTAAAATTAAAGGAATTTCATCAAAATTGAATTGCGTTCGAGTGTCAATTCGCGAGAATCGTTATTATTTACATCTTACAAGATACAGCTGGTGCAAGAATTGAAGCCTACTACTACTGCTCAGATGCTTAACTTCATTAAAGGTTTGAATAAAATTTTAAAATGAAACTTTTTTAGGACACTTTATACATAAAACAGAATGAAAGCAGAATTTTTAAAAAATATTTGTATGACTTTTGACTATCAGAAAATTCTTATTAACGAATTTACAAAGAACGTTTATAGTTTTTGTTGCTTTGTTCCTTAATTGTCAATAAATTTTAAAATTCCATAGAAATACGGAAATATTTTTGATATGCTAGTTATATGTTCCTACTGCGACAAATTAAATTTCTTCCCAGGGGGTTGGGCAGTGTCGACCTGTCTTGCTAATAAAGAAAAAGATGAAGAATATAAACCCAGTCAGAGGCGGAGATATTTAAAGGTCCTTATTAAAATCCAACTTTTAATATACGATGCATTATTCGATAGGTAGGAAGATAATGTCAGTTTTTCTATATTTGATATATTCAAATTAAGTATACTTTAAAAACTTGGGTTTCGCTCTATATTTTTTTGCAATTAACATTATTTTTAATATTAATTTGTGTCCATTTATATTTACAGAATTTATCATGAAAAAGAAGCAGTTACAGTTATATTCTCATAGGAGTTCAAACTGAACCATACAGCAGTAGAGACGGCTCGTAACATTAACAGTGTATTCAAACAGGAAACCGCAAACAAACGTACGTTGCGATGTCGGTTCCAAAAATTACAGGATGGAAATGGAAGCCTTATAAATGAAGAAGATCGTACCAGTAGACGAGACAGATATCCGCATATCAATTCGAGAGCTTGTTAAAAAGCTATTCATTTACTGGGAAAGTCAATAAAGCTGGACAAATGGGCGCGATACGAATTGAACAAAAATCAAAAAAGTTGTTTTGAGGTGTGTTTTGCGGTTCTCTTGCGTTACTTTGTGAGTCGCGATGAAAAGGGATTATGTACACATTGTAAAGCCAAAGCTGCACTACAAGAAGAATATGGTGCCTGTTGGGTGGTTTACTGGCGAACCCATCACTTCAGAGAATTCGATGAAACGCACAGCACAGCAGTTCGGTATTATTTTGCAAGAAGGACCAATCCTTCTTCACGATAACACCAGACTACATGTCTCACAAATGTCTTTTCAAAAGCTGAACGAATTGGGCTATGCAACTATGTTTCACCTGCCGTACTCAGTGCATCCGGCGCCAAGCGACTACCACCTTTTGAAGCCTCTGGAAAGTTTGTGTAATAGAAAGTCTTCAACGACCAAGATACTGCCGAAAATGCCTTTCGAGAGTTTATCGAATGTAATCTTAAACAAAAACAATAATATTCCAAATTTTGCTAAGAGGCAAGCAAAAATCGACTTTATGATATGTATTGTGAATTTATAATAATGGTGAAAAAAAAGTTTTTTAATTAATTAAAAAGAGCAAATATTAAAAATCCTTCAAAACACCCATGTCTATGGTATTTAGCAGTGTCTTATTTCACATTATGAAACTGCTATTTGATATTTTTAGGCGTTTTAGGGCTGTTTACCGTTAAGGCAAACCATCGGGTGGTGACTTTTGCAAAACAGGACCGAATTATCAGCGGGGGATGTCACATCTTATAAATAATAACTTTTTACCTACTATGCTGACTCTTAAATATTAAAGAGAATCAGTAGGGTTTCCTAAATGATTGAATTGGTTAACAATCAGTAGTTGATCGTTATTTTATTCAGTGTATTCAGTAATAAGCTCTTCTGTTATTTAATTTGCTGCTTAGAATTTTCGGTGTCGAATTTTATAAATTCTAGCTAGTTTTTGCAAGTAATTTTAAGTAATTAATTTTTTAACACAAAAAATGAAGTAAAATACCTATATTTTAGAAACTTTTATGGAGAATGTACATAAAAGTAATCAAAAGAAAAAAATTTAACAAACCCTAAAATCTACAAATTCGCGGAAATAAAATTCTTAAATTGTAATATTACTGATCGTGTTGTCATTTTATTTATTTTTTACTAATTGGACATTTTCTATATTTTTAATATAATTAGGAATTTTTAGTTTTCAATTTCATAAATTAATTTCATATCAAATCAGTACGATCGGAGAGTTTTCAGGTCAAAAATGGTTTAAGGCAGAGCGACCCCTTGTCCGCGACGACTTAGTTATGGAGGCAATCATAAGAAATAGTGGAATGGAAAGAGGAGAAACAATTTTCAGAAATAACCACCAATGCCTTGCTGATGTGGACGACCTAACGCTACTGGCGAAAACAAAAAATGGACTCAAGAGAATTATGGCAAAATTAGAATGCGAAGCGAGAAAATATGGACTAGTAATAAATGAGAAGAAGACAAAGTACCTGAAGATAACCTCTGGGACCGGTAAAAATTACGAATTCCAGAAAGTGGAAGAATTTACATACCTGGGGGTAGTACTGGAGAAGAATTGACATGAGGGTAGAGAGATACAAGCGAAAATAGCGAAAGGAAGCGAATAATTTGGGAGCTTGAGAATGTCAATGAAAACCAAACATCTATCTAGGAAGACCAAAATGCGAATATATCAAACTATTATAAGACCAACGGTGACATATGCTTGTGATACTTGGGTGCTTAACAAAAAAGAAGAAGAGCAACTGGAACGAAAAATGCTGAGAATTATCCTGGGAGGAATAAGGACGGAAGAAGGATAGAGGAGAAGAACAAACCTGGAGGTTTATGCACTCTATAAGGAACCAAGAATAATAACATTTGTGAAGGCACAACTAAGATGGCTGGGACATATACAGCGGATATCGAGAGAGAATGTTGGAGATAGTACTACATAGAAAGCCTATCGGAAGAAGACGGAGAGGAAGACCGAGGCCGAGGTGGATGGAGACGGTGGAAAAGGATCTTAGGGGTATGGGTGTCGGCCAGTGGAAGAGGGAGGCAATGGAGAGAACCCGGTGGTGAGTAGTTGTGAGCAATTTTGAACATTACTGTGAATACGAAATGTAAATGAGGCCCGAGGCCTACAAGGCCTGTAGCTCTGTTTAATAAAATAAATTGAAAAATCAGCTCCATTACTAACCATAACTAATTTATAAACATATCTTAAAAATATAAATATGTATTTGAGGGAGGCGTCAACATGCGGAGATCGTAATTTTAAAGTAGATTCTTGTAATATAGGAGGTTTAAACCCGAACATCGATTCAGTGCACACCTACAATAAAATAAGCCTCATATACTCGCTCTCTGCGAAATTAAGGTCATTTTATTGACCAGTACACTGGCACTATCGAGCGGCCTAGGCGTAACTTTGGAATCTGTCTTTGCCAGAAGCGATCTTTCTTGCAAACCAGAGAAGGCTCTAAAGCTCCCAAACTTTAATTTTATTTAGTTAAAAGTAACGAATCAATAAACACAAGGTTTATCTACTGTCTCTGTCGACCACCGAGTAATACTAAATTTAGAACACTTTTACTATCCAAGTGCCGGAATTGCCATCCTGGGCTGTTTTAATGTCCACAACATCAATTGGCTTAAGTATTCAAATATTACCGACGAACAAGGCCGTGAAGCTGAAACATTCTGAATTTCTGCTTATCGTTGAACTAATATGGATTCATTTCGTAACGGAGAGTTTGCCAGTCTGTTTGACTATTTTTAATCACTAATCCAGAGATTTACACCGTTACCAGAAATCTGCCGTTAGGATCTTCCGACAATAAAGTACTTTCGATTTCGAGTATTCTACCGAACAGTGACAGAGAGGCGCCTAAACCGAGCAAGATTTAGCACTCATGGAATATGTTCGAAATTTCCCTTGGTTAGCACCCATCAAGGTACCAGATTCCGATGGTCAAATAGCATCAAGTACCTGGGTCTCCACTACGACAAGCGGCTAGTATGGAAGGACCAAGTCGCCGCAAACCAACTTCTCGGCAAGCTGGACCCCCTCCTCAACAAGTCCAGCAAATTGTCAACCCGAAATAAGTTGACGATTTACAAGATGATCGTCCGAGCCGGATTGCCAAATTTGACGTTTCCACAGGATCCACCCTCCAGACCGTCCAAAACAAGGCTCTTCCTATCATCGTCAAAGCCCCATGGTTCATCGGCAACACCCACCTTCATAGAGACCTCCAGATGCCAACAATTCGGGAATTCATGAGCAAAGACACATTCCACCCCAACCCCACAGTCAGGACCGCGTACCGCTCTCTTTCACGCCATGTCCGACGTCACCTCCTAAGGCTCTCATACACTTTCAATGAAAATACTTGTAGAATAGACTCAAGTCGTTAACCATTATTTAATTTTCTAAGGTATCAAGGTTTCTGGGAGGTTCTGGACTAGAATCCGACAAATGGGGGAGCAGAGTCCCAAACATAGGAGCAGTATTCTATCGTTGGTCGAATTTGATCTCTGTACAGAATTGTTGTGGTGTGTAAAGCTTTCTAGTTCGAAATAGTATTCCCAGCTATTGAGCCATTCCTGTCAAGACATATTTGCTCTGAAATTAACGCCCAGCAACTTGAGTGACAATATTAGAGGAATGGAGTATCTCGATTTAACTATGTCTTTTTCCGCAACGTTAACTTTTTTAGAAAAAACTGTCACCTGGCTTTTTGTATCGTTAAATTCTACTTGGATATTGTCACGCCAAGGTAAAATTTCTTCCAGATCTTTGTTAAGTTGAACGACTTCTTTCTGTCTGACGAAGGAAGAAATAAGCTGACTGTCATCTGCAACGCTGTAGCTTGGATTTCCGGTTCTTTCCAGTAGATCGCTAATGTAATAAAGAAAGAGAGTAACAGACAGTATGGATCCACTTGTAAAGAATGATATTCTAAAATATGCTGATCCATAATTTTCGATATTATTGAAAACAGTGCGACTGGTCGGTAGTTCTATGGCAAGGTCTTCTTGCCTTTTTTGGGTATTAGTTGAACTGCAGTGCATTTTCAACAGAAAGGAAATATTCTCTTTCGGTCGGATAGGTTGAAAAGTCTAGCTTAAGTGCACTTCGACAATAGTGTCAGGTGTTTTTCCTTGGAAATCGACAGTGAAGTATAGAGTTCAGCCAACAAGCTGGTTTTCTTAATAGCCTACCGACAAAGGCGTAAAAATTCTAACGTCATATATCGTAACACCTTCGTTAGTAGTTGGAACAAATACAAATAAATAATCGATGAAACCAAGAAGGCACACAATCAATAAATTTAAAATAAACTTCTTATCTGCCCTATCAATTTCAAATGCTTCTGGTCGGTTGCTAAGACCGTTAGTCAAAATTTCACTAAAAACACTATACCGTCACACCTGTTGAGAAACTCAATTTTTTCGCTTAACTCTTTCTTCATATTCTACTGATGATTTCCAAGGGAAAGTACCACCCACGATTCCCGATGTGCAATCAAAGATGCCCAATATTGTCTTGAGACAGCGAGTCATAAAACGCGTTTTAATGAAGCTAAATTTTAAAAAAGCTTCTGGTGCTGATGGAATACCTGCCATGGTATTCCAAAAAATGCACTAGAGAACTAACACCAGGTTCTTGCGGCCTTTGCAACCTATCCTATAGAAAGCGAATATTTTCTTTCTGTCTGCAACATACGAGGTTTAAACTCGAACATAAATTCAGTGCATCAACATCTGCAATCAAATAAACCTCATGTACTCGTTCTCTGTGAAACCAAGGTCAGTTCATCGACCAGCTCAGTCAACTTTCTCTGTCTTGGGTACGATTTCTATTCTCGGTTTAGGAGTAACTTTGGAATCTGTCTATTTGTCAGAAGAAGCCTCTCTTATCAGCGAAAGGAGCCCCGAAACTTCGATGTTTTGTGGTTAAAAAAACAACTCAACAAACCACAAGGTTTAACTGCTGCCTCTACGACCAAGTGATAATGACTTTAGACCACTTTTTGCTTCTTTTGCAGATACCATCGATCATTTACATATTAACTATCCAAATGCCGAAATTGCTAACCTGGGCGACTTTAGGGTCCACAACATCACCTGGCTTAAGTATTCCAATACTACTGACGAACAAGGTCGTGAAGCTGAATCATTCTCAGTCAGTTGTGGCTTAGCTTACTGACTAGCTAACACGGATCTCTGATCCGAGCTGATACCCAAAAAAGGTAAGAACATCTTACCAAATAATTACTAACCAGTGGTACTGCTGTCAATAATATAGAAAGTTATGGAAAGGGCTATCAATCAGCACCTTCTAAAATATCTGGAAGGATTCAATTTTATTAGCGACCATCAATATGGCTTGGTAATCAACATCAATAGGAAATCTTCTAAGGTATATCACACATGTTTGCAACAATCCAAATGAACATTTTGAAAAATCTCAAGCGGTCGCACTTGATAAATTCAAGGCTTTCGACCGTGTTTAGCATGACGAGTTTTTGGGCAAGCTACTTTTATGGTATGTCTGAAAAGTTTTGTTTATGGCTGTCTTGTTTCATCAGAGACTGTTCTTTGTGAGTGGCAGTTGACGGGATTCTTTCTAATACCTTTACTATTAACGCCGGTATGCCCAAAGGCTACATAATGTGTCCTAGGCCCTTTCTCCTCTCCGACGATCTGCTGAAAAGGACTAGAAATCCAATCTATAGTTTTACAGATGACGCACGCTTATTTCTTCATTTACTTTGAACACTTGAACATCAGCTATACGAGGCTGGTGTGAAAAGTCCGTGCAAAGTCCGAGAGATGGCACCACCGGCGCGTATCGAGGTCATGTTTAGTTAGTAGCATCTCTTGAATGAACGCACACCAAGTTTCAGCCATATTGGTCTATTTCTTTGTGTTTGGCATTCGTGTGAATCAAGGAAGTCGAGTGATTTTCAAGAAATGGACGAAAAAGAATTTCGTGTGGTGATTAAACATTACTTTATGAAAGGCAAAACGCCTCAGGAGACTAAAGAGAAGCTTGATAAACATTATGGTGACTCTGCACCTTCGATTAGAACAGTCTATAAGTGGTTTCAAAATTTTCGGACTGGCCATATGGGCACAAGTGACGCTGAACGTTCTGGACGGCCTGTGGAGGTTACGACTCCAGAAATCATTGATCAAATCCATGATATGGTGATGGATGAGAGAAGAGTTAAGGTGCATGAGATTGCTAGTGCTGTGGGCATCTCGACTGAACGGGTACATAATATTTTGTATATAACATTTGGACATGAGAAAGCTATCCGCAAGATGGGTGCCGCGATTGCTCACGCTTGACCAAAAACGGAATCGTGTGAAGTGTTGCAAGAATCGTTTGCAGCTGTTCCAGAAGAATCCGTCACTGTGGATGAAACATGGATACATTACTATACTCCTGAGATCAAACAACAATCTAAACAATGGGTTACCAAGGGGGAATCTGCACCAAAAAAGGCGAAGACCGTTCCTTCGGCCGGAAAGGTTATGGCGACTGTCTTTTGGGATTCGCAAGGGATAATCCTCATCGACTATCTGGAAAAGGGTAAAACTATTACAGGTGAATATTATTTCATCGTTATTGGACCGTTTGAAAACCCGAGCTGCAAGAAAAACGCCCGCGATTGGCCCACAAGACAGTCCTTTTCCATCACGACAACGCACCAGCACACACCTCAGCAGTTGTGGTCGCAAAATTAATGGAAATAGGATTCCAACTCGTTTCACATCCCCCCTATTTTCCAGCCTTGGCTCCCTCGGACTACTATTTGTTCCCCAATTTGAAGAAATGGCTGGCGGGACAAAGATTTCATTCAAACGAGGAGGCGATTGCAGACACTAATGGATATTTTGCAGACTTGGACAAATCCTATTATTCGGAAGGGATCAACAAACTAGAACATCGTTGGACGAAGTGTATAAGCCTAAAAGGAGACTATGTCGAAAAATAAAAAGGGTTTACCCCGAACACATAAGTAGTTTTTATTTTTGCACGGACTTTTCAAACCAGCCTCGTATATAGTAAATATCCCTAGACAGCAGGAAGTCGTTCAACTTAACCTGGTAGAAATTGTTATGGTGACACTAACCAAAATAGTTAAATTCTAACGCTACAAAAATCCAGGTGGCAGTTTTTTCTAGCTCCATTTCTCTAGCATTGTTACTCAATTACTGGGCGTTAATTTGGGAGCAAATATGTCTTGGCATGAACATGTAGCAAAGGGGGTTCTGAAGAGCTGGGAATATTATTTCGTACTGGAAAACCTCACATTCCACAACATCTTTTAATCGTATTAAATGGTCAAATTTGACCAACGATAGAATATTGGGTCCATATTTTGGGCTCTACTCTCATACAAACGCTTCATTTGTCGTATTCTATTCAGAAGATAGCTGTTCGCCTAATTAGAGACCCAGAACTCACCAGCAATTTTGATTTCTTGGAGGATCGAAGAACGAATAGTTTTTCGGTGATATCGCTTCAGGTGAAAGCGGTGAAACGGGTGGTTGTCAATAAATTTGGTATATATTCAACATCATTATGAGAATTTTTCTTGGTTTTTGATTCAAGTCATGTGCAAATTTTAAGCATAAGGAGTGTTAGATGAGTATCTTCGGATATATCGTGTTATACGTCTTTTTCAGGATTCTTGGATTCAAGGAATCTAAAAATGTTTTCATTATTCCCAGTTGTAGCAGAAATAATATGTGGAAATTATTGTCACGTTTCAGTTATAGAGCCCTTCCTCTGCATAACCTTTTTCCGTTTATCATTGCATTTAAAATATTGAGATTTAATTCTCGGACCAGGTTTTTTTAGTGAGTAAAAAAGTCAAATTCAGTATATATTTTAGCGCTGCTTGTTTGTGAAATGGGTACCGCGTTTGTTTATAGTGGACCAAAAACAACAACGTGTTGATGATTGTGAGCGCTGTTTGGACCTGTTTAAGCGCAATAAAAAGGATTTTTTCATGCGATATATGACAGTGGATGAAACATAGATCCACCGCTACACACCAGAATCAAATTGGCAGTCAGCTGAGTGGACAGCAGCTGGTGAAAGCCGTCCGAAGCGACCAAAGACACAACAGTCGGCTGGGAAGATTTTGGCCTCTGTATTCTGGGATGCACATGGGATAATTTTCATCGACTATATTGAGGAGGGAAAAACAATCAATAGCGGAGTTTATGTAAAGTTATTGGTGCGGTTGAAGGCCGAAATTGCAAAGAAACGGCTCTAAATGAACAAGAAAAACGTGTCCTTTCATCAAGACAATGCATCGTGTCACAAGTCAATGGTTACAATGGCAAAATTGCATGACTTTAAGTTCGAATTGTTTACTCATCCACCGTATTCTCCAGATTTGGCCCCCAGCGACTATTATCTATTCGCAGACCTCAAAAAAAATGCCCGCGGGAAAGAGATTTGACTCCAATGAAGAAGTTAGGTAACATAAGGAAATAAGCAGTCGCCGAAACTGAGGCCCATTTTGAAGGTTAAGACAAATCCTTCTACAAGAAAGGTATAGAAATGTTAGAAACTGATTGTATCGCTCTTGAAGGAGACTATGTTGATGAATAAAGTAGAATTTTGCAAAAAAAATATGTTTTAAGTAGCTAGACCAAAAAATTTTCAACCTACGTCTTATGTTGTACTGCTCCTAATCCAGAATCGCTTGATTCCTCTTAGAGCCGAGGTAGTTAGGAATACACGTCGCCCCATTACAGCGCATCCACAGGAAGTTCAGTTTCTCATTCTTCGTAATAGGTGTACTTAAAGAGCTCTCTTGATTCCTCTCAAATGAACTATCCAAGACTATGTTCAGGCTAGTACAATTTGCAGCAATAAGAAATCAACGTGAATCGCTACATTCGCACTCACACAACTCCGACGTGGTTGCTGTATCCATAGTTACATTTTGTACTATTTCTGTTGATTAAAACATTGTAAACATTTCTTTCAATTAAATTTCTTGCAGGTGTCTAGTCATTTGCGGTCTTCCAAAAATGTTTAAGGCGTTTTCTTAATATTATACCATACCATATGCTTATCGACTTTTTCCGTTCATCGCCCTGTATCAGAAACTTGATATCTACCTGAATCCACACACACAGTCGTCGATTAACAAAAGAGGAGACATTTTTATAGAAACCCACCAGACACCTGTACGGATTTTGTCGTAATAATTTATACCGCCGATTCAACCTGCCTTGGCTTCGTGAGACTCACGAAATTTTTATATGAAAGACGCGAATAAAAGTATATATAAAATAAGCTCTATTATGAAGCCGTGATCCGACAATAATGCAAAGGAATCAGGAACTTTTCCCACCGTCATCACATGGGCTAACCGGTTTTGATATTAGAACGGATAACGTGCATGCGGGGGATGATTTTTGAATATATTGTTTAGTTTTTGCTTCCCTCGGTAAAGCAAAATAGTAGGAAACAATTATTTTTCAAGATTTTGACATTTTTGTACGTTTTCCGGTTTCCACCAAACGGACACAGCACGAAACACAAACAAAAACTGCTTTTCTCGACAAAAAGAGCCATGTTTTGTAAAAAATAAACAGTTTAGAAAACATATTTGTGGGAGAACAGTGTTTTTAGTAAACAAAACACTTTCCCATCTCGAGTCGGTACATCAAAAGAAAACAAATTTGTTCGTGTTTTTTAGCCGGTTTGGTTGGAACACCTGAATGTTTTAGTTTTGTTCTCTGCGACATTTGTACTCTACTCTTTCAACTACTTATCAAGTTTTTATCAAGTGTATGCGATTTATGGAGAGTTTGTCAACACTTAAAGTAAGTAACATTTTTAGTGTTCCGTATGGAACACTTATAAGATCACTTCGGTGTCTGTCTGTCTGTCTGTCTGTCACACCCGATTTTCTCCGAAACTATTTGACATAGAAAGTTGAAATTTGGTAATAATATAGGAATTGATGGCCTCATCATAGCCATGTAGTTTTAAGAGTTAAATTTTGATTTAAGGGGTTAGTTTTGGAGGGTAAAATTGGAAGTAAAAAAAAAAATTTTTTACTAGATCATCGAGTGTGGTGTCAAATGAAAGCAAACACGAGTAAAAATAATATATATATATATATATATATATATATATATATATATATATATATATATATATATATAATGTAATACTTGCGCGCACTTATCTTTGTATTATTTTTAAAAAATCGTGAAAAATCGCTGTCCCTCCGCCTTATCTCGAAAAGTACTTATCAAAAAATTTTGAAAAAATTCTGGAATATTCTCCACGGGGTGTAGATTAAACGAAAAATATCACGAGTGCATTACCCTTAATAATTTATCTGGTATTTAAAAAAAACAAAAATTTCAAGGTCATCAGATTTCAGTAAAGATTAGGAACAAACTTTGTTGAAAACTCACTTGGGGTGTGTTTTGTGAAGTCACTGATCATTTTATACCTCTGTAACAAAATTTTTTATTTTAAAAGCAATCAACGTACGGAACACTAATTTCGCAAGTTTAACTTGCACTTGACCTGTTATTTATATTATTTTGTTAAAATTTTTATTCAATTATATATATATATATATATATATATATATATATATATATATATATATATATATATATATATATACAGTAATACCCCGCTTTACGCGAGGGATACGTTCCGAAAAAAAATCGCGTTAACTGAAATTCGCGTATATCGAGGTTTATGATTAAACATAGTCAAAATTTAATACAAAAAAATACAAATCATTTTAATCAATCACTTTAATTCTAAGAACACTTTATGCAATACATACTCTTATTTTTTACGGAAAAATACATCTATTGTCTTTTGGGTAACGTTTTGTTTACGTTCTTGTAAAATACGTTCATAACACCCAACACTGTTTTTAATTGTTTGACACACACGGTCATCATTATTGTCTATACTCTGCAATATGTCCAAACCTGAATAAATTTTTGAAAGTGCATTTTGTATTTCCCCTGAAGATAAAACTTTCTCTTCTACTTGTTCTTCCTCATCGTAGATAGGATTATTCTGTAACTATATCAGATCTTCATTGCTAATAGGATCGTCGTGCGTTGCTACAAGTTCTACGAGATCTTCTACCGTGACATCTTCAAGTTCAGACCCCTCAATCATTGCAGCAATGTCTTCAAGCACTTGTCTCTGCATCTGGACAATTCTTCTAGGTGCTTCCACTACATCTGGCCAAAGATTACGCCACACCCCATTCATACAACTCATTTTAACTTCCTTCCAAGCCTCTTCTATGTTGTGAATAGACTTCATAATGTTGTATGACTTCCACCACTCTCGCATAGACTGTCTTCCTTCCCCGTCAGTTTCATGAATTAGTTGGCTAAAAGTGCAGCGATGGTAATAAGCTTTGAAGTTTGCTATTGCTCCCTGGTCCATAGGTTGTAATGTTGACGTAGTGTTTGGTGGAAGGAACTTTACGTACACTTTTAAGTCTCTGGGCGTATCAAGTGAGGTTGGATGTCCTGGGGCATTGTCTAAGAGTAATATAACTTTAGGTTCAAGCCCATTTCTGTCACAGTATGATTTGACTGATGGGCAAAAACTATTAGAATACCATTCTTGAAAAATTTCCCGTGTAACCCACGCCTTTCTGTTTGATCGCCACACAACTGGTAGACTTGTCTTGTCTGTGCCTCGCATTGCACGGGGTGTTTCTGAATGGTACACTAGTAAAGGTTTCAGTTTGAAATCACCAGTGGCATTACCACCCAGCAGAAGTGTTAGTCGATCTTTCGCAGCTTTGAAACCACTGGCTTGACGTTCTTCCTTAGAAATGAATGTTCGAGATGGCATTTTTTTCCAGTAAAGTGCGGTCTCATCAACATTGAAGATGAGACAAGCAGGAATTTTCTCTCGTCTAACGAAGTCTTGAAACTTGTCTGGAAACTCAGCTGCAGCTTGAATGTCCGCGCTGGCCGCCTCGCCTGTTATGTGGATATTGTGAAGATTAGAACGCTGCTTGAACCGATGGAACCAGCCTCTGCTGGCAGCAAAAGTCGGAGTGGCACTCCCTTCTCCTTCTTTTGTTTTCAGCATCTCATACAAAGATTTTGCTTTTGTGCATATGAGATCTTGACTTAGTGGTGTGTTCTTCTTATTCAAATCTTCGATCCAGACTGACAGTAATTTCTCCATTCTTTCTAAGATAGATGATCTCGAACGAGAAAGTTTTGTTGCACTTATAGGTGTTGAACCTTCGCTGGAGATTTTAATTTTTTCCCGATTTTTATAAATCGTTCTCACAGTCGATTCTGAGAGTCCAAAATCTCTCCCAACAATTGTTGCTTTGCCTCCATTTTCCATTCTTCTTAACACTTTCATCTTCAATTCCAAAGTGACGCTTTTACGCTCTTTTTTCTTTACAGGCGGCATTTTTAACGTAGGGTAAATTATGTATGTATGTATCTCCAATAAATATTAAAACAAAACTGCCAGCCGACCGAACTAACATTACGGAACAAATGAACACACGAAACGAACGAGGAAATCCCCATAGAACAAAGTCGAAGGACAGGGAATTCCCAATTCTTCAAAGAGAATATTCAGAGAAAGCGGGGATCCCCCCGCGACCATAGAGAAGTTAATGACTACATGAGCGCGAAATTTGAAATTCGCGTTATAGTGAAACCGCGCGTAACGGGGTCGCGCTAAGCGGAGTATTACTGTATATATCTATTTAGTTACAATGTTGCTACGTTTAAAAGAGTTGACTGCAAGTTTACCAAAACTGTTCTAATTCGTTTTTAGGCCATGAATTCTAAAAAGCAGTGGACTAAAAATCAGTGCAGCAATCTAGTTGAAATGTATCGTCAACATACTAACTTATGGGACTCAAAAAGTATACGTTGTAAGAATAAAAAACAAGATTCACTCAAGGAAATTGGTAATCATTTTGAAACTAGATCGAAAAATCAAAAACTTGCTCAGTCAGTACAACAGGGAAAGAAGGAAATATAAAAGCATGAAAAAGTCTGGGGCTGGACACCCGTTTATTTCAAAATGGTTTGGATATGATACTATGAGTTTTGTGTATGACAAGAATAAACCGAGGAAAGGAAGGCTTACCTTGATATAATGTTGAAGAGCGTCATACAGGGCCTCACTTATATCCGCTATGATTCGTGATACAGAAGAATTTGAAATTTTGAATAAATATTTTAATGATTGAAAACTATCCCTAGTGGCTAAGTACCTCAGAGTTACTGCCAGGCGATCCTTCACCGAAATTGCGTCCCGGTAATTTGTATTTTTCTTGGCCATTTTAGGTCCTAACAAATTATTTAACAATTCAAAATCGATACTTGACATTTTGGTAAAATTATGGCAGGAAGATCTCAATTTTCCATTTAACCCAACATTGTCACTGCTTAAATCAGCCAATAATTCTGTGCTGTAATTAACTCTCCTTTTTAATAGAGAACTGACCCAATACCTTGTTTTTTTTTCTGTTTTGGCCATTAACTAAAAACGAACCACAGCAAATTATAAAAAAAATCGTCATCGGATAAGGACATTCTTGCAGAACTAAACAAAACGGGAAAAAGAGAATAAACACTAGCAACAAAACTTTTGAAACACTCTACAGGAACTGTTTGAAAAAAACAAAACATGTTTTGTTTTGCTTATGAAAACAGAACTGTTTTTTTAAACTGTCCGTTTGGTGGAAACTCGGCTTTAGGTAGTGAAAAACATGGTTTCCCCTTTCTGTACGTCTGCTTGTCCAAGAATGGAATCTTCTTTCTTTGAGCTATGGGTTTCAGGATAATGGAATGACAAAGTTTAGTATATTTTGTATAACTTCAATTTACCCGACCGTGTCGAAATTATTAAGCATAAAGATACCCTTGTGTTCAAAAATTAAGGGAACTGCACTGGTGAGCAAAAAAAATCGACTCAAACTATTTGGCTTCATTTAACACGGATCCTAGAATTTACTGTTCATATATTTTTACGGATTTTAGTATCATTTGGAAGCCCATTCTATTCTCTTTCTAATGATGCCAAATTCCATAGGAGTGTGGTGTCAAATGAAAGCTTGTGAAAACACGAGTAAAAAATATATATATATATATATAATGTAATACTTGCTCGCACTTTTCTTTGTATTATTTTTAAAAAATCGCGAAAAATCGCTGTCCACCCGCCTTAGCTTGAAAAGTACTTATCAAAAAATTTTGAAAAAATTCTGGAATATTCTCCACGGGGTGTAGATTGAACGAAAATTATCACGAGTGCATTACCTGTAATAATTTATCTGGTATATAAAAAGACAGAAATTTCAAGGTCATCAATTTTCAGTAAAGATTGGAAATAAACTTTGTTGAAAACTCATTTGGAGTGTGTTTTGTGAAGTCACTGATCATTTTATACTTCCGTTACAACATTTTTTATTTCAAAAGCAATCAACGTACGGAGCACTAATTGCGCAAGTTCAACTTGCACTTGACCGGTTATTACTAATTAAAATGATTAAAAGGAGAACAAGGATTGAAAATAGGGGTAAGAGAAGGGAAAAATTAAACAAATTTTAAGTTTAACAATTAAATTTACTGATAAAAACCAAAATTAATATTTTGTATCATCCCCATAGCCTTTATTACTGCTTCCAGCCGGTTTTTCATGGAGCGGTTGAGCTTTTTTTACCACTGTCTGTACGATTCTTCCCCCCTCTTCCGCCATCGCAACCTTTGAGTCCTTCAGCGATGCAGGGGCTGGATCTCTGGCTTGAACCCTTCTTTTGAGCTCATCCCACATATGTTCGATTGGATTGAGGTCAGGATTCCGCGCAGGCCTGTCTAATGTGGGTATTCCCACTTCCGCCAGGTATTTCCGCACCGATGCAGAAGCATGTGGCCTCGCATTGTCATGCATTAGCACAAAACTATCGCCAACAAACCCAGCATAAGGAACGATGTGTTCCTACAGGATATCTTCGATGTACCGGTGAGCAGTTAATCCATTGTTACTAGTCTACTCAGTCACGAAAACCATCCAGAGATGCCTCTCCACACTATGACAGAACCTTCTCCGCAGGCGATCGTTTCAGTAGTGTAGCATTGCGCATAGCGCTCCCCAGGCCTACTATAGACTCGTCTTCTTCGATCATTGCCATATTTGGGCTCGTTAGCTGGTCTCTTCGGAGTTAGGTTAGCTTCTTTAAACCTTCTTCTGCCCGTCCAATGACTGACAGCCCGACCACGAACTTGTCGGAGTTCCTGCTGGACCTCAACGCCGGTCAAGTCACGATTTCTTAGAGTTGTGTTGACAATGAACTGGTCGTCTCGCTTCGATATCTTCTTCTTCCTGATCCTGGTCTGTGTGTAAAGGCGCCAGTCTCTTCGTAACATCTGTAGAATTTGGAGACAGCTGACTGGCTCAGGTGCAGTTGCGCAGCGACTACATGTTGGCTATGCCCTTCTTTCAACAGAGCAATGACTTGTGCCGTTTCTTCGGGGTTGGTACCCGTTTTCCGATGAGGTAATTAATGAGCAGGTATAGCAGAGATGTTGAAAATGCAATTTCATGTGTTTTTATGGGGATGAATATCGCGCAACGAGTACGTTGCTGAGCGAACAAAAACGGTTCTATTGTGTAAAACTGTTTTAATTAGTAAAACTTTTTGGAAATCCAAATATTTTCTAACGATATCAAAAATAATACCTCTGTTTGAAAATTAAATTCAAGGATCGGTATTAAATGAAGTAAAATGGTTTGAGGCAATTTTTTGGTTACCTCTTGCTGATTAAACAAAACTATTAATTTATTCATCCAAATCTCTTTGGTTTAAAGTAATCTTCTCTCACTATAACACACTTATGCCAATATTTTTCCAATCTTTAAAACACTTGTTATACTCGATTTTTATTACTGCTTTCAAGGTGGCCAACAAATTCTCTTTTGTAGCGTCTATAGATTCAAAACGGTGCCCCTTGAGGGGTAGTTTGAGCTTGGAAAACAGGATGTCACACGATGCCATTTCTTGTGGATACGGTAATTGCGAGATCGCCATCCTTGCATTTTTATCGTTGTTTTGTTCGATGTTGCGATATCGTGATGCAAAATTTATTAATTGCTCTGCTACAGTTCAAGCCTTGTTTTACGAATCGACTTATGTAAATGACTCTTACTAAATTATACTCCTTATTAACTCTTTTGTCAGTTGACCATACCTTGACTTTTGACCAACTTTGATGTGTTTTTTCACACATGTATATGAATACATCCACGTCCACACTGTGAATACGTATTTCAAAGTGGAGCCCATCAAAAAAAAAACAACACTCTCAACGTGACGATGAATCTCATGAATATTCAGTGGTTTTGGCACACAACGAAGTAACACATGATATCAGCCCCAGTTGTTCATCAAAATCGATTGGGTTGATCAATTGATATTTCAGTAAGGTATAGAAGATCTCTAATACTTAAATGGTACATACAAGATCTTTTTTTTTCTGTTCTTGGGGTATGTGTCAATTAAATAAAAACCGGCCAAGTGCAAGTCGGATTTGCGCAATTAGTGTTCCGTGCGCCGATTGTTTTTAAAATAGTATATATATACGAGGCTGGTTTGAAAAGTCCGTGTAAACATAAAAACCACTTATGTGTTTGGGGTAAACCTTTTTTATTTTTCGACATAGTCTCCTTTTAGGCTTATACACTTCGTCCAACGCTATTCTAGTTTGTTGATCCCTTCCGAATAATAGGATTTGTCCAAGTCTGCAAAATATCCATTAGTGTCTGTAATCACCTCGTCGTTTGAATAAAATCTTTGTCCCGCCAGCCATTTCTTCAAATTGGGAACAAATAGTAGTCCGAGGGAGCCAAGTCTGGAGAATAGAGGGGATGTGAAACGAGTTGGAATCCTATTTCCATTAATTTTGCGACCACAACTGCTGAGGTGTGTGTGTGAATAATATTCACCTGTAACTAGTTTTTCAAACCCTTTTCCAGATAGTCGATGAGGATTATCCCTTGCGAATCCCAAAAGACAGTCGCCATAACCTTTCCGGCCGAAGGAACGGTCTTCGCCTTTTTTGGTGCAGATTCCCCTTTGGTAACCCATTGTTTAGATTGTTGTTTGGTCTCAGGAGTATAGTAATGTATCCATGTTTCATCCACACTGACGAAACGACGCTTAAAATCCTCCGGATTCTTCTGGAACAGCTGCAAACCATCCTTGCAACACTTCACACGATTCCGTTTTTGGTCAAGCGTGAGCAATCGCGGCACCCATCTTGCGGATAGCTTTCTCATGTCCAAATGTTTATGCAAAATATTATGTACCCGTTCAGTCGAGATGCCCACAGCACTAGCAATCTCACGCACCTTAACTCTTCTGTCATCCATCACCATATCATGGATTTGATCAATGATTTCTGGAGTCGTAACCTCCACAGGCCGTCCAGAACGTTCAGCGTCACTTGTGCCCATATGGCCAGTCCGAAAATTTTGAAACCACTTATAAACTGTTCTAATCGAAGGTGCAGAGTCACCATAATGTTTATCAAGCTTCTCTTTAGTCTCCTGAGTCGTTTTGCCTTTCATAAAGTAATGTTTAATCACCACACGAAATTCTTTTTCGTCCATTTCTTGAAAATCACTCGACTTCCTTGATTCACACGAATGCCAAACACAAAGAAATAGACTAATATGGTTGAAATTTGGTGTGCGTTTATTCAAGAGATGCTACTAACTAAACATGACCTCGATACGCGCCGGTGGTGCCATCTCTCGGACTTTGCACGGACTTTTCAAACCAGCCTCGTATATATATATATATATACAATAGATAAATTATCAAATGTAATGCACTTGTGAGTATTTTCTCTCAAGAATATTTCAGAATTTTTCAAAATTTTTTGATCAGTACTTTTCGAGATAGGGGGGAGCATTGATTTTAGGCAATTTAAAATAACACATCACACACAACATATGTATTTTTGAACTTGGGTTTTCACAAGCTTTCATTTGACCTCCACTCGATGACCTTGTAAAATTTTTTTTTTCACTTCCGATTATACCCCCCAAAACTGACTTCTTAACTCAAAATTTAACTTGGAAAACTATACGGCTCTGATCGGACCATTAATTTCTATATTTGTGCCAAACTTTAACTTTCTATGTCAAATAGTTTCGGAGACAATCTGGACGGAAGGACGGACAAGCAGACCGATAGACGGACAGACACCGAGTGATCCCATAAGTGTTCCGTATGGAACACTAAAAAGACGCGTTTATTTCAAACCTAATAAAGTAAATTTTTGTCAGATGTTAACAATAGTTCTACCAACCTAAAAACAAAAACTTTAATAAAAAGCAATATCGCTCGTATTTAAACAAATAACCGGTCAAGTGCAAGTTGAACTTGCGCAATTAGTGTTCCGTACGTTGATTGCTTTTAAAATAAAAATTTTTTGTTACTGAAATATAAAATAATCAGTGACTTCACAAAACACATCCCAGATGAGTTTTCAACAAAGTTTTTTTCCGATCTTTACTGAAAACTGATGACCTTGAAATTTTTGTTTTTTTATATACCAAATAAATTATTAAAGGTAATGCACTCGTGATAATTTTCGTTCAATCTACATCCTGTAGAGAATATTCCAGGATTTTTTCAAAATTTTTTGACCAGTACTTTAAGGGGGGACAGCGGTTCTTCGCACTTTTTTAAAAATAATACAAAGAGAAGGGTGCGTAAGTATTACATTATATATATTTATGACTCGTGTTTTTATAAGCTTTCTATATTTGACACCCCATTCGACCAAGTGTTTTTTAAACAATTTTTTTTTTTCGCTTTCGATTTCGCCTCCCAAAACTAACCTCTTAAGTCAAAATTTAACTTTCAAAACTGCACGGCTCTGATGAGGCCATCAATTCCTATATTAGTGCCAAATTTAATCTTTTTATGTCAAATAGTTTCGGAGAAAATCGGGTGTGACAGACAGACAGACAGACAGACAGACGGACGGATGGACACCGAAGTGATCTTATAAGTGTTCCGTACGGAACACTAAAAATCTTCCCTTAATTTGTGTACATAGTAGTGGTTCCTACACTTGACTTTCCTCCATCTATACCATATTTCAAAATAGTTTTATAAATATATGTATACCTGCATTTCTGTTCTTGAATTTCGAAATAGCTTCATAGATTTCGCATATAATACTTGCCTATATTCCTGTTTATTAATTTGAAATAGTTTCGTAGATGTCGCAATATATAACTGCTTTCAGTGATTTTGGAAAAAATTATTCTATATTATTTTCCGGATATTTCCGCTGTTTTTGTATCAATTCTAATCAAATATAGGTAGTGGAAAATCTGGTCATATGAAATGTGAAAGAAAATTGAATTATTCGAGTTATACTCGAACAAACACATATACAGACAGACATTTAGTTAGATACATCGACCTATATTTTTTTTTTGGGGAGTGATGTTTAAAGACATTTCATTAAGTATTTGTTATCTTTCAATTCTAGAACATTCAAATCGTTAAGTAGATAATAAAATAAATTAATGAAATTTGAAACTCCGTTGTTTACATCTCATAAATATGTTACATTATCTTAGTAATGGTACGCCCGTAGTATTTTTAACATTGTTATTGAATTTTGGTCGTAACTAATTTCAGATAATGCATCTGAAACACTTTTTCAATAAATATCTATTTCAAAAACAAAATATTATTATTGAAAGAGAAAAGCAAAAACATCTTAACAAAAGTTCAGAGATATTTTTATCGTAATATATATTTTTTATCTGTCCTCGTTTTTAATTTATTTGCTTCGAACGTGCTCCCGTGGAATGTGTTTATTTTAAATTTGGACTCGCAAAAAGTTCAATGCACTCATTTAGACATCACACACACGCACATATTATACGCACACACATAGGTTTACGCACAAATCTAGCAAGAATTTTATGTTATACACCGGCAGAACGCCTGCTTTAAATGAATAATATTTAAAATTAAATGTTTATGGTAAAACAGAGAGATTTTGAAACGCTTATTTTTCACATGCCTTTGTCCTAATCGTTATCTCAAGCATGCGCAGTATTAACACGAAGGAATTGCAAAGGTTAGGTTAGTATTCATTTTCTATAAACTTTTTATTTTCATTCATTTCATGGTTACAGGAATTACAGAAAAGGAGAGATAAGGCCACAAAGGCCAAAAAGATACACCCTAGCCAAGAATCACAGTCCCTAGTACGGTAAGGACTGGGGAATCATATGCACAAGTCACCCAACGGGAAGCAACAGAGTCAGCACCACACTCATCAACAATACCTGAACCATCTATTATGCAGCTTATACAGAATATGATGGAAACACTAGATCGAGTCAATACAAGACTTGACAAATTAGAAGCCAGGAGCACAAGTGCTATACCTAAGACGAAATACGTATTGCTGTCTGGAATGCCAATGGCATTCTAAACAAAATATATGATCTTGAAGTTTTTCTAAACACTCAATATTTCTGAGACGCCCATGACAAAACAATCTTTCCTTAGAATAAGAGGATACAAAACATATCACATTATCCACCCGGGCAACAAAGCTAGAGGTGGCAGTGAAGTCATAATAAGGGAAACAATCAACCACTTGTCATCTGCAAAGAGAGGAAATTCAATTAACTGCAGTTGGAATTACGTCAACAAAACAAAAACTGAGAATCGGTGCAGTTTACTGTCCGCCAAGACATAATCTCACAAAAGAAGAATTCTTAGCCCTACTAAGGTGGCTAGGAGAAAGATTCATTATTGGGGGAGACTTCAACTCTAAACATACCGATTGGGGATCCAGGGTAAACACAACTAAAGGTAAAGAACTAAGGAAAGCAATACAATAAATGAATTGCAACTATCATTCAACAGGCAAGCCTACCTACTAGCCTACTGGTATAGATGAAATCCCCGATTTACTAGACTTTTTCATCATGAGAAAGGTATCCCCCAACTTCATAGAAATAGAAGAGAACTTTGATATGGATTCGGATCATTCAGCCGTCATACTAACACTAAGTGAAAAGATAATAAAAAAGACAGCCAAAGTTACTCTTACCAACAAAACCACTGATTGGAAAGTTTTAGGATTGACCTTCAGAACAACATCAACCGGAGCAGCTAGAAAAAGATGCTGAGTGCTTCATAGGACTCATCCAGACAGTGGCATATAACAACACAAAAGAGATAACATTAAAGTGTAAACTACCCAGCTAAGATACGAGAATTAGTAAGAGAAAAACGAAGAGCTAGAAGAAGATGGCAACAATCGAGAGTTTCTACAAACAAGACTTATCTAATAACTTCTACCCTTCCTATTGTAATAATGGATCATGGGCTAGGGAGAATATGCAAGAAACAGAGCTGTTCGCCGAACACCTAGCTGAAGTGTACACTCCCAATCAAGGGCAGATGAATCATATCATAAACAACACTGACAACCCAAGATCCGACAATATCACACCAGCTACCCCAGAGAAACAGATGAGGAAATAAGAACAAACCTGAACCCGAGGAAAGCACCAGGATTCGATTTAATCACTGGAGACATACTAAAACAGCTGCCTAGAAAAGGAATAGTAATTCTTACCTACCTATTCAACGCAGCCATCAAACCTAAACATGTTCCTGCATGCTGGACGGTTGCGGAAATAATTATGTTACAAAAACCAGGTAAACAACCAAATGATGTCAAATCATACAGGCCGATTTCCCTATTGCCGATAGTCTCAAAGCTCTTTAAGAAACTACGGCTTAAGAGGCTGCGACCAATATTAGAAAATCATAATCTGATTCCGGATCACCAGTTTGGATTCAGGCAAAAACACTCAACAATTGATCACGTGCAAGAAAAGCAAATATGTTCTGCAGTCTTCTTACACGTCGCACAGGCCTTCGACACGGTCTGGCGTGAAGGCTTGATATATAAATTAAACAAAATGCTCCCAAAGTAATATGTAGAAATACTAACATCATATATCTCAAGCAGGCTTTTCAGGATCAAACAAGAAGAGGAATACCCAAAATTAAAAGAGGTAAAAGCAGGAGTATCACAAGGTAGCATTCTGGGGCCTATCCTTTACCTACTTTATACTAGTGATATACCAGATATGGAAGGAATCACAATAGCTACGTTTGAAGATGATACTGGACTTCTAGCTGTGGACAAGGATCAAGAAGCATCAATAATGAGACTACAAGCAGCCAAGGATACAATAGTAGAGTGGGTTAAACAATGGAGAATAAAGTTTAATGAACTCAAATATGTTCCCATTAACTTTACTAATAGAAGATTAAATAACCCACCAGTCTTGGATATAAATGGTACTACTATATCATATGAGAACAATGCCAATTACCTAGGTATGATATTGGATACCAAACTTAGGTGGAAAGTACACGTAAAAAAGAAAATAAGTGAACTAAGAATAAAATATAGACAACTCCATTGGTTTCTTGGAAGAAAATCCAAATTATCAATAAAAAATAAGATCTTAATGTACAATTAGATATTAAAGGCGGTATGGCTATATGGTATACAACTATGCGGTTGCACCAAAGATAGCAATATAAAAGTTATACAAACCTTCCAAAACAAGGTACTACGTAACGCAGTAGACGAACCTTAGTATGTACGCAATACTGACTTGCATCGAGATCTAGACATCCCTACGGTTAAAGAAGAGATTAAGAGGTTCGCCGGGAAACATGAAGCCAGGCTACACCTACATGTAAACACGGAGGCTCTTCAGCTACTGGATAGACAACACATCGTTCATAGACTGAGGAGGAACAAACCCTTCGAGCTTGTGTAGAGTGACTGAGTAACAGCAGAGTATAGTGCGCGAGTGAGAGTGTATATAATAGCCAGAAAAATCTACAGCACATCATTGGATGAACTATAGACGATAAATATTTAGTTTTAAGAGTATCAGGTCTAAGAGACCAGTTTTAATAAAAAAAAAATCATGGTTAAGCACACACCGTAACCAAAGATTATAGTATTTGATGGGTCAACACAAGTTTCTAAATTAAAGTTGTGTCTAGCAGGTTTCTATCACTTCCTTCAATATTTCTAGGGTAATACGAATGTGACGACAATAAAATTTCATTCGAAATTAGCACTACACACACTGTAATACCATTGTACCAAAGATTGCAAAATTCCAACATAATCTAAACACTAATTGACTGTTGTCAATGTTGTTTGCAATAAAATATTATCATTTCAGTTTACTGTATTTTTCTTGTTTGTATACTTAAGTAGGAAAAAAAAAACAGGCCCTACCATAATAGCGATAAGAATAACGAACTTCAAATAACCTCTCTTATAAGGTCCTAAATAAGGGAAATCGTTATTCTGAATAAAGGTTTCTGTTAATTTGTTTCAACACTGCACAAGCTCCAAATAGTGGGCGCATGCTTCAAATGACTATAACAGCGGAATCTTTATCTTTAATTTCTTTCCTTTACTACTGCGCAAGTGTTAAACGGTGGGCGCATGCTTCAAATAAAGACCCACCCTGGCCTACCAAAATAAGCGTGGCAAAATCTCTCTATTATCATCCACACTGAAATTTATTTTAATTCAAGAATAGTGACGTTAAAATAAATTACGGAAAATCGTTTTTTAGTGCTCTGTACGGAACACTCATAGGATCACTTCGGTGTCTGTCTGTCACACCCCGATTTTCTTCGAAACCATTTGACATATAAAGTTGACATTTGGCACAAATATAGGAACTGATGGCCTAATCAGAGCTGTGTAGTTTTGAAACTTAAATTTGACTTAAGGGGTTATTTTTGGAGGGCATAATCGGAAGTAAATAAATTACAAGGTCATCGAGTGGGGTGTCAAATGAAAGCTTGTGAAAACTAGAGTTAAAAAATATATATGATGTAATACTTTGGCACACTTTTCTTTGTATTCTTTTAAAAAATGGCAAAAAATCGCTGACCCCCACCCTATCTCTAAGAGTACTGAAAAAAATCTGGAATATTCTCTATAAAGTGTAGATTGAGCGAAAGTTATCATGACTGCATTACGTTTGATAATTTATCTGGTATAAAAAAAATCTGTTTGACTTGACAATATGGTGGAGATTTTTTCGTGGAAAGTTGTAATTTGAACCGGGACTAAAAACTACGAAATATCAATACGTATTCGGTGCAATCAGTAATATACTCATATACTTTTCTGTTCATTACTGCATTTAGCCAATCATAGATAAAATAAATTTCTATAATGACTGGTACCGAGTGAAAATAATTTTATTTTATTTGTTTATAATTACATAAATATTTAGGTAGCAAATATTTGTTTTCAACTTTTACAACAAAGATGTCTTGCTTTTTATATATTCTTGATAATTCTTATATTGAAGATGAATGTGTAACTGAATTTCATAAAATACTCCGGAAACCCCGGTACGGAACCCTAATTGTGCAAGTCCGACTTGCACTTGGCCGGCTTCTTCATTAGTTAAAAATAAATCATATAATTAACATCAAGTACATAATACCAATTAAATAAATTGATTATAAGAGAATAGCTTCATTTCGATTTGACTTGCCAAAAATTACAGCTTGTATTAGTTTAAAAATGATATAACCAGAGCCACTATAAAAGCTGTTCTAGAACATTAAGTTGAAAAATTTCAGTAGCATATATTTAACAGCAATTACAATGGCTTTTTAAAAAAATAAAAAACAGCAATTAGTGAAGAGTTATCTCATTTTTGTATGGACAAATGTACGCTTGGTCGTCTAATAACAGTTTTACATGTAGTATTGTGTGAGAATTGCTTTTTTAATTTTTTTTATATTGTATAGATTTTACTACATTTCGGAATATTTTTTTGTCAAGGAAAATAAATCTAAAAAGGACTAAACTATAAAAGCAGTACTGTACTTACTTTGGCTCTCCATTAAAGATACTGTTGTAATTCGGAATAATTTAGTTCTGGTGGTTCTAAGTACTAGCTAAATTGATATCTTTATCGGGGATAAATGCCTGTTTATTAAAGTTTTTTGGGAAAAAACGAATACGCTCTCGAAGGATTAATCCACAGCAGATTTGTGAATCTCACACATCTCTATGATATTTTTAGTGTTCCGTACGGAACATTTATAAGATCACTTCAAGATTTGTCTCTCCGTCTGTTTGTCTGCCCGTCTGTCACACCTCATTTTCTCCGAAAATATTTGACATGTTAAAATTGGGCACAAAAATAGGAATTGATGGCCCTATTAGAGTAGTTTTGAAAGTTAAATGTTGACTTAAAGGGTTAGTTTTGGGGGGTGAAATAGGAAAAGAAAAAAAAATTACCAGGTTATCGAGTGGGGTGTCAAATGAAAGCTTGTGAAAACATGAGTTTAAAAATATATGTAATGTAATACTTGCGCACACGTTTCTTTGTATTATTTTTAAAAAAATGCTAAAAATCGCTGTCTCCCCCTTATCTCCAAAAGTACTGATCAAAAAATTTTGAAAAAATTGTGGAATATTCTCCACAGGGTGTACATTGAACGAAAATTATCACCAGTGCATTACCTTTAATACCTTATCTGGAATATAACAAAAACGAAAATTTCAAGGTCGTCAGTTTTCAACAAAGATCAGAAACAAACTTTGTTGAAAACTCATTTGGGGCGTGTTTTGTGAAGTCATTGATCATTTTTTTGTTTCGTAACAAAAATTTTTATTCTAAAGCAATCAACGTACAGAACACAATTGCGCAAATCCGACTTGCACTTGGACCGTTATTTTTAATTATATGGATATTTAAAATATATATATATATATATATATATATATATATATATATATATATATATATATATATATATATATATATATATATATATATATATATATATATATATATATATATATATATATATATATATATATATATATATATATATATGGGCCAATCGCGAGCGTTTTTCTTGCAGCTCGGTTTTTCAAACGGTCCAATAACAATGAATAATATTCACCTGTAATAGTTTTACCCTTTTCCAGATAGTCGATGAGGATTATACCTTTCGAATCCCAAAAGACCGTCGCCATAACCTTTCCGGCCGAAGGAACGGTCTTCGCCTTTTTTGGTGCAGATTCCCCCTTGGTAACCCATTGTTTAGATTGTTGTTTGGTCTCAGGAGTATAGTAATGTATCCATGTTTCATCCACAGTGACGAAGCGACGCTTAAAGTCCTCTGGATTCTTCTGGAACAGCTGCAAACCATCCTTGCAACACTTCACACGATTCCGTTTTTGGTCAAGCGTGAGCAATCGCGGCACCCATCTTGCGGATAGCTTTCTCATGTCCAAATGTTTATGCAAAATATTATGTACCCGTTCAGTCGAGATGCCCACAGCACTAGCAATCTCACGCACCTTAACTCTTCTGTCATCCATGACCATATCATGGATTTGATCAATGATTTCTGGAGTCGTAACCTCCACAGGCCGTCCAGAACGTTCAGCGTCACTTGTGCCTATATGGCCAACCCGAAAATTTTGAAACCACTTATAAACTGTTCTAATTGAAGGTGCAGAGTCACCATAATGTTTATCAAGCTTCTCTTTAGTCTCCTGAGGCGTTTTGCCTTTCATAAAGTAATGTTTAATCACCACACGAAATTCTTTTTCGTCCATTTCTTGAAAATCACTCGACTTCCTTGATTCACACGAATGCCAAACACAAAGAAATAGACCAATATGGCTGAAACTTGGTGTGCGTTCATTCAAGAGATGCTACTAACTAAACATGACCTCGATACGCGCCGGTGGTGCCATCTCTCGGACTTTGCACGGATTTTTCAAACCAGCCTCGTATATACACATATTTTCCAGGTAAAGCTAAATATATGATTTATTAATTAATTTTTATCAATTATTACTACTTTTAAATTACACATTCAAAAGTTTGCAGGTTAAGACAAACGTGTTGCTATTTCTTGAATTATGATTATACATTATAAATATACAGGATGCCCCATATGTTTGGAATAATGATTCCACAACATATATTAATCAGTGTATCAAAAAAAATGTTTAAATAAAAATTACAGGGTGTAATACCACGCACATGTTGACGTTCACAATAAAATGTTTTGAACTGTCAGTTCGAAGAAATTACGCCACCTTAAATTTTTTTAAATGGAAAGCCCTGTATATTATTTTATTTTTGAGTCCTACTACAAATTCTAGATATTATTTGTCTAACATACCACATGTCTAAATTGAATTGTTTTGGAATTATTGATTTTCGAAATTAAGATCAAATTTAAAAAAAAAAATTTAAGCTTGCTTGTGTCAAATATTTACTGTCAAGTAACGACTTAACGCGTCAAAAAATTGGCGAAAACGTTTATTTCTGCATTTTGTGAAACTGCAATTTGAGCGTAATATTATAATGGCCTGCAAGGAGTTTCGACCTTACGCCACTGGATTTTTTTTTGTGGCGTCATTTGAAAACCAAAATTTACCGAAGTCGACCTGAAACTGTAGACAATTTGCAACAAAGAATTCAATATGAAGTAGCACAAATCACCCCAGATTCTCTGCAAAACTCTGTACAGGCGGTAGACATTTTGAGCAATTGTTACCTTAAAATTAAAGTATTTATTAATAGTTTTTTTTGTCTCTTTTTTATTTTAAATTTCAAATGATAATAATTCCAAAACAATTCAATTTAGACATGTGGTATGTTAGATAAATAATATCTAGAATTTTTAGTAACATAAAATAATATGCAGGCCTTTCCAATAAAAAAAAAATCAAGAGGGCGTAATTTCTTCGAACTGACAGTTCAAAACATGTTATTGTCAACGTCAGCATGTGCCCCGTATAACACCCTAACTTTTATTTAAACTTTTTTTGATACACTGATTAATAAATGCTGTGGCACCATTATTCCAAACATATGGGGCACCCTGTATATATATATATATATATATATATATATATATATATATATATATATATATATATATATTTCAAAACGTGATACGTCTTGCAAATGCAAGAATTACGATTTCTGATTTAACCAAGGCCGTGAGAGCTTTCGTTCTATGTTAAAAATTAATTTGTCAAACACTATAAGTATGAAACACCTATTCCTGAAAATCATCAAAGAAAATCTCGAAAACTATCGTAATCAATGCGAAAAATAAATATTGGTTCCTTTTATCTAAATAATAAGGCATGCAGTAACAAAACATAACTATCGGTCATCAACCTCCTTACGGTGCACCCTAGAACTAATCGCAAACGCGAAACTAGCGGAGCGTAACCGCGATGCGATGCTGCAATAATTGGCCAGCCAAAATTGTACGGAATGGCCATTACCAGGCCAAGTGTGTGTTATATAAAAAATGCGAGCCATGTTGTCAGTTCTATCTTCTCATTTGCATATAATAAAAAGTGAAAGACTAGATTTCTACCCATAGTACCTTTAAATTAAATTGTACCATTTTGTCCTGATTAAATAAACACTTACAATTTATTTCGGTAGTCTGGTTTATTCTGGCGAATATAAAGTTCGTACTTATAAATATTTATTAATTCTCTATAATTAATTCATTAACATCGCTAAATAAAGGTGAAGGAGACCCAAATGGTCAAAGTATTTAGTGATGGACTGAAATTGATGATAATTTTATGATTAGAACCTAAGTCAGCCAATTATTGTATTCATAGATTTTTTTTATAATACCTGTGATTGGGTTCCAGCTTCGTCATGGGCACTACCTTGTTGTTGGGCTTGAATACCATTGCCAGTTTCGAAAGCATATTGGTAGTTACCGTCTCCTTCATTTTGATTGTCTAATCTTAAAATTGGGATTTCTTGGTTGGGAGACTTTTGGTATTGTTGGGCACCTCCTTGGTATTGGCTGGATCCACCTACAAAAAGAAGTAATTTTCCGTATCTTCTTGTAAATTTCCTCTATTTTTTTTTCTGGATCTCATCTTTTTCTCTTATCGTCAATATCGCCTTTCATGTTCATCATTATTAAAGTAATAATGTGATCATGACAAATGTCATTGCTAACCAAGAAAATACTGTAGGTGCAGATTTGAAACGTTAAGAACTGTACCTGATATTTACGTTAGTGCCTTGTCTCTGAAAAAGCTTTGTCACGGCTGATTAATGTGATGTAGACTCCATAATGTACTGGGTAGTAAAATCGTTACTTTCTTTATTACTGTACAGAATTATTCCTACAATATTTAGAAAATATGTGAACAATGACAGTATTTTTTATATTATGCCACTTAAATCCTCTTCGTATTTTTGTATAAAATTTCTTTCCAGCTTGGCGGCTCAGTGGTACAATATGAGGGCAGCCACCTTTTAAGTTTTTACGATGAAAGAAAAAAAACATTTCAATACAAATCGTTTTTTTTTGTTTCTCAAAATATTCGCCTTTAAGATTTATACACTTTTACATGCTTCCGTATCAATTCTCGAAATATTTCTTCTACTTTGAAGTTGGTACCTCAAAAACATGGTTTTGTAAGGATTCAACAGCTTCTTGAAGTGAGGAAAATCGCTGTCCACGCATTTTTTTTGACATTCGGGAACAAAATAAAGTCGTTAGGCGATAAATCAGGTGAATATCGGCAATGAGACATCAATTCGCTGTTGTTCTCCGTCAAAAAGTCAATTTTTTGAGGTGCTGCGTGAGAGCTAGCATGGTCATGATGAAGAATGATGCGACGTGTTCGGTTATTTTTTCCAGATTTCATCGATAACTTTTGGCAAACAAATTGTTGTATACCATTAAGCATTAACTATTCTTCGATCCTCTGAGATCCTCTAAAGCAATGGTTGCAACATGTCCAGTATAACTAAAGAAACAAAGCGATCATTTTCTTGGAAGTGCTCCGTGAATGAACCACTTTCATTGGATTCGGTTCACCTTGGGACACCCAAACAGTTGACTGTTGCTTAGTTTTCGACTCGTACGAATATATTCAAGTTTCGTCTCCCGTTACGATGTTTTATACGGATTTTGCATGTTCTCGGTCGAATTTTTTGAACATGGTCGTTTATAAAAACTTAAAAGGCGGCCCTCGTATGAGCTTGTGCTCGTTATGAACAGGATTAAAAGTTGTGGTGTGTAAAGCTTTACCAGTGTGCAAAAATATTTTCAGCTTTGAAAAGCTCTCTGTGCTATATAAGCAACATGTTCATGTCAAGTCCTATTTACTCTCAAATTAACCCTCAGAAAGTTCATCAACGTTGCTAGAGAAATGGAGTGCCCCGGCATAAATATGTCGGGTTCTACAACGTTAACTTTTTTTTTTGAAAAAACTGTCGCCTGGGTTTTTGTAGAGGTAAATTATATTTCGTTACTCCGACCCCACTATAGAATTTCTTCCAGATCCTTGTTAAGTTGAACAACTTCCTGCTATTTGCCGATATTTGCATAGGCAGCGTTCAAGCTAATTTAGAAGTAGATCTTAAAGCAAGAACGTCTGTGAAGGATATGAGACATTACATTAAATAGAGGATAATTTCCATACTGTTTACATCTTTCAGCTTTTGTTTCCGAACATACGCTACATTTGGCAGATTCTATTCAGAAGAGAGCAATTCGTCTGATTGGAAACTAGAAATTCATTACAAACTCTAATTCGATGGAATATCGAAGAACTGTTAAATACTGTCTTGGGAAGTGTTGCAGAGTGCATGTGGTGCATGCTAGAAATACACGTTTGGGTTAGCCCCTTATTGTACAGAATTCTTTCTACAATACGAGGCTGGTTTGAAAAGTCCGTGCAAAGTCCGAGAGATGGCACCACCGGCGCGTATCGAGGTCATGTTTAGTTAGTAGCATCTCTTGAATGAACGCACACCAAGTTTCAGCCATATTGGTCTATTTCTTTGTGTTTGGCATTCGTGTGAATCAAGGAAGTCGAGTGATTTTCAAGAAATGGACGAAAAAGAATTTCGTGTGGTGATTAAACATTACTTTATGAAAGGCAAAACGCCTCAGGAGACTAAAGAGAAGTTTGATAAACATTATGGTGAGTCTGCACCTTCGATTAGAACAGTTTATAAGTGGTTTCAAAATTTTCGGACTGGCCATATGGGCACAAGTGACGCTGAACGTTCTGGACGGCCTGTGGAGGCCGTGGAGAAATCATTGATCAAATCCATGATATGGTGATGGATGACAGAAGAGTTAAGGTGCGTGAGATTGCTAGTGCTGTGGGCATCTCGACTGA
This sequence comes from Pachyrhynchus sulphureomaculatus, assembly GCA_019049505.1. NCBI lineage: Eukaryota > Metazoa > Arthropoda > Insecta > Coleoptera > Curculionidae > Pachyrhynchus > Pachyrhynchus sulphureomaculatus. Next base: position 131,866,340 of record CM032449.1, on the reverse strand, counting down.
ACGAGTACATAATATTTTGCATAAACATTTGGACATGAGAAAGCTATCCGCAAGATGGGTGCCGCGATTGCTCACGCTTGACCAAAAACGGAATCGTGTGAAGTGTTGCAAGGATGGTTTGCAGCTGTTCCAGAAGAATCCGGAGGACTTTAAGCGTCGTTACGTCACTGTGGATGAAACATGGATACATTACTATACTCCTGAGACCAAACAACAATCTAAACAATGGGTTACCAAGGCGGAATCTGCACCAAAAAAGGCGAAGACCGTTCCTTCGGCCGGAAAGGTTATGGTGACTGTCTTTTGGGATTCGCAAGGGATAATCTTCATCGACTATCTGGAAAAGGGTAAAACTATTACAGGTGAATATTATTCATTGTTATTGGACCGTTTGAAAAACCGAGCTGCAAGAAAAAAAACGCCCGCGATTGGCCCATAAGAAAGTCCTTTTCCATCACGACAACGCACCAGCACACACCTCAGCAATTGTGGTCGCAAAATTAATGGAAATAGGATTCCAACTCGTTTCACATCCCCCCTATTCTTCAGACTTGGCTCCCTCGGACTACTATTTGTTCCCCAATTTGAAGAAATGGCTGGCGGGACAAAGATTTTATTCAAACGAGGAGGTGATTGCAGACACTAATGGATATTTTGCAGACTTGGACAAATCCTATTATTCGGAAGGGATCAACAAACTAGAACATCGTTGGACGAAGTGTATAAGCCTAAAAGGAGACTATGTCGAAAAATAAAAAAGGTTTACCCCAAACACATAAGTAGTTTTTATTTTTGCACGGACTTTTCAAACCAGCCTCGTATTTAAAAAATAAGCGTCAAGTAAGAACGTGCCTTTTGTATTCTTGAAAAAATTTGTTTCGAGAACGGATTCTTTGGTATGCTAACAACGACGCAATTAGCTTAGTAAGTTGTCCAATCGCCTCCTGCATCAATAATCACCTGGCATCTTCCAGACAACTGAGTCGAAGGTCCTCCTCCTTCCTCTGAGTTCTCTCTTTACAAAGGGCCAGACGTTTTTAATAGGATTGGCGTCCGGCGATTGTGAGGGCCACTCTAGAATGTTATTGTCGGGCTAAGCGAGTCGCTTTGCGACGTGATTTTCTCCCAGCAAAGGTTTTTTCAACGTACTTCGGAACTTGACATTATGAGCATGAATATGTTGTCGAATGGTCTCATGGGACATATTCAAACCTGATTTTTTTAATCTTGCCGCCCCTTGACGCAGCGTCAATTTCGGGTCCCGTGAAAACAAAGGCACGATTCGTTTTTTCGACTTTCGGAGTGACTTTGTCTACCAAGCCACGTTTTTACAAGTCGTCGAAATTTGTCGTCTCGTTGAAACGATTTACCCACTTCTTCACAAACGATACCGACTTTTTAATATATTTAGCGGCTCATTTTAGGCCCCTTTGGATGGAAAAAAAGAAAGACTCCCTCGAACCGATGCGCAAACAAGTGACTCATTTTGGATCTTACGTGATTTCGACGAAAGTTCGGAATAGACTAATACTTTTACTAAAAAGCGTGGCAGACAAAGGCTCCCCTTACCGATTTTTTGTTGAATCGCTAGAATCGCATCTATCAAAATGTGATTGTATTATGCTGTTTAATTCCTCTTCTTAATTTTGTATAAAATTTCTTTCCAGCTAGGCAATATGTGCTTGTTTTAATATTTCTTCAACGGGGATGTTAACGGATGATGTATTAACCATAATGCTATCTGTGTGCTCCCATTATCTTTTCATACTATAAATAACTCGTACTGTCCTAATAATGTATATACATTGATTTAAAATATTTTCCTGAAAAGTTCAGCGATTATTGACATTTTCCTTCCTTGTTAAAAGTCTATTAAATCTTGATAATTCTGTCCTCCTTTTTTATTTTTTACTGCTCTGTTTTTTTAGTTCGTTTCAGTGTAGACTTAACAATGTTTTTATATTTTTTCGTGTTCCTTTTACTTTCAAAGTTCGTGATATTTTATGTTTACAGCAGAACAGAACAGAACAAAATTGTTAGGTCTTCTTGGCAAACGAATACGTCAACGGGGATTTCTTTGTACGGAATATTCCATAAGTCTATTATTTGCGTCTAAGTTAACTTTACGCTACACCAATACTGAATATAGTCATAGTTGTTTCGAATATGTTTCCTTTATTCCTGCCACTTCACTTATAGATACAGGTAATTTCTTTAACTCGGTACTATTCTTTCTTTACGAAAACACCACTAATTAACCTTCGGAAAGATTACAGGTTAGCTCCAAATTGTATCCAAGTTTCAGCCCAGATTCTTGAATGATTCCATGCTCAACTAGTTCGGTTTTTCTAACTGCTTGACCCTTTAGGATTTCAATTAACGCCTCACTTCTAAGAACTCCTTTCTTTCTTCGTTTTTTATTCAACCAATAAATTATTACATTCGTCATAATGAAAGATTTCGAAGTCTTTTGCAGAATTAAAGAAAAGGGTTCTTTAAGAGCTTTTTTCTTTTCAGTATGTCTAAAAGTCTAACTCAGACATTTTGTCTTTTACGTCATGCCATCATGTAACTTTTTAGGGCTTCAGACGAACAGCTCTTCCCTGAACAGAATCCAACAAATGCAGTGTATATTTATAACATGGGAGCAGTATTCCATAGTTGGTCGTATTTGAGCTTTTTAAAGAATCAGCCGTTGTTGTGGAGTGTAAAGCTTTCTGGTTCGAAGTAATATTCTCAACTTTTGAGAAGCTCTCCTTGCTATGCCTGCAACATGTTCATGCCAGGACATATTTGTTCCCAAATTAACGCCCAACAAATTGAGTGACGATGTTAGAGGAATGGAGTGCCCCTACATAACTATGTCGGCTTCAGCAACGTTAACTTTTTTAGAAAAAACTGCCGCCTAGGTTTTTGTGGCGTTAAATTCCACTTGGTTACTGTCATCCCAAGATAAAATTTCTTTCAGGTCTTTGTTAAGTTGAATGACTTCCTGCTGTCTGCGGATATTCGTCTGAGTAGCCGATGTCCGAGCGTTCAAAGTGAATGAAGAGATAAGTGTACTGTCATCTGCAAAGCTGTAGATTGGGTTCTCGGTCTTTTCCAGCAGATCGTTAATATAAATGAGGAAGAGAGTGGGAGACAGTATGGAGCCTTGGGGTTTACCGGCGTTGATATTGAAGGTGTTAGAAAGAAATCCGTCGACTGCCACTCGCAAAGAACGTTCTCTGAGGAAACATGAGAGCCACAAATAGAACTTTTCAGACATACCATAAGAACGTAGCTTAGCCAACAGCCCATCGTGCCAAACACGGTCGAATGCCTTGGATATGTCAAGAGCAACCGCTCTAGATTCTCCAAAGTGTTCAATTGCGTTGTTTCAAACATGTGTTACATAAGTCAGAAGATCTACTGTTGATCTATTTTTACGAAAGCCATATTGGTGATCGTTAATAATATTGAATCCTTCAAGATATTTTAGAAGATGCTGCCTTTTCCATAACTTTCAATATTACTGAAAGTAGTGCGATTGGACGGTAGTTATTTGGCAAGGTCTTCTTGCCTTTTTTAGGTATCGGCTGAACTGTGGCACATTTCCAGCAGGAAGGAAATATTCCCTTTCTGTAGGATAGGTTGAAAAGTCTACAGAAAACTGGTGTTAGTTCCCTCGCACAATTTTTGAGAACTATAACAGGTATTCCGTCAGCGCCAGAAGCCCTTTTGGTAGTATATAGAAGTAAATCTTAACACAAAAACGTCTGTTTGCCATGAAGGATTACATTGAATAGAGGATAATTTCCACAAAAATCCAAAACAATTAAATTTCCCTCGTCATTATTAATATTGCAATAATAAGAAAGAATTGTCAAATTATTTCGTAATTTTAACAAAATCCTCTATATCTTTATACTTTACAACTTTTATTCTAAAGCGTAAATTTGACACTATTGTCTCCGTTTTTCGGACTTTGCTTCTAAACATATTATACGCTGCATTTGGAGATTGTTTCGGAACATCGAAGAACTGTTAAATACTGCCATAAGAAGCGGTGGATAGGTTTAGTCCGTTTGATTCTCTTTAAAGTGGGTAAGCTAGGAATACACGTTGGGGTAATACATCACATCCATATAAGGTTTAGCTCTTCATGCCACCCTTTTAAGGAATCCCTCTATATCGAGAATTGTGGTTAAAAACTAAGGTTCAGATGTGAGACTCCCAAAAGTCACCTTGGGTTTTCCCGAGCTTACGCCATTGTTAACAAGTTACTGTCATTTTATAATCTTCCGAGGGCCGGGGAAGCGTTGGGAATAGTGGGCGATCTTTTTTTTTGTGGACATAGCACACGTGGTGCAGGGAAATCCCTAAAGCGCCATGAACCACATCTACTAACACTTTTCATGAAAATACTTATAGAATAGACTCAAGTCGTCAACCGTTCAATGATGTTCCAAAGAACCGAGGTTCCTGGTCAGTTCTGGGTCTTCAATCATTCGAACTGATTTCAAGAAATGTAGTGTATGTTTGGAAGCAGAGCCCCAAACATGGGGCCGTATTCCATAGTAGGTTGAATTTGAGCTTTGTATAGAATTAACATAAGAAATATAAAATTAGAGTCTGTGAAAAAACCAAAGAATCTATAAAAGAGAAAAAAAGACTATACGAAAAATGGCTGAATACAAAATCAGAAGAAGATCTACAGAAATATAAAGAGAAAAATGCAGAAACGAGAAGGATGATAAACAAAGAAAAAAACGAGAGATGGGAAAAATCGTGCGAACATGTAGAACAGTATATAGGAGGAACTAGAAGCATGGAGTCATGGAGAATAATGTATAGACCACATATACACTATAAAACAAACAATGGAAAAAAAATTAAAAATATCTGGCAAAGAATAGAGAAGTTAATCTAGCCTTCATAGACATAAGAAAGGCCTATGACTCAGTACCATGACAAAGATTATGGAACGCAATGAATAGGCATTGACAAAGAACTAATATACGCAGTGAAAGCTCTCTACGAAAACAACACAGTAAACATAAAAATAGGACATAAAATAGGGAAGGTACTCCAAACATCAAAAGGCCTATTACAAGGATGCTCTACATCCCCAACACTATTCAAAATATACCTCGAACAAACATTAAAAAAATGGAAGCAAAAATGTAGTGGAATGGGAGTCCCAGTACGAGCAGATTACTTATATACTCTAAGTTTCGCAGACGACCAAGTAATTATAGCGCAAGATGAGGAAGGCCTCAGTTATATGATAAGAAAAAACTGAAAGAAGAATACACTAAAGCAGGTTTAGCAATAAACTTTGATAATACGGAATATCTAACAACAAAGGAGGGAAATGTGGAGAATCTAGAAGTCGATAACGAAACAATAATCAAAGGAACCGATAGATTTAAATATTTAGGAACCATCATTTCAAAAAAACGCAACATCAGAAGAAGAGATCAAAGCTAGATTAGGACAAATGCGGACATGCAATTAAATTCGATCCTGTGGGACAAACACATTACAAAGATAAGCAAAACACGCATATACAAATCAATAATACAAAGCATAATGACATACGGGTCAGAAACATGGACGATCAACAAAATAAATAAATCTAAAATTAATGCGGTAGAGATGGAGTATTGGAGAAGATGTTGTAGAGTGCCTCGTATGGAGAGAATAACAAATGAAGAAATAAGAAGCAGAATGAACATCAAAGAGAATGCAATAAACACCATTGAAGAAAAACGATTAAAATGGTATGGACACATAAGACAGAGCGAAGATAATAGCTGGATAAAGAAAATAACGGAATGGAGCCCTCTAGGGAGAAGAAAAAGAGAAAGACCCAGACGATCGTGGAGAGACGATGTGGACGAGGCTATGGAGGACAGGAGTCTAACAGATGGAGACTGGGAAGATAGAAACGGATGGAATCAAAGGCTGAGAGAAGGAAGACAGCGTCAGCTGTAGAAAATCCTTGATATATTTATATATATATATATATATATATATATATATATATATATATATATATATATATATATAATATATATATATATATATACAGAATTAGAATTAACAGCTGTTGTGGAGTGTAAAGCTTCCTAGTTCGAAATAATATTCCCAGCTTTTGAGAAGCTCTTTTTGTTATGCTTGCAACATGTTCGTGCCAAAACATATTTGCTCTTAAATTAGCACTTTGCAGATTGAGAGACGATGCTAGAGGAATGGAGTGCTCCGACATAACTATGTTGGGTTCAGCAACGGTAATTATTTTAGAAAAAGCACGTCTGGGTTCTTGTGGTGTTACATTCTACAGTAATACCCCGCTTTACGCGAGGGATACGTTCCGAAAAAAATCGCGTTAACTGAAATTCGCGTATATCGAGGTTTATGATTAAACATAGTCAAAATTTAATACAAAAAAATACAAATCATTTTAATCAATCACTTTAATTCTAAGAACACTTTATGCAATACATACTCTTATTTTTTTTCAGACGGTTTTACGGAAAAAATACATCTATTGTCTTTTGGGTAACGTTTTGTTTACGTTCTTGTAAAATACGTTCATAACACCCAACACTGTTTTTAATTGTTTGACACACGGTCAAGACACGGTCATCATTATTGTCTATACTCTGCAATATGTCCAAACCTGAATAAATTTTTGAAAGTGCATTTTGTATTTCCCCTGAAGATAAAAACTTTCTCTTCTACTTGTTCTTCCTCATCGTAGATAGGATTATTCTGTAACTCGATCAGATCTTCATTGCTAATAGGATCGTCGTGCGTTGCTACAAGTTCTACGAGATCTTCTACCGTGACATCTTCAAGTTCAGACCCCTCAATCATTGCAGCAATGTCTTCAAGCACTTGTCTCTGCATCTGGACAATTCTTCTAGGTGCTTCCACTACATCTGGCCAAAGATTACGCCACACCCCATTCATACAACTCATTTTAACTTCCTTCCAAGCCTCTTCTATGTTGTGAATAGACTTCATAATGTTGTATGACTTCCACCACTCTCGCATAGACTGTCTTCCTTCCCCGTCAGTTTCATGAATTAGTTGGCTAAAAGTGCGGCGATGGTAATAAGCTTTGAAGTTTGCTATTGCTCCCTGGTCCATAGGTTGTAATATTGACGTAGTGTTTGGTGGAAGGAACTTTACGTACACTTTTAAGTCTCTGGGCGTATCAAGTGAGGTTGGATGTCCTGGGGCATTGTCTAAGAGTAATATAACTTTAGGTTCAAGCCCATTTCTGTCACAGTATGATTTGACTGATGGGCAAAAACTATTAGAATACCATTCTTGAAAAATTTCCCGTGTAACCCACGCCTTTCTGTTTGATCGCCACACAACTGGTAGACTTGTCTTGTCTGTGCCTCGCATTGCACGGGGTGTTTCTGAATGGTACACTAGTAAAGGTTTCAGTTTGAAATCACCAGTGGCATTACCACCCAGCAGAAGTGTTAGTCGATCTTTCGCAGCTTTGAAACCACTGGCTTGACGTTCTTCCTTAGAAATGAATGTTCGAGATGGCATTTTTTTCCAGTAAAGTGCGGTCTCATCAACATTGAAGATGAGACAAGCAGGAATTTTCTCTCGTCTAACGAAGTCTTGAAACTTGTCTGGAAACTCAGCTGCAGCTTGAATGTCCGCGCTGGCCGCCTCGCCTGTTATGTGGATATTGTGAAGATTAGAACGCTGCTTGAACCGATGGAACCAGCCTCTGCTGGCAGCAAAAGTCGGAGTGGCACTCCCTTCTCCTTCTTTTGTTTTCAGCATCTCATACAAAGATTTTGCTTTTGTGCATATGAGATCTTGACTTAGTGGTGTGTTCTTCTTATTCAAATCTTCGATCCAGACTGACAGTAATTTCTCCATTCTTTCTAAGATAGATGATCTCGAACGAGAAAGTTTTGTTGCACTTATAGGTGTTGAACCTTCGCTGGAGATTTTAATTTTTTCCCGATTTTTATAAATCGTTCTCACAGTCGATTCTGAGAGTCCAAAATCTCTCCCAACAATTGTTGCTTTGCCTCCATTTTCCATTCTTCTTAACACTTTCATCTTCAATTCCAAAGTGACGCTTTTACGCTCTTTTTTCTTTACAGGCGGCATTTTTAACGTAGGGTTAAATTATGTATGTATGTATCTCCAATAAATATTAAAACAAAACTGCCAGCTGACCGAACTAACATTACGGAACAAATGAACACACGAAACGAACGAGGAAATCCCCATAGAACAAAGTCGAAGGACAGGGAATTCCCAATTCTTCAAAGAGAATATTCAGAGAAAGCGGGGATCCCCCGCGACCATAGAGAAGTTAATGACTACATGAGCGCGAAATTTGAAATTCGCGTTATAGTGAAACCGCGCGTAACGGGGTCGCGCTAAGCGGGGTATTACTGTACTTGGTTACTGTCATCATCTGTTGGGAACATAGTTTGCGTACGATTCAGAACATTTATTAAATCGATAATTAAACCAACTCCTAACGTAGTTCTCACAACTAATTAGTAGTAATATTTTATATGTTTCAGGATATGATATACTAAAATACATTTTAAGAAATTTAACCTAAATTCGCAACACTGCCTAAACTTTCAAATTGCATGTTTTTCAACTGTAAAATTCCATATGATCGTGACACACTTTGGAATTAACTCGATAAAAATCTCCCAACTACATCGCGAAAAGCAAACGCAAACTCTCAAGTTGTTTTTGTTTTTACTCGTAATATGGGTCAAACTATGGGTAAAAATATTATTAAATTGGCAGCGAGAAACAGCAGTTTCCGTTCATAAAAATAAATATTGAAGTATAAACTATTTGGTAAAGTAAATCTGTGCACCTACGCATTAAGGTAACCAGGAGTTACAAAACGTGTGCCAAATTTTACATCTTGTAACTGATTTATTTGCAACAAATGTTCAAGATTTCCCGTTCTTTGGTCTTTGTCGTAAAAAAATAAAAAGCTTCAATTTTTATCTATATTTTTTAATAATATAAGATTTGAATTTTGACAAGAGGATATGCCCCAAAAGATTAGTCATAATTTCGGGAGCAACAATTATATAGTTAAAAATTCAATATGGCAGATATCAGATCACATAAGACCTCAAAAACGCAAATAATTAACACGTAGGCCGAAAAGATTTTGCTCTGACACATAGATGTCACCCTTTTCGAAAAATTCATATGATTTTTAGGAAGTACCGACCTTCAAACAATACGTATCAAAATTTCATGACATTTCGACGATTAGTTTACAAGTTACAGTGGTTTTAGTGACACTACTTTTGATATTTTCAAAACAATGGAAAAAATCGAATTCGTGTTGATTAAACACTATTTTTTGATGGGAAAAAATACCGTTCAAGCAAAGCAATGGCTTGATAAGTGTTACGGGGACTCTGCTCTTGGAAAAATCACTTATTATTTACTGGAATGCTGAATTTAAACGAGGTCATACAGATACAAATGATGCTGAACGCTCTAGACGCCGAAATGAGGTGTTTACACCGGAAACCATAAAAAAAATCACAAAATTGTGAAATTGCGTGAGATAGCTGACACCCTAAAGATATCAAAATAACGTGTTGGTCATATTTTGCAGAAACATTTTGGCATGAGAAAGCTCTGCTCGAAATGGGTACCGCGTTTGTTCACAGTGGACCAAAAACAACAACGTGTTGATGATTCTAAGCGCTGTTTGGACCTGTTTAAGCGCAATAAAAAGGATTTTTTTCGTGCGATATGTGACAACGGATGAAACATGGATCCAGCACTACACACTGGAATCAAATTGGCAGTCAGCTGAGTGGACAGCACCCGTTGATAGTCGTCCGAAGCGACCAAAGTCACCACAGTCGGCTGGGAAGGTTTTTGCCTCTGTATTTTGGGATGCGCATAGAATAATTTTCATCGACTATGCTGGGAAGGGAAAACCATCAATAGCGAATAATATATAAAGTTACTGGTGCGTTTGAAGGCAGAAATCGCAAAGAGACGGCCCCAAATGAACAAGAAAAAGTGCTCTTTCATCAAGACAATGCTCCGTGTCACAAGTCAATGGCTATGATGGCAAAATTGAATGAATTGAAGTTCGAATTGCTTCCACCATGTTCTCCAGATTTGGCCCTCAGCGACTATTATCTATCCGCAGACCTCACAAAAATGCTCGCGGGAAAGAGATTTGACTTCAATGAAGAAGTTATCGCCGAAATTGAGGCCTGTTTTGAAGGCAAAGACAAATTCTTCTAAAAGAAAGGTATAGAAATGTTAAAAAAGCGTTCGACTGATTGTATCACTCTTGAAGGAGAGTATACTGATGAATGAAGTCGAATTTTGGAAAAAAAATGTGTTTTAAGTAGCTAGACCAAAAACATTTCAGCCTACTTGTTAGAATATATTAAGTTAGATGAAATGAAAAAACTTTTCACGAAAATTACAAGTATAAGCCTTCACATATTTACATAAAAACACGATTAAACATCAAATGTGCCCTTATAATTGGTCGACTGAATAGACTACTTACGAATCGGTTAAAGGTATAGTGTTGTCAGACTTCCAATTTTAAACGATTTTTTAGCTTATCAGTTTTCATGACATCCTTCAAAGTCTAATAAAGTACGTAGTTTTCGCTAATACGTATTTTAATAAGTCATATGTAACCAGCTTTTTAAATAATTATAAATATAAGTAGCGCCATTTTTACGTCTTCAAGTCGATTTGTACTACATGCAATAATACATAGAAGGAAAAATAAGGTAACTTTTTGCATAAAACAGGGTTGTAATTTATTCCACGGTTTTTTATTTGCCCTTAACGCACTAAATGAAATTTTAAAAAAAGAATTAATAATTTGGAGAGAAGCAACTTCACGAATGATATTGTTTCTCTTCATTGGGTATAAATTTTTTTTGAGTTTCACACAGCCACTACAAAAAAGAATTTTTGACACATGTTTTCTGGTTTTGTTTAAGGTACGTAGTGTTAGTAATTTTCTTTTTGGGTTTATAAATCGCTGAAATTCATTAATATTTTTCAATTCTTCCAAAGTTGAGATAATTCATTTGAAGATACAATACGATAATATCGCTACAATACGTTTTCAATCCTTTGGAGCTATACTTTCGGCTAAGGGAGTTGAAGCACAAGAAAAGACTTAAGAAGAATACAAAAAGCCTAGTGAGGAAGCCAGATTATTAATTGCATCCGCCTTAAGTATATTTGTATTTTTATTTTTTAAGGCTTTTCTTAATTTGATTTGATAGAGGAAAAAGTAAACGTGTGATTAAACAAAACATAAATTTTAGATTTTATTTAATAGAAAAAGAGGAGCGAGTTTCTAAGGAAGGAAAGAAACATAAAATTGTAAAAAATAAGATAATAAGACGTTAATGGAGTAAACTTCTATATCAAAAATTACTTAGGGGAACTCTTGAATAAAAAATGATTTTTTTTGCATAATGGTTACAGAAAACCTCATTATACTACAATTCCGATTACTGTTCATAAAGTGGTAATGGGTGGTACTTCCTGACATTATTTGGTTTTACGTAACGAATGAAAAGACATTTGATTTCTATATTATTTGCGTACTTACATAATAAATATTTTATGGCGAAACGTTATAATATTCCTTTCAATCTAGTTATTTCATTACCCAATTTCAAAAGACTGTTTTTTTTTTCAAAAAAAATTTAAGTTTTTATTAAACTGAATGATATTACCTGACTTTGCTCTAGAATATAGTATCCGACTTACGATGTTTTACCTGTTTTACCAAATTATTTGAGTAGTACCACAATAATACCCATAGAAACCTTCCTCTATTTAAGAGTGTAAACAACCTTTTAGAAAATGATATGTTTTTGACGTGTCAATATCCCATTTGTTGGGTGACTGAAAGCTCTACTGTAATATTTCGAAATTAACCTGCAGATCTATAAGTAAGGCAATGAGATTTGTGATTTAGAGATAGATAATCTCTAGAATCGAATATTATTAATCGGTTATTTAAGGCGTCACATACACCTGGACGCTCCACAAAGTATGTATATTTAAAAAAATATATTTTAAAAATTTTTTAAAATATGTTTTAATTGTTAACTATATTTTTTAGTTAGGCTAAATGGACTACTGATAAAAACTATGGCGCTCGCTTGTCTGCGGGATAAAATCATAAAAAATAACACAGGGGACCAGCTGTTTTGGTGTCGAGGTTTTTTGAGCTGATTCTATATCAATTTGATGTCCTGAATTCAAATAACGTATTCATTTGTACCTAGGAGCTCAAATTTTTAAGATATACAATTTTAGAGAAATATAAGTTACATTATTGTAACTCAAATCCGTAAGTGTAGTAAACAAAAGTAGATACGAAATTTTTATTTTAGTTATACAAAATACAATATTATGTCGTACTTACAAACAAAAAAAAAACATTGAAGAAATGAAATAGTCACTCAACACTTGGAAAGCTTCTTTTCCGCGACATTCTTGAATGTTTTTTTTAAACAGTCCCTTTTAAAACTCCAGCAGTAATCTGCCATCATGTGCATGTCCCATCTTCCTTGGTAGCGGTCCTCCATAACTTTAATATCTTGGTGAAATCTTTCACCTTGTTTCTCACTCATGTCTCCTAAATTTTCTGGAAAACGGTCTAAGTGGCTGTGTAAATAGTGTATTTTAATACTCATATTGCACCCTAAGGATTTGAAACTATTAAGCATCTTGTTAACCATTTCAACATAGTTTTGAGCTTTATGTTTGCCTAGAAAATTTTCTACAACTGCAACAAATGATGAAGGCAGGATCCTTAATTTATTGTCTTATTTGTGGGCCGTCAAATATCCCTGCTTTGAGTTTTTCTGTGCTCAACTGATGCATTTTTACCCCTATATATGCAAAACAAGACCCATTCTTATCAAGAGCCTTTACAAATTGCTTCATTAAGCCCAACTTTATATGTAACGGAGGAAGTATGATTTTATGACATTCTTTTTCCCCAACGTCCATGTTTTCTCTCTGAGGCCAATCTTTTCTAACCCAGTGGTGTGTTTTGTCCCTACTATCCCAGAGGCACAAGAAACACGGATATTTCGTGTAACCACTTTGCTGCCCAAGAAGAAAGTTTACCATTTTTAAGTCTACACAAATCATCCATTGATGTTCGTAATACTTTATCTTCTGCAAGACCAAAGCTATGGTATTATATTCTTCTTTCAGTTTCGTTGAGTGAGCTAGTGGTATTGAACCATATTTATTCCCATTATGTAGAAGGACACATTTTAAACTTCGCTTTGAACTGTCAATAAATAGGCGCCAATCATCTGGAATATATTCAGTCCCATTTCTTTCATGAGTCCCCTAATTTCGTGACAAAATACAAGATTGTCTTCTTGAGAAAAGAATGGTAGCAGATCTTTTTCTCTTGTACGGTAAAAGGTAATTTTGGTTCCTTGTTCCAGTAAATTTTTGTCGTTCAACCTAGAAGCCAGTACTTCAGAAGCTTTTTTCGATAAATTGAGATCCCTGGTGAGATCATTTAATTCATTTTGATTGAAGCGTTGAGGAACCGATGACGTCCCCTCATAGTCACTGTTAGTTTCATTAGCATCAGAACTTTTATTAGCATTAGAAGAGCGATCAGAGGGAAAATATTCGTCATCAGAGATATGTGGTAGCTGATGAAATGTTGGAATCGGTATTTCATCTGAGTGCGGGATAGGGCGTATTGCCGAGTCTAAATTGGTATAAGTCCACTTACTGCGGTTATTTCGATTGATTCCATTAGTATTTACCAAACAGAAATAACAATCGTTGAAGTGGTTTTTTGGTTCTCTCCAAACCATTGGTACGCCGAATTTTAGACATTTTCTTTTCCCGGTAGTCCACTGCCGTAAATGCTCTGTACAAGTTTTACATACGAGATGCGGGGGGCCCACGTTTTGTCCTGATCACCAAGCTTAACTCCAAAGTATCCAAGATACGCTCGCTTTACAAAGTCAGTAATAGTTTGTCTGTTTTGTTGAAACATGTATTCTCCGCATATATAGCAAAACACATCAGGGTGATTTACACAACTTCTTCTTGAACTGGAACCTGAACTCATTTTAATTCTGTTCAATAACACAAAAACACTCTTTTCTTAACATAAAATAACACGCCGAATTCGATCTACTCTCATTAGTAAGAACGCACAAACTGACGAGACTTACCCGAGTTAGGTGATTAAAAGGGTCAGTTCAGGTACCTGATAGGCAATGGTTCCACTATTTATAGATTTACCTGGAATTTACTCAATTACAGACTGACAATAAAACCATTGTACCTACATTAATGAATATATAATAATTTTAGAACTCTCATAAATGAATATACTGAATAAAAACCACATTGGTAGATAAGTTGATGTATCTAAAAAAGTAGAGCTGATAGAGAAAAACGGATTGCATGTATAGATTTAGCGTCCCAAATATAGTTAAAATCAGCTCTAAAATCCCAGGCACCAAAACAAAAATAATTTTTTTGTTGCCTTGTGTAATCCAATCTATAAAAATTCAAACTTTAGTATGCAATTTTCGACCAAAAAATTTATGTTTAATTATTTATAAAAAATTTTCTATTAGGAAAATTTAAAAAAACCTATCGATATTTTGTGGAAAAAGTAATTATTAAGATTTTTAAAAAAAATGTTAAAAAATAATAAAAATTGATAGAGTAATATTACAAACAGTGTCTGAAAACATAGTTTCGAGAAAAATGAGATTAAATTTTCGGGTAGAGAAAAAGTGAACTTATGGCTCGTCTTCCATTCCAGCTTCATACTGTATCCTTCCTCCTCTTGCAACTTGGTAAACTCCACTAATAGATGCAAAATTCTAACGACCTTATTTTCAAAAGAAACCGGTCGCCGAAAGAAATCCGAAACGCTGCTGCCGAGAGGCGCGACATTGAGTCAGGTAGCGGTCCTAATCCAACGCCAGGTCACATTTAATGCTATAACTTTGTGATGGAATGGAATTTTTTTAAAAAAATTATTGCACAAGTGCTTCAATGTATCCACCATCCCTTTCTAAATAGGTGATTGTTCTTCGAGAAAAATCTTTTATTACATCTCTGATTACGCCAGGAGTTATAGCTTTACATGTTTTCCTAACGACTCTCTCAAGATGATCAACATCTTGAAAGGGCCTTTTAAAATAAACCTTTTCTTTTAAATAGCCTCATCAAAAAAGGGGTGATGTCCGGACACCTTGGGGGCCAAGTAAACTGCACATACCTCCCTATTACTCTACCATTAAAAATGTGGAGGAGATAATCTCGAACATTTCTCGTACTGTGACATGATGCACTATCATGTTGGTACCACATACGTTGTCTTTCAACTATTAGTAGGCGATTAAGTAACTCAGGGAACTCATTAGTTAATAATTCTAGGTAATGTTCAGCATTCATATTAATTCGAAAAAAGCTATTCTATCGAGTATTGATCTCGAGTTTGGATATTGATATTGGATTGACATCGCTCCACCACCAGCAATAGTTTTGAGAACTTACTGTCCCATTAGACGTAAATGTCGCTTCGTCAGAGAAAAGTATTTGTCTTGCCCATAAATCTGTTATCTTCCAATTCTCCTTGAAACCAAGTACAAAATTCAAATCTTCGTTCAAAATCTCCTGCTTTTAAAGTATGGGTAAATTGGGGTTTGTATGGTTTAAATTTATTTGATGTTAAAATTCTCGCAACTGTAGTTTTACTCACATTCAATAAAGCTGATCTTTTCCGAAGTGAATCTTTTGGCTCTTCTACTACCGTCAGTATTACTTGATTTTGATTATATTCATTTGAAACCTATGCCCGATGTTTCTTTTTAAATTTATTTTCAACACTTCCATGCTTGAATTTATTTATTAGATATCCTACAGTTGTGAAGTGTACAGTTTTATCAGGGTGTCTATTACACAGTCCCACAAAAAAAAATAGTGGGGTATACTTGTGATGCGATATATCAGATCCGTAGTATTTTTGCCCGCTGATCACGAATCTGACGTCAGAATATCGCCATCACATCTCAATTTTTTTCTAACCTCAAAAAATAGGTAAAAATTAGTAAAAATTAAGAAAAAATATACTCCTAAAAAATTGATTCAAGCTTTTTCATGAATCCAAAGATGTATTAATATGTATTCGGACACGCTAAGCTAATATTCATCGGTTGGATTGAGCCATACAGTTCTGTTTTCTTTCTAACCTCAATAAATCAGACAGATATAGTGCTTCTCGAATGCAAAAAACGAATTCAAATTAAAATTCAACCGATCCTTACCAAATTTGGTACAACGGGGATTTTTTGGGTCGCTGATCACGAATCTGAGGTTGGATTTGCAAAATTCAAGATGGCAGATGTTTTCGCGCCATTTTGAACGCCGAGAAAATTCATCGGTCGATTTTTATTGTTCTACCTGCATCCAGGGCACCTCCACGTGGTGACGGTGGGCAACGGTGTTACTCCACTAGCCGGCAGAGTCCCTGGATAACGGCTTAGATGCCGTCATGGCAGGTAGAAGAAAGAGAATTACGATGCAGGGACTCGGAAACCCAGTATCGGCAGTTGGTCAGGGTGGGAAAGCGGGCCCGCAGCCGTCGTCATCCAGCGACCGTAGCTCTTCATGTGTGGGTGACTTGGCTCATGTAGAGTATAATGCTACAAGAAAACGGTCTCACGGTACAAGGACTTTTCATAAGTGCGATAAAAGCAGTGATTCATTTTGTTATATTTGCTGTCAACACGTATTGAGTAAAATGGGGTCACCGATAACGGATAAGATTAAAACCTTATATAAGGATTGTTTTAACATTGAAATACAGCACCAGGATACAGATTGGGTTCCCCACATCATTTGCAGTTCTTGCAAAATAATGTTGTACATCAATAAGAAGGCGATTAAATATTCCAGACCAGCAATATGGAATAGACCATACAGTGAAAAAGTATGAATGTTGTATCTAGGCATAACCGAAAAAATAAAAGCACTATTACTTATAACGATGTTTCGACAGTAACAAGACCAACTAAACTAATTCCGCCTCCTGAACCACTTGATGCTGATGTTATGGAAAAAATGATTTCACCTTATCAGTTCATGCCGAAAACATTGAGACTGTCGAAAAAGATTCAAACACTGTTACTAATGAATGTTCTAGTGACAACCTATCATATACTAGTGACACAGATAAAGAATTTCTACCATACAACCGTAAACCAGAACCAATACTCGTATCACAGTCAGAACTTAGTGATCTAGTCAGAGATTTAGGCTTATCCAAAGATGGTTCAGAGTATCTTGCTTCCTTTTTAAAGAAAATACATTTACTTAAACCAGAAGCTACGATTTCTTATTATAGAAACAGAGATGAAGAATTTCGAAAATATTTCACAATGGACGAGGAATTGTCACTTTCATATTGTACCGATGTAAAAGGTCTAATGGATGAATTTCAAAATAACTCATACGATCCTGAAGAATGGAGACTGTTCATTGATTCTTCTAAACGGAGCATTAAGGTAGTTTTGCTGCATAATACCAACGTTTACACTCCCATTCCGATTGCTCATTCCACAGTTATGGAAGAGCAATATGAAAAAATGAAGCCGCTTTTGATAAAAATAAAATATGCTGATCATAACTGGAAAATTTGTGGAGATCTGAAAATTGTAACAATATTGCTTGGCCAACAGTCAGGGTTTACACTTTATCCCTGTTATAAATGTCTGTGGAATAGCAGAGACAGGGAACGTCATTATAAGAAAAAAATTTGGCCAACAAGAGAATCCTTCACTCCTGGTGAAAATAATGTATTGTTTCCACCATTGGTAGATCCAGGAAAAGTTCTTATTCCCCCGCTTCACATTAAGCTTGGACTTATGAAGCAATTCACGAGAGCATTAGATACAAACGGCCCATGTTTCAAATATTTGCATAAAACATTTCCGAAATTTTCTGAAGCTAAAATTAAGGCAGGCATATTTGACGAGCCACAAATAAGAAAATTGTTTCAAGATTCATTATTTGTTACTAAAATGAATAAAGTTGAAAAAGCTGCTTGGCTTAGTTTTAAAGAAGTCGCAACAAACTTTTTGGGAAATAATAAAAGTCCTAAGTACAAAGAAATAGTCGAGAAAATGGTAAAAAATTTTCAAACATTAGGTTGCTTAATGAATCTAAAATTACATTTCCTGGACTCCTACATCGATGATTTCCCAGATAATCTTGGTGACTACAGTGAGGAGCAAGGGGAACGTTTTCACCAAGATCTGAAAATCATAGAAAATCGGTATCAAGGACGATGGGATGACCATATGCTAGCGGACTATTGCTGGTCGCTAAAAAGAGAAACAAGTCCTCAAAAGCGTTTGGGCAGAAAGCCTTTGAATAGGTCATTCGCGGAAAAAAGAACAAGATACAGCCAAAAAAAGGAAAGTTAGGCGCGGGTCTAACCTTCGCAATTCTAGGGCTTAAGGGTCTACTATTTGAGAGTATATGGTTTAAAAGTCCTGGTTTTGAGTTTATTGGGTCTCATTTTTACAGTTACAGGGTTATTGAGGTCTATTTTTTGAGGTTACAGGGTGTGGGAGTCTAAGGTTTCAGGGTTTAGGGTTTAAGAGTATCAGGTTTGAGGATTCCCCAACTGTATACCAAATTTGGTAGGAATCGGTTGGTTTTCAAAAATTTTGTCCGCCATCTTGGATCCGCCATTTTGAATTTTGTAAATCCGACCTCAGATTCATGATCAGCAACCCAAAAAACCCCCGTGTACCAAATTTGGTAAGAATCGGTTGAATTTTAATTTGAATTCGTTTTTGCATTCGAGAAGCACTATATCTGTCTGATTTATTGAGGTTAGAAAGAAAACAGAACTGTATGGCTTAATCCAACCGATGAATATTAGCTTAGCGTGTCCGAATACATATTAATACATCTTTGGATTCATGAAAAAGCTTGAATCAATTTTTTAGGAGTATATTTTTCTTAATTTTTACTAATTTTTACCTATTTTTTGAGGTTAGAAAAAATTGAGATGTGACGGCGATATTTTGACGTCAGATTCGTGATCAGCGGGCAAAAATACTACGGATCTGATATATCGCATCAAAAGTATACCCCACTTTTTTTTGTGGGGCTGTGTTATTAAAGATTTCTGCTGCTTCTCTAAAACTATGAGAACAATTTCAATTTTATCTTAACGCTCAATTTTACTGGCATTTCTAATTATTGCAAATACAGACTGACGTTAACTTTCAAGTTTATTGACCGTTGTTAGGTATTTCTAAAGATATTTTCATTTATTTTCAGCCTAAAATTTGTAGTGATTTGGTTTTCTTTTATTCAATAAATAATCCAACAATTACTGACGTATTTACTATTTGTTTTTCGAATTTTTAACTAGCAAGGCATTTTCAATTAATATTTTGCTGGGTATTTAAATTTAAACATACTTTATTCTTCATTATAAATCATTATTTTTTATTTTCCCTGTATATCATCAAATATTTTAAAGTTTCGATGCTTGATTATGGATTTCCATATGATGCAGAACTTTTTATCATTAATATTTTTTTTTTTAATATTAAGATAAACTTTTTCTCCCTTTGTATAAAACTTTTTGGGACACACTTTTTGAACTCGTGTTTTTGCAAGCTTTCATTTGACATCCCACTCGATGACCTCGTAATTTTTTTTCTTCACTTCTGACTTCACTCCCTAAAACTAACCATTTAAGTCAAAATTTAACTTTCAAAACTACACGGCTGTGATGAGGCCATCAATTTATACATTAGTACCAAATTTCAATTTTCTATGTCAAATAATTTCGGAGAAAATCGGGTGTAAAAAGACGGACAGACAGACACCGAAGTGGTTTTATAAGTGTTCCGTACGGAACACTAAAAATGCTAATCTTAGTAACCCCTTAAATACACGTTAAAACATTTCCAATAAACCTTAAACATTAAGAGATTTAGGGTGCATAACCAACTAAGGTAAAGTTAGAAAATGCGTTTTTCTTCTTTATTTTATACAATAACACCAAAACATGTAACACATGTTTGGAACAACGCAATTGAACACTTTGGAGAATCTCGAGCGGTTGTTCTTGACATATCCACGGCATCGTTTTTGGCACCATGGACTGTTGGCTAAGCTACGCTCTTATGGTATGTCTGAAATGTTCTGTTTGTGGGTCTCATGTTTCCTTAGAGAGCGTTCTTTACGAGTGGCGGTCGACGGATTTCTTTCTAACACCTTCACTGGTGTGCCCCCTACTCTCTTTCTAATTTACATTAACGATCTGCTGAAAAAGACCGGGAATCCAATCTACAGCTTTGCAGATGACAGTACGCTTATCTCTTCATTCACTTTGAACGCTCGGACATCGGCTGCTCAGGCGAATATCCGCAGACAGCAGGAGGTCGTTCAACTTAACAAAGATCTGGAAGAAATTCTTTCTTGGTGTGACAGTAACCAAGTGAAATTTAAAGCTACAAAAACCCAAGCGGCAGTTTTTTTTCTAAAAAAGTTAACGTTGCTGAACCCGACATAGTTATGTAGGGGCACTCCATTCCCCTAGCATCGTCACTCAATTTGTTGGGCGTTAATTTGGGAGCAAATATGTCCTGGCATGAACATGTTGCAGGCATAGCAAAGAGAGCTTCTTAAAAGTTGGGAATATTACTTCGAACCAGAAGGTTTTATACTCGAGAACAACTGTTAATTCTCTACAAAGCTCAAATTTGACCAACTATGGAATACTGCTCCCATGTTTGGGGCTCCGCTCCCAAACATTAGGGTTATATTGGTGAAATATCGATATTAAAGTCAAAAATATCGATATTAAAGTATCGATAAGCACGAAATATCGATATTTTTTACAAAATATCGTTATTGTTTTGTTTTTTTTTATTTATTCAATATTTTACAAAATAGAAATGTATTACGGAGTTAATAAAATATTCATTATAATATCTCAGAACAATAAAATTATTATATTTATGATAATATCTCAGAATAATAATATTAAAGTTATTAAATTTACGCTAAATTACGTTAGAATATAATGGCAACAATGTTTTAACATCAACGTTTTTTATGAGCGATGTTGCATCCCTACTTTATCTTCAGTCTTAGTCACTCATTCATTCATTCATAAGTCTGGAGTCAGCTCAGCTGCAATAATCATTGTTGAAATTTAACGTTCTGTCAAGAAAATAGTGACATGGTTTAAACAAAGTGTGGTAGCAAGTGATGAATTAAGAAAAGAATCAGATCTCTCTTATTCAAGACGTGTCCACGCGTTGGAACTCAATTTTCTATATGATTTTTGAAATTGCGTCCTGCTATAAATACAATAGTTAACTGTCATTCCAGCGCTCCGCCAATGTTAACTGCCAGGGGTATAATTGATTTAAATGATATTTGTGAAATTTTACGGCCAATAGAAATGGCAACGCGTGAAATATGTGGGGAAAAATATGTAACTTGCAGCAAGGTTATCCCACTCACCATACTATTGAATACTAAAATCACTACCCTAAGACCAAAACAGGCTATTGCAGAAAATCTGAAAAAAAATGTTCTTGATGAAATATATAAACGTTTACTGTCAACAGAGTTTGTTAATATCCTAGCTGCCGCCACTTTATTAGATCCGCGATTTAAAAGTATTCATTTTCAGAATGCACTGGCTTGTTCTAAAGCTAAGTGTCCACTTGAGACAAAGTCTCGAGAGAAAGTCTCGAGATTAGTTCCGAAGTGTTGTCCATTTGAGATCACTTGTGCTCTCGAGACAGCAGTTGGAGACTCGACAGTCACTGCAGTCTCGAGATCAGGAAATTTTGTGTACACTTGAGAGCTTACTCTCAAGTCTCAGTCGATCCTGTGACTTGGTTGCTAGTTTGAGATTTATTTTTTTTTAAAATGGATTCACGCCAAATCCTAGCCTTTCTAATTGTGCATAAAATTATGAAAAAACGGGAAGTGAAAAAAAGGCGTGTTGGGTAAGAAAATGGGTGGATCGACGAAATGCATTGGGAGCTTCTTCAACACTTGTGAACGAGTTGCGGTTGGAAGATGCACAACAGTTTAAAAATTTCATTGGGATGTCTGCAGTTCAATTTGAATTGGTTTTAAATTTGGTAAAACACGATATTGTAAAGCAAGATACAAAGTTACGTGATACGATTCCAGTCCATGATAGATTAATGGTCACACTTCGTTTTCTGGCTTCAGGTAAGCCTTTCAGGCGAATGTACAAATATTTTTCTCTAGAACATTACATTTTTATATTGAAATGAACTTTCAGAAGATGCTTATTGTAGTTTGCAATACCTTTTTCGCATTCCACCTTGTACAATAGGAAGAATAGTTCCCGAAGTGTGTAAAGCCATCTATCATCATTTAAAGGAAGAATATTAAGGGTATGTATAAATTAAAAAACAACTTTAATTATAGAAGTATAATAACAGAAACTTTACAAATTAAGGCATGTTAATTAGTGAATATGAACTATTGTAAAAATCTTGGGTTGTTTGAGTCTCAATATTTTGTTGAGAAAAGTTGTCAATAACAATGGGTGGTGATGCAGTTGGCGTACTGCATGAAGTACTTGCACTTGAAGAGGATGCAGTGGACCAGTAGCATTTTTCATCCATATCAGAAATATTTAATATCGCTTTACGAATCTCACTTTTTAATACTCCTCTGTAATAATCCGATTTTAGACTTTTTAGCTTCAACGCTACGTATTCTCCAAAGCGATCGAAATCGTCTTTTGGCTTCTTCATAATTTCTATTGCTTCCTTCAGAATGTTATCATCTTCTTGAGTTCTTGATGTTGCTTTGCTAATACGTTTTCTTTTTTGATCTTGTGTGGGGCTCATTTTGTATGGACTCATCCTGTGAGATGTTCATGTTTTCGGGAATATTATTCTGAAAAGTTAAAAGCGCAATTAATATACTATGTTGTATCAACTTTTATGCCTAGAAAAATAGAAAAATACAAGTAAATTTTTTTTATTTCAGTATTCTTCAAGTGCTGAAGAGTTGAAGAAATATGCAGATCAATTTGAATTAAAATGGCAATTTCCACATTGTTTCGGAGCTATTGACGGAAAGCATATTACAATGGTGGCACCTGAGAACTGTGGAAGCCTTTACTATAACTATAAGGGTACACACAGCATAGTTTTGATGGGAGTCGCAGATGCCAATTATAAATTAATTTACGTTGATGTTGGTTGCAATGGTAGAATTTCTGATGGAGGTGTCTTTGCAAACTGCTCCCTGCACGATGCTTTGGAAAGCAAGCAATTTTCACTTCCCGAACCAGAAGCAAAGGCCCCAAAGATGTTTGCCAGTGCCATACATAATGGTAGCTGACGATGCTTTTGCTATGACATCGTATATATTAAAGCCCTACGGGTACCGAAATCAACCTGCACCAAACAGAATTTTCAACTACAGATTAAGCAGAGCTCGTCGTATAATAGAAAATGTATTTGGCATTATGTCAAGTAAATTCAGAGTTATCCGAAAACCAATAAATTTAGCACCTAATAAAGTAATAGATGTTACTCTGGCAATATGTGCATTGCATAACTTTTTAATATGTACTTCAAAAAATTATTTGAACCCTTGTTCAGTTGATTTTGAAGATCCTAATACACATGAAATTATAAATGGCGAATGGCGGAATGAACCCCCACCACAAGGATCGTTTTTTTTTTCACTAGAGAGAGGCCAGCAGCGAAATTATGCAATCTCTCAAAAAGATGTGAGAGATCAGTTTAAAGAATACTTCATGACAACTGCAGGTGAAGTTCAGTGGCAATATCGTTTAATTGCTTAAATTTAGTACCTAATCACTTTGTTTAATTTGAATTTTTTTATTTGTAATTTTATGATAAATAAAATTTCATTATGAAACATAGCAATAATTATATTAACTTACCATGTTTGAAGTCGATGTTGTGGGTGTGAAGTTGGGTAAAATGAACTGTAATGCAGTGAAAAACTTCCATTTACTGTCATACCTGTCATCAGCACCATCACCACTCTTCAATTTTTTTTATCTTTTGCAGTTCATGAGAAACCTGAAAATAATATATTTGACTATTGACTAAAAAGTCAATTTAAATAGTAATGTTAATAATAATTTTAGAGGATTATACATACCTGATTGCGTAAGTTATGGATCTTCAGTTGAATTTCATTTCCACTGCAATTTTCAAATTTCGAAGCAAATTCTTCGTACATTGCCATTTTTTTTTTTCGCGATTTCTATAAAGTTTATGTTTCACGTTCCATAAAAACTCTTCCTCCTCATAAAGTTCAATTAATTTGAACACTTCCTCGTCAGTCCACTCGCGATTATCCTTCATTTTTAAAAAATTAATTGGTTATTTAAATTAAACAAATATTTTAAATAAAAGTCTCCAGTCGGGGTCTCAGCTCTTCAAACAATGACGGAAGACTGGTGACTAAGTCTCATGAGCAAGAATGAACATGTCCACTTCTGACACGTGCAGTGTCTGATACTCGCATCGGTTTGTCTCTGAGAGTGCTCTCAGGCACATATACATATGTGAGTCTGGTCTCGAGACTGCTCTCGAGACCATTTTGTCTCAAGTGGACACTTTACTTAAAGTAATCAAAAGTGTTAAAGATTTACTTTTAACTGCTATCAAAATACAAACTGAAGATGAACAACCTCTTGATCAGAGGTGTCAAACTCAATTTTGCAGAGGGCCATATATTAAATTTAGAATGTGTAGGCGGGCCAGATTCAAATAAAAAAAAAATGTACTGAATTATTATAACATTTTATTTATTTAATTATATAATATATAATATTCTTCTTTCTGTGTGACACATTGCGATCGCGGGCCTTATTGATACGTCCCGGGGGCCGGATGCGGCCCGCGGGCCGTATCTTTGACATTCCTGCTCTTGATGAAAACGCGACACAGAAAAATGACTCCAATGACTTGTGGGGCGATCATTACAGACTTGTGAACGAAAAAAAAAAACAGTTTGTCAATGATAGGAAGCGAAAGCGAATCTACAAACATGCCTTTTAAGTTGAATTCTTTTTTTAAAAAGTCCTTTACTGGGCTTAAACGAAGATCCTTTGAAACTGTGGAACCACGTGCTTGGTTGTTCTTACCCAATGCTTAAAAAGATCGCTATTAAACATCTAACTCGTACAGCAACTTCAACATCGTCGGAGAGGCTATTGTAAAGGCTGGTCAGACTCTGTACCAGCAACGGAATCGGCTCAAAGGAAAACTACTCTCGAAGTTGCTTATATTGCAGAGCATTGACAACAAACTATGGGACTTTTAGTTAACTATAGCCTACCTACAGTCAAATGGTGATAGGACATAGGTAACAGTGGTCCCATCATTTTTTATCAATACTTAACATTTCAGTTAAAACTGTTTTTCTTAATTTTGTTCTTTTGTACCTACTTTTAAATAGATTCTGATAAAAATATGATGTCTATTATTTCTTACATTATTTTTAGCACATAACTTATAGTTGATCATTGTTTCCTATCCTATCATAACACTAGCATGCCTTAAAATTATAAATTTTAAAATATCGATATTTTGTGGTCGATAATATCGAAATATCGATATTAAGCTATCGATATCAATATCGATTTCAACATCGATATTTCATCAATATCGCTCATCCCTACCAAACATACACTGCATTTGTTGGATTCTGTCCAGAGAAGAGCTGTTTGTCAGACTGGAGACCCGGAACTGACCGGCGGCCTTGATTCGCTGGAACATCGAAGAACGGTTGGCGACTTGAGTCTGTTCTACAAGTATTTTCATGGAAAGTGCTCGACGGATGTAGCCCGCTTAATTCCTCCCAGAGCGGTGCATGTTAGAAATACACGTCGCGCTAATACTTCACATCCTTATGAGGTTCAGCTTGTTACTCCGCGTACAACGCTTTTTCAGCACGTGTGCTAGACCCATAAATATATATATATATATATATATATATATATATATATATATATATATATATATATATATATATATATATATATATACATATTTTTGGCGGTACGAGAATTAAAACTTCTATAAAAATAATGCATAAGACATTCCATTTAACAAATACCACTGTTTCCGTGCTAACGCCAAAAGAAAATTCTTAAAACATGCAACAACTTTTGTATTTAACATTTTTGACTTTAAATTTTTGACTTATAATCAATCACTCTATACGTACTTGCCCACTATCGTAATAAAAGATTTAAAAAAAGCTTGATCGTATCTAAATCTACGACCTTAGTGTTCGATCCCTCTGCCCTAATGCCTTCAATACCTAGACTAAACTGTGACATTTCTCTATGTATTAAGCACTCTAACACCCCATAAGAAAAGGGCATTTCAAACAGAGTTTATAATCCGTTAATTTGCGCAACTTCTTTATATCGTAGACTGGCTTTTATTCCTGTAAGACGATTACAATTTTTTTTTAAATGATATAAAAAAACCGGCCGAGTGCAAGTCGGACTTGCACAATTAGTATTCCGTACTGTGATTGCTGAAGTATTCTATGAAATTCAGTCACAATTCATCTTCAACATAAGAAATACCAAGAATATTAAAATGACAATAAACACGCACATGCGTCAACTCCAAAAGAATGTTTGACGATGTTAAAGCGCAATTGGAATGATTTTTGGCGTCGATTCATAACTGTTGACGAAACATGGATTAATCCCGGTACATCAAAGATCGAAGAATATTCCAAACAGTGGGTTTTCCGTGACGAACTGTCATGGCTACAGTGTTTTGGGATGCACGCTGCATAATCCACGTCGATTACCTTGAAACGGGTAAAACGATTTATGGAGAGTATTATGTCAACTTATTGGATCGTTTTAAACCATGCTGTGAAAGAAAAACGTCCGCATTTGGCGAAGAAAAAAAAATTCTTTCAAGACGCATGCATTGCGTACACACTTGTATCACCGCCATGGCAAAATTCCATTCGTATTCTAAGAATTGCTTTCGCATCCACCATATTCGCCAGATTCAGCCCCAGGCGATTATCTCCTATTTCCGAATATGAAAAAATGACCCGGCGCACAATGGAACGAAGCCTCACTGCGCCACTCAAACTACTCTACAGGTCTTAATTTTGAAGTAATCGGAAAGATTTTTTTTACTTATTCATTTTTTCATGGCCAATCGATCTGTCGAGCTAGATTTGAGATTTTTTCCACAATTTTCCGGTATTTTCAGAAGAAGTATTAATTTTTATGAAAAAACGGCGTTTTTCGGGGAAAATCACTCTATGGATCGTAATTTTCACTTAATCATAACATTTTTTTTTTTTTTTTAAATATTCGCTTTTTTGTTGCCAATCGATTGGTCGTGCTGGATTTTTGATTTTTCCTCTGTGTTTTTCAAAAATTTGAGAAAAAATTTTGTCTTTCCATGGAAGTACGGCTTTTTCGCAAATAGCTACTCATAGATGGTTTTCCTCCCATATTCAGGACAGATTTTTCTCAAAAATCAATTCTTTTGATGGACAATCAGTCTACCGACCTCGCATTATTATTTTTGCCCCAGGTTTTTCAAAAACTGCAGACATCTTTGGCGTTACCCAGGATACACCACCTGGAGGTAGTGTCTGCTGGGATCCCTTTGTTTATGTGTGTGTGAATGCGTGCGTGTGTGAATGCGTGCGTGTGTGTGAATGCGTGCGTGTGTGTGTGTGTGTGTGTATGTGTGTGTATGCGTGTGTGTGTATGCGTGTGCGTGTGTGTGTTTGTGTGTGCGTGTATTGCCTACGATAACTCAAGTTCCTACAAAAAATACTACTGTTTTTAATTTTAGACTTTAAAAGAACGCATGCGAATTTCTCAAATTTTACTACAATATTTATTGTCAGGATGTCCAGGAATTACCATGAATGAATTTAGAAATATCCCGCAAATTTATTGCAGGAAAGTTCCGATGCAGAAGAATCCCGTTAAATCCAAATGATTTCATTATTATTGAGTCGAAGCAATAACTTGCAATTTAAAGAAATCGCTAGTTTATTAAATAAATTCACTAAAATTTATCAAAAAATTATTCAGCGCAACAGCAAATTCAAGTATTGGGCAAATTTTAGATAAATTTGGTAGAAAATTTGCTAATTTTTACTAATCGCTACTAATCTAAACAAAGTTCCAAATCTTGTTAACCAAAATTTAAATTATTTCAATGAATAGTGAATAATTTTGCGGAGATTTGAATTTTAATACGCTGAAATTCGCATTAATTTAATTTAAGATTATTTTATAATTTTTTTGGCATTAAAAAAATCATTAACTTTTTTTGTACAGTCAATATTGAACAACTTTATTTATATTAATATTTTACATAATTTCTTAATTTCAATACGTTTTACGGATTTAGTGTTTGAAACGAAAAGAAGATATTGATATTAGATTTTGTAATCTTTATCCAGATTTTTAAATTTCCCATACCACAAAATTCGCTGCAATTCTAGCAGACACTACCTCCATGTGGTGTATTCTGGGTAACGCCAAAGATGTTTGCAATTTTTGAAACACCTGGGGCAAAAATGATAATCCAAGGTCTGTAGATTGATTGCCCATCAAAAGAATTGATTTTTGAGAAAGATATGAATTGCGGAAAAACCGTACTTCCATGAAAATACAAATTTTTTCTCAAATTTTTGAAAAACATGGGGGAAAAATCAAAAATCCGACTTGACCAATCGATTGGTAGTAAAAATGAAATTTAGGAAAACTGTGGAAAAAAACTTAAAATCTAGCTCGACAGATCGACTGGTCATGAAAAAACAAATAATTAAAAAATATATTTCCGATTACTTCAAATTAAGACCTGTAGGGTAATTTGAGTGGCACAGTGCGGCTTTGTCCCACTGTGCGGCGGAAAAAAATTTGGCTCAAACGATTGCTGAAACAAATGCCTGTTTCAAAGGGTTGGAGAAATCGTATTTATTTTTTAGATGGAATACAAAAGATAGGAAAATGTTGGACTAAGTGTATCGAGCGAAAAGGAGACTATGTTGAAAAATAAAATAAATTTTCCACATAAAAATGCTTTTTTTCTTGTCAAGGTGAGGTGAGGTCCTCGTATAAAAATAATTTCCTTAAATAGTTACTCAATCAAAAAAAAGAAACACCCCATAAACAAAAATGCTAATATAGCTCAATAAATTGCCCTGAAGTACAATATTATTTTGATACTGCTTATATCATTAGTAATCAGAATTTGAGAATCGCACAATGAAATAGGGACATTTTTAACATTTATTAAGTTACAGATTAATTTTCTTAGGCTATTTTGCACCGACAAATATTCAGCGAAATATCCATTCAAATATTTTTAACACGCTATAATAACTAGTACGGTTAATTTTTTTAAATGACTTTAAAAGCGATGGATGCACCTGTAGCAAACTCGATATGTAAAATAATTTCTCCAAGAATTCCCCGCCTCTGATAACCTTGAAAGAGTGCAGTACTACCAAACCGTATCCATCGCCGGACCCAGCGGGCCTATATAAATTCAACCACGAAGCAAGGAATTCACATTCTTTTATACAAAATGAGTAGAATAAATTACTAATTAAACTAAACTACATACTATCATTAATTAATTTCAGTTTTAAAAAATTATGGGATACATCACATATTTTTTATATCGATAAATGATTAAAGTCTGCCAATTTCTGGAGAACTATCAGTCTCAAAGAACCCAATCTTTTAAACTTAACAATATACTATTCCAAGCCTCCGTTCCTCTGTGTCACTTATGGTGGGCCTCAAGGAGTAATTTTTGGTTCCCTTTTCTTTACTCGATGTTTTTCTCAATTAGTTAACAATTTCAGGCAGGCTACATGTCATTTAATCCTGACCGGGTCGCTAAGGTAAATGGAACTGATGAGTAAGTTTGGTCAGTTACAACAAAGTTCAATTAATCACTTGAAGCAACGACATGAGGTTGTCTGAACCTATTAACAATTGCATGAGAATCTGCATCCGCTAATTTTAAACCTATTTTTAACCAGAGGCATCTGGTTAAAAATAGGTAACGGTTTATTTCACAGAATAGTCTTATCCTATTTAACTTTGTGTGACACTTTATATGAGCGTATTGCAAGACGTGTTGAGCTAATGCAGAATTACTCCGAACGAATGATAGGTGCCCAAATATCAAAAAATAAAGTTTAGACATGGAGCTCATATTTGGGATTTAAGACACAAATTTACAGTCAATCATCCTTTTTACAAAAACTACTCTGTGTCAACAATTTAGCCTGATTCACCTAACCTACACTAATATAAAAAAAATGTTTAATTATTAAGCATGACAAGGTGGCACCTCATAAGTTTCAGAATTTAGAAAGTGTCTTCAATTCAAAGCAATTCCAAGTTAATTATTTTAATAATAGTAAATGTTTATTATTTTATAGTTGATAAATTAATGTTATTTTAGCTCCAGTATTCCTGTACGAAGGCGTATGGATAAGTTTATAGTTTAACATAGATACAACAAGTAAATCTCAAAAACAAAAATTGTTTATTCAACATAATCTTTCAACACAACGGTTATAAAGTTACTCTAGAAATTTCAAAAAAAATTATTGTCTTTGTTTGTAAATCAGTCTTCTACAACATTTATTACTTTTTCATTTGAGTGAAATTTGTGTACTTTTAAATGTGTTTTTCACTTTTGGGAATAGGTCTAAATCAGGGGAATATGGGGAATGATCAATCAGTTATCTAATACGTTTATTTATTTTAAAACTAATAGGAATTTGTGAGCAAGCGCATCGTCTTGCAAAAACAGCACTCCTTGAGACATTTTTCTCGGCATTTTTCTACAGTTTTTTGGGGAAGTTTAGTTACTAATGAATAATAATCTCCAGTAATTGTTTTGCCATATTTCAAATAATTCTTATGCTAAAAACTGAGGCAAAAACTATTACAGGCTGATTTCTGTAAACGAAACTTCTTGGGGTGAAGTAAACCAGCATGGTTTCACACCTTCGATTGTTCCTTTATCTCTGGATTATAATAATAGACCCATGTTTGATCCATAGTTATCATACGATTCAAAATGTTAGATGAATCCTCTTCACTAGTCAGCATTCAGGCATTTAGCGATCCATTTAGCTGATAATTTCGCATACCCAAATCAGAATGGACAATATGAGAAACACGTTCATATGAAACGTTCCGAGTTTCTGATATACGTTTCAGGTCTCAACTTTCTTTCGGGTAAACATAGAAACCGATCTTCCAGTATGGTGTTCATTAGTGACGTCGGTTCTTCCAAACTTGAAATTCGAACCCAATTTTCGATAGAGGCATAGAAAGGGTATTGTTTTTTTAATCTCTGAAGCATGTCATCGCAACCTTTTAAAATGAGCTACTTTATTACCGATTCGACTTTACTAAATCACATTTTTTGTCGGTTATATCTTCTTCGAAAATTACTCTTGCTGCTGCTCAATACTGTGATCTTGCTGCTGCTGCCGCTCCTCGAAGCTAACTGCTAGCCTGGCGAAACGTCGTGAAAATTCATTGTTAGACGAATAGATTGAAACCCGGAATTTTGTGTATTATATATATATATATATATATATATATATATATATATATATATATACATATATATATATATATATATATATGTATATATATATATATATATATATATATATATATATATATATACATACATATATATATACATATATATATATATATATATATATATATATATATATATATATATATATATATATATATAT
>CM032449.1:131824423-131829423 GCA_019049505.1 Pachyrhynchus sulphureomaculatus | reverse complement strand
GCCCTAGTGAAAGTTTGTCAGAAGAAGAATAAATTTATATTTACATTATCTTAATTGCTTTACTTTATTTTTTTGATGTTGCTCTGTAGAGGTGACGACCTCGTTTTTTTTTGACTGTTATAAAAGTTGAGCAGAGAATAGCTTACTTTTATTGTTTAATGCTAAGGTTTTGGGTATTGGCCATATCCCAAACTTAGGTTGATTGTGGTTGATGTTTAGCATCGACTCAGTTTTAGCGAGCTTGCGAAGGAGTCACACTCAGGATATATCATAAGACTGGTATGTCGGTGGTCGCGGGATTTGATTTGCTTATGACCCCAAATAATATCCAGTTCTTGACACTTGGAAGCGAAATTTTGATTAGAGGCAATCCAAGGGGATCTTGAGTTAGGACAAGCGCAAGATGTAGCTCGTGTAGTGTGATGTAGAGTCAAAATTTTAATGAGCAATTTCAAAGTTTGTTACCCGAGTGGGTGGATTTCTATTACCTTAGTGGTATATGTTGGGTGCAATTAAGAGTAAATTGATTTTGGTTTATCCAGTGAGTCTAAGACTTGGATTATTTTGATTTAGATCTTCTTCTGAATTGACAAACTGAGGGTATACTCTATTCTTTTCAGGGCCGTTTAAACGTTACCTTTGAGTCACTAATTTTTTTAAAATTTTTTTGCAAGGACTCATAGGCGTATGATGAGTTTTTTCGGTATACTATCAGATTGATAGGAAATTGAAGTCCTGCAGGAGAACTAAAGGCTGATCATTTACAAGAGATGAGAGCAGAGTAAGACAGTCGTTTCACAAAGAAATGATCAAAATCTGATACCGAGATGAGAACCTTGTCAAGAGAGGCTAAGCGCAGTGAAGGAAGATTCCTAACCGAATTTTTAGATTTTCACCAGATAATCTAGAAGTTTGGGCTGACAGAAAACGGTTATGCCTGATACCTGTAGCAGTTTCTTCTAGAGGCTATTGTCTAGAGAGACGATTAACACCATGATCGAATATTTTAGCTGTCAACGATGTTTTCTTCTTGTTTCTGATTAAGCTGGAAAAGCTCTTGTCGTTTTCAAAAGTTTTGTTGCGTTGCCACCGGAAAATTGAGAAATTTTTGCTTCATGTAGCTTTTTAAGCTCATTTTCGTAGTTTGGAAATTTCCGTTAGAAGCTTGGTTAAGTCAACCTTGTAAACCTTTTAGGTTGTATCCCATAAGTTATTTTTTACAGGCTGTGATGCACCGGGTGCTAA
Source organism: Pachyrhynchus sulphureomaculatus (assembly GCA_019049505.1). Classification (NCBI taxonomy): domain Eukaryota; kingdom Metazoa; phylum Arthropoda; class Insecta; order Coleoptera; family Curculionidae; genus Pachyrhynchus; species Pachyrhynchus sulphureomaculatus. The sequence continues at coordinate 131,828,178 of CM032449.1, read as the reverse complement.
CAGATGCCGTTACGACGTTTGGCAGGAAGTTAGTCTTCTTGAGGAACAGACTGATTGGAAGGGTAGTCTATGGAGGGTGAACGTTTGACCTTTGGGACCTTTAGAGGTTTTGTTACTCAATGGTTATTTCTATTTGAGCCAAAGGAGAGCCTAGCTACTGTAGTCGACCTCAGCTCCAATTAGCCTATTAGTGGTGACAGGCTGTTGGCAGTAGTGTGTTTCGGAACACCCTATTGATTAAATTTTTTTTGACTTATGGTGGTGTGTAGTAGACACCGTTTTAGTTTAGTGGATGCTATAATCTACTCCCTTTCGTTGGTGGACACCAGGGTCACCATTTCCGTATTCTATTGTCTCCACCTTTCAGTATATCGTAGTGAGGTGTTTGTCTCCTGTTATGTGGGATGGATTGAATGTTTTTCGTTGTTGTTCTAGGGCGAGACCAGTACACGAGGGTTCTTCATGCAATTTGGAGAAGCGCAATGCTGGTTAAATTTTATATCTCTGTGTAGCCACCCTGAAGGATGACGGAGGGCGTTTTTTCTGGCTCATGTTTCTAGGCAGATTTGTCACTTTGGTGCGATGTGCCGAAGATTTGATTAGCTTTTGTTAAGAGCTTTCACCAAGCTCAGTATGGAGTTATCATAACCAAGAGTTTGGGATTTGAACTCCTGTATATATTTCTGTATATATTTCTGTATATATTTCTGTATATATTTCAGTGTATGTTGGTTGCCTGAGGGCATGTGCTCAAAATGTGTGATTTTGAGTCGTTTTGTTTAAGGACTCCTATATATAGGATTATGACTTTAGGGAGGTCCTATTTAGAGACTAGCTGTCTCACATAGTTGTGCTAGGAATGTTTCCTTGAATGTTAGTTGCGCGTGGACTAATCATTCTGTTCTTTGTGAACATCGCTTTTTGAAGCAGGATCATTCAGTTTGGTGAATTTTAGCTTTTATAGCTATTCACTGTGTTTAGAGTGAATTTTAGCTTTTGTAGCTATTCACTGTGCCTATAGTGATATTGTTAGCTTTTATAGCTGCTCACTATGTTAATGGCGAGATTGTTCTTTTAGAACGCAGACTTTGTGTAGTCGAGGACTATTTACAGAGTGTTTTTCTTGGCGAGGAGCCGAGGTTTTTTCTGGCGATATACCAGAGTGTTTTCTTGGCGAGGAGCCGAAGTTTTTTTCTGGCGATATACCAGAGTGTTTAGTTGGCGATGAGCTGACGTGTTTTATGGCGATCAACCAGAGCGTTTTCCCTGGCGACTTTAGCATGTCTAGATGTCTTAGGACGTCGACATTGCGCGATAGAGTGCGATTATTTTCTGATGCGACTAGTAGTGATACTAGATTTAGAATGTTCTCTTAGCGGTGAGCTAGAGCATTGATGGCGATTTTTTCCGAGCGTTTGTCTGGATTTTCATCCAGGTGTTTTTCTTAGCCTTGTGCTAAATGGTCTTACAAGACTTTCTCCTTTTAGTGTTAGTGTTTGCACTAGAATCACTTATTTTTTTGTTTTTCTTTATTTAAGAATCTTTATAAATTTCTTTTGCTGAAATAGAAAATTTTCAGACAATCCTTGAAATATCTTAAGGGGGGTGTTCATACTTTGTTTCAGTTCATTTTTTTTTGATTTAGACAAGAGTCTAGACAAAGTTATATTTTTTTTTGTTTTGGTAACAATAACAGAGCTGATTCTTTTATATAAGAAGACCGCGATTGTTACTTTGAACAGGTATTTCTTATGTTCATGCAAGGATTTTTATTTACTTTTTGATGTACTTAACCTTAGTGCTTAATTAAGTTAAGTCTAGTTATAAGATTCTTGGGTACATGCAAAGATTTTCATTTGGTTTTCATTGTACTTAATATTAGTGCTTAATTGAATTAAGTCTAGTAGTAAGGTCCGAAGTTTGTAATTTTGTTTTAAGTTCTGACCTTAGTATTAAGTGATAGTGTACCACTTTGTACCTTTTCATAAGTAGCCTTAGTTTAATAGACTAGTGTAGTCTATTTCTTTTTGGAAGGGGGTAATGTAACATTCATTTTTTCCTAGATTTTAAGACCATATAATGTTACTGATTTTTCTCTTTATAATGTACTTCTTTTCATTTTTGTATCGAGCGGTATATTAATCAGAAATTCCTAGCCGCTCGTTATATAGTGTGCTGTGCGGGTTTGCGACCGAATCTATCGATACGCCGGGATTGGTCAAATGTTTGTATCCGGAGTTTTGGTTCCGGCGTCGCCATATTACAGACAGAGTGCCCACGGCTTATTTAAGGGTCCGGAGGACGCGAATCTTGGCTTAGAACACCGAGCCGCCGCCAGGCAGTAACATCAAGCCGCCGCCAGGCTTAGTACCATCAAGCCGCCGAGAGGCTTAGTACCATCAAGCCGCAGCCAGGCTAATTTCCACCGAGCCGCCAAGTGGCGATTTTCCACCGAGCCGCAGTAGAGGCTTACGACAATATCTACGAGAGTCAAGTTAAGCACGAGTTTTTTTTATCATAAAGCCGTAGTGGGCTTTGTGTGTTTTCTAAATGGAGTAGCTAAAGTAGGCTCTTCTCAAAAGTGTGAAATCGGTTTTGTGTTCCATTGAAGGCCTAGAAGCCCGTAGGAAAACCGTAAGTTACCAGAACATATATCAATAAATATATTCCCCGCAAATAAGTGTTTTAACAGCAATTTGAACTGAAAAATCGCGAAGTGAAAATCACGACTCTTCGATTTCGGGTGTAGTCAAGATTTAGAAGTAAAATCTCTGATTTAGGGACTCTAATTTATAAAAACTACTTTTAGGCTAGAATTTTTTTTTGTATTCCTTAAAACTGCAAAGGTTGGAACTTTTATTTTAAATCATGAATAAATTTTCTTTTTTTGATTAAAGTTAGTGTCTCACTGAATACCTATTTTCTTTTCAGGATAAGAAAAGTTGTACTAGAATAATTCCTTTTAGTAATAACCGTAAAACTCTTCAGTATTTTTTCATTTTTTTAACTGAAGTTAGATCCTTTCTATTTTAAAATGAATGGTGCCCAAAATTTGTACAACTGAAGCTTTTTAAAAAATAGAAAATAATTCCAAAAAGACGTATAACAATTATCTCTTACCCATATTTCTCTACCAAGGAAAACTGAGCTAGTGTGTGTTTAATTTCTTTAGTTCTTTTAAAATCAGGATTCACTCAACTCATTATCAGAAATTAAAAAGAGGTTGCAAGAAAATTGCGCCCAAGTGTGGGAAAAACAAATTTCAAACGGTACAAAATAGCCGCCACAAAGTGCAAACAATTTTCACAGGGTACAAAATGACGCCTCAAAAAGCGGGCAAGTGAAAAGGATACAAAATATATATATATATATATATATATATATATATATATATATATATATATATATATATATATATATATATATACATATATATATATATATATATATATATATACATATATATATATATATATATATATATATATATATACATATATATATATATATATATATATATATATATATATATATATATATATATATATATACATATATATATATATATATACCCCCGTATCGACCCGGTGCCTCCCCTAAGCCGCCCTCCACCCCTAATTAACACGACGACTGGATCCTTTACACGTGAGCCTCGGATCAGGAAGAAGCAGGATTTGTTGGTTGTGGGGAGGCATGACTCGACTAACGCCTGACCTCTCCATTGATCATACACAACTCTAAAGAAATCGTCACTT
>CM032449.1:131814423-131816923 GCA_019049505.1 Pachyrhynchus sulphureomaculatus | reverse complement strand
ATCTCCAGTTATGCATAATTTTCTTGATATCTTTGGTAGCCTTTGCCCGAGATTTCCTTTAAAGTGTCCTCCTACTTTTCCCCCCTTCCTCCCCCCCCCCTTCCCCCTCCTCCTCCCCCTTTCTCTCCTCCTCTTTCACCCCTTCCCCCCCCCCCTTTTCCCTCACCCCCATCTCTTACACCCAGCCTCGTATTTTAACATGAGTTTTAATGCTTCGGCGTTTCATTTTTCCTATGAGAAATGATGAACTCTAAATTTCTCGAGGAATAGACGCAGAATTATTGTTTTTGAAAACTCTTTTCTACAAAAGAGTGCGCTTCGGGCCGGTTTGACAACTTAAACAATATAGTGGTCACAGCCCCCCAACCCGTAGTGCATTTTAACTCGCTTATGCCAACCTTCATACCCTGGATAGGGCAGGGGAAAGTAGAATTAACATAAGAGGTCTTAAAGGTTCATTCAAGTTCTGGACAGACAAGTTTTTCAATTTTTTTTATTTTATGGGAGACTATTTTGGGGGGTTTAAAAGTTTCAAGTGTTGCTAAAGGTAAAATAGGACTATTCCCCAATCTTAAAAGTACTATTTTTTTAGTTTAAAATCGCACCCACCTGAATTTCGACGTCCTATTTTAGGGGTTTGGGAGCCGTTTAAAATCCCAGTGCTTAGGAACTTCTGTAATAAGTTTATCTCTTTTGTATTTTTTCCTACGTATTAGGAATCACACCCTTTTAGAGGGTTGGTTTTTGATAGACTAGTACTACTACTGATTACCTATGAAATAGTACAACTACCCGTGGCTCCGTCTAGAGTAGTACTTGGATACGGAGGAAGAAGTGTCGATTTTTCAGTCCGCAGGTGGTACTTATTTACAGTATTTAATTATATTGGCCTGGCCTGGTCATGGTAACCTCGGTAGGAGTTGTTCGCAGCAAGCAATAAGTCCCGAGGAAACACTAATGTTGTTAAAAAAGGTGCTGTGAAGTACGAAATGTTTATGTTTGGTAGTTGGACAATGCTGACGGGTATTACGATATCCTTGCCAATTCCTTAGGATATGAAAAAGGTAAAATCTACTCAGGCGGGGAGGTGAACGATAAAAAAAAGGCCAAAAACTTTTCAGACAGCCACGTACTACGACACAGTTTTCCTTTATTTTGAGTATATCTCTAGTCTCATTGACTATTTTCCAAAAATGGTTAGTTTCATTTTCGGATGACTCATTATATTTGCGTAGGATTTTTCTTACCCTCTGTAATAATATTATTTACTCTACTAAATAAATTTTATTTTCCTTGACATTATAAATCTTCCCTTCTTTTACATTTTATGAGATAAAAGCTACAAATCACGAATCGAATAATCCAAACCCTGGACCGTCCACTATTCAACTATTTTCCTTAAAACTTCTGTCGAAAAAGCCCGGAAGTCCCTTTTTTCTCTCCTTCGGGAAAAGAGCGGCGAGGCGTCGCGGTGGCTGCGTTTCCGGGACGACGCCGAACGACGCCGCTGCAGCAGCGTCTTGCTGCTACTGCATCCAGAGAAGATATCTCTTGCAAATCCTGGATAACTGGGAGATATACTTACTTTACATTTTTAAGAGGTTTTAGCTTTAATGTTTGGGATATACGGCGGTGCCGTGGTTGCATTTTTGGAATTAGGTGTAATGTAATTTTCTAAGAATACTCATACAGGATGCCCAGGGTTTTTGGTTGTAAATAGAACCCAGCGCTTTTGGGGATATGACATAAATACCACGAAATTGATGTGGAAGTATCGGATTTTAATAAAGATCATACCCATACCGCAATTATGTTGTTTAATCAAAATGTTGGATCGCTTTTTTTTTTTTTTTATTGGCCTAGCACACGTGCTACAGGGATGTCCCTAAACCGCTACAGGAGCGACACGTTGCGGAGAAAGCGATTCACGTTGTTCTGAATCGCTGTAAATTGTACTCGGTGGGAAACACAGTACTGGACAAATTATTCGAAAGGGATGATGTTCTCCATATAAAAGACTGCTTGAAAAGCGTTATACAAGGAGTAACAAGCTGAACCTCATACGGATGCGAAGTATTAGCGCGACGTGTACTTCTAACATGCACCGCTCTCAGTTTCCATGAAAATACTTGTAGAACAGGCTCAAGTCGCCAACCGTTCTTCGATGTTCCAGCGAATCAAGGCCGTCGGTCAGTTCCGGGTCTTCATTCAGACAGCAGCTCTTCTCTGAATAGAATCCAACAAATGCAGTGTATGTTTGGGAACGGAGCTCCAAACATGGAGCAGTATTCCATAATAGGTCGAATTTACGCTTTGTAAAGAATTAACAGTTGTGGAGTGTAAAGCTTTCTGGTTCGAAATAATATTCCCAATTTTGGAAGCTCTCCTTGCTATGCCTGCAACTGTTCATGCCAGGACATATTTGCTCCCAAATTAACGTCAACAAATTGAGTGACGATGTTAGAGAAATGGAGTGCCCCGACATAACCATGTCGGGTTC
>CM032449.1:131708120-131814323 GCA_019049505.1 Pachyrhynchus sulphureomaculatus | reverse complement strand
CCAGGGAAGTCATTGAAAAAGTCCACGACATGTCATAAATGAATATTGTACATGATAAGTTGGCTATGAAAAAGTCGTCGGCCCGATGGTTGCCGCGATTGCTCAACGTGGACACTATACACCAGAAACGAAGCAACAACCAAAACAATGGGTTCCTTCCGGAGAATATGCTCTAAAGAAGACGGTCCCCAGCGGCCGGAAAAGTTATAGTGACGATTTTTTAGGATGCAAAGGGCATCATAGTCATTAACATCTTAGAAAAAGGAAGAACGATCACTGGACTATACTATAGTGAGTTATTAGACCGCTTCGACAAGAAATTGAAGGAAACACGGCCCATTTAGTGAAGAGGAAAGTGCTGTTTTATTACGACAATGCTCCAGCACATTCATCCGAAGTTGTCGCCGCCAAACTGCATGAATTTTGTTATAAATTACTTCCGCCCTCCCCTCCCCCCCCCCCCCCCCCCCCCCCGTATTCGCCCGACCTAACTCCCTGCGATTTCTTCTTGTCCCCAAACATACAGAAATAGCTCGTAGGAAAAAAAATTCAGCCCAAATGAGATCATCGCCCACACCGAGGCGTATTTTGGGGAGTTGGACAATTCCTATTTTTTTGGAGGGGTTAAAAAAAGGCAAGGACGTTGGGAAAAGTGTATATATCTAAAAGGGGACTATGTTGAAAAATAACAAATATTTTTTTGAAAAAAGTAGTGTCTTTAATCTTAACACAGCTACTTATTGAACCACCCTCGTAAACTGTATAAACTTTAGGTTTATTCGTTTTTTTTTGTCCGACTATGACTATGTCAGAGCTGAGGGAGGGTGAAGCCTTTCGTGAAATTACATGTATGTTTGTTACCAGCTAAACGTATGATGGATAACTTTAAGGATACACTGATTAGAACTTCTTCTTTCTTCTTTGTCTAAGCACGATTACCGGTTTATTAAGGTCTTCAAGTATTTTAAATTGGAAATATTATGGCTGCAAGATTTTATGATTCTAACCTGTCTTTCTTCTAATGTTCTATCTACAGATCTACACTCAAGCAGTGTACTTCTCTCTCTATCCACTAGAGTCTTTCCCGCTATTTTGCTGAGTATATTCATTTCTGTTGTTTATAGTATTCTTAGTATCGTCTTATAAATTCGAGATTTGGTGTCAGTGTTTAAGTTTTTCATCATACTGTATCGTTAAAGTATGCTACTGTTTTTGCCACTTTTTGACTTGGTTTCTTCCTTCTGTATTAATGACCAGAATATTTTATACTCAAGGAGAGAGACAAACCATGTAATATATCAAGTCGCTTCTCTCCAAATCGATCATTCATTTAGAATCTCGTAAAGTACGTTAAGGACGAGTACAAAAAAGTAAATTATAACCCTCTTTCTCTTATGTAGTCCAACTTCTTGTAATACCGTTCAAAAAATAGAATGGTTTGCGTTATAGTAAAACCTACCGGTGTTGCCTTTTATATTTATTAATTTTTCATAGGTTGTTATATAATTTATTAAAATAAAAATTTAGAAAATGTTCAGCTGCTAATTATAAAACTAATGTTATTTGCTTTTTTCTCTATTAACCAAAACCACATACTTCATTAGATTACCCTTTTAATGATAACGTGAAATTCACTGAACCAAGGACTCTTTTAAATTATGGAAGTCTGACAACACTGTACATTAGACCAATTTGTTAGTAGTTGAGCCAGTCAACCAATTTTTAAGGCGCGTTGGACTTCGATGACATTAAAACTCAATTTAGTTTTATTTCCCGTATAGGAACTTTATTTTGCAAACTTAAACAAGGGCAAAAACTGGCCAAGTGCAAGTTGGACTTGCGCAATTAGTGTTCCGTACCGTGATTGCTTTTAAAATAAAATAAAATCCTTACCTAGGCTAAGTTAATTAGGTCCCTGATATCTTAAGAGTCAATACGTATTCTCACATTCAATAACGTATAAGATTTATAGCATCTTAGCTATCTAATGGCCAATAAATTAATCTATCTCAATCAGGAATCTAGTAATGAAAGTGTATAACAAATATTTAACTATTTAAATACCTGTTTAATTATCAAAAAATATAATAAAATTATGTCTGGATACAGCAGCGACGCGCGACTTCTTGAAGTGCCACATCCGATAGGGACGTAGGAGACCCTCTCGCCTTTGCCTGTGGTTGACGCCTTTTTTAAAAACCTGCACCATGTGTCAAGGGACATAATTTATATATATATATATATTATATATATATATATATATATATATATATATATATATATATTTATTTATTTATACTAGAAAAAGTATCAAACGGAATGCACTCGTGATAATTTTTGCGCAATCTACAGTTTATGGAGAATATTCCAGAATTTTTTCAAAATTTCTTGATCAGTACTTTTCGAGCTAAGGAGGGGCAGCAATTTTTGGCGGTTTTTTAAAATATCATAAAGAAAAATATTTGTAAGTATTACGCCTTACATATTTTTGAACTCGTATTTTCACAAGCTTTCATTTAACACCCCACTCGATAATCTGCTAAAAATTTTTTTTTATTTCTGATTTCACCCCCCCCAAAACCAACCTTTTAAGTCAAAATTTAACTTTTAAAATAACACAGCTCTAATTGAGCCTTCAATTCTTATATTTTGTGCCAAATTTCAACCTTCTATGTCAAATAGTTTCGGAGAAAATCGGATGTGACGGACAGACGGATAGGGGGACAGACGGATACCGAAATGACCCTATGGGTTCCGTATGGAATACTAAAAACGAATATTTGGGATTGTGGGCTTTTCCACTAACGTCAATTTAGTTATTCTTCTTCTTCTTGAAATGCCATATCCGATACGGACATAGGCGACCCTCTCGCCTTTTGCCTGTGGTTGGTGCCTTTTTTAAGTATTTCCACAGACAAAGGGGACCTACAGTTTAACGTCGGTTCCGAATGGTCAAAGTGATAGGGATTTACTGCCTAGTGGCATGATATTACGGGTGGTTTGCCATTGCCTTCCTGAGAGAGGTGACCGTCAACTTGTAAATTTTATTTTATGTTATTATTTATTTCTCTTTTTTTAATATTATTTCTCGAGCCGAGATACGAATTCGAGTCGCTGACGTAGAAAGCAGAGACTTTAACCACTACGCTATGGTTGCCTCAATTTAGTTATTACTGCTATAGAAATAAATAAAGTACTACTACTAAAGCTTTTGTTTCTTTAAATTATGAGATATTATTGGCTTGCACTCGGTGCCAAATCTAAGGAATACAATCGTTACAAAAAGCAGGCTTACCAACAGTCATGCTGCTTACCTATCGTCTGCGTCGCTAAAACTAATGGCGCATATAAAACATTGCGTAAAGGAAATCATTGTATTCGTAATACAATGATTTCCATACATACAATTCATACAATACAATTCAGATATTTTTGCATTTCTTCACGTTTTAGAATCTCTACGTAACGGAAAATAAAGTTCCCAATTTGCAGGGGTCTTACTGCCTATCGATTTGCGTACAAAAAAAAACTTCTAGTTTTTAAAAAAAATATGACTTTCGGAGAAGGTGGTGGTTAAATATTATATCGTTTTTATAGTACTAAATAAATTACTTTATCGATTTTTACTTACAACTTCTCAGGATTCTAGTTTTAATTAAAAAATGATAAACTAAGTAAATCGTTTATTACCTAAAAAATGTCTGTAAATAGGATATTCAAGAAATTTAAAAAATGTTATTTGATTAAATAGGAAATAGCTGATATATTTTCAAGTAGAACTAACACGTAGGCTGAAAAGTTTTTAGTCTGACACATAGATGTCGCCCTTTTCAAAAAAATCCATATGATTTTTAGGAAGTACCAACCTTCAAACGATACGTGTCAAAATTTCATGACATTTTGAAGATTAGTTTACAAGTTACAGTGGTTTTAGTGAAGCTACCTTTGACATTTTCAAAACAATGGAAAAAATCGAAATTCGTGTGTTGATTAAACACTGTTTTTTTGATAGATGAAAATACCGTTCAAGCAAAACAATGGCTTGATAGGAGTTACGCGGACTCTGCCCTTGGAAAATCACTCATCATTTACTAGTATGCTGAATTTAAATGCGGTCGTACAGATACAAATGATGCTGAATGCTCTGGACGCCCAAATGAGGTGGTTACACCGGAAAATATAAACACCCTAAAGATATTAAAAGAACGTGTTGGTCATATTTTGCATGAACATTTGGGCATGAGAAAGCTCTGTTCGAAATTGGTACCGCGTTTGCTCATAGTGGACCAAAAACAGCAACGTGTTGATGATTCTGAGCGCTGTTTCGACCTGTTTAAGAGCAATAAAAAGGATTTTTTCATGCCATATGTATCAATGGATGAAACATGGATCCACCACTACATACCGGGATCAAATCGGCAGTCAGTTGAATGGACAGCAGTCGGTGAAAGCCGCCCCAAGCGAGCAAAGACACAACAGTCGGCTGGGAAGGTTTTGGCCTCTGTATTTTGGGATGTGCATGAAATAATTTTCATCGACTAAGCTGAGAAGGGAAAAACCATCAATAGTGAATATTATATAAAATTATTGGTGGGTTTGAAGGCAGAAATCACAAAGAAATGGCCCCCAATGAACAAGAAAAAAGTGCTCTTTAATCAAGACAATGCACCGGGTCACAAGTCAATGGTTACGACGCAAAATTGCATGAATGGAGGTTCGAATTGCGTCCTCATCCATCTCCAGATTTGGTCCCCAGTGACTATTATCTATTCGCAGACCTCAAAAAAATGCTCGCGGGAAAGATATTTGGATTCATTGAAGAAGTTATCTCCGAAACTGGGACCTATTTTGAAGGCAAAGACAAATCTTTCTATAAGAAAGGTATAGAAATGTTAGAAAAGTGTTGGATTGATTGTATCGCTCTTGAAGGTGACTATATTGATGAATAAAGTCGAATTTTGCAAAAAAATGTGTTTTGAGTAGCTAGACCAAAAACTTTTCAGCCTACGTGTTAAAAGCAAGAACAGAAACTCCTTTTGTTGGACAGGAAACACAATCTTTAACAATAGTCGAAATTGCAAATTTTCAATTTTTTGGGTCAAATACATCATACTTAGCAAAAATAAAAACTGCAAGAAAAACTTTTTTGTCTCTTTCAATGAAAGCTAGACTTCTGGACAATTGTATAGTTTTGTATATTTTTTGGCTGGACATATTTTTACTTGGATACATAGAAAAATGTATTTATTACCAATTAAACAGCAGACTGCTGAAATTAAATTCAATTATTCTTTAGCGATCACCTGTTATCGCCCAGTTTGCGGATTAACTAACATGTATTGAAGTTAGGGTTCTGAGCCTCATCTGCTTAATAAATAGTTTGTTCTAAAGAAACTCATATATTGTGAAGTGTTCTTCTTTTTATGAGTCTAGCACACGTGCTGCAGGGAAGTCCCTAAAGTGCTCCAGGAGCGGCATGTGGGCGGAAAAAGCGATTCACGTTGTTCTTGAATCGCTGTAAATTGTATTCGGTGGGAAACACAGCGCTGGGCAAATTATTCCAAAGGGATGATGTTCTCCATATAAAAGACTGCTTGAAAAACATTGTACGCGGAGTAACAAGCTGAACCTCATACGGATGTGAAGCACAGCGCGACGTGTTTTTCTAACATGCACCGCTTTGGGAGGAATTAAGCGGGCTACATCCTTCGAACACTTTCCATGAAAATACTTGTAGAACAGACTCAAGTCGCCAACCGTTCTTCGATGTTCCAGCGAATCAAGGCCGCCGGTCAGTTCCGGGTCTCCAATCAGACGAACAGCTTTTCTCTGAATAGAATCCAACAAATGCAGTGTATGTTTGGGAGCGGGGCCCCAAACATGGGAGCAGTATTCCATAGTTGGTCGAATTTGCGCTTTGTAAAGAATTAACAGTTGTTGTGAAGTGTAAAGCTTTCTGGTTCGAAATAGTATTCCCAACTTTTGAGAAGCTCTCCTTGCTATGCCTGCAACATGTTCATGCCAGGACGTATTTGCACCCAATTAACGTCCAACAAATTGAACGATGATGTTAGGGGAATGGAGTGCCCCGACTTTACTATGTCGGGTTCAGCAACGTTAACTTTTTTAGAAAAAACTGCCGCCTGAGTTTTTGTAGCGTTAAATTCCACTTGGTTACTGTCACCCCAAGACAGAATGTCTTCCAGGTCTTTGTTAAGTTGAACGACTTCCTGCTGTTTGCGGATATTCGCCTGAGCAGGATGTCCGAGCCTTCAAAGTGAATGAAGAGACAAGCGTACTGTCATCTGCAAAGCTGTAGATTGGATTCCCGGTCTTTTCCAGCAGATCGTTAATGTAAATGAGAAAGAGAGTAGGAGAGAGTATGGAGTCTTGGGGCACACCGGCGTTGATAGTGAAGGTGTTAGAAAGAAATCCGTAGACCGCCACTCGTAAAGAACGTTCTCTGAGGAAACATGAGAGCCACAAACAGAACTTTTCAGACATACCAAAAGAGCGTAGCTTAGCCAACAGCCCATCGTGCCAAACACGGTCGAATGCCTTGGATATGTCAAGAGCAACCGCTCGAGATTCTCCAAAGTGTTCAATTGCGTTGTTCCAAACATGTGTTATATAAATCAGAAGATCTCCTGTTGATCTATGTTTAAGAAAGCCATATTGGTGATTGCTAATAATATTGAATCGTTCAAGATGTTTTAGAAGATGCTGATTGATAACCTTTCCCATGACTTTCGATATTATTGAAAGCAGTGCGACTGGCCGGTAAGTATTTGGCAAGTTCTTCTTGCCTTTTTTAGGTATCGGCTGAACTGTGGCACATTTCCAGCAGGACAGAAATATTCCCTTTATGTAGGATAGGTTAAAAAGTCTACAGAAAACTTGTGTTAATTCCCTTGCACAGACAACATCGGGCATCTTTGACTGCACTATAGGAATAGTAGGTGGTATTTTTCCTCGGACCTAACCTTAGAGCCGTTTAGCACGTGTCATGTATGCAAGATTTAGCGAATGGAAATAATTCGGGACATAGTCAAATGAAGCTAAATAGTCACGATATTTTTCGGTCATTGTAGACATTTAGCTACTCAGTATATATCACCACTACACCAAACATTTTATTTTTGCACTCGACGCGCGTTTCGCTAACCATGTTAGCTTCATCAGGAGCGATGATTGATGATATGTCAATCATCGCTCCTGATGAAGCTAACATGGTTAGCGAAACGCGCGTCGAGTGCAAAAATAAAGTGTTTGGTGTAGTGGTGATATATACTGAGTAGTATCATTGTGCCAAAGATTCCACATTCCCAACTTAGTAGACATTTAGCTGTAAATATTTTAGTTATTTTTATTTGCAGTTAACATCGAGATTATGACGTTTATTATCTTGTAATCTACTTTAACATTTTTTTTTTTTATGTAGCAACCATAAAAAATAATCAAGGGCAGAATTATTTTCTTCCCCTCCTCGTTAAATTAAGAGATGTCCATCTGTCCGTCTGCCACACCCGATTTTCTCAGAAAATATTTTATATAGAAAGTTGAAATTTGGTACAAATATAGAAATTGTTGGCCCCATCAGAGCTGTGTAGTTCTGAAAGTTAAATTTTGACTTAAGGGGTTAGGTTACAAAAGACCGAGAATCCAATCTACAGCTTTGCAGATGACAGTACGCTTATCTCTACATTCACTTTGAACGCTCGGACGTCAGCTACTCAGACGAATATCCGCAGACAGCAGGAAGTCATTCAACTTAACAAAGACATGGAAGAAATTCTATCTTGGGGTGACAGTAACCAAGTGGAATTTAACGCTACAAAAACCCAGGCGGCAGTTTTTCCAAAAAAGTTAACGTTGCTGAACCCGACATAGTTATGTCGGGGCACTCCATTCCTCTAACAACGTCACTCAATTTGTTGGAACGTATGGCATGGACATGTTGCAAGGAGAGCTTCTCAAAAGTTGGAAATATTATTTCGAACCAGAAAGCTTTACACTCCACAACAACTGTTATTTCTTTACAAAGCTCAAATTCGACCAATTATGGAATACTGCTCCCATGTTTGGGGCTCCACTCCCAAACATACACTGCATTTGTTGGATTCTATTCAGAGAAGAGCTGTTCGTCTGATTGGAGACCCGGAACTGACCGGCGGCCTTGATTCGCTGGAACATCGAAGAACGGTTGGCGACTTGAGCCTATTCTTCAAGTATTTTCATGGAAGGTGTTCGAAGGATGTGGCCCGCTTAATTCCTCCCAGGGCGGTGTATGTTAGAAGTACACGTCGCGCTAATACTTCAGATCCGTATGAGGTTCAGCTTGTTACTCCTCGTACAACGCTTTTCAAGCAGTCTTTTATATGGAGAACATCATCCTTTTGGAATAATTTGCGCAGGACTGTGTTTCCCACCGAGTGCAATTTACAGCGATTCAAGAACAACGTGAATCGCTTTCTCCGCACATGTGTCGCGCTTGTAGCGCTTTAGGGACTTCCCTGCAGCACGTGTGCTAGACCCATAAAAAAAAAGTTTTGGGGAGTGAGATCAGAAGTGAAAAAAAAAAATATTGACCAGGTCATCGAAGGGGGAGTCAAATGAAAGGTGGTAAAATACGAGTTAAAAAATATATATGATGTAATACTTGCACACACTTTTCTTCGTATTATTTTTAAAAAATTGCCAAAAACTGCTGGCCTCCTCTTATCTCAAAAAATATTGATCAAAAAATTTTAAAAAAATTCTGGAATATTCTCCATAAGGTGTAGATTGAATGAAAATTATCACGAGTGCATTACGTTTGATAATTTACCTGGTATATAAAAAACAAAATAAAAATTTCAAGGTCATAAGTTTTCAACAAAGATCTGAAACAAACTTTGTTTTAAACTCATTTAAGGCAACACATTTTTTTATTTTAAACACAATCACCGTACGGAGCACAATTGCGCAAGTCCGACTTGCATTTGATCGTTTTTTTTTATTTAAAACAACAAGATGTTTTACATCAGCACAGTAAATAAGCTACGAGGTGATCTGACATTTTCTTCGTCCTAATTTTGAGAATTCTATATTAACATTAAGCTAAATCAAAATTGGCAACAGCGAATGTGATCTATTTGAGGATAACCTGTGAGAAAACAAATGAACATGTTTCCTCGAAAATAAATACCGAAAACCCTTATGAATAATTAATTGACTTTCATTGAAAGTAGCACAATGAAATCTAGAATTTTGTTTCTTTGTAAATAGAAAACTGAAGAAATTTTAAACAATTTACTGCAAAGTATAAATTTATACCAAATATGAAACATGTATATCTTTATAAAATAAGACTGTTGAGAAAGATTTGATGATAGTTTAGTAATAGAAATATATTGTGAAAGTAAATATTGTTTTACTATATGTGAAATTTCTCAATTTTAAAGATACCTTATTTGCATCATAAACATATAAGCTACCCTCTAACACACTATTGTATCGCTATCAAGCACGCAAATCGGTGCGTGGGGAAAATTATGCGTGCAAGAGTCTTTCGGTTCACGTAACTATAGTAGCACTTCTATAGAAGGGCACTTTTTCGAACGTTAAAACTATTTCTAAGTCACGTTATTCCTTTGGCAGACACACTCTATCCAAAAACGAACCCTATGTTTTATTTACAAACCACCTATATACCACATTGGCGATCTAGCTTTTTAACCCCCTTATATTTTCACGATCATTTGGTGATTGTCGTATTTCCTTCTCGGAAAGCAAAAACTGGACAGCGGCGCCTTAAACTATAAATTATATTTAATTAAATATGAAGTCTATTATAGTATAAAAAAGAGTTTTTTTCAAACCTATCGGGTTAGGTATACTTTCATGTGATTGTTAATAAAACAAAAAAAAAATATTTTTAACAAAATTTTTATTTTTCTCCAAAATAAGAATCTTTCTAGGACATTTCAATATGACTTCGACGACTGTGCCACCAGTGGCCAAATAATGAACTAATTAAAAAATTGAAACACAAATTTCAAATGCAGCAATAAAATGCTTTCATACCGTTTTTCACTGATATACATACTGTTTATATTGTTAGTGTTCCGTATGAAACACTTATGGGATCACTTCGGTGTCCAATCTGTCCGTCTGTCTGGTTGTTACACCCGAGTTTCTCCGAAACTATTTGACGTAGAAAGTTCAATTTGACACAAATATAGGAATCGATGACCCAGTCAGGGACATGTAGTTTTAAAACTTAAATTTTGTCTTAAGAAGTTAGTTTTGGGGGGTGAAATCGGAAATGAATTTTTGTTTTCCAGGTCATCGAGTGGGGTGTCAAATGAAAACTTGTGAAAAGGTAAGTTCAAAAATATATATGATGTAATATTTGTGCACACTTTTCTTTGTATTAGTTTTAAAAGAATGATCAAAGATCCCTGTCTACTCACACTATCTCGAAAAGTACTGAAATAGTCTCCATAGAGTGTAGGTTGAGCGAAAATTATCACGAGTGCATTACGTTTGATAATTCATCTGGTACAACAAAAAAAAACGATTTGACCGCCAAAATGTTGAATGATAGCTACTGCTTTAAGCATTGCCTAAGATGCTATAACTATTATACATTACTGAATAAGAAAATACGCGAAAATACATATTGGATCTTAAGATATATACCTGCTACATGGAACTTTTTGTCTTAATCTGGCTGGTCTGTTTAGCCTGTTGAGTCAGTATCTGACCAGACAGGTTTGTAACTTGGGCTCTTAATTCTTTACTAAAAACTCATTTGAGGTGTGTTTTGTAAAATCACTGATCATTTTATTATTCCGTAACAAAAAGCATTTGCGTTTTTTCTCAAGCAACTTTTTTATTTTTAATTTTATTTTGTTTACTCTTTCTATCCAAAAGCATTCACAAAAATATTTAGTTGAAAACTTAACTGCTTTAAAAAATTCCGCATAATTTATTCCTGTTGATATAAATGATAAACAATGCAAAAATCTTAAAACGCCAAGAATTCCTGAGCGGAACCACCAAATACCACCTGAATTTTTGGGTGGGTCCAAGGAAGTTATATAAATACTGGAAACCAGAGGTAATTAACCATTTAAGAGATTTATCAAGTCACGTAGCTTAATATTTTTTTTATGAAATATTTGCCTTGACTAAAAATGTAAACGGTAGGACTACACCTGATTTTACGTTGTGATTATTTCATACAATACAAGGTGTCACATAAAAAAGCTTAATTTTAAAATATTTGTAGTAAGAAAACACGATCAATAAATGAAAAAAGCCTTGATGGATTATTAAACTACAGTTCTCAAAAAATATTAATTAAAAAAAACCGGCCAAATGCAAGTCGGACTTGCGCAATTAGTATTGCTTTTAAAATAAAAATTTTTGTTACGGAGGTATAAAATGATCAATAATTTCACAAAACACACCCCAAAAGAGTATTCGACAACGTTTTTTTTCCGATTTCTACGGAAAACCGATGACTTTTAAATTTTTGTTTTTTTTATATCATCATCATCCAGCCTCTGTCGTCCACTGCTGGACATAGGCCTCCTCCAAGTCCTTTTTTTATATATTAGATATATTAACACATGGGCTGAAAAGTCCCGGGCCTAACAAAGAAAACACGGTTTTTTTGGTTCAAAATTAGCTTTATTCATCAACGTAATCTCCATCAAGAGCAACGCAATCATTCCAGCGCCGCTCTAACATTTCAATACCACTTTTTGTAGAACGATTTATCTTTTGCCTCAAAATAGGCCTCAGTTTCAGCGATAACCTCTTCATTCGTGCGAAATTTCTTACCGGCGAGCATTTTTTTTCCGGTCTGCGAACAGCCAGTAGTCGCTGGGAGCCAAATCTGGCGAATACGGTGGATGTGGGAGCAATTCGAAGTTCAATTCATGTAGTTTTGCCATTGTTTTGATTGACTTGTGACACGGTGCGTTGTCTTGATGAAACAAAATTTTTTTCTTTGCCATATGCGGTCGTTTCTTTGCAATTTCGGCCTTTCAAACGCTCCAATAACGTTATATAATATTCACTGTTGATGGTATTTCTTTTCTCAAGATAGTCGATGAATATTACACCACGCACATCCCAAAATACCGAGGCCATAACCTTTCCAGCCGATTGTTGTGCTTTCGGGCGCTTTGGACGAGGTTCACCAGTTGCTGTCCACTCAGATGACGATCGTTTTGATTCCGGAGTGAAGTGATGGATCCATGTTTCATCCATTGTCGCATATCGACGCAAAAATTCCGGTTTGTTACGTTTAAACATGGCCAAACACTGCTCAGAATCATCAACACGTTCTTGTTTTTGATCAACAGTGAGCAAACGCGGCACCCACTTTGAACAGAACTTTCTCATAGTCAAATGCTCATGCAATATAAAGCCAACACGTTCTTTTGATATCTTTACGATGTCAGCTAACTCACGCAACTTCACTTTTCGATCATTCAAACGATTTTATGGATTTTTTTTGATGTTTTCTGGTGTTACCGCCTCATTTGGACGTCCACTGCGTTCTGCATCATCGGTGTCTCTACGACCACGTTTGAAGTCAGCAAACCAACGTTTTATTGTTGTTTCTGATGGAACGGAGTCCCCATAACACTTTTCAAGCCATTGCTTCGCTTGAACGGTATTTTTTCCCATCAAGAAGCAGTGTAAAATTAAAACACGAAATTGTTTTTGATCCATTGTTTTGAAAATAACAAAAGTAGCGTCACTCTTAGCACAATAACTCACAAACTAATGAATAGAATATCATGAAATTTTAACAGCTGTCTTTTGAAGGTTAGTATTAACTGAAAAAAAGGTGACTGCAATAAAACTAGCGCCATCTATGTGTTAGGCCCGAGACTTTTCAGCCCATGTGTTATTAAAGCAGATTGACAACACAGCAGAATTCTCAAAGACAGTAGAACAAAATCTGCAGCAGTTGGACATAAATTCTATAGAAGACCTGAATAATTGCTTTTGTTAAAGCAATAAAAGATGTAATAGATAACCATTCTCCAAAACAACCCAAAAATTTGGAAAAACTGAGTGAACCGACAAAGAAATTATTAAAGAAGCGAAAAAAAAAAATGGTAAGCGGCAATACACAAGATCATAGAGCTCTCAACAAAGCAGTATTAACATCAATAACAAGAGATATTAGAAAGTTTAACACCGAATAAGTAACAAAAGTAATCGAGGAGAATAAAGGTCTAAAAGTTTTGAGATCCAAATTATCTACGGGAACAAAAATTATACAAAAACTAAAGAACGAAGATGGAAGAGTGATAACCGATAGGGAAGAGATTATGAATATTGTTGAAGGTTTTTATAAACCGCTTTATAAAATCATTAATAACGACACACCGTGTGAGATTCCACATATTCAAAATCAAGGTTCAGAAGACATTCCCGAAGTAACAGAAGATGAGATCATATAAGTCTTGAGTGAGATGAAAAATAATAACTCTCCAGGTGAGGATGGTCTTGTGGTTGAAGCTATAAAGCTGGCTAGACCTACTGTCATCAGGGTCCCCACAATACTGTTTAACCTATATCTTACTAAGTCTATAACACCAACGCAGTGGAACAATGCTATTATTATTCTCCTCTATAAAAAAGGCGACTCAACAGATCTATCAAAACTACCATCCTATAAGCATCCTCTCCCATGTTTATAAGATGTTCACAAAAATATTGACAAAAACGTTTGACCTCAAAGCTGGACTTCTACCAATCTAGCTAGATTCCGAGCAGGCTATGGTGTAAATGATCACCTTTTGACTGTTAAGTTAATTGTGGAAAGTGTGTCGAATATAACAGGCCTTTAATATTAATCTTCGTCGATTATGAGAAGGCCTTCGACTCAGTAAACCAGGATATGCTTTTTAAGGCGCTTGCTGAATGCCGTATAGATTCAAGATGTATCGATATCCTAAGACATATCTACTGTCAAGCAACATCAACAGTTAAATTACATAGGGAAACAAACAAATTCCAAGTCGAAAGAGGTGTGCGTCAGGGTGACACTATTTCTCCAAAGTTATTTATCACCTTCTGGAACACATGTTTAAAAATTTGAATTAGAGCAACATTGGCATAAATATAAATGTAGAAATGTTGAATAACTTGAGATTCGTCGATAACATAGTCCTGTTAACAGATCGCGCAGATCATGCGAATGTCATGCTTAATACCCTAAAAGAACAGTTCCATAAAATTGGCCTAAAGATAAATTTTTTCAAGACCCAGTTTATGACAAATCTAGTTTTTACCAAGCCACTATCAGTAAACGGGGTAAACATCGAGCAAGTCATGACATATAAATATTTGGGGTATGAAATTAAGTTGGGCAGAGATAATCAGACTCATGAACTACAGTCGAGGGTCATTCTGGCTTGAGCCGTATTTGGCAAGCTTCGAGAAACGCTGAAATCAGGCATACCTATTTGCCTTAAACGAAAGATCTTTAACCAATGTGTGTTACCTGTGCTTACTTATGGAACAGAAACTCTAACTTTGACAAAGAAGGCAATAAATAAGATAAGGGTAACTCAAGCGGCAATGGAGCGGTCAACGTTGGGTTGATTTTTTGGAAATAAAGTCCCAAATAAAGAAATTAGGAACCGAACGAGAGTGATAGATGCAGTTGAGAAAGTTCTCTCTTTGAAATGGAATTAAGCCGGTCAGCTAGCCAGAACGCAAGACAACAGATGGACTAGGAAGGTGTTAGAATGGCGACCTAGACAAGAAGCGTGTAGGAACAGAGGAAGGCTTGCCCACTAGATGGACAGATGATCTGAGAAGAGTAGCAGGAAACTGTATTCAAAAAGCCCAAGACCGGTTTAACTGGAGGTCTATGTCCAGCAGTGGACGCTAAGGGCTGATATATGATGAATGCACTTGTGATAATTTTCGTTCAATATTCAAGAATTTTTTTCATAATTTTTTTGATCGGTACTTTTCGTGATAAGGGGGGGGGGAGAATACAAAGAAAAGTATGCGCAAGTATTACATTATATATATTTTTGAACTCGTGTTTTTACAAGCTTCCATTTGACACCTCACTCGATGACCTGGTAAAAAAATTTTTTTCACTTCCCATTTCACCCCCCAAAACCTCTTGGATCAAAACTAATAATGTCATGTAAATGGGTACTTGTCTAAGCAAGAGGTAAAGTTATTGATCACTGCATTCAGATTAGAGAGAAAAATTTCCTGAGCGTCGAATCCGAGTTACGGGAAAATGTCTTGAATGACTGGTAAAGGTTTGTGTCAAGTCTGTTATGTCATCCCGTCCTGCTGAAATCAGGTTTCAGCAGGAATGGCTTTGGAAATAAATCAAAGTTGGGCGGACTTAACTCTGAGATGTGAGGGGGGGAGGGGGGAGTGGGCGGAGGATGCGTGCCCATCCATATTCCTTCAAAACTTCGATTACCGATATGCGGGCACGCATTGTCGTGTAAAATCGCAACATCACTTTCTAACATTCCTGGACGCTTTTGCTGGATTTTTGAATGAATGCAAGATCTTTTACAGAAAGTGTTTTTAAAAATCTGCAGTGACTATACTGTCCAGCTGAACTCGATTAGTTGCAATAACTCCGTCCTTGACGTATGCGCAGATCGTCATTTGCTTCACTTTAGAGTGTTTACGTCGAACCTTCTGCGCCTTCGGTGATTCTTGCACTGTACTATGATCAACTGTGTACATACTAAAGGACTTGGAACGTCTTTGTCCTCAGCTTTTGACATTTTATGAACACACTAAACCCAACGTTTCTTTTTATGTGCACTCCAAACTACACACTGCTATTTGAATGAGTTTTCTAGGTTACGTTTAACGCACGTTAGAGCGCTCTGTCCATTACTTTCGAGACAACCCCCGTATATTATTAAAAATAAATAAAAACACATCCACACTACTTCCATAAATGGAAAACTCTATTATAGTAAACACGTTAAAGCAGTGTGAATGCGAATACGTATCAATCGAATCAGTTGCATATCTTGAAAGAATTAAAACATAGTGTGAAACCTAGATTTCATTTCATCCGATGTTTGACGACACGTCGTATAAAACATGTTAAGCTAGTTAAATAGATAACTACCGAGTAACATGTGCTAACAGAGATGAATACGTAGGAAAGTCAAAACAAGAATTTTATAAATTATTTATTTAAACATAACAATGGAATTTTTTTTAGTATTAAAGCTATTTTTAGTAAAAGTATTTATAACTTTAACTAGACATAATAGTTTATTGATAAAAGTTTATCTTTTAACGTCTAATAAATGTGAGTACAAAACATCGCGTTCCTACTCTTAGCTAAAATTATGAATGATCGTTAATAAGCGTGGTGGCTAAAAATTCGGTTGCTGTGAAAATATTGTAAAGAGTTTTTTTCTAAGCTGGGGCATTTTTAACAGGTTAAAATACTCACTACAATAAGTAGCTTCGCCAAATATATCCCATATAAAAGTTGAACGAGAAAGAAATTCTGATATGATGCTTATATTAATAGGCCATTCAACTTAACTGAAATTGTCGGTACCCTTAACACGAGTTTGTTGACGCAGTTTTTCGTGAAGGTATAACTGTGTAAAAGACGAGATAAATAAAAATAACCGGTCAAGTGCAAGTTGAACTTGCGCAATTAGTGTTCCGTACGTTGATTGCTTTTAAAATAAAAAATTTTGTTACGCTGGTATAAAATGATCAGTGACTTCACAAAACACACCCAAATGAGTTTTTCAACGAAGTTTGTTTCCCGTCTTTACTGAAAACTGATGACCTTGAAATTTTTTTTTCTTTATATACCAGATAAATTATTAAAGGTAATACACTCGTGATAATTTTCGTTCATTCTACACCCCATGGAGAATATTTCAGAATTTTTGGAAAATTTTTTGATAAGTACTTTTCGAGATAAGGCGAGTGGAACAGCGATTTTTTTTAAAAAAAATAATACAAAGAAAACTGCGCGTAACTATTACATTATATATATATATATATATATATATATATATATATATATATATATATATATATATATATATATATATATAATGTAATACTTACGCGCAGTTTTCTTTGTATTATAATAATAATATAATAATACAAAGAAAAAACTGGGCGTAAGTATAACATTATATATATATATATATATATATATATATATATATATATATATATATATATATATATATATATATATATATATATATATATATATATTATTTGACTTGTGTTTTCACAAGCTTTCATTTGACACTACACTCGATGAACCTAGTAAAAAAAAAAAAATTTTCACTTCCGATTTCACCCCACAAAACTAACCCCTTAAGTCAAAATTTAACTTTCAAAACTACATGGCTCCGATGAGGTCATCAATCCTATATTATTACCAAATTTCAACTTTCTATGACAAATAGTTTCGGAGAAAATCGGGTGTGTGACAGACAGACGGACAGACACCGAAGTCATCTTATAAGTGTTCCGAACGGAACACTAAAAACTAACATTGGCACCGTTATGTTTCCAACAATGAACTTTATGTTGCTAAACTCGAATAGGGAATTCACCACAATGAAATGGTGAATTTTATCTCTTTTAACATATATTGTTAGTTTATGTTGCATATTTTGGTGCTACCACAGCATTACTTTTACTAAGCCGTCAGAAACTTTTTTATTAGTTATTTGCTTAAAGGGATCGTTGTAGAATAGAATAAAAGTCTTGAGAAGGAGGAACACAATGGGAAGGAAAGACATAC
Organism: Pachyrhynchus sulphureomaculatus; assembly: GCA_019049505.1. Classification (NCBI taxonomy): domain Eukaryota; kingdom Metazoa; phylum Arthropoda; class Insecta; order Coleoptera; family Curculionidae; genus Pachyrhynchus; species Pachyrhynchus sulphureomaculatus. The sequence continues at coordinate 131,796,517 of CM032449.1, read as the reverse complement.
GCAAGATTAAGGACATGCATGATAATATAATAACAAACAAAAGAGATTTTACAGATCATCGAATTATTTTATCAGTAACTATATACCTTACAAGATAAAAAGAACAGAAATCAACATACCAAAGTTCTAAATCAGGTGTTCGAGGATATCCCAGATATCACAGAAGAAGAAATCACATCAGCCTTGAAGGACATGAAAAATAACAAAGCTCCGAGTGAAGACAATATTGTAGTAGAGGCACTTAAACAAGGAGGGCATCAAATTATCAAATCACTTAAAATGTTACTCAATAAATGCCTCCTGGAAGGAATAACTCCATCGCAATGGAATAATGCAACTATTGTCGTCATGCATAAAAAAGGAGATACTTCAGAACTTACAAACTATCCACCCATTAGCCTCCTGAGCCATGTATACAAGTTATTCACGAAAATACTTACCAAACGTCTAGCAAATAAATTCGAGTTTTTCCTTCCAAAAGAAGAGGCAGGTTTCCGTTAGGGATATGAAGCAAACAACCATTTACTTACAGTTAAAATCTTCATTGAAAAATGTATAGATTGTACTCACATTTCTGGACATCGAAAAAGCTTTTGATTCTGTGAATCAGCAGAGACGCTTGCTGAGTGTCGTATTGATCATCGATATTCCAATGTAATTAAATACATATATGAAAATGCCACCGCTCATGTTAAAACACAAACTAATCATTCCACCAGCAAATGTCGAATCGAAAGAGGAGTGCGGCAGGGTGATACGCTCTCATCCAAGCGTTTTGTAACACTTCTAGAAAGTATTCTAAAATCTATAAACTGGGAAAGAATGGGACATGACGGTGAAAAGTTAAATCACCCTCTGATTCGCCAACGACACTGTCTTAATAACAGATAAAAAATACAAGAAGCACAAAATATGCTACACATACTTTAGGAAGCTTCAGGAAAGGTTGGTCTAAAAATCAATCTATTCAAGACCCAGTTTATGACAAATCTTGTATTAAGCGACATTATAAAACTGAATAACGTAGAGATAGAGCAAATGCACCGATATAAATACCTGGGACACGAAATCAACATAGGGCGAGATAACTAAACACATGAAATTCACGGGCGAATAGGTCTCTCCTGGGCTGTATATGGCAAACTGTATTCAAATCTAACCTTTGTATGTGTTTAAAAAGAAAAGTATTTGACAGATGCATACGCCCCGTTCTTACATACGGAACCGATATTCTCACAATGACGAAGAAAAACATCAATAAAATATGTATCATGCAACGAAAGATGGAGAGGTTAATGTTAGGCGTTACTCTTAAAGATCACATCCCAAATCACATTATCAGGAAGAGAACGGGAGTACAAGACGCAGTCAAATTCATTTCTACATCTTAAATGGAACTGGGCTGGGCATGTTGCTAGGTTAAAGGATGGGCTATGAACAAAGAGAAACATAGAGTGGCGACCAAGATCTGAAACCTATCGGAGTAGAGGTAGACTACCAAGTCGGTGGACTGATGATTTGAAAAGAGTGGCTGGAAAATAGGTACGAGCGGCCCAGAACAGAAAAAAGTGGCAAAACTTGAGGGAGCAGCAGTTCAGCAGTGGACAGTATAAGCTGATGATGATAATAATCTATTCCTGAAACACATCTCGTAACATCCGCATTTAAAGGTTATAAATTGGACCTGGAGTGGAAGTAAAAGTTTTAGAAATAAATATAGGTACTCATCATTTTAGCCTAAACGTACCGTCTATGGTCATTTCACAATAACTCTAAGTAGATAGGTATCATAAGTATCAAAATACAGGATATAAAATTAATAAATATTTAATTTTTATCGCCCTTCACTGACTACTCTAATTATGATTGGAAATAGTAAAAATTTAAAATGATTTCTTAGTTTCGCGATTTAAGAGACCCTGAAAATGATATAAAACATGATTATTAGAAGCTATATTATCATATATTGCAAGAGATAACTGTACTAAATAGCCATCAAGAATAATCTGTTGCCGTCCTAGGCAAACAACACGAGGATGAGGAAAACCACCAACGACGTGTGCAGAATAGGTGGAAAATATTGGTGTCGGAAGGCTCAAAATAGGAAAGAATGGAGAGGCTTGAAAGAGGAGTGGGCGAGAAGTGACTGATGCTGACTACCTCCACACCCACTCTCTCCTATTGCCCCCTCCACACTTTTTATATATGTGACAATAAATTATGCTTTATATTACCTTATTTTGTCAACAAAAGCAAGGAAGAAAAAGAAATAATGTAATTTACATACTCTAAATATACCAACCCTCTATCCAGAATGGTTTTATTCCAAAAACTGCGTATGCCATAGTTTCCCACTAAATTAATCATCCATTTAAAAATTTCGATGCGTATGATAAGAACAAGTAGCAAAATACTGGACTGAAAGGCAACCCTGGCTGACGTCCTGATAGTAGACAAAAAGTTTTTTTTTTATTCTGCGTTCGTGGTAACGCTGGTTATGTATGGTTATACACTATAACTTAAAATACAAATTTAGAACACATTCAGCGGTTAATGATAAATACAATTTTTTTTTTTTTTTTTTATGGGTCCAGCACACGTGCTACAGGGAAGTCCCTAAAGCGCTACAGGAGCGACACGTGTGCGGAGAAAGCGATTCACGTTGTTCTTGAATCGCTGTATATTGAACTCGATGGGAAACACAGTCCTGGGCAAACTATTCCAAAGGTATGATGTTCTCCATATAAAAGACTGCTTGAAAAGCGTTGTACGAGGAGTAACAAGCTGAACCTCATACGGATGTGAGGTATTAGCGCGACGTGTACTTCTAATATGCACCGCTCTGGGAGGAATTAAACGGGCCACATCCTTCGAACACTTTCCATGAAAGTACTTGTAGAATAGGCTCAAGTCGCCAACCGTTCTTCGATGTTCCAGCGAATCAAGGCCGTCGGTCAGTTCCGGGTGTCCAATCAGACGAATAGCTCTTCTCTGGATGTAATCCAACAAATGCAGTGTATGTTTGGGAGCGGAGCTCCAAACATGGGAGCAGTATTCCATAGTTGGTCGAATTTGAGCTTTGTAAAGAATTAACAGTTGTTGTGGAGTGTAAAGCTTTCTGGTTCGAAACAATATTCCCAACTTTTGAGAAGCTCTCCTTGCTATGCCTGCAACATGTTCATGCCAGGACATATTTACTCCCAAATTAACGCCCAACAGATTGAGTGACGATGTTAGAGGGATGGAGTGCCCCGACATAACTATGTCGGGTTCTGCAACGTTAACTTTTTTAGAAAAAACTGCCGCCTGGGTTTTTGTAGCGTTAAATTCCACTTGGTTACTGTCACCCCAAGATAGAATTTCTTCCAGGTCTTTGTTAAATTGAATAACTTCCTGCTGTCTGCGGATATTCGTCTGAGCAGTCGATGTCCGAGCGTTTCAAAGTGAATGAAGAGATAAGTGTACTCCCATCTGCAAAGCTGTAGATTGGATTCTCGGTCTTTTCCAGCAGATCGTTAATATAAATGAGGAAGAGAGTAGGAGACAGACAAAATATTATTTACTAGCTTCTATATTACTTAAAACTAAGCACTTCATTAGGTTAGTCTTTTAATGATATTGTAATAGTCGATAACCAACGAACCTTTTAAATTTCGGAAGTTCGACACCACTATAAATATGAGCGATTCGCTATTAGCTGATGCAATCAGCCAGTTTTAGATTAGATGACCAAGATAGACGAACGAATTATATCCTGTAAGATTTTGTAACTCCGTGTAAATTTTAAATAATAAAATAATGGATAACAACAGTTAAACCTCAAAGTGGTACTCCATATTCCCATGGTATGCAGATTTCATTAGAAGTTGTGCTAATAAAATTCGAGCGTTTCAATTTCTTACGTCTTTATAGTGTTCCGTGCGGAACACTTATAAGATCACTTCGGTGTCTGTCCGTCTGTCACACCCAATTGTCTCCGAAACTATTTGAAATTTGACAATAATATAGGAATTGATGGTCACATCAGAACCGTGTGGTTTTGAAAGTTAAACTTTGACTTAAGAGGTCAGTTTTGGGGAGTCAAATCGGAAGTGAGAAAAAAAATTTTTTGTGCCAAATTATCGAATGGGATGGCAAATGAAAGCTTATGAAAACACAAATTCAAAAGTAGATATGATGTAATACTGGAACACACTGTCCTTTATATTATTTTTAAAAAAATATTAATCTAAAAATTTTGAAAAATTCTGGAATATTCTCCACATAAATGAATTTAATGAATCTAATACGAATACTGTTATTTTAATATGAATGGATTTAATTCAGCTCTTCATTTTTTAAAAATACTGTAATGTTAACATGAATTGACCTAAGACTATCAAAAAATGTAAATGTTGACGTGTTTATACTGACATATAGTAAGGTATATCAAAAATGATATAAAAATATAGTATGTCTCACTGAAAATTTTAAGGTTAGTATTACTAGGAGCAGTAGCAGACATTTTATCTTTATTGCTTCAAAATGTTTTCCTTCACTATCTAATATGGGTGAATTTTGTTTAACAACTTGGGAAATATTAGAAATTATTAATATCACGTTTGAAATAAAAGCAATCTTCGGTATAGATGGAGAATATGACGATGATTTAACCATATATGTACTTAACATCAAAATGTAGTGGCAGCACTATGACGTTGCCTAAAAAATACGATTACGATGTCCTCACCGATAACTCCATTTTATGGAAATTTCTAATTATTCAAAAACACAATAAAGATGCTGATGTATTCATTTTTAAGATCTTTTAGTCAAAAGATCATTGTACAAGTGTCACATCTTTAGTGTTCCGTACGGAACACTTATAAGATTACTTCGGTGTCCGGTTGTCTGTCTGTCACACCCAATTTTCTCTGTTTGACGTAGAAAGTTGAAATTGGGCACTAATAAAGGAATTGATGGCCTCATCAGGGCCGTGTAGTTCTGAAAGTTACATTTTGACTTAAGGGGTTAGTTTTGGGGGTGAAATCTCAAGTGAAATTTTTTTTTTTACCATGTCATCGAGTGGGTGTAAAATGAAAGCTTGTAAAAACACGAGTTCAAAAAAATATTTAATGTAGTAGTTGTGCACACTTTTCTTTGTAATATTTTTAAACAATTGTAAAAAATCGCTATCCTTACCCCTTATTTTAAACAGTCATCATCATCATCATTATCATTCAGCCTCTCTCGTCCACAGCTGGAAATAAGCCTCCTCCAAGTCGTTCCACTTCCCTCGACGTTGTGCTTTCGCTATCCAGTTCTGGGCAATTCTCTTTAGGTCGTCCGTCCATCGGCTAGGTGGTTTGCCTCTGCTTTTTTTTGCCTTGGCGTGGGTCTCTACTCAATAATTCTCTTCGTCCACCTACTGTCCGTCAAGCGCGCCACATAACCGGCCTACCTCCATTTCACCTCCGTAATACGTTTTATAATATCTACTATCTTTGCACGATCTTTAATGATTCTGTTCGAGATTCTATCTCTTCTTGTAACGCCTAGCATTGGCCTTTCCATTGCAAGCTGTGATACTTTTAATTTCTGTGTTGTTTTCCTTGTCAGAGTTAGAGTTTTAGCTCCATATGTCATGGCATTACATATTGCTCTAATACTTTTCGTTTTAGACTTAAAGGTATATCGTTGTTCTCAAACTTATCACGTAGTCTTCCGAAAGCTGCCCACCCCAAGCCAATTCTTCTCTGGATGTCGCATGTTTGATTGTCTCTGCCCAATCATATTTCGTGCCGTAAATACTTGTATATGACTACTTGCTGTATAGTTTGTCGAGATATGTTTATCTCTTCACTTAACACCAAATTAGTCATGAGTTTGGTCTTTTCCATGTTTAGTTCTAGACCAATTCTTCCTACAGCTCGTTTCAGTTCTTCTACCATTTTTATGTTATCTGTAGTCAGGAGGACGTCGTCCGCGAATCTAAGATAATTCATATATTTGCCATCTACACTAATTCCCATATTGTCCTAGTTCAAAGTTTTAAATGGATACTCCAACATTGCTATAAAAAAGTTGTGGGGATAAGGTCGTCGGATTCCTCTCGCAGATCGAAATGATGATCTTGATTCATGAAGCTCAATAGTCACTGAAGCAGTGTTGTATATATGTTCTATTAATTTTGCGTATCTATAATGGATTCTGCATCCTCTTAAAGCTGCCATTATGGCTGGTGGTTCAATGGTATCGAATGCCTTTCGGAAATTAATAAAAACTAATATCAATGGTTTATTATACTCTATGACTTTTTCGATCAATATTTTTAGCGTTAGAAGGTGATCATTTGGACCTAAATCAGTTCGGATCCCAGCTTGCTCCCGCGTTTGGTAGAAATCTAATTTGGCTTTAGGCGTGTTGAAATCATGAAGAGCTTATAAAGGTGAGGAAGTAAGCTGATTGGTCTGTAATTTGAAATATCAGTGATGTCACCTTTTTTGTGTAAAAAAATCATAATGGAGTTGTTTCAAGCTTCGGGGGTAGTTGCATTATGTAGACATAAGTTGAATAATAGTGTTAATGTCTCGAACAGTTTGTCTCCTCCCATCTTTACGACTTCTATTACAACTCCATCTTCGCCAGCTGATTTGTTACTTTTCATTTGTTTTAAGCTATTTTTGATTTCTCCTATGGGTATGCCTGGCAACTCTCCTGTCTCGAACCTGTCTTTGTTTTCCGTTCATGTGTTTGCTTTTATATAATTCCCTGTAAAACTTCTCTGCTATAGTTAAAAGCTTCTATCTAATTGTAGTTACGCTGTTCTCATTCTTAAGTTTGAAGATTTCACGTTTTCCATTTGTTAGTTTATTCTTCAAGACTCTTCTTATTTCATTTAATTGTGTCTCTAATGATGTTTGTGTTGTATTTTCTAACATCTTTTCTAATTTCTGTGGTTATTGTTCTATTCAATAGTTTGAGCTCGTTTGAATATACGCTTCTATTATTGGTTCTTAGTTGTTTTCTTTTTTCTATAAGGTCTTTAGTGTTTTGACTAAGTTTATTGTTTTCATGGTATCGTTTTGGACAGTGAATTTTTTATGCTTCTTTAATTGCTTTGGTTATGTTCGTTTCGATATCTGGTTTCTCTGCACTCGATCTCTCCAGAGCCGCCCGGACAGTATTCTCGTAGGCTTTAGGGTTAGCCGGAGTGTACCATTTAGTTGGCTTGGTTTAATTGATTAGTCGCACTCTTTCTTTTTTCAGATTTATTTTGAGATTAGCTTTGACTAGTCTATGGTCGCTCCTAGTAAAGAAGGAATTCAGCACAGTGACTAAAAAGTACTGATTAAAAAATTTTAAAAACTCTGGAATATTTTCCACAGTGTGTAGACTGAACGAAAATTATTATTATTTAGTAATATATGTGGCACATAAAGAAAACAAACATTTCAAGTCAAGATCGAAAACAAACTTCGTTGAAAACTCATTTGGGGCGTGTTTTGTGAAGTCGCTGATCATTTTATACCTTTGTAACAAAAATCAACGTACGGAACACTAATTGCGCAAGTCTAACTTTGCACTTGACCGGTTATTTATATTTATAATTGTTTCTAAAAAAAAATTCAGCAAATGAATATTGCACTCGACGGGTATTACTTATAACTAATCAATAATAATATCACAAAATGAAAAACTAGTTCAAAGCAGATTTATATATGAACAGATGAAGTTGATATAAAATTACAAATAAGCAATTTAACAGGTTTAAATGTTTATTAATATTTAGTCTGCTGGAATTGGCGAAATTTTGTTAGCCATTGTCGTCAAATTTTAAATGCAAGAACCTGTCAAATGTCAAAATTAAATAATTAAGCTGCCATGACAGAGTTGGGTTACATGTTAACATTTACGTAAATCAATTTATTCTTCTTACTACTAATGGTCTTAGACTAAAGAGCAAAATTTTTCAACAATTAGAATCAATTATAAAATTAATAAAGATTTAAGTTGTTTAAAATTTACCATGTACAACCTAACAGTCAATACCATGGCCTATTTCAATGCCTTACAGTTTTGCAGATGATTCTATAGTAATTATTTATTACGTACTACTTCATAATAAATAAATTTTTGGAATCTATAAACTTATTTAAACTTTTAACTTTTAAAATTGTTTTGAATGTTAAATTGTCATTGTCATTAATATGGATAACATTCTATATTCTAAAGATCAAAGACGTTTTAACACATTTTAATAAAATCAATGACTCAACGAATGAATGCAATATCTGTTCCACAAAAATTATAAACTACTGTAGTTCTTACAGAAATGGTAAATAGTCATTACATGTGAAACAGTTGGGTCTACTAGAGGTTACTAATTCGGAGATTTTATAATTCCACACTATTAATTTTCCACATAAAGATCAATATAAATACACATTCTGTAACAGTAGAGGCCAAAGTCAGTGACAGACTTCGTAATCACTAACATAGCAATCATGCCAACGCAGAATACTGATGGAACAGCCTCTTAAAGTCCGAAGACCACCTACATACATTGAAAGAATCATTGTCATCGGGAAGCAGAAAAAACTATACAAGAGCAGATTGTCTAGCAGACTGGGGGATAATAACACGAACGTTATTTTGGCCGGTATGGAGGCTTACATCCCTTTTTCGGAGAAATGCCCTTCCAACGGCAAGCCTTGGTTTGACCGAAAATGCAAAGAAGCTATTGCTTCTAAACATTTTGTCTACCGACAATGGCGTGAAAATCCTTTGTTCGTGCCAGGAACAGATGCGAAGAAATTATCGACGAAACCAAGAAGGCACACAACCAACGGATTAGAAAAAAACTTCTTGCTCGTCCCAACAATTCCACATGCTTTTGGTCAGTCGCTAAGGCAGTTAGTCAAAATTTCATCAAATCCACCATACCACAACTAACACGGCCAGATAATTCTATTGCAACGACACCTGTTGAGAAAGCGAACTTGTTGGCTGAACTCTTTGCTTCACATTCTACTGTCGATTTCCGAGGAAAAAGACCACCTACTATTCCCATAGTGCAGTCAAGGATGCCCGATATTGTCTTCAGACAGCGTATCATAAAACGTATTTTAATGAAGCTAGACACCAAAAAAGCTTCTGGCGCTGACGGAATATCCGCCATAGTTCTCAAAAACTGTGCGAGGGAACTAACACCAGTTTTCTGTAGACTTTTCAACCTATCCTACAGAAAGGGAATATTTCCTTCCTGATGGAAATGTGCCACAGTTCAGCCGATACCTAAAAAAAGCAAGACTGGCGGCCTTGATTCGCTGGAACATCGAAGAACGGTTGGCGACTTGAGCCTATTGTACAAGTATTTTCATGGAGAGTAGTCGAGGGATGTGGCCCGCTTAATTCCTCCCAGAGCGATGCATGTTAGAAGTACACGTCGCGCTAATACTTCACATCCGTATGAGGTTCAGCTTGTTACTCCTCGTACAACTCTTTTCAAGCAGTCTTTTATATGGAGAACATCATCTCTTTGGAATAATTTGCCCAGGACTGTGTTTCCCACCGAGTACAATTTACAGCGATTCAAGAACAACGTGAATTGCTTTCTCCGCACACGTGTCGCTTCTGTAGCGCCTTAGGGGACTTCCCTGCAGCACGTGTGCTAGACCCATAAAAAAAATGAATATGGAGTCGAGAGATGCTGGAACGAAATCAAGGACTGTATCCAAAAAGCTGGTGAAGAATCTCTTGGAAAAAGAAAAACGAAAATGCAATAAGAAACAATAACTCGTGGTTCTGCCAAGAATTAAAACACTTGCAGAAATAAAGAGGAAAAGTTATTTGATATATAAAAAGCTCCGGAACACCGAAACAACGTATCACTTACATAGAAACCAGAAGTAGAGTTAACGCAAAAATAAAAGCAATCAAAAGGGAGCGAGAATTGGATTTGGTTTACAAGCTACATGAAACATAATATGCACGGTACACAATGCAAGGTATGGAGAATGTCGAAAAATAGAAAAAGCCAGTAAATGAATACGTGCAAATCAGAGGAATCTTCGCTGAGATATGGGAAACATACTTCAGAGAACTTTACGATACCGAAGAAACCAACGATATGGACGTTTATGCGAGCTTCGAGGAAACAGAAGTAATAACAAGAATGAAGAAATTAAAAGACAGAAGGGCACCTGGAATGGACGGAATACCGCACAAATTTCTCAAATATGATGGCCAACAACTTGTTAAGAACGTTACAACTCTGTTGAATGAAATACTAGATACAACTGAGGTCTCGAATGACTGGCATACCAGTACCACAATGCCGATCTTCAGGGACAAAAAATGTGTCCAGAAAACTACAGAGGAGTAACTCTTCAATAAAATTGTTCACACTGGACAGATTAGTCCGTCTGTCAATGGAGAGCTTTATGATGATCTCAATGTAATTTCGAAGAATTTTTGTTTTAAAATATATTGTTATGAGATTGCTTATAAGATACTTAAAACCTTGTAATCGTATTTTATGGTGTAAACATTAAGCCGACCAGAAAAATTTTAAGTATTTTCTAGTTAAAATAAATACTATTATTGATAATAAGTTATTTTATGCATTTTTAGAACTATTTACCTGACTTGATGCAATCTTCAAAAAAACTACAAGTACGTTATCAGCACAAATAGACCGATTGAGACAATATCTGCACGATATTTTGCTATAAACTGGGTTTGCAATTACAAAATAATATGTATTTTGCGTTAGGCATCCTTGTGATTTTTAAAAATCTTCAAGATATGCTTGTTTGTCTCATTGCATCAAGGATCGGGCTAATCAAACAGTAAACAATTCGAAGGATGTTTTAGATGTGACAAGTACTATAGTTTCTACGATAGTTAGTGTGTATCAGTCCTACACTGCTTGAAAATGAAAATTTACACATCGCAATAATGGATTTTTATAAAAATAAAAAAAGTACTTATATTTATAACAAAGAAAAATATGTATAATGAAATAACTACACTGTATTTTGATTTTTAAAACTCTTGTTCAGCTACTGACAAAAAAAACTCAAACGTGGTTGCAGTCGAAGTTTTTTCGGAACCTTCGTCGCCTTTCATCGATGTTGGCCGACTTTAAATCGCGTAAACTACTTTAAAATTTTAGTATGACCTAGGGCTTCGTCCCCAGATACTTTTCGAATCATTTTATACATTTCTGTATACATATGTATATATGTATATATACTAGCCGGGCCCGCGGCTCCGCTCGCATGGACTTGAGTCACTACTATCGTCACTGCTTATTCCTTATGTTACCCATCGTAATAAAATATCTCCCATTATTTCCCCTTATCTCCCAATATTTCTCCTTATCTCCCATCATCTCTACATAATTTCCATTATCTAGGCTTATCTCTGCTCATCTCCCATTATTTCTCCTTATCTCCCATTATTTCTCCTTATCTCTCCCATTATCTCATCTTATTTCCCATTATCTAGGCTTATCTCGACTTATCTCGCAATATTTCTCCTTATCTCCCATTATTTCTCCTTATATCCCATTATCTCACCATAACTCCCATTATTTCTCTCTATCTCCCATTATCTATACTTATCTCCCATAACTCACCTTATCTGCCATTATCGAGGCTTATATCGAATTATATAGAACATATGTATAAATTTATACAAACACGTAAATCGGATAAGTGGTTCTCGAGTGATAAGTGCACTAACCGACAGACAGACAGGCAGAGAGACTTTGCATTTTATATATATTATATTCTTTGCTACATGATATTGTTCCATATTTAATGCTTTAGGCAGTGTATTGTAAGAGAACGCGTTAGCGGCAAAACTTTTCTCCGACCTGATTCACTATTATTGTCACTGCTTATTCTTTATGTCACCTAACGTAATAAAATATATCCTATAACCTGGCGAGAGGACATACGTATGTTTTAAAAAAAAAACACATAAATCGGATAAGTGGTTCTCCAGTGATAAGCGCACTAACGGACGGACAGACAGACAAACGGACAGAGAGACGTTGCATTTTATATATATTTATAGATATAGATTATTATTATTATATAACCTGGCCAAAGAATATATGTATGAATTTAAAAAAAAGACACGTAAATCGGATAAGTGGTTCTCTCGTAATAAGCGCACTAATGGACATGCAGACAGACAAAGAGACATTGCATTTTATATATATTATAGATTATAGATATTCTCTGCTACATAATATTGTTCTATATTTAATGGTTTAGATTGTGTTTTTCAAGAGAACGCGCTAGCGGCAAACTTTTTTTCCGACTTCACTCACTATTTTACGTCACTGCTCATTCCTTATGTTACCTGTCGTAATAAAATATAGCCTATAACCTGGCCAGAGAATATATGTATGTTTAAAAAAAAAAAGTACGTAAATCGGATAAGTGGTTTTCCAGTGATAAGCGCACTAACGGACAGACAGACAGAGATACGTTGCATTTTATATATATTATAGATGTAATAAAATATATATTTATAACCTGGTCAGAGAACATATGTATGAATTTAAAAAATCACGTAAATCGGATAAGTGGTTCTCGAGGGATAAGCGCACTAACGGACAGACAGACAGATAGAGAAACGTTGCATTTTATATATATTATAGATATAGATTATTACTATTATTATTATTATTATATAACCTGGCCAAAGAATATATGTATGAATTTAAAAAAAGACACGTAAATCGAATAAGTGGTTTTCGCGTGATAAACGCACTAATGGACAGACAGAGAGACATTGCATTTTATATATATTGTAGATTATAGATTATAGATATTCTCTGCTACATAATATTGTTCCATAATTACTGGTTTAGACTGTGTATTGCAAGGGACCGCGTTAGCGGCAAACTTTTTTCCGACTTCACTCACTATTTTACGTCACTGCTCATTCCTTATGCTACCTACTGTAATAAAATATAGCCTATAACCTGGCCAGAGAACATATGTATGTTTTAAAAAAAAAGTACGTAAATCGGATAAGTGGTTCTCCAGTGATAAGCGCACTAACGGACAGAGAGACAGACAGACAGAGAGACGTTGCATTTTATATATATTATAGATATACATATATATATATATATATATATATATATATATATATATATATATATATATATATATATATATATATATATGTGTATATATATATATATATATGTGTATATATATATATATATATATATATAATATATATATATATATATATATATATGTGTATATATATATATATATATATATATATATATATATATGCCTCTCTGTCTGTCTGTCTGTCCGTTAGTGCGCTTATCACTGGAGAACCACTTATCCGATTTACGTACTTTTTTTTTTTTAAACATACATATGTTCTCTGGCCAGGTTATAGGTTATATTTTATTACGATAGGTAGCATAAGGAATGAGCAGTGACGTAAAATAGTGAATGTCTGTCTGTCTGTCCGTTAGTGCGCTTATCACTGGAGAACCACTTATCCGATTTACGTGCTTTTTTTTTTTAAACATACATATGTTCTCTGGCTAGGTTATAGGCTATATTTTATTATGTTAGGTAATATGAGGGATCAGCAGTGACGATAATAGTGAATGAAATCGGAAAAAAGTTTGCCGCTAGCGCGTTCTCTTGCAATACACTGTCTAAACCACTAAATATGGAACAATATCATGTAGCAAAGGATATCTATAATATATATAAAACGCTTATCACTGGAGAACCACTTATTCGATTTACGTGCTTTTTTTTTAAACATACGTATGTTCTCTGGCCAGGTTATAGGATACATTTTATTACGTTAGGTGATAAGGAATAAGCAGTGACGATAATAGTGAATCAAGTCGGAGAAAACTTAGCCGCTAGCGCGTTCTCTTGCAATACACTGCCTAAAGCATTAAATATGGAACAATATCATGTAGCAAAGAATATAATATATATAAAATGCAACGTCTCTCTGTTTGTCTGTCTGTCTGTCTGTCTGTCCGTTAGTGCGCTTATCACTCGAGAACCACTTATCCGATTTACGTGTTTTTTATAAATTTATACGTATGTTCTATATAATTCGATATAAGCCTAGATAATGGGAGATAAGGTAAGCGCAAAAACACGTGTGACATTTTGCTCGCTCGGTACAAAAGGAAGTCGTTTTTGCACCGTATAGTTACAGGGGATGAAAAGTGGATTTATTTTGAGAATCTCAAACGCAAAAAATCATGGGTAGATCCAGGCGCACCATCCACATCGACCGCAAGACCAAATCGCTTTGGCAGAAAGACGATGCTCTGTGTTTGGTGGGACCAGAGGAGCGTGGTCTATTATGAGCCGTTAAAACCTGGCAACGGTTAATACTAAACGTTACCAACAATAATTGACCGATTTGAACCGTTCGCTGCTTGAAAACAGACCAGAATACCGAAAGAAGCAACACAAACTCATTTTTCTTCATGACAATGGTCTATCACATACAGCAAAACCAGTTCGCAACACGTTGGAAGCACTCAGCTGGGAAGTTCTACCCCATGCGGCTTACTCACCAGACTTGGCTCCTTCCGATTACCACTTGTTTGCATCGATGGGTCACGCACTTACTGAGCAGCGCTTTGGTTCGTACGAAGATGTGAAAAAATGGCTCGATGAATGGTTCGCAGCAAAAGGGGAAGATTTTTACTGGCGTGATATTCACAAATTGCCCAAAAGATGGGAAAAAAATGTATAACAAGCGATGGAGCATACTTTGAATAAAGCACTTTTTATCATTCTTCCGAATTTAACAATAATTTTTAGAAAAAAAATCCGCATTTCATACTTGTACACCTGGTATATATATATATATATATATATATATATATATATATATATATATATATATATATATATATATTTATTTTTATTTTATTTATTTTATTTATTTAATACAACTATCCTACAGAACAATCCAATATATATATATATATATATATATATATATATATATATATATATATATATATATATATATATATATATATATATATATATATGTCTCAATAGAGGTTTTCACGAATGGTGGAATGTAATACATTAAAATGCTGCTGCTACTTCGATAGTGTGATCTTGCTGCTGTTGCCGCTCGAAGCTAACTCTCTTCTTCGCTTCGAGCGGCAGCAGCAGCAAGATCGCATTATCGAGTAGCAGCAGCAGCAAGAGTACTTGAAAATGCCAAATGAAATTTTAGCGAAACGTCGAATTCATTGTTAGACGAACGGATTGAAACCCGGAATTTTAATTAAAACAAAATCTAATATCATTTTTCACTACTTTTTTATTTAGATTAGGCGCTAATGCTTAGAAAAATGAATAATACTAATTATTAAACGTTCAAAGAAAAATAAAACAAGTCACACTAAACTTATTATTATGTATGTTGGTACATACATATACGAGTATAAACGAAAACATTAAATTACGTAGTTTATACAATAAAATCAGTAATTTTCGTTTGTACAATTTTACTTGAAAAAGAAATGGTGTTTATATAATTGTCAAGGTCACCAAAAACTACTCCATATATGTTCAGGAACTTCACGAGATTCCAAAAAATTGCGAGTTTCAGTCATTTTCTTAGTCATTCTGTAATGGATGGAATATAAATATTATCTCCTTCTTCAAGCTCGTCGTCGTCGTCATTATCGCTTAAAATCTTTCCAGAAACCACTGATATCACAATTTGATCACCAGTTAATATTTCTCTCGTCATTAATTCATTATCAGCATCTAAATATTCTTCATAATTAAAGTGATTAAACTTGTTTTTAATCTTGATTTCCACTGTACTTTGTTGAATGTCAGCATTGTAAACAAATTCTAGACAATCAGTAGCATCTTCTCGATGTTCATCAATCCACCGAGTCAACGGTAGCTCAGCATCTGAGTCATATTTACATTCCTTCCTTAAAAATCCGCTATGCTTAAAACAGTTTGCAATGGTTTCTCTACTAACTCTTTGCCAAGCCATATAGATAAAGTTTATAGCGTCCAAGAGAGTTACAGAAAAAATGTTACCTTTATTGATCGTCTCTAACATTTTCATAAGTAAAATCTTTCTATAATCACATTTTAAAGAATGTATCACACCTTCATTCATAGGCTGGAGCTTTGCACTTGTGTTTGGAGGCATAAAAACCAATTTTATTTGCTGTAGATCAACTTCAGGGTGCGCTGGACAATTGTCAATCAAGAGTAATATTTTTTCTGTTTGTGAATTTTAATTCTTTGTCACATCCGATTAGTTCGTTTTTAAAAATTTCTGATGTCATCCAGGCTTTACTGTTTGATTTGTACTTTAGTGGTAAATGTTTGTTTTTAAAACACCTGGGATTGGCGGACTTTCCTATCACCAACAATTTTCTTTTCTCTGTTCAGACATATTTATAGTTACCAACACGGTAATTCTTACTTTTGATAATTTTCCACCAGCACAATTCCCTCCGACAAACTTTAATGTCTTATCAGGCGTCATCTTGTAATTGTCATCTTGTAAAACAAACCCATTTCATCCGCATTAAAAATGTCCACATATTCATAACTTTCTCGAATTTCCGGCCATACATTGGCCAACGACTGATCAACAACAGTCATATCCACTCCTGCAGTTTCTCCTACTATCCTACCCCCACTAATATTATGTCGCTTTTTAAATCGTTCAATCCAACTTCTAGAACAGTTAAACTCGGTGTTCTCTATTTTCCTTACCAATTCAATAGCTTTCTCTTGTAAACTATAGCCGGTAATAGGAACCTGTTCGTGTCGTTTTTGACTAAACCATCTAAGGAGTTCTTTATCGACTTGGTCATAGGTAGATTTTCTTACTTTTTTACAACTAAAGTTTCTTTTATTATAGACTGATAAGTTTTCTTGCCTCTTCTTCCATATGGTAGCAACCGTAGATTTAGTTAAATTCAACTGTTTGCAAACATCAGTTTGTTTAACTCCATTTTCAATTTTTCTTATAATATCGCGTTTGTCTTTTAAATGAAACGCTTTACGTTTTTTTGTACTCATTTTAAAATAAAAACTTAAACATTCACTTTGCTACTTTGATCAAATATGCATTAGAACCGCATAACGCAACAAGTGAATTAAAATAATATTGCTCGAACTAGCGCGACGCGGCGGAAACAAGTAGAATAGGGGTTTCCAGCGAGTTTCGATGGTTTCCCTAGATCAAGTCGCGCGACATCGAGTACAGGGAGTGGCAAGTTCGTCATAAACGGGCACAAAACATCCAAATTTAGTTCGCTCTATCCGGAAGTTCGTTATAACCGGGTTCGTAGTAACTGATAAAAATTTGCATTGGTCTTATGGAAGTTTTTTTCGTGCATTATATGGTAAAATAGCTCATTTTAACCGGAAATTCGCTATAAACGGGTCTTACGCTATATAGTAAGAACGCGAAATAGCACTTACTGGCACTGATAGGTGCCGTTAGGTACTTCACAATAACTCTGCGTAACAAGTTTCAAGTTACTAGCTGGTTCAGTTTGTTCCATATAAACGTTTGCGTTAAGGTGTAATTGTATCTCAGTCAATCATCGCTCCTGATAAAGCTGACATGGTTAGCAAAACGCGCGTCGAGTGTAAAAATAAAGGGCTTGGTGTAGTGGTGATATATACTGAGTAGTGTCATTGTGCCAAAGATTCCACATTCCTAACATAGTCATTAATTATGTTACTAGAACTAAAAAGGCAAATAACACACACAACAAAGATTTTCTTCGAATTTTGGCATCTCAAATAGATAATTCAATATAGTCGTTCTAATCATACGATTTTATTCCAAACGAATTTCCCCTGATCAAAAACGTTAGTACGAAAGTTTTCTAGGTCGCTGACTACAAATTATTTTCCACAAATATGAATTTAAATTTACTTGTTGAGATTTCCGAGGTGGCTAATAACTAACTAGTTCTAAACATTTTTAACTACACAATAGCGAACCTAATGTACCACCAAGAGTTCTATGATTTAGCCTCTAAAATTAAAAATTACGTAGATAACCATTAAAAAGATCTTTCGAGCATTATCCAAGGTTTCGAATTAGCGTCACAACTCTCACGAAGTTTAAATAAGATGGTGACGCAACAAGCTGTGTGCACTGCTGATGAGCAGCGAGCAGTTATCAGATTTTTGTAGTCAGAGGACATGAAAGTAAATAAAATTGATAGAAGGATATTGGAAAGTTATGGAAATAGCTGTATTCGCGAGAGAAATGCGTTCGACTGAATAGATGCATTTAAAAGATAGGGTTCGCCTTTCGATCGTTAACGCTCTGGTCTTCCCACTACTGTCGCTATTGATGAGAATGTGGGAACCATGATTCGTGAATGTCGGCGTATTTCTTTAGAAGTGTTCATCAATTAATTAATTATCGGTATGGAATCTAATTATTCCATCGTTCCAGCGGTTCTCAAGTATCGCAAATTGTGTGCAGAGTGAGTGCCTAAGATGCTCATTAAAGACAAGATGATGCGTGTCCGACTTCCACAGCTTTTTTAGTGCCGTATAACGACGACAAGATAACATCCACCATATGTCCAGACTCTTGAAAAATAGTTTGCGAGGACGAAGATTTGGAAATGCTGACGAGGTCAGAGACGCAATACATTGTTACATAGTTGAATGTAAAGACCAAACCATTTTTTTTGAAGAAACAAAAAAGTTAGTGTAACATTGTGAGAAATCTATTGAAAAGGAGGTCGACAAATGACATATTATTTATATCTTTAAGTGAATTAAATATCTCACAAACTAAATTTCTTGTTGTTGAGGTAGGTCTAGGATTCAAAACTGTTATGGCTTTCTTGTATGAAATAATATTTTAAGCTATTAAGAAGCTTTGATTACTCTGCATACAACATGATCATGTTAAAAAATGTCTGCTCGCAAGTTAAAGCCTAGCAAGTTGAGTGGTGGTACCAGTGGAATGGAGTGTCCTGACTTAATTGCCAGGCTTTGTAACGTTAAATTTTTTAGAAAAAGCTGCTGTCTGGGTTTTTGCAACGTTAAAGTATTTTTTACGAGAAGACAGAGAGAGCATTATGTTAGAAAAAGACGCGAAATAATTTGGTTTTCAAGGTATAATGAGTGTGGCAACGTAGCTTCTCGCTTGCTTCCCGCCTCACGGAATCATGTGTTATTGCATTGGATATATTAGTCCGGGAGCTCAGTACCAAAATGACTCATCGCAGAGTGGCAGATAATAGTATCACTTTGTTAATTATGCCCTCCTTAGTCTCTCCAGGTAGTTTAAAGCCTCAACTCTGGTTCCTGTTCCTGGAAATACGCTTTAAAGCTGCAAGAAAAAGTTGGTGGACGAATCCAACACTGAGTGGCAGATATTTTGGGTATAGCTTCATTTCTGTCAAATATGACTGAAAAATGAATATCTGTCATGGATATTGGGTCAGTCCAAAGTTATCACGGTCCAAAATTGCAGAAAAATGGACCCTCTGAATCCATAGAGGAGCGAATGTAATTTGTTTTTAATATGTTCGTTGAGGTTTGTAGATACTAAAAATAACATTATCTGCAATAGAGTCTGGTTCTTTATTAAAATGCGCGCGCCCCCGTCCTGTAATTTGTTTTTCTCATATATACTATACACATGCGCCAGTGTCTCGAGAGACGCTCAAATCACCATTCAAACAGTTACAAGCAGATTAATATATTTATTTAATTTGCACTGCAATTTCGCTTTATATTTTTTTTTTTATATTTAAAACCTTTAAATTTTGTTTAGATTTATTATTTGAAATTTCAAAAGCCCCAAAATCTCTTTTAATATGTAACTATGAAAATTAAAAGAAAAAAAAAAATTGGTAGCTATATTGGAGAGTACATTTAAAATTTGATCCAAAAAACCTCAGGAATTAAAATTTTAAACATTTAAAACGTACAATAATTTTTGCCGCATTCGGTTAATGCCAATACAACAATGACCGAATACTCAATCAACCACCCGGGGTTTCACTGTGTTCTTTTTAAACTTTGAGCGTTGCAGTTCCAATCTAGTGTACGTTATGCGTTTTTGGGTCGCAGAATCCGATTTGCAATTAGTTTTTTGAAAAAAATGACCTATTAATTGTTATTAGCAATTTTTTAAGCAATTATCTAAAAAAAGTAATTTGATATAATTTATTTTTATAATAACGAAATCTAAATTTAATAAGCGCTCCACCCCAATTTTTTTAGACGTATTTCTACCCACTGAATCTATTTTTGCAAAGACTTAACCTTCTTATTGTTATAAATAATTTATTATAAAACAATTATGCTAATAAACAGAATTTCATAGAATTTATAACCATAACTGCAAAATCTAAGCTTTTTACGAGCTCTACCCAAGTTTTTTAGATGAATTTTATCCTGCTGAATTTCTATTCCATTTTTCCACATTTTTCCAATTTAATTAATTAAAAATTAAGAGTTAGTAAGTTTATTTATATGCAATTAAATCAAAATATTTGTATTAAATTCCCAAAGAAAAATTAATATAATTCTAATAAATTGTCAGTAATAATAAAATAATTTAGTTTTTGAAAAATTGAACAGAGGATTTAAATTTAGCTAGTTAAATAATATTATATTAAGTTATTATAGAAAAAAAATATTTATTTGTAACAAAAATTAATAAATTTTTAGCAAAAATGGATTAGAAATTCGACTTTAACATGTCAAAAAACATATAAACTCATGCATCACTGCTAAGTAATAATGCGAATGGAGAAAATCAATTTGTTTATAACTTAAACTTTGCATTAAAAATACAGAAATTCTGCTGATAAAAGTAGGGATTGGACTTCATGGCACATATTCGGGATTTCACCTCGTATTATAGTATTCGAACACTGGTTCATTTATCTGCCGCTCTCGAAAAAATTCGTAGAAATTCCAAGAACCAGGATCTATAGCAAATAATATTTTTTCACTTATTTTTGAGTCCAAACTAACTATATCTCGAATATCTGCCATTCCGCGATAAGTTCATTTTTTGAGCCCATTTTTTTTCAAGAAAAAAAAAGTTTACTCCCGCAGGAACCGCTCTCCGTGGCTGATATTAAACCTATAATATCCTCATAACATATAAGACTGCCACTTAGTCAATTTTTTCCAACTTCCTCCGTCCATAACCACGGCAGGAACCGGAATTTGGATCTATAAGTTGTATTTTTTAGTTCAGTTTGTCACATTTAATAAGTGATATATTTATCTGCCGCTCTTCGATAAGTCTAAAATCTTGAGCCCCCGAACTACATATCATTTAAAATTTGAAAGAACGCCCGCATCCGCGCGAGCTGTATTTTTCAAGCTGAAAGTTTACTCCATAAAATTCTATAAAAAATAGTAATTATCTAATATTTTTGCAACAACTAGGTGGTAAATTGCCTTCATATTTTAACAAACGATAGCAAAGTAAGTTTTTTTTTATGTATATACAATTTTTTGTGATTTTCTACTTAATGTACATACGACAACAGAAATTGTAAAAAACGCATACTTTTGATCGAAGAAAAAGTATGGATTCCTATCTTATACGTGTTAAACATCTGAAACTTTTACAATTAATTATGGCAAAACGGCGTGGTAAACCATCTTTATATTGAAGCAATGAATGTATGATGCTAAAATCTATTATTTCTCAAAATTTCAAAAAGCAAAAAGCAAAACTACTTTTAACAGTTACTCGTAAGAAATACCTTAAATTTTACTTAATTACTGTCACCCACACTCAGTATTTCTTCTGTTTATGTGTTTATGTTTCATGTTTATGATTTTTTGGTCAATGGGTTTTTCAATAATGTGAAGTATAGGTTTCTTTGTTTTATATGAATATTATGTCTTTTATTTACCCATATTCAAATTCATAATTCGAATTGAGTATATTAGATATTTAACTATGCAGGAAATAAATGATAAAATATTTTATTAAAACATATTTTAAAAATTATTTCACATTATTTATCATTATCCCAGTTTAGCAGTTAACTCACAAATTTAAAATTTACTTAAACCTTAGATTTATTGAACTCTTTATCTTTATTATAGTTTATTTACACATACACTCACATACTGCAAAGTTGTTTACATGAAGTCTAATCAGCGGCGTAGAAGCTGAGAAGTGTCTGTCAAAATCGGGGCTTTCGCCTTATGAAGGATGGCTTTACTTTAGCTTGTAGTTTATATTTCATTTTCCTTTAAAGCCATATAGATTTTTAAACGTTGTCAACTGTAACATGCAAAAAAAAAACAATCGGAATTCATACCTTAAAAGAAAGATCACAACATTAAATTATGTTGACAAATTTTAATGATCGTCGCTTATTTCTAGAGCTGGACAAAACTGTGATAAACATACACAGAGACGTTGAATTCCGAGCTACCCACCGACACGTTTGGCGTGATGTGAATTGTAATTTTGCCTCTGTTCTCATGTCCAAGACTAGCAGTGCCCGCGATTCCGCTCACGTGGACTTTTTTTATGGGTCTAGCACACGTGCTGCAAGTCCCTAAAGCGCTCTAGGAGCGGCATGTGTGTGGAAAAAGCGATTTACGTTGTTCTTGAATCGCTGTAAATTTTACTCGGTGGGAAACACAGCGCTAGGCAAATTATTCCAAAGGGATGATGTTCTCCATATAAAAGACTGCTTGAAAAGCGTTGAACGCGGAGTAACAAGCTGAACCTTATACGGATGGGAGAAATTAAGTGGGCTACATCCCTCGAACACTTTCCCTGAAAATACTTGTAGAACAGACTCAAGTCGCCAACCGTTCTTTGGTGTTCCAGCGCTGGTCAGTTCCGGGTCTCCAATCAGACGAACAGCTCTTCTCTGCACAGAATCCAATAAATGCAGTATATGTTTGGGAGCGGAGCTCCATACATAGGCGCAGTATTCCATAGTTGGTTGAATTTGGGCTTTGTAAAGAATTAACAGTTGTTGTGAAGTGTAAAGCTTTCTGGTTCGAAATAATATTCCCAACTTTTGAGAAGCTCTCTTTGCTATGCCTGCAACATGTTCATGCCAGGACATATTTGCTCCCAAATCAACGCCCAACAAATTGAGTGACGATGCTAGGGGAATGGAGGGCTCCGACATGACTATGTCGGGTTTTTAGCAACATTAACCTTTTTAGAAAAAAAAACACTACTACTACAGAATTATTATTTAGATTTTTTTTACAAGAAAGCGCGCAGGCAGCAAACTTTTTTCCGATTTGATTCACTAGTATCGTCACTGATTTTTCCTTATGTTACCTAACGTAACAAAACATATACTAAAACCTGGTCAGAGAATATATGTATGAATTTAAACAAAAAAAACACGTACCAGTAAATTGGATAAGTGGTTCTCGACTGATAAGCGCACTAACGGACAGACAGACAGAGAGACATTGCGTTTTATAATATATATATATATATATATATATATATATATATATATATATATATAATATATATATATATATATATATATATATATATATATATATATATATATATATATATATATATATGTATATATATATATATATATATATATATATATATATATATATATATATATATATATATATATATAGAGAGAGAGAGAGAGAGAGAGAGAGAGAGAGAGAGATAACTGACTACCTTCATTTTTATAGGATTTAGACTTACGTACTCTAAGCCAATGGCAAATAAATTTATTAATATTTTAATGTGTCCATGTTCAAATAAATCAGATTATAGTTTATACCTTCAAAAATAGTAAAAAGAAATCTGCAAAGTCTCCGATACTTCGCTTGCAAACAAACAGTTAGATTAGTTAAAGTTGTTACAATATTTTTAATGGTAAGTATTTTATTGTGAGAAGTTATTTATATTAAAAAGTTGATCAGAGAGAGAGGGTTTCAGAGATATTAAGAACTTAAACTTGAGATTTGCCTTTGTGTGTTACTTCTATTAAAATTAGTAATAATATTATCGCGAAGAAAAAACAGGAGATAATCTCATAATACTATTAAATCTATACATAATTTAACCACTCCTACTTATTTCACCTGTTGCAGTGATATGCTCAAAGACTACAGGTTATTTGCCTACTTTCTACAGATTAATTCATGCAACAATACCATTCACGTTATTTCCCAACTGTTACCACCTAAAGCCTAAACGACCTAATTTGAACCGATTTTGATGAATAAAGTCTCACAATATTTGTCTCTACTACGTAAGTGCCACTGGCTGTATTATATTTCTAAGCAGAATAAAAAAGATATCACATCTCCTCCCTAATATGATAAAAAAATAATATAATTTTCATATTCCTCGATTCCAAGACCCCTGGAAGAGATAAATAAAATGAAATAGATGAAACAACCCATTTCAACTTAAACCCCACCTTTTTAACCACTGGTATATGGAATTTTCCTTAAAAGTTGTTTATTGTCACAACGAAAAATCATGAGGAATTCTCACTCCTTTCATGTCCTTCCTCTGACGAGATATCACTCAAAGATGATAGATTTCTTTCCTTACTACAAGTGATACATGTGTAACAAATTAAAAATCGATATGTCACTTCGTTCGAGCGTTATCCTGCTGTAATACCGCGAAAATTCTAAATTCTGAAACGTGAAGAAATGCAAAAATCTCGGAGGGTAATTTTTCACGAAAACAATACTTCCCTTAGCTATATAAATAAAATATTTCAAATAGGTAACAGAACGATGCGGGCAACCACACTTTGAGATAAAACCGATAACCAACAATATAACAAGAGCACTCAGAATTTCATATTTAAGAGGCATAAATAAATGATAATAACTGAGGTTATAGTAAAATACTTATTATATGATAGCGTAGCAATGGGTCTACGTTATGGCTTTAAAATTGTCATCAGATTACGTGGTCTCCGCTACTGAATAAAAGCTAGCGGATTTTGTGTCAAGCCAAAGGTCATGGACTTCGACTCCTTTTGTTGTTAATTTTTAATTGCTATACTTGGTTAATAATATTAGCAAGGCAGACCTTACACATTATCGATTTCGAATTTTTTTTAAACTGAAAACATAATAACATGTAATTATGTGCCTAAAACAGTTCATTATTTCAATAATTGTTTTATAATGGTTCATCAGCACATGCATGTTAATCAAGATTATAAGTACAGTTTGTCAAGTAAGAACGTGACCGCTTCTATTCTTGAAAAATGTGTTTTGAGAACGTTTTTTGTCATCAATGTATTCTTTGGGGTGCTAACAACGGCGCAATTACCTTAGTATGTTGTCCAATCGCCTCCTGGCATCTTCGATGCTTGCGGTCGACGAGATTTTCTGCATACTCTGAAAATTTTTCGAATCTCGCGAGACAACTGAGTCAAAGTCCTCAGAGTCTTTCCTCTGAATTTTCTCTTTACAAGGGACCAAACGTCTTCAATAGGGTTGGCGTCCGGCGATTGTGAGGGCCACTCTAGAATCTTATCCTATGCCCAAGCGAGCCGCTTCGCGACATGATTCTCGTCCAGCAAAGGTTTCTTCAACACGCTTCGGAATTTGACATCATGAGCACGAAGAAGTTGTCATCGTGTCATGGGACACATTCAAACCCGATTCATTTTTCGACTTTCCAAGTGACTTTGCCTACCGAGCCACGTTTTGGCAAGTCGTCGACATTTTTCGTCTCGATAAAACGATTTACCCACTTCTTTGCAAACGATACCGACTTTTTAATATATTTAGCGGCCGCGGAATGTGTCATTTTAGGCCCCTTTGGATGGGAGTAAAGAAAGACTGCCTCGATCCAAGGCGCAAACAAGTGACTCATTATGGATTTTATGTGATTTCGACAAAAGTTCGGAATCGACTGATACTTTTACTAAAATGCGTCGTAAACAAAGGTTCCCTCTACCGATTTTTTGTTGAATCGCTAGAATCGCATCCAACCAAAAATGAATTATCGCGGACACATTCTTACCTAACAGACTATATATTCAGAATTTTTCCATTGCATAAAAAGTGGAGTGTCTAGGGTTAATAAATTAATTTTTTAGGAAGAAGACTAAAAATGTTTACGATACACATATGATGTTTTCCTCTAAAATGATCCTTGTATACGCTGAGACCTATCAAAGCGCAAATGTTACTTTTGAGTTGTTAACATCTTCAAAAATGCACCATCCGTATTGTGAGTCTTAAATTACGAAAATGAAAACGAAATTTTCCGGTTAAGCTTAGTTTTTGGGATTTTCAAAACTTCATTTACCATTCCATAGCTTTCGGCACCTTCACTTTATTTCAGTGGTCCAGACAGATTGTGTTGTTTCTGCCGATCTATCCAACCAATTGCGCTAAAACCTTGCTTGATGACGTACCCATATACAGGGTCGGCCCTAGCTTTTTTGCCGCTGTAGCCAAACTCAAAAAATGCCGCCGCACCCAATCTTAAAGAAAACTGTTAACTAGGAAAATGACATATAATTGAATTAAGACAATAATACTAATACAGATTTACGAAAAATTGTTTTATTGAAAAGCAATGTTTACATTTTTAACGAGCTAACGACAACGAACTTACAAACTAAAACTAGTACCTACTATTTTCAGAGATAATTTAAATATGCTTTTAAAACAATGAACAAAACTAGTACAATAATATACAAAGTCTAAACCTAAATTAAAACAATTTTTTTCGAAGTTTCATTTCTGCAAACTTGCGAATAATTTCTTTCAGATCTAATTTACTACTCAATTCGTGTTCCATGATCAACATTGCGTTAGCAAATCTCAAATTTGGTCCAAGTTTAAGGGAAGTAATGAATTTAAGGACGTCAACTGGATCTTTTTTCTTAGTTAAAAGTGAAGAAACAAGGCCTATTTTGTCAGTCAGATCTAAAGCGTTAAGATCGGACGAACCACCATCTGTGGTTCGAGATATTTCCAATGTGCCAGTAATTCATTTATACACATGTCTTTAAGTTTATAAACATCATATAAAAATTCAAAAGAGTCATTATGACTATTCAATGCACTGATCGGCCTGATCTATAGTAAAGAAAAAAAATTTCATTTTGTAATCCGAACACGATGACGTGATGTAGTCAGTTTTTTTCTACGTCGATTTCGCTGGCGAAATCTTCAGTTTCTAAGATTTTCTTGTTGTTTTGCCGCCTCTAAATATTGCCGCCGTAAGCAGTTGCCTACCTTGCCTACCGCCTAGAGCCGGCCCTGCCATATATGACAAAGAACTACATGAAAACTGGATTAATCATTCTCGAGTTATAAGCGAACACATAATTAAACAGACAGGCGTGAAGCCGATCGTTTTTATATTCTAAGTCTAGTATGTAAATCCCACAAAAATGGCACGTCTTGGCAGTAAAACTAAATAATTATCTCTTTATTATGCTTTCAAATATTATCGCTTTATGATATTTTTTGTCTACTGGCTATATAACTTCCAATAATTTAAGAATCTTATTAAATTTATTTTATTTAGCTATTATTATAATGTCAAAAAAATGGTAAAGTGATTTACCGAATACTTACATCCTAAATACGCAGTTCTAAAACAAATACTGAATTTGACTTGACCGGCCAAATGTAAGTCGGACCTGCGCAATTAGTGTTAAGTATGTTGATTGCTTTTAAAATAGAAGTTACGGAGGTATAAAATAATCAATGATTTCACAAAACACACCCCAAATGAGTTTTTAGCAAAGTTTTTTTTCCAATGTATACCGAAAACGGATCACCTTGAAATTGTTATTTTTATATACCAGATAAAGTATTAAAGGTGATAATTTTCGTTCAATCTACACCCTGTGGAGAAAATTTTTTTTGATCAGTACGTTTCGAGATAAGGGAGGGAGCAGTGATTTTTTTGCAAAAATAATACAAAGAAAAGTGTGCGCAAGTATTACATTATATATATTTTTGAACTCGTGTTTTTACAAGCTTTCATTTGACACCCTACTCGATGACCTAGTATTTTTTTTTTCACAGCCGATTTCACTCCCAAAAACTAATCCCTTAAGTCAAAATTTAATTTTCAAAACTACACGGCTCTAATGAGGCCATCAATTCTTATATTAGGGTCAAATTTCAACTTTCTATGTCAAATAGTTTCGAAGAAAATATAGTGTGACAGACGGACAGATGGACAGAGAGACACCGAAGTTATCTTATAAGTGTTCCGTACGGAACAGTAAAAACAAGTTCAGCAGAGGAACGGCGCATATTAAGAATTGAGATCTGACATTTCTTATACTGTTAAAATTCAAAATAAAAAAAATAATACAATTTTCTGATTCTTCAACCTCACTTTCCTATGCCACATGTATATATTTGACTATAAATAATAGAAAATAATATAAAAATATTACAATCTTCAGATTTCATGACTTCAAGAACTCTGAAAACGATTATGAAACCAACCTTTCTAACCCCTTTTCCCTCCTCTCATATGTCTGACTATAAATAAATATAATGCAGCAAAATTAACCAAAAACCGGGTAGAATTTTGATAATAATGAAAATATACAAAAATTTATAGACTCGTTCGCTTTCATTCCTTGCTCTGAAGTTCCAGTATCACCGCTAAGCAGAGAGAGCCAATAAAAAGCCGACCCCAACAAATCTTTTGTTATCCGCGTAATTTCTTTATTGTGCCGTCGTTTTTATAATGAAGCAAATAAAATTTTAGTGAATTACAAGTGTTAAAATTTGTACTTATTATAATAAAATATTAAAATATAAAATTTGTGTAATTAATTTCTTCATGTCAGGAAGTAATTATTTTTAAAAAATTTTACATTTTTTTTATTAAATTTGTTGGGAAAAAGCCTAGTCAAATCTCGCAACACTATAGACCTGACCTTCTGGTTAACGATCGACCCTGTTGTGTAGGTTAATGGTTTACCAGTGGCGGCAATATACATGTGAGCATTTCTTTAGGGTTGATTTTTCCTTGATTATTGAGATCTGCTATTTAAGGTGAATTTTCTGCAAATATCAAATTTTAAATCGATATATCATTTTTTTGAAAGTTATCGTGCCACCAGACACACCGACAGGCCAACGGAAATTGGGGTCTATGCTCTTCGTGATCAACGTATCCTGAAAGCAGAAGAAAAACAAAAAAATCTTCATGGCCAGGTGTAACGAAGGGAAGACATATGGACACCAAGGGCATGTCTTTGAGAAAACAAAGGGAGCACTAAAGGCGAAGCTGCTTACGGAGGAGGGGTGCTCATTAACAAACAAGGAAGCGTCAAGCGACGCCGCAATGAAACTCTACAAACCTACACCCTATTTAAAAATCTATATTATATTTCAATAATATTCTCTGAAAATTTCAGAGGAAAATTTCAAATACTTTCGAAGTTATAGCCGATTATAGCGCCAAGTGTAAGGTAGGTCAAATCAACCGCGCGGAGTGCCAACTTACCTTTTGACCGTTTTGCTCTACCTGCGTCGAACATCTGCTGCTACTTTTATGAATCTAAGAAAGATAGAAGCAGATGAAAGGAGAACTTACTATAATTGGTATAATATCTTTTCAGTTTAAGGCAGAACTGTAGCTCCAGAGCAAACGGTACCCTGGTCTGCTTAGTACGAAAATATCGCTGGCAGGGCTAACATCACTCAGTAAAAACGGATCGGCTAATATTGTGCAAAATGGATAAAAAATACGGGAAATTTAGTTCAAAGCGAGTGTGCAGACCACGTAAAAAACAGTTCGATTTTCAGATGAAAGTAACCGCCAGAGAGGCCGGAATCGCACGGAGAGACGAAAGAACACTTGAGAACGAGGCCTATGAGGAGTCGGAAGGAATTTTTATATGCAGCAGGCATAGCTAATTGAACTAAAGCAGACTTTATATGTGAAAGTTCGTCTGTCAAAACTTTAAACGCGTTTTTCTCAAGGCAACGTTTTTGTAATAGGCGTGCACGATAACTTAAAAACCATTTAACCGATCGATCTGAAATTTTAATATGGCCCCAGAGTAAACTAGAATAAAAAGATTAGTTAATTTTTGCGTCAATTTTTAATGTTTTTTTTTACGAAAAAAATGCTATTTTGAGACCACCATTTTGTGAATTTTTGCTCAAACAAAATAATCGTAGTCTATACTGGGGCCATAGTTCTAAGGATATTTTTGTTCAGAGGTTCCAGTGAGTCGCAATCGTGCACGCCAGCAGATCAAAATGGCTTCCATGAGGCTAATAAATAAAACCCTATAAAAAATCATCCAAAAAATGATGTAAAAATTTGTTTCTTGTATTTGAAAAAATTACAGACTGAAAAAATGTTTTTTATTAATTTATCAGTCACATTAAAATTTTCGACCGAGAAAGTGTAATGTTTCCTTAATAACCTACACCCAATTTAAAAATCGGTTATCGAAGGATAGGACACTTTTCATAAAAAAGAACCCTTTCCCATAATGGAACATTACAAACTTACATTCAATTTAAAAATCGATTATGAGGGGGGAGGGGGGAATATTTTGCACGAAAAAAAGAATAAAAAAGGGTGCTATTTTATACGTATATGCCTCCGAATCCCAGCTCGAGGGTATTTTTATGATTACAGTACTTCCCTCAGCTTAAAAAATGAAAAATGTCATGCCAATCTCCTGAATGACAAAGGTTTTTAAAATATTATTTTTATCCTTCTAAGTTATTATTGGTAGACTACGCAGATAATATTTATTTTGGGACAAAGTTGTACTAGTTGGAACTTTATAACGTTCTCTAAGCAAAGCAGGATTTTTGTAGAGATTTGCAATTACAATTAATTAATTAATATTGGTTATTAAATGAGTTCATATATATGTAAACAATCCATACCTACCAGTAAACTGAAATTGTTATTCTTTACCCCTTTATTATCATTTTTCATTTAAAAAGTCAATGGCCGCACAAAAGAGCTAAAAGCATGTAGACAGTTATCAATATATCGCGCGATAGTTTATTCCGAAACGCGCCGAGTTCCTTCCGCGAAAATCGCACGCGAAATACCGCTAGTTTAGCGACCTACCCTAAGGACATTGGCCGTGGGGCAGGAAACATCATCGGCTGTCGTTGTTCCTGACCATACGCAACATCGCGAGGGGGTGGGTGCGGTACATTCATGTCTTGGGTACGACCAACCAACGGTCGTGTGCAAAATCCGAGGGTCTCACGAAGCGAAATTCGCGGACGCTAGCTTGGCCTCGCATTAGCGATTCGCGAATAGCAGGATGTTAGTCGTCCTGGCAACTTCGTTACGAGATGAGCGGTGGAACGGCTGAAGTCCTGAGTCCTGCAATGTTTCTGTGATCGTATTATTTTCGGCCTTTGTTAGATAATGATTTTTATTGCGAATTTGCTATCTCATACAATTTATTGGATTTACTGCGTTTTGATTATTCGTTTCTTCCCAGGAATTACCGAAATTAAAAATTGGTCTTAGTGAAAAATACATGTTTAAATAGTGCCTCAGTGCTTGTGATAGTGTTGAATGAAAAATGAAACTTCAATTAATTAAAAGCAAAAATATAATAAAATCTTACGAATTTATTAGGCAACACCTTTGATCGTTATTTTAAACAATTGCTCCTTGGCGACATGAAGTTTGTACCAGAACACGACCTTTCAGTATATTTTAATGTGCTAAAAACAGAACAAATATCATAAACTTAATATACTAGTTTCATGATTTTATCTTTAAAAAAATCATAATGATTAAATATAGAAAAAAATTGAACATTAAACTGAGATAAATTTTATTTACATATTAGATTGACTTTTAGAAGGTAAAATTGTATACGATATTCATATAATTATTAATAAATTGTTATTAATATATAAAAATTACAAATAAATTAATAATTTTGGCTTCAAAAAAACCCACAAACATCCAGTTTATCCAGCTTTTATAAGATAATCATAATTTTTATTCGATTTATCCATATCTAGCATGAGTTTAAAATTTGTAAGACTTTTAACCAATGAATTATAATTTTGGTTAATGTATATATATATATATATATATATATATATATATATATATATATATATATATATATATATATATATATATATATATATGTATATATATAAATTTGAGTAAGTACATTAACAAAAAGTATTATTTATTGGTTAAAAGTCTTACAAATTTTAAACTCATGCTAGAAAATCGAATAAAAATTATGGTTATCTTATAAAAGCTGGATAAAATATATGTTTGTGGATTTCTGTGGAAGTCAAAATTATTAATTTATTTGTAATTTTATATATTACAATTTATTAATAATTATATGAATATCGTATACAATTTTACCTTCTAAAAGTCAATCTAATATGTAAATAAAATTTATCTCAATTTATTGTTCAGTTTTTTTCTATATTTAATCATTATAATATATATATATATATATATATATATATATATATATATATATATATATATATATATATATATATATATATATATATATATATATATATATATATATATATATATATATATATATATATATATATATATATATACAGTAATACCCCGCTTTACGCGAGGGATACGTTCCGAAAAAAATCGCGTTAACTGAAATTCGCGTATATCGAGGTTTATGATTAAACATAGTCAAAATTTAATACAAAAAAATACAAATCATTTTAATCAATCACTTTAATTCTAAGAACACTTTATGCAATACATACTCTTATTTTTTACGGAAAAATACATCTATTGTCTTTTGGGTAACGTTTTGTTTACGTTCTTGTAAAATACGTTCATAACACCCAACACTGTTTTTAATTGTTTGACACACGGTCAAGACACGGTCATCATTATTGTCTATACTCTGCAATATGTCCAAACCTGAATAAATTTTTGAAAGTGCATTTTGTATTTCCCCTGAAGATAAAACTTTCTCTTCTACTTGTTCTTCCTCATCGTAGATAGGATTATTCTGTAACTCGATCAGATCTTCATTGCTAATAGGATCGTCGTGCGTTGCTACAAGTTCTACGAGATCTTCTACCGTGACATCTTCAAGTTCAGACCCCTCAATCATTGCAGCAATGTCTTCAAGCACTTGTCTCTGCATCTGGACAATTCTTCTAGCGCGAAATTTGAAATTCGCGTTATAGTGAAACCGCGCGTAACGGGGTCGCGCTAAGCGGGGTATTACTGTACTCGGATATATTATATTATATATATTTATATATATATATATATATATATATATATATATATATATATATATATATATAAAACATTTTTCAATGATTGTAGACAATTGTATTTTAATTAAAGAAAAATTTCTAGAAATAATTAATTATCTTTATAATAACACTTATTTCTCTTTTAATGGTGAATTCTATAAACAAAAAATGAGTGTCCCAATGGGAGGCTCTTGCTCACCTATAATCGCAGATATTGTGATGAATAAGTTACTTTACTATGTCATTGAAAAATTAGATTTCCAATTCCCTATTTTATATATCAATATGTTGATCATTTACTAATTGCACTCCCACATGATAAGGTAGAATAGACATTGGACGTTTTCAGTGGTTTTTTAGGAGGGAACTACAGTTCACTATAGAAGAGGAGGCTGATCGGTCTGTTCCTTTTCTGGATACCAGGGTGGTCAGAGCTGATAATAATGAGATACAATTAGATTGGTATAGGAAAAAATCTGCCTCAGGTAGATACATACTATTTCATTCTTATCACCCTGTTAAACAGAAGATGACACTGTTAGGGCTTTACTTATTAGAATTGAAAAAATCTGTCATCCAAATTTTAAAGAAAAAAGTAAAAAACACTTGAAACTATACTACTGAATAATGGCTATCCAAATGCTCTTCTAAAAAAGATTTTTCAAAGTGAGACACAGGTTAGAACTTTCACAAATGTTGACTTGAACTATAATAATGAAATAAAATTTGCTAAGCTACAATATATTCATGACCTATCTCAGTCAATCACATCTCTTTTCAAAGGCACAAATGTGAAGATTGCGAATTATAATGTCAAGAAAATGAATATGTTCTATTCCACTAAAAAAGATAAAACTGATAATTTCCAAATGTCTAATATAGTGTATGGCATCAAGTGGACATGTGGGTCTGTGTATACAGGACAGACCTCAAAGAAATTCTCAAAAAAAGTAGCACTACATAAAAGTGATTATGCAAAAAAACCGAATGCTACAAGCCTCAGTACGCACGTCAACAACTTCGATCACAAGGTGAACTACAACGAGAGTTTTATCCTAGCTACTGAAAATAACTTATTCAAACGGAGCTTTCTAGAAATGTGTTACATACATTGCTGTGATAACAATCTCAACCACAAAAAGGATATTCAGGGTTTAAGTTCTATATATACGTATCTGCTTACACAGAATTTAACTAAAGATATTAAAGTTAATAAGGCCTTCAAAAAACGTAATTTAAATTTTTCTCTCTGACAAATTCAATATTCTGACTATTATTTAATTTATATGTAACTATCCCCGTATAATTTTTAATTTTTGATTCTTTGTCTAATTTGGTATTTAAATCTGAATATATTCATTAATTGCTGTAAATGATAATGTTTAAAGATGTGAAATTTGGGTAGACTGATGTAGTTTATGGTACCAAGTATCCACCAATCTAGTACTTCTATCTGTCATTTAGTAAATTTGGTTTGTACATTTCTGATATGTTGTGAACTGTCCATAACCTTAAAAAACTAAAATAAAAATTGTCTTCTGTCAAATTAGATATTTATGATGGCACGTTTGAAAATATGTCTAGAAAAAAAGAAAAAAAAAATTATTAAATTAAATCTTGCTAAATTTAAAAAATCTGATTTTTTATTGTCTTAATGTGCTACCAAGTTGGAGCTTTGCGTTTTTTACCGATGTTCTTGGAGAGCAATCACTGATAAATTTTGTAAGTATAAAAAGACTTTCATAACAATAACGAAGTTCATTAACTGATGTAATCTACATAATTCAATTCTCATTATCGGTGGTTTCTCTCTTACAGATCTCCTGAAAAAGTTTGTAAACACAAACGAAAGCTTGAGAATTTAAAAATAAAATTCAGTCGAAAAAATAATGCAACACCAACTTTTATTTGCACACTCAACCTAAAAAAAAAGAGCAATCCCAGTGTTATTGTTAAGTTTGTATATATATATATATATATATATATATATATATATATATATATATATAAATATATATATATATATATATATATATATATATATATATATATATATATATAAATATATATAAATATATATATATATATATATATATATATATATATATATATATATATATATATATATATATATATATTCTCCGTTTTCGAGTTTTCTTGGGAATTTTTTAAGGTTCATAAATGAGAAAAGTAGGGGTTACATTTATTACAATACGTTTCAACCAAATTATCTTGGTCTTCAAGGTCTTCATCAGTTGTATTTATTTCTAAAATAATATATGCATACATGATCACATAGGACTTACTACAGAAATTAATAAAATTATGGAATTATCCAAAAAGGATTTTTCATTTTTCATCAAAGAAGAAAACAAGAAAATTCTATTGTTATACCTACTATTTAAATATACTGTCGATATAAAATAAAATAAAAATTATGTCCATATTTCACTGTAACTGACAGAATAACACGCATTCGACATATCTCCATGAAGGTGTGATTCGGTTTATTTTTTATTTTGTTTTTTTTTTAAATTTTGGTGAGAATTAGTTTTTACTTTATTTATATTTAATACTATTATTATCGATCAGCTGTTTGAAATGTAAGTTAAATTCCATTTTAAGGGTGTTTTATAGGAAAATACAGCTGTACATGGCAAATATAATATGATTTAAATAATGTTATTGTAAAACTTGCTGAGATTTTGTATGTCAGTTTTTTATGTTTATTATGTTGTCGGTTTTTTTTTTTATGTATATCATTTCTAGAAACTATTTTTTTTTTTTTGGTTTTTTTCCGTTGTTAGTAGTATTTTTGTTTCTTCAAAATTAAATTTGTGATTTAATAATGTTTCGTATTTTGTTAGTGCTGTTTTGTTTTTTTATCATAGCTGTGGCAATTTAAACGATGTTGGAGAAGTTGTGAAGTTTGCCCTATATAAACTTTGTCGCAGTTCTTACATGGTATCTCATAAACTACATGTGTCTTTTGATTTTTGGTTGTTTTGCTTTTCAGGCTGCTAAAACTGTTTTTCAATAAATTATAAGCTTTGTGACAAACACTGATTTCATGTCGTTTGAAATATGATTGGGTAGTTTCTGATGGGTCCCCGTATATAAGGCATAGACAAAAATTTATTGGGATAATATGTTAGTACTCGTATAATAATAGAATTTTTGATACTTGTTTGATGAATAATGAAAAATCCTTTTTGGGTAAGTCCATAATTTTATTAATTTCTGTAGTAAGTTCCATGTGCTCATGTATACATAATATTATCGTCATAATTACAACTGATGAAGACCAAAATAATTTGGTTGAAACGTATTGTAAAAAATGTAACCTGAAGAAGTACTTTTCTCATTAAGGAACCTTAAAAAATTCCTAAGAAAACTCAAAAACTAAGTATATATATATATATATATATATATATATATATATATATATATATATATATATATATATATATAGATATGTATATAAATATATATATATATATATATATATATATATATATATATATATATATATATATATATATATATATATATATAGATATGTATATAAATATATATATATATATATATATATATATATATATATATATATATATATATATATATATATATATATATAAAGGATTTGACAGCGAGTGAGGTCGCCTTTCGGTACCCAATCTTCAAGCCTTTATTCCATTTTCCCTCAATAAGATTTCTTTCTAACATAGCTCTCTTCACTCTCATCATCCAAGTATTTCGGGGTCTGCCTCTACGTTTCCTCTTTGCTGGTGTCCACTGCATAATTTTCTTTGGTATTCCACTCCCATCTATTCTGTTAAAGTGTCCGTACCATATTAATTGTTTTTGTTGTATGTGTTCTAGAATGGTATTATTTCTGTTCATACGTCGTTTTATTTCCTCATTCTGTATTCTTTCCCGTCTAGAAATTCTAGCTACTCTTCGAAAATAATCCATGTGTGTAGAAAAAAGTTATCCATATTTTTGTTGATTTACCAGACTTGACTTCCGTAAGCTAAATTACTTTTCACCATGGTATCATATATTCTTAATTAAATAATTGAAATATATTTCGTATAATTGCATTGAAAAAACAACACGTCATGTCATTTACTGTAGCTATTTACAAAACAAGTCAAAACTGAGTAAACTCATCTGCCATTTTTACGTTTAAAACTTCTTAATGAAACCCTAATTTCTTGTCACAATTTATTGCCCAGATATTGAAGCCCCTTCCAATTTTTTTGAGGTGAGCGGTTTTCCAATTAATCATTAATTTAGTTACTTAAACGGTACGTTTTCGACATTTTCGTGTTATGCTACACTCTGCTATTATACATTTAAGAATACGTGTAAACGACTAATTAATCATACGTAAAAACAATTTATTGTATAAGAAATTGTAAAATATTTTTAACACACGCTTAACTCCTGAAAAATTAGATTTAAAAAGATATTTTTATTGTTAAAAAGGGTATCTTTGGGTAATTACCCCGACGAGAGAAACGAATTTGGTGCAAAAAGTGTGATTAGAGCTAGAGAATGAAAAAGTGAATATTCAAATTTCTGGCGCAGAGAGTATTTTGTGTTGCTGGGCTATCAATTTCTTACTTTCTGTTGCTACAAGTGGGATATTCGAACTATCTCTTGATTAATTTCTTTTTCCGTTTTAAACACAAAACTATTTTTTTGGAATTTGATACTTTTTTTTGTCAAAAAGTAACAAATTTTCTCTTAGTGCCTTTCCAGTTATGATTATTAGTCATCCTTGTTTATCTATATTAAAATTTACCAAAAAATAAAAATAATAAGCAACTGTTTAAAAATATTTAGCAAAAGTTGCGTGGATTGTGTTTCCATATATTTTCTGCACGGATTTAACCACGTGCGATTTTTATCTGCAGTGCGCAGTCCTAGGTACTCGTAGTAGCAAAATCTATATGTTAACCGCATCGCGACGGGGCGAATTTTATTACTTTTTCAATGTAAATTAATGATCCGAAACGCGAAGAAAAATCTTCATGAAAAATAACAGTAGTGTGCGCCAGGCATATTATCCTTACAAGTGTTGTGAACTCTTCAATCGCTCGAAGGCATATAATATTTGTGTCACATTTTTTTTATTCAGAAAGCATTTTTGGTATTTCGTAAAGAAACTATGTATACTGTAATAATTTGAGATAATTTTAATGTCACTATCATCCAAGAGATTTTTTGCAAATATTTGTTTTTAAACATGTTCCAAAATTAAAATTCCCGTATGTATTATTTTTTCGAATATTTTTAAACTAGAAACTTTCTTTCTTATTTAAAAAAACAACCGGCCAAGAGCAAGTCGAACTTGCACAATTAATGTTCCGTACGGTGATTCGTTTTAAAATAAAAAAAAAGGTATAAAATGATCAGTGATTTCACAAAACACGCCCTAAATGAGTTTTTAACAAAGTTTGTTTCCGATCTCAGTTGAAAACTGACGGCCTTGAAATTTTTTTTATATATATATATATATATATATATATATATATATATATATATATATATATATAACAGATAAATTATCAAAGGAAACGCACTCGTGATAATTTTCCTTCAATCTACACTTTATGGAGAATATTCTAGAACTTTTTTAACGTTTTTTGATCAGTAGTTTTCGAGATAATGGGGGGACAACGATTGTTGGCGGTTTATTAAAAATATTATGAAGAAAAATTTGCGCGAATATTACGTCATATATATTTTTGAACTCATGTTTTCATGAGCCTTCACTTGACACCCCACTCGATGACTGATAATTTTTTTTTTCACTTTTGATTTCACCCCCCCAAAACTAAGCCCTTAAGTCAAAATTTAACTCAATTTCTATATTTGTGCCCACTTTCAACTTTCTATGTCAAATAGTTTTGGAGAAAATCGGGTATGACAGACGGACAGACAGACACCGAAGTGTTCCCATAAGTGTTCCGTACGGAGCACTAAAAATAAGTGACAAATTTCAATTCGCAAGAAAAAATAATTTGATGGAAATGCTTGGCTTCTTTTATCTATATTTATAAATTTTTAGTGATCGAAAAACTAATGGTGGGAATAATGCAATTGAGTAAAAGGTTACATAATCCAAATAACTATAAATATAAAATTTTTAATCTGTTTGATTGCTATCTCTAACCTCAACCAGTCTTCGTCCACAATTGTTCACATGTATTTTTTTAGGACCAATATACTTTTTAACACCCCCTTTGTTATTTTTTTAAACAAGAATATGATAATTTTCGACAAATACAAACTGAAATCGAAACCATATGCATCAGACACCCAAATATGTAACTAAAATATCCGATGTTTGCACACTCCAAAAAAATATTTTTTGTGGAGTTTAAGTAAACGAACCTAAACGGGAATTTCTTGCCCGAACGATAAATAAAAGATAAAAGTGATATCTGCCAAAAATGCACGTAAAAGTACTTAGGTGTCTGAGCTTTCAAAGGAAAACGAAATTTTTATCGAGACGAGATTCGTGTATTGTAAATTATAACTATATTTTTAAAACCTACATAAAATAATTTTCTTAAGCAGTATTTAGGTCTTATGCAGGGTCTTCCAAAAGGTACGCATTATGTGGGAAAAGTTTGTGTTACTAGTGTTAGTTAAAATACCACTTTAGCGTTAGCTCTTGCTTAAATAAAGATGAACGCACTTGATGGTGTCTGCCGTTGCCTGTTAAAATTGACATTAAAAAGAGAATTAATTGTAAAATAATACTTTAAAATTATGTTACGTTTGATTGGGGTTATTTAAAAAATCTACTTTATAAATTTAATAAAGCGCACTTTTTAGAACTAAATTTATGCTAAAATAAGAATAAATAAAAATAACATTAAACTGAATTACGCATCTAGTTAAGTGTTTTATAAAATAAAAGGAGATAAGTAATATATTATATTTTGATCTTTTGTGTTAAAATTAAGACAGTTCTTTCTCATTTTAAATAAAGAATCAGCTTCAAAATTTAATATTTAAATATTTAATTTTCATGGCTCAACTTATTCAATCAATTTTGTTTATGATAAATATTTGTTTTAGAAAACGAATCTTAAAAGTTAGTGACCGCACATCCACAAACTCATACTAAATATGTAGTGTATATGTAGCAAAAGTAACTTTTATTTAATTTATAGTGTCAATTCTTGAAATTTTTGATTGTGTTTTTTGTTTTCCACCAAGTCAATCATCGTTCCTGGTAATGCTAACATGGTTAAAGAAACGCGCATAGATCCCAAAAATAAAGTGTTTGGTGTACTGGCAATAACTGTTGTGTAGTGTCATTGTTCTAAAGATTCCAAGATCTCAAAGTAGTTCATTGAAAAAAAAGTCATTTTAAGTAACATTTGGGTGAAAAAAGTAATGTGTGATTAAGTAAGTTACTGTCGTTCAAAAAGTAGAAATTAAAAATTTCAATTCACTGCTAAAAATTTCTTACATCCATGTCAAATTGACACAGAGACAACTTTTATTTTTAAAATTTTAAAAAAGAAACCCGTTCTCAGCGGTTTTTTGAAAAAATTACAATTTTGTATATCCATCTTTATTTTAACAAGAGCAAAGTTTAATTTTAAATATAATCTATAATTAATCATATTTTGCTTTGAAGTGATATTTTTCTAGGTACTATATATTAATTCATACATATAGTAAGATCGATACAGAAGCTCTGTTTGTACATTTATTATTTCGATGAAGTGACTCGTAGCTATTATTAAGTGTACAACAGGCCAAAGCAACCAGTGTTGTTTGGTCTCGTCTCACACAAAAATAAGTGAACGGTTCTTAACGAAATATTGCGTGGAGTGCGTAATAAATAAAAACAAATATTATTATTGAACGGACTTGGCAAATTATTCTTTTACTTACGTGATTTTATAGAATAATATAGGTATTATTACTCATATAATTTGTACGCAAAATGTATAGCAATAATGTACCATTATCTTTAACAGATGAATCTGAAAAATATTTTACCAAAATATTTTCGTTTACTTATATGCTTGATATGGGATAGTATATG
Source organism: Pachyrhynchus sulphureomaculatus (assembly GCA_019049505.1). Taxonomy (NCBI): domain Eukaryota; kingdom Metazoa; phylum Arthropoda; class Insecta; order Coleoptera; family Curculionidae; genus Pachyrhynchus; species Pachyrhynchus sulphureomaculatus. Next base: position 131,755,165 of record CM032449.1, on the reverse strand, counting down.
TACTATTGCCATCTTTCAAAGTCTTATAAAGGGTGTGCCTAATAATGGCCCATTATGTAAATCATTAAATGGATTTAAAAATTCTTTTGCTGGAGGGTAGTTCATATTAAAAAAAAACTGCGCGTTAAAAACAATTTACCGTATAAATATAAAATTTGGTTGAAAATTAAAAATAACGATAAATTTGTTTAATACGTTTTTAATTTTTGAGTCGCTTTGGATTTTCGGAGGTATATATATATATATATATATATATATATATATATATATATATATATATATATATATATATATATAGATTCACTATTATCGTCACTGTTTATTCCTTATGGTACCTAATGTAATAAAATATATAATAAAATATATTCTATAACCAGAGAACATGTGTATGAATTAAAAAGTGGTTCTCGAGTGATAAGCGTTCTAACGGACAGACAGAGAGACGTTGCATTTTATTTATATTATATTCTTTGCTACATGCTACGTATTGCAAGAGAGCACGCTAGCGGCAAACTTTAAATATACATATATATATATATATATATATATATATATATATATATATATATATATATATATATATACATATATATATATATATATATATATATATATATATATATATATATATATATATATATATATATATATATATACACACAGTCGACACTCTATATAGTGAAAGACCAAAATGTTGACCGAAATCTCACTATAGAGAGTTTTTTGACTATAAAGAAAAAAATCCGTGTATATTGCTATGCATGTAAGATATTCTAGGTCTTGAAAAAATTGCACTATAAAGAGTTTTTCACTATATAGAGTTTCACTATAAACAGTGTCGACTGTATATACATATATATATATATATATATATATATATATATATATATATATATATATATATATATATATATATATATATATATATATATATATATTATTATAGTCTTTGCTACATGATATTGTTCCATCTTTAATCGTTTAGGCAGTGTATTGGAAGAGAGCGCCTTGCAAAACTTTTTTCCGACTTATCTGACGTAACGTAATAAAATATAGTACATTCTATAACCAGATAGAGAGACGTTACATTATATATATATATATATATATATATATATATATATATATATATATATATATACGAGGCTGGTTTGAAAAGTCCGTGATGGCACCACCGGCGCGTATCGAGGTCATGTTTAGTTAGTAGCATCTCTTGAATGAACGCACACCAAGTTTCAGCCATATTGATCTATTTCTTTGTGTTTGGCATTCGTGTGAATCAAGGAAGTCGAGTGATTTTCAAGAAATGGAGGAAAAAGAATTTCGTGTGGTGATTAAACATTACTTTATGAAGGGCAAAACGCCTCAGGAGACTAAAGAGAAGCTTGATAAACATTATGGTGACTCTGCACCTTCGACTCGAACAGTTTTTTCAAAATTTTCGGACTGGCCATATGGGCACAAGTGACGCTGAACGTTCTGGACGGCCTGTGGAGGTTACGACTCCAGAAATCATTGATCAAATCCATGATATGGTGATGGATGACAGAAGAGTTAAGGTGCGTGAGATTGCTAGTGCTGTGGGCATCTCGACTGAACGGGTACATAATATTTTGCATAAACATTTGGACATGAGAAAGCTATCCGCAAGATGGGTGCCGCGATTGCTCACGCTTGACCAAAAACGGAATCGTGTGAAGTGTTGCAACGATGGTTTGCAGCTGTTCCAGAAGAATCCGGAGGACTTTAAGCGTCGTTTCGTCACTGTGGATGAAACATGGATACATTACTATACTCCTGAGACCAAACAACAATCTAAACAATGGGTTACCAAGGGAGAATCTGCACCAAAAAAGGCGAAGACCGTTCCTTCGGCCGGAAAGGTTATGGCGACTGTCTTTTGGGATTCGCAAGGGATAATCCTCATCGACTATCTGGAAAAGGATAAAACTATTACAGGTGAATATTATTCATCGTTATTGGACCGTTTGAAAACCGAGCTGCAAGAAAAACGCCCGCGATTGGCTCACAAGAAAGTCCTTTTCCAACACGACAACGCACCAGCACACACCTCAGCAGTTGTGGTCGCAAAATTAATGGAAATGGGATTCCAACTCGTTTCACATCCCCCCTATTCTCCAGACTTGGCTCCCTCGGACTACTATTTGTTCCCCAATTTGAAGAAATGGCTGGCGGGACAAAGATTTTATTCAAACGAGGAGGTGATTGCAGACACTAATGGATATTTTGCAGACTTGGACAAATCCTATTATTCGGAAGGGATCAACAAACTAGAACATCGTTGGACGAAGTGTATAAGCCTAAAAGGAGACTATGTCGAAAAATAAAAAAGGTTTACCCCAAACACTTAAGTAGTTTTTATTTTTGCACGGACTTTTCAAACCAGCCTCGTATGTATATATATATATATATATATATATATATATATATATATATATATATATATATATATATATATATATATGAAATAGGCAAGATTTATACGAACACACTTTTTAAAGTTGTAAATTATTGGACACATGTATTTAAATAAAGATTGTATTTTGTAGTTTGAAGCATAGAGGCATTCCGTGAAGTTTAAACATACTTTGGACCCTCAAGATCTCCGATTTTTATAATATTTTGTAGGTATGAGTTGGATTTGGTCTAAGATCCACAAAACCAAAATTTCATCGAAGAATATTAATGTTTGTTGTAAAAATACTCGTGATGACCTCCCAAATACACTGATTACAAGCCCCGTTCTACCATTTTTAACGTTTCAACGACTATTTAAAAAATGGTGTGTGCAAAAATTTTCAATTTTTAACAATAATTATATCTTGACCAAAATCAATGTTTCTCGGTGAATGTTTATTGCTGGAGCACTCGGCGGTCTAAAGTATGTCGAATACTCATGGAATGATTCCTAGGTATTTCTAAACTATTTTGATCTTTTTTTGATAGAAAACTTCTACATGTTACAGAGCTTATAGATATAATTCTTCTGGATTTCTTTTGTGTCGTTTGAATAAGTAATGCTGACATTTGGACGATCATCCTGCCAGCCAGAGCTTGTTCCGATAAACTGACTTCTTCAGAATCTAGCACAAAATGAATTTGAATGAGATTCGTTAAAACATCTCAATATTTTGATTTTTTATGTTAAGATTATAAATGTTCTTTCTCTGTTGTATTCTATTAATTAGTCAATCATTTCTCTTGATGATGTTAACATGATTAACGAAACATGCGTTCAGTGCACGAATAAAGTGTTTGGTGTAGTGGTGATAAGTGCTATGTAGTGTGATTGTTCCAAGGATTCCAAATTGCCAACGTATTCCTACACATCTATTGGCAGCAAAATGCAAAAAAAAACGAAAGGCTGTACCAATATTTCTATTTTCAGCAAATATTTCCAATTAAAATCTACAATAATAACAACTCTTCTTTATTAAACCGGTAGTATCCAATACCTTATAAAATGTTTCAGAAAAGGCAAGGGTTACATTTTTGTTACTACAAAAGCATCCCTGCATTAATCGTAAAAAATAAAGAAATCTGTTTTTATTGGCAACAAGATGAAATAACCCTTTTCCTTTCTACAAGCAAAAAAATTATTGAAGAGAAGCAACATTCGCAAACGGTTTCAACTCACAAGGTAATTTCAGTGCTTAAGATTGGAATTAAGAATTATTCTACACAAATTAAAAATTAGGAAATTAATGAAATGAAAAAAAAATCATTTACTGTTAACACAGTTTCTATTAGTAATATTTTTTTAAGCTTAGAACATTTCATTTTTTTTTTCCTATTCGTCAAATTTTACGGTGGTTACTACAGCACAATGTATTATTTATTGTGCTGGTACTCGATACTGTCTCATAAAATATTTCCAAAAAGGCAAGGGTTGTATTTTTAATGCTACGGAAACAACCCTACAATAACCATAAAAATAAAAAATGCGCATTTATTGGCAACAAGATGCAATAACCCTTTTCCGTTTTTAGAAGCAAAAAAACGAAAGGGTTTGCCAATACTGATACCTTTCCCAGATATTGTACTATTATAATACTTGACAACTGGTAAAAGTACAAAGGACCCCCGCAATTTTACAACTGTAAGATCTTTTTAAACTGCCCTATTTAGGGTTAGTCATTGATAGTTGTTAAAGCCGAAAACCAAAACAAATTTGGCCAAACAGAAGGTAAATCCAGGGATGGCCTGGGGTTAGTGTTTTGTTACTTGAAAATATATTTTATCCCATTTTAGGATGAGAAAAGCATGGATAGGGAAAAAATGATTGTTAGGCTAAAATAAAGATCTTGCAAGACTGTAGGAATAGTTGGTATTATAACTTGTATCAAAAAAAGTAAAGTGTTATCTTTTTTAAGATTAAGAGACTATAATTTTGAAAAATCATAATTCTTTGGATTGAGTCATGTTAGAGTGGAGTGACGTTTTGCCTACGAATGCACAATCATCTTCAGATCTATTATTATTTACTGTTCAAAATTAGAATATTCAATAGGTGTTCTAATAAATATCTGAAGATGCCGAAAACGTTGGAAAGTCACTTCAATTCGACACAGTCAACTCCCAAGAATATAAATTTGTGAAAAATCTCGTCCCCTTACCCCTCCACCAGATAATCTATTTTATGAAATAGGGTTGGGAAGGGTTTCCGCTTTTAAAGGTCCGCTGTACGAAAGGGTTCTTTTTGAGAAAAATCTCTCGGTTATCTATTTTTAAACTGTGTTTAAGTTTTTAAAGTTCAGCTGTATGAAAGGGTTCTTTTTTGTGACCCCCTCTCGGTCATTGACTTTGAATTTATTGTGTTGGGAAGGGTCTGAGATTTTATAATTCCACTGCAATAGTTGTTTTTCTCCGCTCCTATTTATCGGTTAGCGCCCCCGCCTGTAAGTAACTTCAATTTTAATATTTTCCAGAAGGAAACTTCTTTTGAATATATCTATAATACGTTCCCTGAATCTGGATATGCCACTGGGTGTTTTCTTATAAAACATGATTTATTTATTTGTTTGTAATTTGCAAAAAAATACGTAAGTTTCTATATCTGTCAGTGTGTAATTTCTACCGGTAACACCATGGTAGCCATTTCATTAACGGTCAGTCTGAAGTTTTAGCTCCTTTTAATTCCAAGTATTGAGGCCCAGTTAGAAAATAAAAAAACTGAGACATCCCCTTTACTATTTATAAAACAAATTTTAACGTACCAATTGATTGTATTCTTGGCCTACTGGCCATTACTTTCTTGTTATTAACGTCTATACCAATATCAAACTATAATGTATTATTTACGTCACAATAGCAATTTATGTAGATTCTTAAAAAACCCCAAGAAGGGCCTAATGCTAATGTCATTTATTGGCTATTAGGAAACTCTAAGCTACAACTATAATACAGTGATCTACTAAAAAACTTGTGGATACATATTGGATCTTAAGATATATACAGGAACCTAACTAACTTAGCCTAGGTAAGGAATTCATATAAATGTATTGGGTGACATAAAATATTTGAACTTAAGATATTTCATGAACATAAACTTAAACTTAAAAATAAATAAGGCTAACTCAAGCTAATCCAGGACTAAGAAAGGACAGGTCTATTTATTATATAATAAATGTCGATAAATAATATGCTTTGACCATTCATGTCATCTGATTTAATTCACAACGAAGTAAATTTGAAACAAACTTTTCTCTTGATACTTTTTTGTCAAAAATTTCTAATTGCTAGTAACAACTATCTGTGTTTGGTATTTCAACATTTTTTACAAGTTTACAGCTTAGCATACGAAATTGCAAATATTCGGTATTAAAATTCTATCTCCGTAAATCAGTATTCAGTTTGATATTTTTATTATTATGTACATATGTGTACGTAACGTACAACATACTGATTCTAATTTTAATGAGCTAGGACCTTAGATTGTAAAATGGTAACCGAACTAACCTTATAAACACACATAAAAACTTTAAAATGTGATTATTAATTAATGTTTAAAAACCTCTTTATTACCAACTTGCTAAATTTGTTTATTGATTTTATGATAATTGACATTCAACGGGAACCAGAACGAGGTCAATCGCCGATGTCCTGCCAAGGCAGCCAAATATTTATTTTTCTTTCATCCTCATTAACATTGAATAAATAATCAAAATTACTGATAATGTATGATTTTATACGCTACCTAAAACATAAAAATAATTTAGTACCTTAATTTACATGATGATTTTCACAATTTGTCTTAGATTTCGTAAAAATAACAACGGCAAGGTTTAATAGGCCTACCATATACTATTATGCCACAAACATTTGGTAGTTCTATGAACTCAATTTTTTGTAAAATACACCTATGTAATGCTATTAAAAAAGGAAAATAAACCGACAGAAAGTAATAACGTAATGACCGTCTGTCTGTCACACCCGATGTTCTTCGAAACTATTTGACATAGAAAATTGAAATTTGGCACTAATATAGGGATTGATGGCCTCATTAGAGCCGTGTAGTTTTGAAAGTTAAATTTTGACTTAAGTGGTTAATTTTGGAGAATGAAATTGGAAGTGAAAAAAAATTTTTACCAGGTCATCGGCGGTGTCAACTGAAAGGTTGTAAAAAGTTCAAAAATATATATAACGTAATACTTGTGCACACTTTTCTTCGTATTATTTTTAAAAAATTGGTACTTTGAAAAAATTCTGGAATATTCTCCACAGGGTGTAGATTGAATGGAAATTGTCACGAGCTCATTATCTTTAGTAATTTATCTGGTATATAAAACACACAAATTTCAAGGTCATTAGTTTTCAGTAACGATCGGAAAAAAAACCTTGTTGAAAACTCATTTTTGATGTGTTTTGTGAAATCATTGATCAATTTGTACCTCTGTAACAAAAAAATTTATTTTAAAAGCAATCAACGTACGGAACACTATTTATGCAAGTCCGAATTGCACTTGTCGTGTTATTTATTTTGTTTCATGGATTTTATTCGAAATTTAATTTTGGTAACATTCTGTACTTTAAAAAAAAGAACCGTCGAAATAGGAGTTGTTAAGATTTCGAATAGTTCTATAAAGAAAAGTTATTCTTTTAGAAATTTTTCATAACAATACAAAATTTTAAGCTTCAATTCAATTTTCAATTTCTTCAAAATTTCTTAAAAAACGAATCTCTAACCTTAAAAATATTATTTTTTATCTATAATTTCATCGCACTATTATTTCTATAATTCTGTTACGTTAGATGAAAATTTGAGAGTGTCAACAATTTCTGATATAAATTAAATCATTTAATTAATCCCTAAGCTCACTTTTTTAAAGAATAAATCAAAACATCATCCCTTTCCTTTATACAACCAATGAAAATTAAGGTATCAAGAAGGTTTTAATTTTATCCTACTTTAAAGCAGCTGCATGTAATACACTACATATTTATTAAGAGTATGTGGGTGTATTGCTATAAAGTTTTACTATTTATTTTGTAAATTAAAGTAAATATTTATTTTAAATAACATTAATTATAATATTCGACCTAAGTTTAATCATTAATCAGCTTATTCCCTTTATTGATTTTTATTTGTTTTTATTTTGACATCAATTTGACATGGAAAAAAATGAAGTTGATATAATTTGTATAGTCATTTTTGACTCTAGATCAACTTTGTGTCAAAATGTTATACAAACGTCTAAGATTGATAAAGGAATCGCTGTTCTGTGTAAAACTTGTTAAAATATTAAGATTTTTTTCAAAAATTGTTCTAGTACCACCATAAATTTGTACTTCGCTTCCATAGCGAGCATCACATTGCAAACAAATCGATTATCCGTTAATCTCTTTGTATATATGTCTCCATTTCGATTTTGCTCATTAGGTCTTAAGGACTTTTTTAATCTGCGTTAAAATATATTTAGCAATACTATATATAGATATATTCAGACCCTAATAAGCTTTTAAAAACCGTGAAAGATTAGGTTTATATTTGAAAATTGCGGTTTGATCATGGTACCTACAACAGTATTACAGTAATACCGAAAATAAATTCACAGTGTAATAAAAACCATCGCAGAAGAGTGCCGAGAGGATCCGCACACTAAAGAATTACTTAATATAAAAATTATAAGCCGATATGTACTTTATAGTGAAATATCAATCATAGAAAATGTTCAGAGGAGGGGTTTCAGAGATACATAAAACTGAACTCTACAAAATTGGAAGTAATAAAAGATAGCATAATATTCAGATTTCTCGACCCGAAGAACCCTGAAAATAGGGGGATATAGGATATAGCAACCTCTCTAACTTCTCCTCAACCACCTTAACCCCTTATATGTTTGACTATAAATAATTATGTTTAATATGTGTCCATTAACTCAAACAAAAATTGCGAAAGATTTTCATAATGCTATTGAAACTACATAATATTTAACGACCATCCCTTTTAGTCCTACCCTTGAAGCGAAATCTTTTAAAAACTAGAGGATCATTGCCTGCTTTAGGCACTATATGAGTACCATATTGTGAATAGGTTTTTCATTTCGTTCGAGAACTATCTTGCGAACAGGCAGAGCGATGCATTTCCGCCTATGTTTTTTGTGTTCTAAGGACCTTAAAACATGATAAAATACTAAAATCTGATTTTTTCGCGAATACAATACTTAACTTTAGTCCTATCACCATAAGAAGGAAAACTATAGCTTCTTCATAATTCCAAATATTCTGTACCATATAAATAAAAAAAAAAATAGTAATTATTTTAATTACAAGAGCGTTTGTATGTTTAACTAAATAGAAAATAATTTGGGTGATACTAAAATCCTGAGCCCACCCTGTACGGAGTGAGTAAAAATATTGGTTAATGCATCAAAACTACCACTTGCCAAGGCACAAAACGCCCCCTACTGTGTTCGCAAATATTATTATTCAGCAGTTTAAAAGGGCGTCATATCATACAATGAGCCCTTTGTAATGTTAATCTGGTTTTTATTTAAAACAGTTTAGTGCTCTTATTCGATTAGAGAAGAGAATGAGTCTGTTTAACATCAGAAATGTGTACTTTTCGATTTATTAATGGCTTGCTTTATATAATTGGGGGTACTTAAAAAGTGACAACTTAGTTACCCCTTTAATAGAATTTGAAAGGTTTTAAGGACTTTAGAGATACGTATATTCTTTTTTTTTTCATTTACATGTTTCTAATAAAACTGAAAAATTAGTTTTTTTTTATAATAAACGAAATACAAGGTGTCCCATAAAAAAATCAATAAAAAATTTGAGTTAATAGAATGTTTAAAAGCACTCCAATATTTATTACATTAATAAAGTTGATCCTCTACTCAGTATCATTATAATCATCAATCAGCCTCTTCTGTCCATTGCTGAAAGAAAGCCGCCTCTTCTTATTCTAACTCTTTTAGTTGTTTTATTTTTGTTAATTGTTGTTGATCCATTTTCGTTAATGTTTTGGATAATATTTGAATATCTTTGATCAATTTGGGTTTTTTGTGTTCGTTGTATTGGGACCAGTTCTACAGTGTCGAATGCTTTATAAAAGTCGACAAAAATCGGAGACTAGGAACGATTGTATTCTATCCTTTTTTCGATAAGGCTTTTAATGCATTGTAGATGGTCGTTTGTTCTATAGCCAGAGCGGATACCGGCCTGCTTTCCTGGCTGGTAGAAATCGAGCTTATTTTCCAATCTGTTGGTAATTTTATGAATGTGGCGTTCATACAAATGGCTCAGAAGACTAATGGGTCTATATTTCTCGGGATTTGTTTCATCGCCTTTGTTATGAATCAGGATCGTTATGAAGTTGTACCACTGACTCGGAATAGTCGACTCTCTAAACATAAGTTTAAAAGTTTTTTGAATATGTCAATAAGAGCGGGACCCCCACATTTTATGGACTGAATCACTACTTCGTCGTCTCCCGGTACTCTCTTCTGCTTCATTTGCTTCAATACGTGGCGTATGTCTATTTCAGAGATTTCGGGAGTGTCTTTAGATCCCTGATTCGTAATTTTTAATGTTGGATGTTCCTCTGGATTTAATGTCAGTTGATTACTATATAAAGTCTCGTAGAATTCTTCAACAATATCCAGCATCCTTTCTCTGTCTGAATGTATCCATTTTTAACTTTTAGTTTTACAATTTCTTTCTTGCCATCTGTTAGCTGCGGTCGGAGTACTTTGAGACTCTTATTGTAGTCGATAGTCTGCGTTATTTTTTTATTTTTATATTTTCTAATGTACTTTCTAATATCTTTGTATATTTCCTTGTTGGCAGAGTGTATTTCTTGTTGATTTGCATGTTTGTCTCTTAAAAGCATTCTTCTGTTTTCCATTTTACCCTTTGTTTCCAAGCTAATTCCTTATTCTTTTTCATCGCGTGTGCACTACTCAGTATCAGTTAGCATTAATTCTAACCAGCTGGATCTTAATGACACTTGAACGCACCCTACGTTTACATCACTTCTTTATTTTCCCGGTCGCCTTGCTCAAGGTTTGGTAGAACCAATTTTTTGACACTTTTACACCTACTTTATAACTTAATTAAAGGGCACTTTGTACATAATTTAGCAGTTGTAATTGGGAATGTAAAAGAGTTCAAACGTCTAGGTCAAACAACCAACAATAAGTAAATAGTTCCGTTTATCACACTTCTTGCTATTTTTTTTTTTGGTAATATAAACAGCTCTTTGAGACAGCTTCAAGAAATGTAAGTTGTTCGTACTATTACTTTAACGAAAAGGATGCTAGATGCAAATTTTAATGAAATATGTGTTGGTGAAAATTAATTATTAACCTTGTTCTCTATTATTTTTTATTCTGCACAATATCTATTACTGATAGACTTTGCTGATAATGTCGAAATAAAGCATTGTTCTTAGCTGATCTAGGTTATCTAATATTACGTCAATTTAGTGGTCAATAATTATTTTCGGGGTTAGTAAAGAAACTTGCTTAAAATTCATAAATTATCATTAGTTCTGACTACACAATTAAAAAAAATGGATAAAAGCAATAAAGTTGTTTACCCAGTAATTTTCTATCAAGAATACTTAAATTCGAAAACATTATAGTGGATTTATTGAATTTAGGGTTTATCCAATCTAAAAACCTATACGTCCGTACCCGGACTGTACACGTCCAGTGGCAAAATCATGAATGTGAAATATTGGACTTTTAGAAAAGAAAAAGTATTCGAATAACTTTATAGAATGTATAAGAACTATCAGAATTTTAAATATGCAACCATTATTTCGAAGTTGCAGAAGGGACTAATTTCCCCATTCATGATTTCAGCGTTAGATGGATTTATCCTATAAATATGCAATGATGCTTAAAATTACCTAAGCCTCACATTACATTACAGGTTCATCAGTTTTCAACTGCTCAAAGTCATAACGTAACGTAAACGAATAAAAAATAATTCCATACCACCATGATTGTATTTCTCCCAGGTCAAATTAAATTACAACTAATTTTTCGTTTCTGTCTTGACAAACATATATGGTGTATATATATATATATATATATATATATATATATATATATATATATATATATATATATATATATATATATATAGACATATTTCTAATCTTCTTGGACATCAAAGAAGCAGAACAGATGCTAATAGAACTAAACTCGGCATCGCGGAAGGTTGGTCTTAGGATGATCTTTAATAAGACAAAGATAATGAGCAAGGACAGTCCCGAGATCAAGATAGATGGTAACAACATACAAATGTAGTCGAATATACATACCTGGGACATAATATTATAATCAGGAAAGATAAGCAAACCTTAGAAATTTCCCGCAGAATTGAATTAAAGGATGGAGCAATTCCCATTAATCTAAAATAACAAGTGTTTGATTCTTACATTTTGCCTGTGGACAACCATGGATTCGAAACTATGGCTCTGACACAGAAAAGTGCAAATAGGTTGAGAATAATGCAAGAGTCATGGAGAGAAATCGGTTGAGAATAATGCAAGAGCCATGAAGAGACCAATACTGGGAGTTTCTCTCAGAGATAAGATCAGAAACGAAGAGATAAGACGCAGGACGAGTACAAAAGATGTTATCGAACGAGAGTTGAGCAGGACATATTGCAAGGGATAATGGTGATAAACGGACATCACGAGGACGAGGAAGACCTCCAACAAGATGGGTAGACGACGTGCGTAGAATAGCTCAGCGGAAAGCTCAGAATAGGGACGAGTAGAGTAGGAGAGGCCTCTCTCTCTCTCTCTCTCTCTCTCTATATATATATATATATATATATATATATATATATATATATATATATATATACTTATATATATATATATATATATATATATATATATATATATATATATATACATATATATATATAAAACAACTGAAATCGGTCGAGAGACCCATATTTCAGCAGTCTACCCACTCTTATTCATCAATCCATCCCAAGACGCGTTTAGTCATATCACGGCTCATCAGTCGAGCTAGGATCGACAAACAAAAGGACAGAATTTTCTGTACTTATGCTGGTACTTACGGTCAATATTGGTAAGATACAACGAATTGTACTAAAGAAATACGATTTATGCTCTTCTTTGGTTCAATTCTCACCCGTTTCACCCCCTTCTATTAAAGTGATATCATTTCGTTTGACGTTATCGTGCAGACCGAGATATAAATAGGGTGACCGACAGATGGAATCTGGGGATCTAGAGACTCTAAAATCTGAAGAATTGCAATAATCTCGGAAGGTAGTTTATTCCACGAAATCTTTTTTTAAATATTTTTAGTGTTCCATACGGAATACTTATAAGATCACTTCGGTATCTGCCTGTCCGTTTGTCACGCCTGATTTTCTCCGAAACTATTTGACATAGAAAATTGAAATTTGGCAATAATATAGAAATTGATGGCTTCATCAGAGCTGAGTAGTCTCGAAAGTTAAATTTTGATTTGGTTTTGGGGAGTGAAATCGAAAGTGAACAAATTTTTTTTTATCAGGTGTCAAATGAAAGCTTGTAAAAATACGAGTTCAAAAATATGGTATATAATGGAATACTTGCACACACTTTTCTTCATATTATTTTTTAAAAAATTGCGAAAAATCGCTGTCCCTCCGAAAGTACTAATCAAAAAATAATTTTGGAATATTCTCCACAGGGTGTAGATGGAATGAAAACTACCACGAGTGAATTACCTTCAATAATTTATCTGGTATACAAAATAAAAAAGGAAAATTTCGTAAAGATCTGAAAAAACCTTGTTGAAAACCCATTTGGGGTGTGTTTTGTGAAGTCATTGATCATTTTATATCTCCTTAACAAAAATTTTTATTTTAAAAGTAATCAACGTACGGGGAACACTTAGGTCGCAAATCTGACTTGCACTTGCCGGTTATTAGTAAACATTTAAATTTTTAAAATAAAACCTAATATATTTATGTGAAAATACTATAAAAGTTAGTGTTTTGAAGTAAGTTCAGTTTTATTTTTATCGAAATTTTACACTGATAATCGCTTCTAAACATACAAAAATAGCTAACATACTTAAATATTTGTGTAATGTGTAATTTAGACACAGTGGATTCAACGCATCCGAGATTAGCCTAGGGTCGTTAACCTAGAACCCTAGGAACAGGGGTGGAACAATAGGGCCTTTAGAAAATGTTTTACCTGCTTCTCTATTTGATCGTAAATTAATATTTATCCTAAAACTATTTTTATACCTACCATTTAACCACTATTAATACCTTTTTTAAGGATATTAATAAATAATAATTAATTTATAATCAGTGAGGTAATAGCAACTTTTTATGTTTGATAATTTTTGATAAACTTTAATAAAAGTGTATATGGAATTTAAGACTTCTATTTGTCCAGTTGCTGTGTGTTTGATGATGTTAATGTCTCCAAAGAAATATTTTTATAAGAAAGTAGGACCTCTGAACAGAAAATAAAATTGATAGTTTTAAGAATATTAAAATAGTTTTTCATTTTTATCAACTTAACCATAAATAAAAACGGATTTTCTGGTCTTTCTTCTCATAGTATCATAATTTTAGTGGGCCTATCGGTGCTCTTATTAATTCGAACCTCAGTTAGTGTTTAGAAATAAAAAACTGTTTTTTTTTTTTTAAAATTTTCTAGAGGAAATAATATAGATTCTTTTTTACAGGTCGTCGAGCATTCACGCAACTCGTCGCAACTACTTGCACGCGTAATTTTGTAGGTATGTCTTCCCACACCAATTATTGAATGATAAACGGGATGCTAAGCTGGTATGAAATAAAGATAAATTTGCTTTTACCGTAGCAACGTATTAATTTTTTTGGTGTTTTAGTGTTGAAGTAACTAAATACCAGGTGTACAAGTATGAAATGCGGATTTTTTTCTAAAAAAACATGTTAAATTCGGAAGAATGATGATAAAAAGTACCTTGTTCAAAGTATGCTCCATCGCTTGTTATATACTTTTCCCATCTTTCGGGCAATTTGTGAATACCACGCCAGTAAAAATTTTCCCCTTTTGCTGCGAACCATTCATCGAGCCATTTTTTCACATCTTCGTACGAACCAAAGCGCTGCTCAGCAAGTGCGTGACGCATCGATGCAAACAAGTGGTAATCGGAAGGAGCCAAGTCTGGTGAGTAAGCCGCGTGGGGTAGAACTTCCCAGCTGAGTGCTTCCAACGTGTCGTGAACTGGTTTTGCTGTATGTGATGGAGCATTGTCATGAAGAAAAATGACTTTGTGTTGCCTCTTTCGGTATTCTAGCCTTTTTTCAAGCAGCGAACGGTTCAAATCGGCCAATTGTTATTGGTAACGATTAGTATTAACCGTTTCCCCAGGTTTTAACAGCTCATAATAGACCACGCCCCTCTGGTCCCACCAAACACAGGGGATCGTCATTCTGCCAAAGCGATTCGGTCTTGCGGTCGATGTGGATGGTGCGCCTGGGTCTAACCATAATTTTTGCGCTTGGGATTCTCAAAATAAATCCACTTTTCATTCCCTGTAACTATACGAAGCAAAAACGACTTCCTTTTGTACCGACCGAGCAAAATGTCACAAGTGTTTTTGCGCTTTTCCATTTGCCTGTCGTTCAACTCATGTGGTACCCATCTACCGGTCTTCTGAATCTTTCCCATCTCTCGTAGCCGATTGGAAACAGCTTGTTGACTAACGTCCAATTGCTCGGCGAATTGTTTTTGTGTTTGCGAATCATCTTCGTCCAACAATGGTTGCAATTCCACATCTTCGTATTTTTTTGGTGGTTTTCCACGTTCCTTGTCTGCAACTTTTGAAACGCCGAAACCATCGTTCACACGTATCTTGCGATGGAGCATGTTCACCATAAGCTTCTCGAAGTAATCGGTATGATTCAACATCAGTTTTCTTCAAATGAAACCAAAAAATTAATGCTGTCCGCGAATGCTCTTTGTTCGGTATAAATTTCATCATATTGAACACAACACAACACTATGCACATACTTTTCCAATTTATTACTCGTGCGCGTCTGACACTTGTTGATGATACAACAAAATGGCGCAGTGTCAAATCTTTATAGCACAAACGGCATTGGTGCATTATCTGTTGTCTCAAATCCGCATTTCATACTTGTACACCTGGTACGTATACCTAAAAAGTTGCGCATGCAATTAGTTGTATAGAGTTACAATACAATAGTGATCTACAGTTACGTTATAGTGTATTCCGTTTTTCTTATTTTGTTCACATCATAAACCAGATGGGATGAGAAGACCTGTTAGTGTAAAAAACAGCTTCAACTGTCACCTCGATTGCCATCTACATAAATAAATAAACCAGCATCCGCTGAAGTAAAATCGGACCGTCGATACGGATAAAATAGACGGGCTCTATTTACTTTTTTAAAAAAATAATGCTAGAAGTGAAAGTGGGATATATTTAAAAAGAAAGCTATAACCTGGCCATTATAAATGGTGAAGTATTTTTGGAATTATTGACAGGCAGGCGGTTATCCCTTAGTTGGTTTTAGAAATAGTCGTCTTAAATACGAAAACCACAAAAAAAAATAATTTAGGTTTTTATAATTCATCACTACTTATAGGTAAGGATGGTCTCAAACACGGTCAGCGTAAATCCGCCATTAGGTTCTTCCGACCATAAACTATTATCGATATCGAGTATTCTACCAATAAGTGACAGAGACGCGCTTAAACCGCGCAAGATTTGGCACTACAAATCTGCTAAATGGGAAGATCTCGTGGAATATTTTCGAACTTTCCCTTGGTTAGACGTTTGTTTTCGATCCGATGACCCATCTGACTGCACCAAGGAGGTTTCCGATGTTATTTTGGCCGGTATAGAGGCTTACACCCTTTTTTCGAAGAAATGCCCTTCCAACGGCAAGCCTTGGTTTGACCGAAAATGCAAAGAAGCTGTTGCTTCTAAACGTCGTGCATACCGACATTGGCGCGAAAATCCTAACACCATAAATCGTAACACCTTTGTTCGTGCCAGGAACAGATGCAAAGAAATTATCGACGAAACCAAGGAGGCACACAATCAACGGATTAGAAACAAACTTCTCGCTTGCCCCAACAATTCCAGGTCCTTTTGGTCAGTCGCTAAGGCAGTTAGTCAAAATTTCACCAAATCCACCATACCACCACTCACACGGCCAGATAATTCTATTGCAACGACACCTGTTGAGAAAGCGAACTTGTTGGCTGAACTCTTTGCTTCACATTCTACTGTCGATTTCCAAGGAAAAACACCAGCTAATATTCCCATAGTGCAGTCAAGGATGCCCGATACTGTCTTCAGGCAGCGTATCATAAAACGTATTTTGATGAAGCTAGACACGAAAAAGGCCTCTGGCCCTGACGGAATACCTGCCATAGTTCTCAAAAACTGTGCGAGGGAACTAACACCAGTTTTCTGTAGACTTTTCAACCTATCTTACAGAAAGGGAATATTTCCTTCCTGCTGGAAATGTGCCACAGTTCAGCCAATACCTAAAAAAGGCAAGAAGACCTTGCCAAATAACTACCGACCAATCGCACTGCTTTCAATAATATCGAAAGTCATAGAAAAGGCTATCAATCAGCATCTTCTAAAATATCTTGAAGGATTCAACATTATTAGCGATCACCAATATGGCTTTCGTAAAAATAGATCAACAGGAGATCTCCTGACTTATGTAACACATGTTTGAAACAACGCAATTGAACACTTTGGAGAATCTCGAGCGGTTGCTCTTGACATATCCAAGGCATTCGACCGTGTTTGGCACGATAGGCTGTTGGCTAAGCTACATTCTTATGGTATGTCTGAAAAGTTCTGTTTGTGGCTCTCATGTTTCCTCAGAGAGCGTTCTTTGCGAGTGACAGTCGACGGATTTCTTTCTAACACTTTCACTATCAACGCCGGTGTACCCCAATGCTCCGTACTGTCCACTACTCTCTTTCTCATTTATATTAACGATCTGCTGGAAAAGTCCGAGAATCCAATCTACAGCTTTGCAGATGACA
Source organism: Pachyrhynchus sulphureomaculatus (assembly GCA_019049505.1). Classification (NCBI taxonomy): domain Eukaryota; kingdom Metazoa; phylum Arthropoda; class Insecta; order Coleoptera; family Curculionidae; genus Pachyrhynchus; species Pachyrhynchus sulphureomaculatus. Next base: position 131,737,619 of record CM032449.1, on the reverse strand, counting down.
GAACACTTATCTCTTCATTCACTTTGAACGCTCGGACATCGGCTACTCAGGCGAATATCCGCAGACAGCAGGAGGTCGTTTAACTTAACAAAGACCTGGAAGAAATTCTATCTTGTGGTGACGGTAACCAAGTGGAATTTAACGCTACAAAAACCCAAGCGGCAGTTTTTTCTAAAAAAGTTAACGTTGCTGAACCCGACATAGTTATGTCGCGGCACTCCATTCCCCTAACATCGTCACTCAATTTGTTGGGCGTTAATTTGGGAGCAAATTTGTCCTGGCATGAACATGTTGCAGGCATAGCAAGGAGAGCTTCTCAGAAGTTGGGAATATTATTTGGAACCAGAAAGCTTTACACTTCACAACAACTGTTAATTCTTTACAAAGCTCAAATTCGACCAACTATGGAATACTGCTCCCATGTTTGGGGCTCCGCTCCCAAACATGCACTGCATTTGTTGGATTCTATTCAGAGAAGAGCTGTTCGTCTAATTGGAGACCCGGAACTGACAGGTGGCCTTGATTCGCTGGAACATCGAAGAACGGTTGGCGACTTGAGCCTATTCTACAAGTATTTTCATGGAAAGTGTTCGAAGGATGTGGCCCGTTTAATTCCTCCCAGACCGGTGCATGTTAGAAGTACACGTCACGCTAATACTTCACATCCGTATGAGGTTCAGCTTGTTACTCCGCGTACAATGCTTTTCAAGCAGTCATTTATATGGAGAACATCATCCCTTTGGAATAATTTGCCCAGGATTGTGTTTCCCACCGAGTACAATTTACAGCGATTTAAGAACAACGTGAATCGCTTTCTCCGCACATGTGTCGCTCCTGTAGTGCTTTAGGGACTTCCCTGTAGCACGTGTGCTAGACCCATAAAAAAAAAATAGATAAATAAATGTATTCTTAGATAGGGTTTACCTAGTAGGAGGTTTAGTAACCTTTGAAGGTGATATACACATTCTTGATTTTTGGGATATTTCCGTAGACCATCAAGTTAGTGATGAATGTCGATCACTAAAGTTGATAGTACATTTATGGTACATAGAGTTCTCCTCTGCTAGAGTCTATTGCATATGACCATTTCAGCCAGATATACCTGCTGTTATTATTTTATTAAATTTAATATCTAAATTTCAATCATGTGTAGAAAAGTATCACAAGAGCGAATAACTCCTCTAGAATTAAATAGCATATCTTCATGGATGGAATTTCACTCTAATCTTGACTACTAAACACGCCCGTCTGGGTCATAAGAAGATCGAACCCGAAAATCACCCAAGCGATTTCTAAAATCTGAATTTAATTCTTTAATCTCGAACTACAATTGTCAAAAAGGGTAAACTAAGGTAATAAAAATAGTAATTACTTTGAGTTGATGTTGACTCCGCATTAATAAAGTAAGCAATAACCAAAAACATGGAACATGTAACAAATTATTTTGTGGTGGTTTTGAGCAGTGACACAGCCAGGTGAAAGATGCGGGGGGCAAAAAGCGTTTCATTATGGAAAAAAAGAGGACACTAATAGCGGGGCTGCTTATAGAAGGGGGTGTATCATTCGAGTAACAGTGGAGCGTCAAACTTTTTGATTGAAAGGAAGACTTTCTTGAACTCCAGAAATTTAGATTTAGTTTGAAAATTTATTACCAGGGGAGGAACGTTTTTACAAAAGAAAACTTACATTAAAAAAAAGTTCCGGTTTTAAACGGCGTATTTTCTACATTCATAGGTGCGGGAAGCATATACACCCCCTGGCCCTTTTGGCTACACCACAAATTTGGATCTCTAGAGTAGCGCCGGGATTAGGACAGGAAAGGGTTTTCACTATTTTTTACTTCTTAGTTAATTTATAAATTAGAAATAAAGCTAGTACAATGGACATCGCCTACGCGTTATTGCTACTGACCCACTCGAAACTATGGACAATAACCTAACACTGCTCAATTTTTAATCATTGCTTGTAATAACGATATAATCAAAACAATAATGAACCCTTGTTGCTGTGGAGTTCTTAAAATTTTTCTCATCTTTTACATTTTGTCCACTATTAACAAGAATATTGAGTATTTTTATGCATATGTGAATTCCAGGTTACTATTTGCTTTTATTAAAATAAATAACCGGCAAATCGGTGCAATTAGTGTTCCATACGTTGATTGCTTTAAAAATAATTTTTTTTGTTACGGAGGTATAAAATGATCAATGACTTATATACCCCATTTAGTCTTTTTCCGATCTTTACTGAAAACTGATGACCTTGAAATTTTTATTTTCCTTCTTATATACCAGATAAATTATTAAAGGTAATCCACTCGTGATACTTTTCGTTCAATCTACATATAGAATATTCCAGAATTTTTTCAAAATTTCTTGATCAGTACTTTTTGAGGTAAGGAAGTGACAGCGATTTTTCGCAATTTCTTAAAAAAAATACAACGAAAAGTGTGCGTAAGTATTACATTATATATACTTTTGAACTCGTGTTTGACACCCCACTCGATGACCTGGTAAAATTTTTTTCTTTTCACTTCCGATTTCACCCTCCAAAATTAACCCCCTAAGTTAAAATTTAACTTTCGAAAATACACGGCTCTGATGAGACTATCAATTTCTATATCAGTGCAAAATTTCAACTTTCTATGTCAAAAAGCTTCGGAGAAAATCGGGTGTGACAGATGGACAGACAGACACCGAAGTGATCTTATAAGTGTTCCGTACAGAACACTAAAAATAATAAAATTCTTAGTAAATAAATTTAATAAAACATGAAAATGTAAAAGTGTTTTAAATATTTCTGGCCATACGCCAATGAGTTTTTATGATGCACGGTTTTCAAATCATTATCAAAAAACTTGTTTGCTTCCATATGCACAATTTCTTTTTCTCGCTTACAGAACTGTGATAAAGGTTTTTATCTAATAAAAGGCTTGGGTAATGCAAATGAAGTCGAGATGTCGTAAAGAAGCAACCTACGCGCCTTTTGGGGTGCGTAAACGCATATCGTATAAGTTTTTGGGTGGAGCCGTCTGTCTGGGTGATATGTGAGTCATGCGTAATTTTAGATTCTTCTTTACTGAAAACTTAAGAATGTTACTGGTTTTCAGGTAAAAATTGTATTGGAGAGAGGATTAAAAATGAGATTTATAAGAAATACTTATTCTGAAGAAATGAAAATTGTTTTAAAATGTAACCTCGTAACGTCTACTTAAACTAAAATAGAGAGTTTAAATTGATAATTAAGTTGCATTTTTAAATACTCCTATGTCCAAAAACTAAAATGACTGATTTTTTAAAAAGTATACGCACTGTTAAAGTATGTCTTTTTATTGTTCCGTACGGGATCGCTTTGGTGTCCGTCTGTCCGTCTGTAACATCGGTTCTCTTCGAAATTATTTGACATGAAAACTTTGACACAAATATAGGAATTGATGATTCGATCAGAGCCGTGTAGTTTTGTAAGTTAAATTTTGACTGAAGGGGTTAATTTTGGGGAGTGAAATCGGAAGTAAAAAAAATACCAGCTTATTGAGTGGGGTGTCAAATGAAAGCTTGTGAAAACATATGTTCAAAAATATATATGATGTAATACTTGCGCGCATTTTTCTTTGTATTATTTTAAAAGAATGGCCGAAAATTGCTGCCCCCTTATCTCGAAAAGTACTGGCCAAAACATTTTGAAAAAATTCTTATATATTTTCCATAAAGTATAGATTGAGCCAAAATTATCACGAGCAGCAATACGAAAAAGCTTTATTGAACTGAGATCAAACCAGTCTCGTAGGTTTTTCATTCGGGAGTTACGTCTTCGACCTGGCCCTCTTTTTGCTTCGAGCTTGCCTTGAAGTATCAGTTCCTGAGTACCTCGTTATCAGTTACATGTATGTTTAGGATACGTCGGTATAGCCACATTTCGAAGGCATTTATTTTCCTCTACTGCTTCGTCGATCGTCCACGATTCGACCCCGTAAAGTAGAACAGACAAGACATAGCGAGTGACAGGTTACTCAACATAATTTTCAGTAAATTTAAAATCACAAAAATAGTCGAATTTATAGAATCAGTTTTATCCAATGACTTACAAGAATGTTTTAATGATCTAAAAAGGCATTCGGTGTCTTACAAATTAGGACAAATGCATGAAAATGCTAGTGACGAAATGCAAAATCCTTTGCACAAGCAGTTAACAATTATTCTCACCAAAATTGAAGACATTCTGGCCGACCATAATAAAGACTAAAAGGAATATTTAAAAATAATATCGATGAAAGCATCGATTATATACGAGAAAGCAAAAATATTACTTGCTGAGCATTTATTATCAGAAAGTAAAGCACTACTTGAAGAAGCATTAGATTTAATAAAGGAATATTCGAATCATTCCAACGTAGCCTTTTTACATATGAGAATTCCCCTCAGGAGCCAAGGTAGTTTTACTGCTCTATTATGGGGAGTGACGACCCCGAGGTACCCAAGTTTCTTTGTGTCGTATGGTTCAATCCCCTTTGTCTGTCCTGTCACTTAAGTTTATAGCGCAATCTCATGCTGTTAGAGACCGTGGCGAGGAGATGCATGACCCTGCGCTTAGAAGGGTCGCAAACGGTTCCCTCGGATACCGGGCAACCTCCGTTGAAATTAGCCTTACCCCAGTAACCGAGCTCTGCTGGGGCGGACCAGAATATTTCTCAGGATTCTCGTGGGAACACAATGAATTTTAACCTCAACCCAATTAATTACCCCCCAATTACCGGTCAAAAAAGACCGAGAATAGATACTAATCCAAACTTACTTCTACCCAATATCTATGACAGATTCTACAAAATTACTAGAGAGAATGGCTCATTTGCAAATACATCACCCTTTTTACTACATAAAGCTCTACAGGCAACTTTTGGTACCTTGAAGGACACAAGAAAAATCGCAGATGGATCCATCTTAATCGAAGTGGAAAATGAAAAACAATCCATTATCGCCAAAAACCTAACAAAACTCCATGATTTTGACGTAATCTCTGCTGCACACAAGACACTCAACGTCATAAAGGGAGTCATCACTTGCCGTGACCTTCAACATTGCTCCGATGAGGAAATCTTGGAGAACTTGAAGGAACAGGGAGAGTAGCAGATATCTATCGTATCCCACAAAGAAAAGAAATCAACAAGCCCTCCTACAACTTCGTCTTAACTTTCAAATTACACCAACTGCCAACCAGGATACATGCAGGTTGGTACTCCATTCGGGTCAGACCCTATTTTCCGCAGCGGATGAGATGCTTTGCCTGCCAAAGATTCGGACACACGGCAGCCAAATGCACATTTGACCCCTTATGCTCTTCTTGTGGACATAATCTACATCTTGAAGCTCAATGTTCTAAAACTCCCAAGTGTATAAACTGCGAAGAATCACATTCACCAAGATACAGGGGATGCTCTAAATACAAGACAGAATTTGAAATCATGAAAATCAAAACTACGGAAAAGATCAACTACTTTGAAGCCAAGCGAAAGTATTTGGCCCTTCACACCCTTCAGACTTCACTTTTTAGCACCATAACCAAGGGCTCTAGACCCAAATGGCGAATGCCTCCACACAGTGTGACCTTGCCACACTACCACCTTCCCCTTCCCCTGACCATCCCAAAAAACCTCTCCCCCATCCTATTCCTCCCTCCCCTCCCCCCTCTCCCCCCCTCCTGAAATCAAAAAACTTCACAACTCTAAACCTCCTTCCACCACCCTTTCCCAGCCTTCTACCCATTCCCAGACATCCTCCAATCCCCCCCACTCCAAACTCTCTCACAACCGCCCCACCAACTCCTCCCTGAAACCTTACAACAAGAAAACACATCAATCTCGTTCGGCTAAACCCTCGCCGAACAGCTCCAATGAGTCCACCTTGGATATAAACCTAACAGACTGCATCATGGATTCAGATTCCTCTCAATCTTCCAAAACTAAATAAAAAAAAAAAAAAAAAAAAAAAAAATGAATTCTTCCTCAACTACACTCTTCTCCATTTTACAATGGAATATGAATGGGTTTTCACAAAGGAAAGAGGACCTCTCAATCCTAATCAAACAATTCAAGCCATTAATAATGGCATTTCAAGAAACAAACTTTAAACCCAGTTCCCAAACAAAACTCAAACACTACAATGCTGTTCACAAATGCAGAGACGGCAACAACAAAGCATCTGGAGGGGTGGCACTATATGTCCACTCCTCTCTTGACTTCACACAGATCCCCCTGGAATCTCCTTTGGAAACGATTGCGATCAGGGTAACTCTTCCTTCCCATCTTACTATATGCAATCTTTATTTGCCCCCATCCATTCCTATAACCCTCAACACTCTCTCTGACCTAGTTCATAAGCTCCCTCCGCCGATCTTGCTGCTGGGAGACTTCAATGCACACAACCCCATATGGGGCTCCAATACGATCTCCCCCAGAGGCGGAATAGTCGAGGATCTAATCATAACTCACAACCTCATTTTACTAAATCATGATACCCCCACCTTCATAAGTTCTTCCTCAGGCTCCTTCTCCACCTTGGATCTAGCCCTGTGTAGTCCATGTCTGTCGTCTCTCTTGGAATGGGACATAGCCTCAGACACATATGGCAGCGATCATTTCCCTGTAATAATCCGACACCCTAACCCCAACCCTCCTAAATCTCTAGAAAACAATGATAACCTCATCAAATGGAACCTGTCTAAAGCAAATTGGGACTCCTTTTCTTCTCTCGTCATTCCCCCCCCTCTTCCCATAACAGATATCAACGATTTTTTGCGAAGTTACATCGATTCAATCCTTTCCTCTGCCCACAAATCTATCCCAAAACTAGTCCTGAATCACAACAGACCCCCTGTACCCTGGTGGTCTGAAGAATGTGCAAATGCCCTCAAAGACAGGAAAAAAGCCTTAAACGCATTCAAACATCACCCCTCTTCTGCAAATTTTGTAACCTATAAAAAAATGAGGGCCAGAGCAAGGAGAATTGTCAAATTAGCCAAAACTGAATCCTGGAACAAATTTGTCTCCAATATTAAATCCCCAATTACATCTGCCGATCTATGGACTGCGGTCAAAAGAATGCAGGGTTCTCCATGTAATCGCATTCCCACTATTTCCATCAATAATTCTTTTACCACTGACCATTCTGAGATTTCCAATGGACTAGCCTCCTACTTCCACACCAAATCTACTCAACTTTCTCATTCTACCCCCATCAACATCAATGATTTTAACACCAACCAATCTCTTCCATACAATTCCCCTTTCTCTTTTCAAGAACTCCAGGAAGCCTTAAACAACATGAAACGTTCTGCCCCAGGACCAGACAACATTCATCCGGACATGATCAAACATCTCCCTTATGATATGCTTCTCTCTCTACTCACATATGGTTACAGGCTGAATTCCCTTCTTCCTGGTTACTCTCAACAATAATCCCCATTCATAAACCAGGCAAACCCAGAACATCTTTGAGTAGCTACCGCCCTATATCACTAACGAACCATCTTTGTAAACTGTTCGAACGCATGGTATTAGCTCGCCTGACCTGGATAATCGAAACCAAAGAACTTTTGTCCCCACTTCAATATGGCTTTCGGAAACACCGTTCCGCAATGGACCACCTCGCATCATTAGAAACTGACATCAGACGTTCCTTTTCTAACAATAATCACACCCTTTTAATCTCCTTGGATCTCTCTTCAGCGTTCGACATAACCAATAAAAACATTATCATTGCTCAGTTGTTTTCAGCGGGTCTCAGAGGGGCCCTACCTAAATTTTTAATCAACTTTCTTCAATCCAGAACATTCAGAGTCAAAGCCAACGGTATTATTTCCATTCCATTCACTACCTCTCTGGGAGTCCCACAAGGCTCTGTACTCAGCCCCACCCTTTTTAACATCGCCCTTAGTACACTCTCAGAACACATTGCCCCCAACATAAAATACAAAATATTCGCTGATGATATCCTCATGTACACCTCCTCTCCTTCCTCTTCAGATTGCACCAGATTGATGCAACGCTCCGTTAACTCACTATCCGCCTGGGCAACCAAACACGGCTATATTTTCTCCCCTCATAAATCTTCATCCGTTCATTTCTGCAAGAAGAAATGCTGTCCTAGAATGAATCCGCTAACCATTGCAAACATCTCCATCCCCTCAACAGACCAACTAAAAATCCTAGGCCTAATATTCGATTATAGACTCACCTGGAAACCTCACATAGAATCCCTTAAAACCAAATCTTTCTCTGACATCAATCTCATTCGAATGCTCTCTGGCGCGACCTGGGGCGCAGACTTTCATTCTCTCTCTCATCTATACAAGTCTCTTATCCTTTCCAGAATCAACTACGGCAACTTCATCTATGACTCCGCAAGCCCTCATGTCAAGAAGCCTCTTGAAACTATACAAAATTGCTGTCTCCGACTGGCCACAGGCGCATTCCGAACCACCCCAATCACTAGCTTACAGTGCATCGCATCCACTCAGTCACTCCAACTATCTCGCCAACTCTCACTGTTAAAATTTTACTCAACTTCCCTACATCGACCTCATACCAGATCCTCACTCAACCTGGTCAATGTCCACAGACCAAACATTACATTCCCCACTGATTCTATTCCCCACAGAATCAATAAATTACTCATCCAGCACAATATCTCCCCCCCTTATTACAACTACCCCCCTCCAAACCACCTTTCCTCCCTGGCTCTCCCCTCTCCCCAACATTGACCTAACTTTGCATTCCTATAAAAAAATCAGAACATTCAAACATATTCTTTAACAAGCTCTTTCTTGACAGACTATCCAATATCTATCCCAATCATTTACTTTTCTTCACAGATGGATCAAAGACAGAAAAGGGAGTTGGGGCTGCCTTCTTTTTTGATAATATCGTTCAAATGTTTAAATTACCTAAACATATTTCTATTTTCTCCGCAGCAAATTGTTGGCAATAAAGGAGGCTATTAGATATTCCCTCCAAGCATACATCCAACAACCAACTCTCATAATTTCTGATTCCCTAAGCGCTCTCAAAGCCATCAATTCTAGAAATCTCAATTTCAACTATATCAGGCAAATTCTGGATTTGATGTACACGGCCACCTTGAAGAAACGTACCATATCCTTGCTTTGGTTGCCCAGTCACATAGGCAACCCTCATAACGACAGAGCGGATTATCTTGCTAAACTTGCCATAGAAAGGGGCAGTATGAACATGGGAGAGAATCACTACTCTGATTTTAACATCTTCATAAAACACCTACACAGCTCTCTCTTCCAACTCAAATGGGACTTGGAAGAACCCAACAACAAATTATGGTCCATCAAAACCAATGTATTTCCTCCCCTTAACTCCACAGAATTGAACCGAAGACATAATGTAATAATGAGAAGACTGGCATTGGGACACACCTACTCCACACATGTACACCTATTAAAGAGAGATCCCCCTCCACTCTGTCCTAAATGTGACTCCCCCTTATCAGTGTTACATCTAATCGAATCCATTCAACATCAAAACTTGAGAGACACCCACGGCATCCCATCCAACATCACCATCCTCATAAAATCTTTTGTCCCACTTAAAGAAAAGATAACCAATTACTTAAAAGAATTCAACTTCATAGTCTAATCTATTTATACCAAACTAACTCTAGTGGGCGCTAAATGATCTTAGCTGTCGATGCGCCCTGCCCAACAGAAACAAACAAACAAAACAAACAAGACATAGCAGCGCAACATTTTGACCTTCAGTTGTAGACTCAGATCTTTCGAAGTGAATAAGGTCCTCATTCGAAGGAATAATACCCTGGCCTTTTCGACGTGACTTCTCATTTCTGCACCATAGTCCCATGTGTCATAGATTGCATTACGTTTGATAATTTGTTTGGTAAAAAAAAACTATTTGGCTTGACAAATGGTGGAAGTTTCTTGTAATATACTTTTCAGTACACACACTGATGAACAACGCATAGGTACCGAGATAAAATAATTTTATTTTATTTGTTTATAAATAAACAAATATTTAGATAGTAAACATTCGTTTTATACTTTTATTACTAAATTCTAGATTGAGCTAGCTTGATTTATTGGCTATTAGGTGGCTAAGATGCTATAACTATTATACAATATTGAATAAGAAAAGACGTGAAAGTACATTTTGGATCTTAAAATATATCTATGTCAGGAACTTTTTGTTTTATTGAAGTGTGTTTTGTGAAGTCTGATCCGATCATTTTATACCTATGTACGTAACAAAAATTTTTATTTTAAAGAGGAATCACCGTTCGGAACACTAATTGCGCATGTCCAATTTGCACTTGACCGGATTTTTTTTATATTGGTAGCAATGTTAGAAATAAAAGCTTATTTCGTAATTTTTCAAAATTTCTCATTAGCGAATTTTAGAATGTATAAATTCAATGAACAAAGGATTTTTAGTGTTCCGTAGGGGACACTTATAAGATCACTTCGGTGTCTGTCTGTCTGTCTGTCACACCCGATTTTCTCCGAAACTATTTGACGTAGAAAGTTGAAATTTGGTAATAATATAGGGATTGATGGCCTCTTCAGAGCCGTGTAGTTTTGAAAGTTAAATTTTGACTTAAGGGGTTACTTTTCGTGGGCGATATATATATATATATATATATATATATATATATATATATATATATATATATATATATATATATATATATATATATATATATATATATAATGTAACACTTGCGCGCACTTTTCTTTGTATCATTTTTTAAAGATCGTGAAATATCGCTGTCCCCCGCCTTATCTCGAAAAATACTTATCAAAAAATTTTAAAAAAATTCTGGAATATTCTCCACAAGGTGTAGATTGAACGAAAATTATCACGAGTGCATTACCTTTAATAATTTATCTGGTATATAAAAAAAAAAAAAAAAAAATTCAAGGTCATCAGTTTTCATTAAAGATTGGAAACAAACTATGTTGAAAACTCATTTGGGGTGTGTTTTGTGAAGTCACTGATCATTTTATACCTCCGTAACAAAAATTTTTATTTTAAAAGCAATCAACGTACGGAACACTAATTGCGCAAGTTCAACTTGCACTTGACCGATTATTTCTTATACTGTAACTTTCTATTATGTAGCATATAAAATTGGAAATGTATGAAAAAAGAATCGTGGTTGAAGACAAAAGAGACCAAGAAATTCTGTACCAGACATTAAAATATAAGTTTCCTCTTTATTTTCATGTGCTAAAATTGAATTTTATGCCCAGAATGCTCGACTTCATGTCATTTTTCTTCATCACCAGGAATATTTTTCATTATTAATCTGTAATTTTTCCATAATACTAAGTAACGTCATAACTTCAATATTATGTCTCTTTTCTACTGAATGAGTTCGAACAGTAAGTCGTTAATCAATATCAAAGTTATGAGCTTAAAAACCCGTTTATTTTTTAAAGATATTAACGAAGATAAAGAAATAGACACCCATCGTTTCCGCAGCTAAAATTATATAGAACACTAGTGGCCTGTAGTAGACCAGTTATACCTTACAATAACTTACTACTTATTCGGTTAACAAATTGGTTAATTGAAATTTCTGGAAGTTTTTGTTCTGCAGAATATCTGCAGAAACAAGTGTAGCAGAATAATGTGGATACAAAGGGCGTTTCTTAAAAGAAAAACACAAAAGGTGACGCTGCTTATAGAGGGGTAGGGCTAATCGATGAGCGGGGGTGGAGCCTTTTGAAGGAAAAAGACCTATTTTGCACTGGAACTCTAAAACCTTATATTTTTCTAAAAACAATAAACTGTAAGTTTATGTCGGACAGAGGATATATTTTTCACAAAAAGAGCACTTTCATATAGTAGAACTTTAAAAAAACTTACACCAAATTTGAAAATCAGTCACCAAGAGGGAGGGAGAGGAATATTTCACAAAAAATGCTTTCATGTAATGGAACGTTAAAAGCTTAGACTCAATTTAAAATTCGATTCGATATTCCCAAGTCGGGTCAGACTTCCCTGCTCATGTATGCCAATGACACTGCCATCAGCTCCATCTCCGCCACCATCAAGTTCACCAGGATCATCACCATCCGCCTTCAACAACAAGCTACTAGAACCTGATAAAATCAAGTTAGGTTTTTTGGACAAAAATTTTTCCCAACAAACCATAAGCAAAAATCTCAACTAATATAAACAAATCCTCCTTAAAACACAATAAAAACAAATTAACAAAAGTAATGTCGGAAACGACTCAAAAAAAAATAGAATATACTTAAGGTTTAATTACTAAGGCATACAAGCAGCCGCCCTAGGACCTAATCATAAATGAGTGCACCAATTCTGAAGTTGACTGAAACTAATCAGCCTTCAACATCACCTAAACATGTTAGTCCCTTAGTTCGAACATTTGAGAATACAGCTCAACCCAGCCCAGACTCAAGCCTATTATGGAAGGGTTAGGCCACCATCTTCACTACTAAACCCAACCAGCTCCTCAGCAAGCTTAAGTGCTTACCACATTTGTATAAAATCTATTATCTAGGCTAAGTTTATTTAGGTTACTGACCTGTGAATGTCTCAAGCCCTTAACCTACCCAATTAGTCAATAAACGATTCTAGATTCTACAACTAGAAGAGGTTTTGGCGACACAGAGGTAAGAAATCAAGCCATAAAAGCCATGAAAACAACGGCATGCGTAAACGATAGAATATGACGGAATAAACTTCTAAGAATTGAAACGAAATCTGGACTTTATAAGATCATAGGACAAAGTGTGCAGGGTATAAACAAATAATCCTCTGCCAAATATCTTCATTACTATGTTGGGAATGTGGAATCTTTGGCACAATGGCACCACTCAGTATATATCGTCACTACACCAAACACATTATTTTTGAACGCTACGCGAGTTTCGCTAACCATGTTAGCTTCATCAGGAGCGATGATTGACTAAAGCTAAACTACAAATCTACCCTATTTATACTTAACCTAACACCTGAATTACTCAGGCTCGCTTTTCCAACACACATGCTGCTCCTGGAGCGCTATAGGAACTTCCCTATAGCACGTGTGCTAGACCCATAAAAAAAAGGCGGAACTAATGGCATAGGCGAGGTCATCAGTCCCGATCAAGTAACCAGTAGAAGGGACTATAAGGAATATGTCCTCTGTCTTTATTTAATCTACTTTTACATTTTATAAGTACGACACTTTCATATGCGTTCAACAAACTCCTATCAGATACATTTTTAATTAATATTAAATGTTACAGTATGATCAGCTTCAAGGGCATGTTCGGCATTGCTAGATTTGTTCTACTGTATTTTAAATGTGCTAAATGTTCTTTAAATCGTGTTTTGATTGACCTTTTAGTTTGCCCAACATACTTTTTGTTGCAATCATTACAACTAATTTCATAAATTCCACTTTTCTAAAAATTAGAAAACTTATCTTTGGGATTTCCTAAGATATTCCTCAGATTGTCTAATGACTTATAGACTAAGGTGAGGCCTACCTTATTAAATACTTTATTGAGTCCCCTGCTATATTTCGGATTATATGGGATGACATACTTGGTCTTATTTTCTTCGCATGCAAAAAAGGTGGAATTCTGAATATTTAACCTGAACTTATGTCTATTTATTAACTTGTTTATTAGGTCATCGTCATAACCATTAACTCTAATTATATTTCTTATACGATTCCTTTCATTACTGAAGTTTACTTTATTCAGAGGAAAAGTGACCAAACGATGAAAAATGTAATGCGGCTAATTTGTGTTATTTGCAATGAAATGAATCATTAGGAATATATCTATCTGTTACTGTGTCTTTTCTATAGATTTCAAATTCTAACCTGTTATTATTTTTAATAATTAAAATATCTAGAAAAGGCAGTTGTCCTTTGTTCTCAGTTTCGTAAGTGAATTTAATGGAATCATATCGGCTATTCAATTTGGAAACAAAATCATCTATATTTGCTTTCATTGTATCAAAAATCGCGAACACATCATCCACATACCTATACCATACCCTTGAAAAATACTCAAATTCATGTTGAGAAAAAAGGACAAATGCCTTTCCTAGATATTTTAATTATTAAAAATAATAATAGATTAGAATTTGATATCTATAGGAACGACACAGTAACAGATAGATATATTCCTAATGATTCATTTCATTGCAAACAACACAAATTAGCCTCATTACATTTTTTAGTTCATCGTTTGGTTACTTTCCCTCTGAATAGGGTAAACTTTGATAAAGAAAGGAATCGTATTAGAAATATAACTTTGTTTGTGTTGAGTTGATGGTTATGACGATGACTTAGTAAATAAGCTAATAAATAGACATAAGTTTAGGTTTAATATTCAGAATTCCACCTGTTTTACACGCGAAGAAAATAACACCAAGTATGTCTCCATACCATATAATCCGAAATATAGCAAGGGACTCAATAAGGTATTTAATAAGGTAGGCCTCACCTTAGTCTATAACTCATCAGACAATCTGAGGAATATCTTAAGAAATCCCAAAGATAAGATTCCTAATTGTGAGAAAAGTGGAATTTATGAAATTAGTTGTAATAATTGTGAGAAAAAGTATGTTGGGCAAACTAAAAGTTCAATTAAAACACGATTTAAAGAACATTTAGCACACTTAAAATACAGTAGAACAGAAAAGTCTAGCATTGCCGAACATGCCCTTGAAGCTGATCATATTGTAACATTAGATAATCTAAGATTAATAAAAAATGTATCTGATAGGAGATTGTTCAACGCATACGAGAGTATGGAAATTATAAAATGTAAAAGTAGTTTAAATAAATACAGAGGGCCTATTCCTTATAGTCCCCTCTACTAGTTACTTGACCGAAACTGATGGCCTTGCCTATGCCATTAGTTCCGCCTGAGTAATTCAAGGGTTAGGCTAAGTATAAATAGGGTAGATTTGTAGTTTAGCTTTAGGCAATCATCGCTCCTGATGGTTAGCGAAACGCGCGTCGAGTGCAAAAATAAAGTGTTTGGTGTAGTGGTGATATATACTGAGTAGTTAAGTATTCATGAATAACTTCATCCTCAAAGTCATTCGTCCTAAGTAATTCTTCGATAAATTGTAAAGTTTGTGGTATTGGCACACTTGAAAACAAAGAATTGACATCAAAAGAAAGTTTCACCCTCATTAAGGACTAGATCTTTTGTTTTATTAATGAATTCTACAGAATTCTTCACTTTTCAATGTCTAGTAATTTCTTGTAAACGTTTAACTCGTTAATACTGCCAATAATGAAAAAATTACTTTAGCGATTTAAAGAAAAGGTAGGTTAAAATACATACACAAAAAATACTTTAAAGGACTATAGTCAATCATTCTATTTTTAAAAAATAGTTCTAAACTGTTCTGACATTGAAAATAAATAAATTAATAATAAAAAAAGTTACTCCTTCGAGCCGGATTTGAACCAGCGACCTATGGATGTCTACAACGTGAATTCCACTACAGTCCACCGCTCTACCAACTGAGCTATCGAAGGTGATGAGAAATAAATGGTGTTTGACGATAATGCCAAATCAGAGTTAAGTGATTTTAAACAATTTAATTACAAAATGCCAATGTTAATGTGTTATAAATTAAGTAATTGCGATACATGAACAAACAATAAGTTATTCTGATTAATACATAACATGGTAGTCGCTGTATAAAATTAAAAAAAAGAAATCTGAATAGTAACAAATTATTGCGAAAATGCCGATACGTTTTTTTACAGGATTTGAATATTAAAGTAAACTATTTAAACTTTCTCAACAATGTAGACGGACTGTCACATTTTTTAATAATTGTCTATATTTTTTAGAAAATTGTGTGGCAGTTTTCGGATGGAAATTTTACTTGGGCGGGCATTACACTATAAAAGGTTCTTTTATAAAAGATCTTTTATAAAGAAAACTTTTACGATAAATGTGATAGTGTAATGCTCTAGTTTTATAAAAATTTGTCTTTTATAAAAGTTCTTTTATCATAGTTTGCATTTTCATCCAATATTTGATAAAAGTAGTTTCTCCCACTCCTACACTCGAATCGCCGTAGGTTCTCTTTATACGCATGCGCACATCTCACGTCTCACTATAAAATCCAATCACACGTATCCGTTATCAACTTATCAGTCGTTATATATTTAATTTTATGTGCGTTTTTTAAAATATATTTCTTTAAACTGTAATTTAAAAACAAAAGCTTTGAAAGTAACTGAAGAATGGCCGAGTCGAGGATTGAGTGCAAGTGATCTGTGGCGGCTACTAAAATTTTGATTTGTGAATATGAAAGAATAGATTATCTGTATGACGTTTGCCATACAGAGTATAAAAATAGAAATAAACGGTTGAATCCTTATGAAGATATTGCTTGTGTATTAAAAGAACATGGATACACGTATGAGGTTGACGACGTAAAAGAAAATTAATGGGTAGAAAGTGTACACTGAGGTATGCGACTACTGTACTGAAGATGTGTAACTCTTGCCTGTGGCAAGAAATCGCAGAGTAACCATAAGCCGTTCCTCAGGGGATATTGGGTTACGTAAATGTGTCGTTTCCCGAGATAAAGGTCCCAACTTCAGAAAGTTTTTTCATCCATCCTCAAATAGTTCCTGTAACTTTTGTATCTTCTAAGTTCCAGTTCTTTGAGTAAATTCTGATGGATGCACTTTAACTCGCGCCGGGCAAATTTTGTAGTCATAAAAGATTATTTTATAAAAGAAATTGTAAAACAATCCTACTTTTATAATATATCTTTGTCAAAGAACTTTTATAGTGTAATGCCGGCCTTGGGACGATTAAATTTTTTGCTTTTGGTCAACCAATATCAAAGTTGAGAAAAACAAAACTAAAACAAATAATAATGATTTTTCCTAGTTTGTTTTTCTTTTGATTATGAAGAAAAATATATTTTTACCAGATGACACTCCTACCTGGACAGTGCCGGAGTTACTGTCACCACCTCCGGGGGCTATTTCATGACGCTACCGACAAAACAAAATTACATATAACCGGGCTAGTTTTAAATTTATTTTTTGTTAAGTGGTGTTATAATCGGAGGGGTCTCATGAACACTTAATAATAGGCATCCTTGAATGATTCATATTTAAAAAATTTAACTGATTCTAATAGTATACTAATAGTAATATTAAAGTGAAGTATTATCAGTGGCATTGCCACGTTCAAGGGCCGGGAGGGGAAGGCGTCAAAAGACAATTGGTGATGTTGGGACTCTAAAAACTAAGATCCCTTCCAATGCAGCAAACTAAAAATCGATGACCGGGAGCGGAGGAGATTTTTCATAAAAAAAGAATCTTCGTGCTCATGATGTCAAATTCCCAAGCAGGTTGAAGAAAAAATGAGATGCTGGGCGAAAATCACGTCCCGAAGCGGCTCGCTTGGGCCCATGATAAGATACTAGAGTGGCCCTCAGGATCGCCAGACGGCAAGCCTATTGAAAAGGCGCTTGGATAACTTACTAAGGTAATTGTGCTGTTGTTAGCACACCAAAGAATATGTTGATGGTAAAAAATGTTCTCGAAACACATTTTTTCAAGAATACGAGCGGTCACGTTCTTACTTGACAGTCTGTAGTTACACGGAGGCATCCTTAGTCGCGCCGGGCGAACGATTACAGCGTCTAAGGCGACCATATTACTTGAAGTTATCACGTGATTCACCTGGACTGCTAGTTAGATTTAGCAAAAATCGCACCATTTATTAACGCATTATCGAATTTTGTGGAATTTGAACCTAAACAACTATTGTAATCCCTTACTAGTTGATAGAGTGTGAACACATACTACGACGGATTTCCTATTACTGTATTGTTACAAGTTTTTAAAATATTTTGCTCTTCATTTATGCATGTTCAAACTCTAATGAAAGATAAAATAGTGTATTTCGGCATTGTTTGTACATGTTTTTTAAGGTTGATTTAAAAACTTAAAAAATTTGCTCCCAGTTATTTTTTTGTCGTTTGATTTTTCTATGAATATTTTTTCTATACTGTTCACATCAAGCAGTACTTGAATAAATAAAATACATAGAATCCTGAACTTTCTTATAACGGAATTCGCCAAAATATGCCATATTTAGTGAAAATCAACTTCTTTTAATGGTGTTTACTTTTTTTTCGTATCTATCGACATGTAGAGGTAAACTATTTATGGTACACTTGGATTATCCATAATATCTAAACGGTACATCTTAAAGTGAAGAAAGGAAATTTACCATATACGTTACTCAAGAGTCATTCATTAAAATAATTAAATTTTAAATAAAAACTGATAAATTTCATTCAAGAAATTATTCACTTCTCCTCTTCAAAGCATTGTCATAACTTGACACTACACCGTTTACTACTCGGGAGATGTAACCAGTGAAAATGAAAACAGAGTCACAATAGTGGTCTCGGAAGAAGTGGCAAGAATAGTGGAAGGATTTTTACCAATCTCAGACAGAATAATCATGATTCAAATAAATTGCAAACCCCACAAATTTAACATCATACAAGTCTACGCCCCAACATTGCAAAGTACTGATGAAGATCGAAATATTTTATGAAGATTTACTCTACAATACACGAAGAAAACTTTTTTTTTTACTCCACAACACACTAAGAAAAATGAGATAAACATGATAACGGGGGATTTCAATGCCAAATTAGGAGATGAAAAAGAAGGGAATATTGTGGGGAATTATGGCTTTGGTAAACGTAATGATAGAAGTCAGAGACTGATCCAGTTCTGCAGAGAAAAGCACCCCTCCATTATGAACACTTACTTTAAATTGCCACCTCAGTTATATATGTGGAAAGCTCCTGCAGATGGAAAAGATAACAAAAACATCCGGAATCAAATAGACTATATAACCATCAATAGAAGAAAACGATATATAGTCAAATTTGCCAAAACCTATTCTGGAGCAGATATACCTACAGACTATAATTTGCTGCTTACAACAATCAAGATTAGGCTAAAAAAGTTAAAACACGAACAAACAACAACAAATATTAATATTGACAAACTCAAAGAAGTCAGAAAGAAGAGGATTCATGAGGAGACTGGTAGAAGTCTGGATACAAACAAGCTGGGAACTTATCAGACACCAAAACAACCAAAAAGAAACAATCATGGATGACGGAGGAAATATTGGATATGATGGAAGTAAGAAGAAAGTAAAAGAAAAAGAATAATATAAAATACAAAGAAACGCACAACCTAATAAAAAGAAAGATAAAGGAGGCTAAATGGACAATGCACAGAAATAGAACCATTAGAAAAGAAATACGACATATTTAATTTACTACTAAACTACTACTGAACATACAAGAAAGAATAGTTAGATGAGAAGAATATATAGGGGAAATGTATAGTGACATAACTAGACAACATGATACAAATAAGCTTAATACAACGGGCCCCCCCCCATCAATAAAGACGAAATATTAGGGCAGCAAATCAGTTTAAAAACAAAAAGGCAGTAGGAGAAGATAATATACCTACAGAAATCATCAAAATATTTCTTGAAAAACATATGGATATTATACAGGACCTCTTCAACAGTGTATACAACACAAGTGATGTACCTCATGACTGGTTGACAAAAGAATAACCCTAGAAAGTGCGAGGAATACCGGAATATAAGTCTTGAAACTCTTCCTTAAAATAATTCACCAAAGGGTATACAAAAAACTAGATGAATGTACTGGACAAACATAGGGACACACTATTCTCCATCTGCGTTCTGATTGAAAGATGTAGGGATGTCAATTCTGATGTTTATTTATGAGAGATTTTCAAAAAGGCTTATATGGTAAATGATGAGAAAATGATGGTAAAAAAAATACTACAATCGTGTAACACTGATGACAAAGGCTTTCAAATAATGTCAAGTTTATACTGGAACCAGATCAAAATAAAAGTTGAGAATCGCATGTCCAGTTGTGTTTTGTCGACCCTGTTATTCAATGTCTATTCGGAGATGAGATCACTTCGGGGTACGTCTGTCTGTCCGTCTGTCACATCCGATTCTATTGGACATAAAAAGTTGAAATTTGGCACAAGTATAGGAATTGAGGGCCCAATTAGAGCCGTGTACTTTGAAAGTTAAATTTTGACTTCGAGGGACTAGTTTTGGGGGGTGAAATCGGAAGTGAAAAAAAAATTTACTAGGTCATCGAGTGGGGTGTTAAATGAAAGCTTGTGAAAACACGAGTTTCAAAAATATATATAACATAATACTACCGCAAATTTTTCTTTATAACCTTTTAAAAGAACTCTGAAATATTCTCCATAAAGTGTAGATTGAATGAAATTTATCAAGAGTGATAACACAGCTCCACACAAAAAAAAAAGTGGGGTATACTTTTGATGCGATATATCAGATCCGTAGTATTTTTGCCCGCTGATCACGAATCTGACGTCAGAATATCGCCATCACATCTCAATTTTTTTCTAACCTCAAAAAATAGGTAAAAATTAGTAAAAATTAAGAAAAATATACTCCTAAAAAATTGATTCAAGCTTTTTCATGAATCCAAAGATGTATTAATATGTATTCGAACACGCTAAGCTAATATTCATCGGTTGGATTGAGCCATACAGTTCTGTTTTCTTTCTAACCTCAATAAATCAGACAGATATAGTGCTTCTCGAATGCAAAAACGAATTCAAATTAAAATTCAACCGATCCTTACCAAATTTGGTACACGGGGATTTTTTAGGTCGCTGATCACGAATCTGAGGTTGGATTTGCAAAATTCAAGATGGCAGATGTTTTCGCGCCATTTTGAACCCCGAGAAAATTCATCGGTCGATTTTTATTCTTCTACCTGCATCCAGGGCACCTCCACGTGGTGACGGTGGGCAACGGTGTTACTCCACTAGCCGGCAGAGTCCCTGGATAACGGCTTAGATGCCGTCATGGCAGGTAGAAGAAAGAGAATTACGATGCAGGGACTCGGAAACCCAGTATGGGCGGTTGGTCAGGGTGAGAAAGTGGGCCCGCAGCCGTCGTCATCCAGCGACCGTAGCTCTTCATGTGTGGGTGATTTGGCTCATGTAGAGTATAATGCTACAAGAAAACGGTCTCACGGTACAAGGACTTTTCATAAGTGCGATAAAAACAGTGATTCATTTTGTTATATTTGCTGTCAACACGTATTGAGTAAAATGGGGTCACCGATAACGGATAAGATTAAAACCTTATATAAGGATTGTTTTAACATTGAAATACAGCACCAGGATACAGATTGGGTTCCCCACATCATTTGCAGTTCTTGCAAAATAATGTTGTACATCAATAAGAAGGCGATTAAATATTCCAGACCAGCAATATGGAATAGACCATACAGTGAAAATGATTGCTACTTTTGTATGAATGTTGTATCTAGGCATAACCGAAAAAATAAAAGCACTATTACTTATAACGATGTTTCGACAGTAACAAGACCAACTAAACTAATTCCGCCTCCTGAACCACTTGATGCTGATGTTATGGAAACAAATGATTTCACCTTATCAGTTCATGCCGAAAACATTGAGACTGTCGAAAAAGATTCAAACACTGTTACTAATGAATGTTCTAGTGACAACCTATTATATACTAGTGACACAGATAAAGAATTTCTACCATACAACCGTAAACCAGAACCAATACTCGTATCACAGTCAGAACTTAGTGATCTAGTCAAAGATTTAGGCTTATCCAAAGATGGTTCAGAGCATCTTGCTTCCTTTTTAAAGAAAATACATTTACTTAAGCCAGAAGCTACGATTTCTTATTATAGAAACAGAGATGAAGAATTTCGAAAATATTTCACAATGGACGAGGAATTGTCACTTTCATATTGTACCGATGTAAAAGGTCTAATGGATGAATTTCAAAATAACTCATACGATCCTGAAAAATGGAGACTGTTTATTGATTCTTCTAAACGGAGCATTAAGGCAGTTTTGCTGCATAATACCAACGTTTACGCTCCCATTCCGATTGCTCATTCCACAGTTATGGAAGAGCAATATAAAAAAATGAAGCAGCTTTTGATAAAAATAAAATATGCTGATCATAACTGGAAAATTTGTGGAGATCTGAAAATTGTAACAATATTGCTTGGCCAACAGTCAGGGTTTACACTTTATCCCTGTTATAAATGTCTGTGGAATAGCAGAGACAGGGAACGTCATTACAAGAAAAAAATTTGGCCAACAAGAGAATCGTTCGCTCCTGGTGAAAATAATGTATTGTTTCCACCATTGGTAGATCCAGGAAAAGTTCTTATTCCCCCGCTTCACATTAAGCTTGGACTTATGAAGCAATTCACGAGAGCATTAGATACAAACGGCCCATGTTTCAAATATTTGCATTAAAAATTTCCGAAATTTTCTGAAGCTAAAATTAAGACAGGCGTATTTGACGGGCCACAAATAAGAAAATTGTTTCAAGATTCATTATTTGTTACTAAAATGAATAAAGTTGAAAAAGCTGCTTGGCTTAGTTTTAAAGAAGTCGCAACAAACTTTTTGGGAAATAATAAAAGTCCTAAGTACAAAGAAATAGTCGAGAAAATGGTAAAAAATTTTCAAACATTAGGTTGCTTAATGAATCTAAAATTACATTTCCTGGACTCCCACATCGATGATTTCCCAGATAATCTTGGTGACTACAGTGAGGAGCAAGGGGAACGTTTTCACCAAGATCTGAAAATCATAGAAAATCGGTATCAAGGACGATGGGATGACCATATGCTAGCGGACTATTGCTGGTCGCTAAAAAGAGAAACAAGTCCTCAAAAGCGTTTGGGCAGAAAGCCTTTGAATAGGTCATTCGCGGAAAAAAGAACAAGATACAGCCAAAAAAAGGAAAGTTAGGCGCGGGTCTAACCTTCGCAATTTTAGGGCTTAAGGGTCTACTATTTGAGAGTATATGGTTTAAAAGTCCTGGTTTTGAGTTTATTGGGTGTCATTTTTAAAGTTACAGGGTTATTGAGGTCTATTTTTTGAGGTTACAGGGTGTGTGAATCGGTTGGTTTTCAAAAATTTTGTCCGCCATCTTGGATGGATTCATGATCAGCAACCCAAAAAACCCCGTGTACCAAATTTGGTAAGAATCGGTTGAATTTTAATTTGAATTCGTTTTTGCATTCGAGAAGCACTATATCTGTCTGATTTATTGAGGTTAGAAAGAAAACAGAACTGTATGGCTTAATCCAACCGATGAATATTAGCTTAGCGTGTCCGAATACATATTAATACATCTTTAGATTCATGAAAAAGCTTGAATCAATTTTTTAGGAGTATATTTTTCTTAATTTTTACTAATTTTTACCTATTTTTTGAGGTTAGAAAAAAATTGAGATGTGATGGCGATATTCTGACGTCAGATTCGTGATCAGCGGGCAAAAATACTACGGATCTGATATATCGCATCAAAAGTATACCCCACTTTTTTTTTGTGGGGCTGTGTAATCTGATGATAATTTATCTGGTATATATATATATAAAAAAAAATTCAAAGTCATCAGTTTTCAACAAAGATCGGAAATAAACTTTGTTGAAAGCTCATTTAAGGTGTGTTTTGTGAAGTCACCGATCATCTTAGGTCCATAACAATTTTTTTTATTTTAAAAGCAATCACCGTACGGAACACTAATTGCGCAAGTCCGACTTACACTTGGCTCGTTTTTCTTTATAATATAAAACTTGGAGTACCTCATGCTGGAAACATTGATGTTAAGTTAAATTAAAATAGCTTGTTCTTGCCAGACTAACCTAAAATGTTTTATATAAGAAATTAAAATGCAGTTCACCTGCACATGCACTAGCTTTTACAATATACGACCTATAATTAAACCCTGATTTCACTGGTGTTCGTTTTCAATAAGCAGGTGCTGTTTTCTTCCTAGACATGTGAAAATAGTTTAGGTTTTTAGCTTCCACATTGAATTCATGTTCGGTGTTATATATCTATTGCGATGGATATTTCTAAAAAGAAACCTGTAATATACGAGACATCCGCCTTTTTTTACTAAACCTTGTCTTTTTACCTCTTTCACCTTTTTTAAATTAATTTAAGGGGTGACATACACCTGGGCTCTTCAAAAAGTATGTATATTTAAAAAAAATATATTGTAAAGGTTATTAAGTGAATAATACAAAAGAATGGCGATTATATGTGTTTATTGTATTTCAAATCATAAGATTTTTTTTTCAAATATGTTTTAAATGATAATATTATTTTTTATCGGGTTAAATGGACCACTGCTGAAAACTATGGCGCCTCCTTGCCTGCAGGATAACTTCACGAAAATAATCCAGTCTGCAAAAATAAAAATTAAACTTGTAAAATAATATAGTAGTTAAAAATTGTCGAAGGGTTTTTTTTCAAAAATAAAAAATTTACGGTATTTCAAACTTTAGTATGCAATTTTCAACCAAAAAATTTATGTTTAATTACACTGGTCAACACTAGTCATGCCACATGAACTTTGATAGCTAATACTGTTTTAGCTAACTACCCTCATTATTAAATTGCAGTTGTTTTGTTTCAATTAGCCTCAATTTTCTTGTGATACGGTACTACGGCAATAAAAGCAAAGGAACGTTCGCGAAGAAATAGTCATAAAACTATTTGTGATTTCATCAAAACATTGTGATTTATTAACTGCGTTAACATGTCGAGAAAGTGTAGTAACGATCCCAACTCTTTTTGTTATGTTTGTGGTGAACTGACTTTCAAAAAACAAAGACGAAATTTCACAAAACTAGTCTTGGAGAGTTATCACCAGTATTTTGGTTTCGCTGTGGCCCATCAACACAAATCCTGGGTCCCTCATATTTATTGCATAACGTGTGTGAAGAATTTAACCGATTGGAAGAAAGGGTACCCATGATTTGGACCGAACCAAGAGGTCACATTTTGGACTGCTATTTTTGTCTTACTGACGTAAATGGTATAAATTTCAAGAAAAACACAGTTATTTACCCTAATTAACCTTCAGCCATGAGACCAGTGCCTCATAGTGAAAATTTGCCTATACCAGTTACATCTGCGTCCGTTGAGATTGACAATACATAATCCTCCACTTCTACCCAATGTGTTGATGAGGACGATGTCTCTGAGTTTGAAGAAATTCTAACCAAGCCACACTTGATAACTCAAGGAGACCTAAACGATTTGGTTCGCGATTTAAATTTGTCAAAAAAGCAGTTAGAACTATTAGGATCTCGATTAAAAGGATGGAATTTGCTACATCATGAAACTAAAATCAGCTATTTTCGAAATCGTGATCAACACTTCAGATCATACTTTTTTCAAGACGGGGACTTGGTGTATTGGGTCTTGGATAGAATGATTTTTAAACCAAGCTTCTTGAAACATGTGCAGCATAGTTTGTACTTCTTGCATACTGTCTGTTATTAAGACAATGTCGTCAGCAAAACAAAGATTTAACTTTTCACCGTCAATGTAAAGCCCCATTTTTTTCCAGTTTATTGACTGTACCATACTTTCTAAAAGTGTTAGGAAAAGCTTGGGAAAGAACGTATCACCCTGACGCACTCCTCTTTTGATTTGAAATTTGCTAGTGGATTGATTAGTTTGTGTTTTGACATTAGCGGTGGCATTTTCATATAAGTATTTAATTAGACTGGACTCTCTGCTGGTTTACAGAATCAAAAGCCTTTTTGAAGTCAACGAATATGTGCGTCAGAGTATATTCTATATATTTTTTGATGAGGACTTTAATTGTAAGCAGATGGTCGTTTGTTCCATACCCTGTGAGGAAATCTGCTTGCTCTTTTGAAGCTAAATAGAGTAACAAGATGTGAATATCCATGTAAAGGTTTCCTGTATAAAGTAATAAACACCTTTGAAACATACCAATTATCTACGACTTTTCGACGTTTCGCTTACGATTGCACGAAACATCGTCAGGTCTTCGAGAGTTCCTATCTCAAAGAGTAAAGAGTCCACAAAATACTTAGTGCAATTGTAGGTGAAACGGAGGAAAGTCATTCCCATTTTACAGGGTCTAACGCAATGATTTCTCATCAGAATGTTTTTCTTTTACGCTGATATGTTTTAGATGAAGTCAAATTTGCGAATTCATATATACGTATATCTGTCTAATAGGTAAAATAAACCGGTCAAGTGCAAGTTCAACTTGCGCAATTAGTGTTCCGTACGTTGATTGCTTTTAAAATAAAAAAAATTGTTACGGAGGTATAAAATGATCAGTGACTTCACAAAACACACCCAAAATGAGTTTTCAACAAAGTTTGTTTTCTAACTTTACTGAAAACTGATGACCTTGAAATTTTTGTTTTTTTTTTTATATACTAGACAAATTATTAAAGGTGATAATTTTCGTTCAATCTACACCCCGTGGAAAATATTCCAGAATTTTTTCAAAATTTTTTGATAAGTATTTTTCGAGATAAGGCGGATGAACAGCGATTTTTCGCGATTTTTTTAAAAATAATACAAATAAAAGTGCGCGCAAGTATTACATTATATATATATATTATATATATATATATATATATATATATATATATATATATATATATATGACGTTCCACGTCAACTGTGCCACCCACGAGACCAAAAATTTGACGCAAGGTAGGTAAATGAGCGGGCACTTAAAAAACTCGGATTGATGTGTACTTTTGAAATCCGATGGGCCTTTGAGAAATTCAATATGGCGCATGCAAAATGGCGTCGGTAACATGTAAAAATTCCAGTTGATCAAATTATATGGAGTGTAATAATGAAAAAAAGGTTCCTAATTATGTGAAATTTAAAACTAATATGTTTTTTGGTTCGCTGATTATAAATTCGAAGTCCAACTAGGCAAATTATACCCGCGAAATCCAATATGGCGCACGCATAATAGCTTGATAACAAAACGCAATTACACAGATTGACAAATACTAGGTAATTTAATACGTTTATTTTATTATTACATTTGTTATCATTCCACTACCAGAGGTTTTCTTTACAAGTTGACGCAATACATATGGACAAAAAAAGGTGCTCTTTCAAACTTTCCGAGCAATATTAGTAATCAGCGACCCCGAAGACATACTCAGTGACAAATACTAGGTTATTTGGTACGTTTATTTTATTATTACAGTTGCCATTTTGATCCGCTATATTGGAAAAAATAATGATGACAAAACACTTATGATTGATTATGCCAAGGGTGATATGCAATAATGATGGACAAGAAAAAAGGTGCTTTTTTAAATTTTACCAGAAATATTACTAAAAATTACTTAATTTTGCTCACCCAAGACGTCATATTGGATTTCGCGAGTATAATTTGCCTAGTTGGACTTCGAATTCATAATCAACGAACCAAAAAAACATATTTGTCGGTAAATTTCATATAACTAGGAACCTTTTTTCATTATTATACTCCATATAATTTGATTAACACGTTACCGACGCCATTTTGCATCCGCCATATTGAATTTCTCAAAGGGCCCATCGGGTTTCAAAAGTTCATATTAATACGTGTTTTTTAAGCCTCCGTTCGTTTACCTACCTTGCGCCAAATTTTGGTCTCATGGGTGGCACGGTTGACGTGGAACGTTACATATTTATTTTACTCGTGTTTTCACAAGCTTTCATTTAACACCCCATTCGATGACTTAGTAAAAAAATTTTTTTTCACTTCCGATTCCACCCCCCAAAACTAACCCCTTAAGTCAAAATTTAACTTTTAAAACTACATGGCTCTGATGAGGCCATCAATTCCTATATTATTACCAGAAAATCGGGTGTGAAAGACAGACAGACGGACAGACACCGAAGTCATTTTATAAGTGTTCCCTACAGAACACTAAAATTAACATCTGAATATTTTGATCTGTTAAAAGGAACCGCTTTGATAATATTAAAACCTCTTTTAATTCTACTCACTTCACTATTTTGAGAATATTTTACTTGTATCTTGTATAAGGTAAGTTTTATCAGAATTTATGATTTTTTTGATTTCACGTATAACAATGTGAAAGATAAGAAGTGTATGTCAAGTTCATTAAAATTCTTCCTTTGGTTAGATGGAAGCATTAAGGAAAAATTTTGAAAATGGTCTTTCATTTTGCCCTTTAATATTTTTTATTCTTCTTCAGCTGAAAAAAAACTCAAAAATGGAAAAATATGAAAATATATAAGAAATGTTCTTGGGCTATAAAATTTGCAAGTAAGTGAAATTTGTCAGACGATAACTAAAATACAAAACTTGTGTTTATTAGGGCTTTTAATATAGAATTAAGTAGACTTGTTTTTCACAAAATAGATCCTTAAATGTCTGAACGCCGATCAAGAACCACCAAGAGTCACAACATCCAAGTTGATCTGTAGCAGTTTTGAATATGACTCATCTAACTTTTAGATGGAATGGTAACCATGGATGATACATAGGTCCATCATTAGGATCCAAAAACAAAGGAACGCCTCGCCTTAAGAAGTTTGGCTTACATATATCAGCAGGAAAATTTCTTGCATCCGTTTTTGAGGAAAAGGATGGGATACTTCTTACAGATTATTTGAAACATGGCAAAATAATGACTGGAGAAAAAAATTCTTTATTACTAACGAAATTTCGCTAAAATATTGTGGAAAAATGCCGATGAAAAATATCTGATTGTTTTGGCCTTCTCACTAATCGCTTTTAGATTTTCAAAAAATAAATGAATTAGGCTTTGAATTGATCGATCACCCTTCATATTCCCCTGATTTAACTCTTTGGAAGTATTACTTCTCCCGAAACTGAAAAAACATTTGAAAGAACACAAATTTCAATCAAATGCGGAAGTAATTAGTGTTTTTGAAGACCGGTTTGCAAATCAAGACAAAGACTTTTTTTGAAAGGTCTATAGTTCGTTTTTAACCGTTGCCCTAAGTAGATAAAGTTTAAAGGAGATTATGTTGAATAAAGAATTATTATTTTTGACATTTGCTGGTACTTCCTATGCTAGGCTAGAAACTTATCAATACGCCCCCGTATAATAATTAGCACATTTTTAAACACACTCAATATGTTAGCTTAGTGTTAAGCCAGGCTGTCATTTGTTAATTTAACCTCAATGCATCGGTTAGACGCCCTTTCCAAATGTTACACCATTTGTCATAATGGCATTTTCTGACGCTTGACCTAGATTTTTAGTAGCATAAATATTAAATTTATTGAAAAGGGTTGAAAAAGGTTTCTTACCAAACTCGATCTGTTTTAGATTAAACCAATTTTGCTTGCCAACCCATTTTTAGATATAAAGGTTTTTGAGTCGTTTGCCTGTTTAATAGGCGTGTAACAGCAGGTGAATTCGTTAGGTTTAATAAAAAAGAACAAATTTTTAAAAAAATTTACCACATTTCTTTGTTCTGTTAAAACATTCATGTATTTTGACAAAATTACTACTTGAAATCGTT
>CM032449.1:131423120-131703120 GCA_019049505.1 Pachyrhynchus sulphureomaculatus | reverse complement strand
AACACGAATTCAAAAATGTATGTATATGATGTAATAGTTACGCACACTTTTCTTGGTATTATTTTTAAAAAAAGGCCAACCCTCCCCCCACCCTATCTCGAAAAGTACTGATTAAAAAATTTTGAAAAATTCTGGAATAGTCTTCGTAAAGATTGAACGAAAATTCTCACGAGTGCGGTACGTTTCATAATTTATTTGGTTTTACACTTATGTTACTAGATTCTAGATTGAGCTAGATTGATTTATTGTCTATTAGGTAGTTAAGATGCTATAACATTATTGACTAAGAAAAGACTTGAAAATACATATCGAATCTTAAGATATATATATATATATATATATATATATATATATATATATATATATATATATATATATATATATATAGGGACCTAATTAACTTAGCTTAGGTAATTGCGCAAGTCCGACTGGCATTCGGTCGGTTGTCATATAAAAATTATCAGAAAACTTGTAATTAAAAGTGTAGTAACAAACACATCTTTAAAACACAATATGTGTCTTAGACTGAGCTGTCGTTTGTTAATTAAACCCTATCCCTTCTTCTGCTTCCTCCCAAATGTTACACCATTTGGCATAATGGCATTTTTTTGACGGTTGACCTAGTTTTTAGTAGCGTAAATATTAAATTTATTGAAAAGGGTCAATGGGGTTTTTTACCTATGCCGATCTGTTTTAGATTAAATCAAATTTGCCTGCCAACCCTTTTTAAGTATAAAGGTTTTTAGGCCGTCTGCCTGTCTGATGGGCGCATAATAGCAGGTGGGTTCTTTGTGTCTGCTGCACTACTGACACACTCTCTAACAAAGACTATTTACGGAATATTTCTTTTATAGGTAAAATTTTTAACTTCGTCGGAACCCTTTTTGGATAATTTTTGACTACAGCTAAAGCGATAAAATATAAGAGTAATAGCGCTTTAGAGTATATTTCTGCTTTGTTGAGTGAAAACATTAATTTTTTACAATTTTTTTAAAACTCGTAAACTAGAGCTAAAAGAGGAAGAGGGGGAATAAATTATGTAATTTAAATCCTTTTATGGTAATTTGATGGGGGCGTAAATAGCGTAGTGGTTATGGTATCTGCTTTCCATGTCAGCGACCCAAATTCGTATCTCGGTTCGGGAAATAATAATAAAATAAAGTAAAATTTACAACGTGATGGTCGCCTCTTTCTCGAGAAGGTAAGGCCGTTCGAAACTGGCATTAAACTGTAGGTCCACTTTATTTGTGGAACACTTAAAAAGGTGAGAGGGTTGCCTACGTCCATACTGGATATATGGCACTTCAAGAAGAAGAAGAATTTCATAATAATTAAAACATTTTAAAACAGGTTGTTTTATCAATTTTACTATTTATTACAGTTATATAAAGCATAACAATGTATATAAATAGAATAATGTGTTTGTGAATAGAAATATCTATCCAAGGATGTATAAAAATCGTCCTTTTAAACCATTACTTTTATCGCAAAATTTTGTAGCTGAATTACTAATTTAATTAAAAATCCTAGCCAATGCATTAAGGTTTGACCCCATTCCTTAAAGTTCTCCTTAGTAGCGGTATTGCAATTTCAAAAGAATGTGGTGGTTGGTCGTTTGGTCTATTGTTATTCAAGTTTGTAACTTGCTTTACGGCCGTGGGCATGAAGAAATTTGAGGAAGACTTTTGGACAAAATTAATTCAATTAATACCCATCAAAACTGCCTTGGGCAGAATCAAGGAAATAATTTATAGATGGTATAATACTCGATTATAAATGTGTTTACTTTTTGGATAGCAGGACTATTTACAACTTGATTTATGATCTTTAATTTTAAGCTGTCCGTTGCAGCAATAAAATGGAAAAAGATAAAATCGTTAATTTTATAGTTTACATTTAAAACTAAAAAGTTCTAGCAGGGTGTAGATGGCTTAAGTATCTGGGTTGATAAATGACAGCATTTTTCGTATTAATCTCGTCGAAAGCTGATGAACTCTGACTCTAAAATCAACGTTATCTTGAAAAATTAATGAGAGTTTTGAAAGTTGAATGCAGTCAGTGCCTTCTTAGTATTTAGTATCTTCGTGCATTATATATATAAAATTCGTATGATTTTTAATAATAGTAATAATTTAAAAAATTATTATTTAACCATACAGATATCTATGTAAAACAAAAACCCTCATGAGTGCTACAGAAATGAAAACACTGCGCGCTATCAAGGGAATAACCCTGAGAGACCAGGTACGCCTATACGAGAAGAATTCAAAATTCAAGATATCGTCCATTTGCAAGACAATGATGTCGATATTGGAGGGATCACGTAAGTAGGATACCAGCCAGTAGCTGGCCAAAATGGGCAAAAGTTGAGAAACCAGAAACGAGAAGATCACCTGGTCGATCACCAAAAAGATGGCACGAAAGCTGTACACTTGCGTCACAAGAGGCTTAAAAACAGATAAACCAAGACCTTGTCTTAAAAGAAGAAGATAATTTATTAGGATAATAGAGCCCAACTGAAAAGTCTAACTGCTTAAAACACATTTTTTTTTGCAAAATTCGATTTTATTCATGAACATAGTCTCCTTCAAAAGCGATACAATCAATCTAATGCTTTTCTAGCATTTCCATACCTTTCTTGTAGAAGGATTTGTCTTTAAAACAGGCCTCAGTTTCGGCGATAACTTCTTCATTGGAGCCAAATCTCTTTCCGGTGAGCATTTTTTTGAGGTCTGCCAATAGATAATAGTAGCTGGGGGCCAAGTCTGGAGAATACGGTGGATAAGGAAGCAATTCGAACTTCAATTCATACAATTTGGCCATCGTAACCATTGACTTGTGACACGGTGCATTGTCTTGATGAAAGAGCACTTTTTTCTTGTTCATTTGGGTCCGTTTATTTGCGATTTCTACCTTCAAACGCACCAATAACTTTAAATAATATTCGCTATTGATGGTTTCTCCCTTCTCAGCATAGTGGATGAAAATTATTCCATGCGCATCCCAGAATATAGAGGCCAAAACCTTCTCAGCCGTCTGTTGTGTCTTTGGTCGCTTCGGACGGCTTTCACCGGCTGCTGTCCACTCAGCTGACTGCCGATTTGATTCCGGTGTATAATGGTAAATCCATATTTCGTCCATTGTCACATATCGTATGAAAAAATCCTCTTTATTGCGCTTAAACAGTTTTAAACAGCTCTCAGAATCATCAACAGGTTGTTGTTTTTGGTTCACCGTGAGCAAACGCGGTACCTATTTCGAGCAGAGTTTTCTCATGCCCAAATGTTCATGGAAAATATAACCAACACGTTCTTTTGATATCTTCAGAGTGTGAGCTATCTCTTTACGGTTATTCAAAACAATTTTGTGGATTTTTTTGATGTTTTCTGGTGTAACTACCTCATTTGGGCGTCCAGAGCGTTCAGCATCATTTGTATCTGTACAACCCCGTTTAAATTCAGCATACCAGTGAGTGATTTTCCAGGGACAAAGTCCCCGTAACACTTATCAAGCCAATGCTTTGCTTGAATGGTATTTTTTCCCATCAAAAACAGTGTTTAATCAACACACGAAATTCGATTTTTTTCATTGTTTTGAAAATATCAAAAGTAGAGTCACTAAAACCACTGTAACTTTTAAACTAATCGTCGAAATGTCATGAAATTTTGACATGTATCGTTTGAAGGTTGGTACTTCCTAAAAACCATATGGATTTTTTAAAAAGGGCGACATCTATGTGTCAGATCAGAAACTTTTCAGCCTACGTGTTACATAATCATCTTAACTTTATTTTCTGTCTGAATATTACAACCTCCTCTTTAACCTGGTAATTACTGGTAGTATTTGTGGATAGTTTTTTTCCTCCGAATCATTTCTGATCAGAAATGACAAAATAAAACCTTTCTAATGTGGACAGGTAAAGAAGAAGTTGTGGTATTATGATAATATCATTTTGGTCTGTCAATTTGAGAAGCGGTTTCGTTTATTGTTGCTGTTTGTTTCTGTATCTAACAGCTGATTCTGATTAATAACATATTCCCTTAAATCCAGTAATATTTTTAATTCACGAATCTTTATTCTTGTTTTGTTTGTAAAAACGCTAAAAATGTACTTTCATAAAAAATGAACTGACGATTTGTTTTAAAATAAGTATGTAGGTAAAAATACAAGCTGAAAACAATGGCAACTAGCTAATCTCAGTTCATTCGGATGTAGAGGCTAAATGACGTTATTATTTTCCCAAATACTGTCAAAATATCAATCAATCTAAATATAGAATCATTATCAGACCGAGAGCAAAGTAGATGCCTGTTATATGATAATTTGAATTTTTTTTGGGTGGGAATATGAAAATATGAAGCTCTACGTATTTAATAAATTAAATATAAAATAAAAAAATTGTAAAGAGATTTATGCAGTGTTTCCCTTGCAACCATGCAGTTCTAAGATAAGCACTAAATTTGATTACCTCACACTAAAAAATAACTTAATACAATCCACTCTGGTGAAATATTATTTGGAAAGAAAGGAAATATTAATTCCTCAACTCCAAGAACCTTAAAAAGGACATATAAAGGGTGTTTTTTATAGAGGTATAAAACTTTAAGTTGGCAATACTTTTTTAACTGACGGCCATTTTGTCAGCTGTCAAGTGATTTATGTTTAGTTTGGTTTGGCATTTCAACATGAATAGACTGACGCCTGAACAACGCTTCCAAATTGTACAAATTTATTTTGAGAATCATGGTTCTGTTCGAAATACGTATCGCGCACTACGTCCATTTTACGGTCAACATAATCGTCCATCAGAGCAATTAATTCGATTAACTATGGAACGTTTTCACACCACGTTTACTCTAAATGATAATACGCATCCACAGAGACGTCGTACAGTGCGTACAGAAGAAGTAATTGCTGCTGTAGAGCGTAGCGTAGAGGAAGACCCGAATCAGTCTATCCGCCATCGTGCACAGGAATTGGATATGTGTCCATCCACTTTATGGAAGATTTTGCGGAAAGATCTTGGTTTGCGTGCTTACAAAATCCAACTCGTGCAACAATTGAAGCCACACGATCACCTAGCAAGGCGTAGATTCGGTGAATGGCCCAAAACAAGATTGCCGTTGATCCCGATTTTCATAAGCGAATTTTGTTTAGCGATGAAGCTCACTTTTGTTTGAATAGATACGTCAATAAACAAAACTGCCGTATTTGGAGTGATGATAATCCTCAAGTGTATGTTGAGACACCGTTACATCCAGAAAAACTGAGTGCTTGGTGTGCTTTATGGGCTGGTGGAATGCGCGATGCTGGTCAAAACGTTACAGTCAATGGTGACCGCTATAGAGCCATGATTACTGACTTTTTCGTTCATCAATTGAACAACCATGATATGCAGGAGCTGTGGTTTCAACAAGACGGCGCAACATGTCACACAGCTCGTGCCACAATTGATTTATTGAAGAAAACGTTTGGTAACCGCATAGTTTCACGTTTCGGACCCGTGAATTGGCCTCTAAGATCGTGCGATTTAATGCCGCTAGACTATTTTCTGTGGGGATATGTGAAGTCGCTAGTCTACGCCGATAAGCCCGAAACGATTGACCACTTGGAGGACAACATTCGCCGTGTTATTGCCGATATACGGCCACAAATGTTGGAAAAAGTCATCGAAAATTGGACCTCCAGATTAGACTACGTCCGAGCCAGCCGTGGCGGTAATATGCCAGAAGTCATATTTAAATTATAATGTCAGAAGATTATCTTTCGAATAAAGTAAATTTCATGTCAATTTAAAAAATTCATCTTTGTTTTATTCCATTTCAAAGTTCTATACCTCTATAAAAAACACCCTTTAGAACGATATATACTAAGCAACTCTTCTAACCTCCTCCCGAACATCTTTAAGCATTAACATTAAAAAGTTAGTAAAATATACGTCATTCACGACGTTTCAAATGAAAATATCTCTTGGCATGTCAAGACGGACTTACGTGGTATATAGGAATAAGGTCGTAGTGTAGTTGAGCGACTCCTGTCGTAAAATAAACAAACATGTAAACATCACATACCACTAACACTATTGTAACACAACGCTCCTGAAATATCTGGGAACTTAGGTTGAGTTTTAGTTTATAATTCGATTAGGTAGGTTAAGGTAGCTTAGATCTAATCAGTAGAAACTAACCCTAAAGTTAAAAACATGTAAACCTAGACAAAGAAAAATAGCGCGCTGTGGGTATACCAGCCACTCCGGCTGGAGAGCCCCACATAACTGAAGCACTGTGGGGCACCCTTAAGATAACGCAGACTGCTTCAGTATCGATAAGGCGGATTTCTCCCTGTAAAAAAAAACTCTTGACATGAACATATTGCATACATAGCCAAAAGAGCTTGTCAAATGCTGGGAATATTATTTCGAAATAAAAGCTTTACACTCCACAACATCTGTTAATTCTGTACAAAGCACAAATTCGGCCAACGATAAGTCTCTGCATTTGTTGATTCTATTCAGAAGAGAGCTGTTCATTTGATTGGAGACCTACAACTCTCGAGTAATCTGGATTCCTTGGAACATCGAAGCATGGTTGGCGACTTAAGTCTATCCTACAAATATTTTCAGGGAAAGGAAAAAAGGCTTAATTCCTTCCAGAGTGGGGTATGCTGCGAATACACGTCGCGCTAATACTTCACATTCGTATGAGGTTAAGTTCCTCGTCTCTTTTTAAGCATTCTTTTATATGGAAAACTTTATGATTTACCCAGGACTGTATTTTGTACCGAACACAATTTACAAAGATTCAAGATACACAGGAATCGTTTTTTCCGCACACACGTTGCTCCTGTAGCAGTTTAAGGATTCCCCTGCAGCACGTGTGCTGTGACCATAAAAAAAGAAAAACTATTGTGGTTTTTTCCCAAAATATTACTTGTAATGTATAAGATTCCTACTAAAGATCGTTTTTGAAAATATTTATATTGTTATAGAAGAATGCACATTTTTATGAGAATTTTTTATTTATACTTTCTGTTTATTTGTGTTTATCTTCAGTGATATACATCTTTTTCAAAAACGAACTACACTCATCGTTAGACAGTTAAGGAGGTTTAGGTGGGATAGTCCCAACCAAAAGATTTGAATGTTGTCATTTAGAAATGCTTTGTATTAAATAATTAAAATTTTTTATAAGACTAACGATGGTTATTATTATGATAATAAATTCTTTATCGAAAAATTTTAAGTCTTATATATTGTTTATTTAATTTTATTAAATAATTTAACATGAATGGATTAACTTTTGGATGTTTTGTACAAATTTATAGAAAATAGAAAAAAAAAATGGAAAATAAAAATTAATTATATTTTATATATTTTAAAAAATTATCAAATAATATGAAAAGAATAAAAAAAATATTTTAATAGTTAAAAAATAGGTAATTAATAAAAAATGATAATTAAAAATCTTAAAATTCCGGTGTCTCGAAGCGGCAACGATGTAAAGTAATTTACTGTTGGCTCTACTGATATACTTGTATATAGATATATTGAATTTTGTGGTTATAGTGATCAGCTGTTGTAAACAAGTAAAAAAAAAATGGATAATAATAAAAAATCAACAAATATTGATAAAAATGGTAAAAAATGTGGAAGCGCAACTGTATTACTGAGGCTGAGTACAATCAAAGATTAAGCCAACAAAGTGTTGGTAAACGGAACAGATCAAGTATCTTCTAACCTCTGTGACAGTGGTCGTCGAATTGTTGACATGCGATCAAACTTAAAATGTTCTTCATGTAATGAAACACTTTCATTATGTTATATTACTAATGCTGTGGTCTAGCATCATTGCTAACCATAAAGTGTGATAAATGTCTAACGTACAACAGAGTATCAGCAGACAGTACATATATATCGAAAGACAATAAGGAACATTATAATGTTAACACTAAAGCTGCAATAGGTAACTGTAAGTTAAACAAGTAAATTAGTTATATAATTAAAACAAATGCTTTAAATTATTTATTTTTATTTTACTTCTAAAAACTAATACCCATTGCAAATCTATTATTAGTTAAACTTAATATTATTTACTTGCACCATATGTTTTGATTATATAAACTTATACTATACAATTTAAAATATTTAAATTTCCCGCCATTACTACTAAATGCAACGGTGCCGCTATTTCAGAGATAAAAGGTAAATCATTCACAAGTACCTCTAATAATTGTTATTTTTCATAAAGTTAAAGCTTTCTAATTAAATTTGAAATATTTTTAAAATAATCGCGAAATTTCAATGTGTAACATAGTTAAATTTCCTATTGATGGCATTTTTTTTCATTTGTTATAACAAAAAATGTGTCAGTTTTTATATCAAATTGACGTATTCTCCATAAGACTATATGTATTGTTAATTTCGATTTTTATTTAAATAAGTTTCCTAAAGACCTTAAATTTTTCATAGAAAATTTTTAAACTAATTAATCAATTAGCCTCATCAGAGCCATGGAGTGCTGACAGTTAAATTTTGACTCAAGGAATTGGAAGTGAAATTTTTTTTTTACTTGGTCATCGAGTGGAGTATCAAATGAAAGCTTGCGAAAAATCGCTATCCCCCCCCCCCTTATCTCAAAAAGTACTGATTAAAAAATTTTGAAAAAATTATGAAATATTCTTCACAGGGTGTAGATTGAACGAAAATTATCACGAGTGCATTTACCTTTAATAAGTTATCTGGTATTTTTTAACGTCATAAGGTTTTAAGTAAAGATCGGAAAAAAAACTTTGGTGAAAGTTCATTTGGGACGTGTTTTGTGAAGTCATTGATCATTTTATACCTCTGTAACAATTTTTTTAGTTTAAAAAGCAATCAACGTACGGAACACTGATTGCGCAAGTCCAACTTGCACTTGACAGGCCATTTATTTATTACTTTAATATGTAGGTTTTAATTGCCCCAAATATCTGCCATATTCTTAAGGATAAACAATAATAAAATGTTTTTTCTAAATTCTTAGACAATTATAGTATTTAAAGAAAGTATTTAAAATATTTTTTTATTATTAAAGGAATTTCTTTGGTTACGTCTTCATTTGTACAGAATTTATGACGCGAGCAATAGCTTGTTCTCTAATCATTTTTAAGCATTGATGGTTTTTTCACATTGTTTTTTATTATTCTCATTTAATTAGGAAATTGTTGTTTATTCTTATCATAAATTTTGAAATTATTGATTATACGATGTTTGCCGTATTAAAGTAAAACTTTATTTGCTTAAATAATGAAATCCTTATACTAATTATTACGAATTAGATAAAGAATGGAATTTTTTTGCTTGTTTTTATAGAAACCAGGGTTCAAGTATTTTTTTTATTTATACTTATTTTTAAAGTTAGCGTACATACTTTTACAAGGTTTAGTAATCTGCTGTTCATATACACTGGTGAGCAAAAAAAATCGACTCAAATGATTTTACTTCATTTAACATCGATCATTGAATTTAATTTTCAAAAAAAAACAGTATTATTTTTGGCATCATTAGAATGCTAATTTTCTACTTTTTCCAATAATATCAAAAACATTTGGATTTCCAAAAAGTTTTACTGATTAAAACGGTTTTACTCTATAGAACCGTTTTTGCTCGCTTAGCAACGTACTCGTTGCGCGATATTCATCCCTATAAAAATACATGCAGCTTCATTTTCTTATTATTCCTTCATCGGAACTTGAACCGTCAACATCTCTGCTATACCTGCTCACTATTTAGTCATTGCCCTATTGCAAGAAGGGCGTAGCCAACGTGTAGTCGCTGCACAACTGAGCCACTCAGCTATCTCCTGAGCATACAGACTTTACCAAGAGAGTGGCGACTTGATACGGAGACTAGGATGAGCAAGAAGAAGGTGTACCTCGGAGCGAGACGACCGCTTCATTGTCAACACAACTCTAAGAAATCGTCACTTGACCGGCGTTGACGTCCAGCAAGAACTCCAACATGTTCGGGGTTGGGCTGTCAGTCATTGGTCAGTCAGAAGAAGAATTAAAGAAGCTAACCTAACTCCGAAGAGACCAGCTAACGGACCCAAATTGACAGCAACCCATCGACAAGCACGATTCAGATTTGCTCGAGAACATGTCGACTGGACCTTAGAGCAATGGTGCTCCGTTTTATTCTCCGCCGAGTCTTGAATGTGCCTACATGGCAATGATGGAAGAAGACGAGTCTATAGGAGGCCTAGGAAATGCTGTGCGCAGTGCTGCATTACCGAAACGGTCGCCTACGAATCTCACTGGATACGAAAACAGATTTGGTTTTTCTGACTGATGGGACTAGTAGGGGTGGATTAACTGCTCACCGGTACATCGAGGAAATTCTGCAGGAACACATCGTTCCTTACGCTGGGTTTGTTGGCGATAGCTTGGTGCTAATGCACGACAATGCGAGGCCATATGCTGCTGCATCGGTGCGGCAATACCTAGCAAAAGCGGGAATACACATATTAGACTGGCCTGCACGGAGTTCTGACCGGAGCACTTGTGGAATGAGTTCAAAAGAAGGGTTCGAGCCAGAAATCTAGCCCCTGCATCGCTGGGGACTTAAAGGTTGCGTTGGCGGAAAAGTGGGAAAGAATTCTACAAACGGTGAAAAAGCTCACCCGCTCCATGAAAAACCGGCTGGGAGCAGTAATAAGGGCTAGGGGGGAAAGCAATACAAAATATTGATTTTGGTTTTTATCAATAAATTTAATTGTTAAACTTAAAATTTGTTTAATTTTCGTTCCTCTTACCCCTACTTTCAATCCTTGTTTTCCTTGTTTCCCCTTTAAATCATTTTAATCAGTAAAAAGCATGAGATATGCTCTGGAATTTGGTATCATTAGAAAGAGAATAGAATGGGCTTTCAAATGATACTAAAATCCGTAAAAATTTATGAACACTAAATTCTAGGATGCGTGTTAAATGAAGTTTGAGTCGATTTTTTTGCTCACCAGTGTATATCAAATTAAATTTAAAAGATTCAAAAATTGAATCACTTAAATTGATGATTTAAGAGGAACGAGGCAGTAGCCCTGCTACTTTAGTTAAAAACAATATTCAAATTTTACTGGCATTAGGCAAAAACTGTGTCGCACAAAGTACCTGTACCTGATTCACTGCTTGTCAGTCACTAAGTTTCCTCACAGCTGCTGAGCCGCATTCTCAATGTTGCAAAGACTATGCAACCGTTGGATAGACACCAGAGGACCAGATATTTTTTATACCTTAATTTTAGGTGAAATCATAGCGATTTCTACCTTAATAACAGAAGCAAAATGTTTTCTTTTAAATGTCACATTCTTAATATATTTGAGTTTCACGTTTATTAACGAACTGACTTAGTTCAATATTTTATTCCGAAGAGTTTGGACCGAAAAGAGGCACAGCTGTTTGGGTATTACGCGTCAACTATGCGCATCATTGTCGTTCAGCAAAGATCCTACCTATCTGAAAACTAAAATTGTTTAAATTTTCAAAACCTGTTATATTAGAAATTCTTTATTTTTATCTTTACTTGTCTTGCTAAGGGGGATAATCTATTCATGAAGAAATCCCATTACGAGTTTTTTACATTCTTTACGTTTCAGGCCTCATAGATCACGAAAAACATAATTTACAATTTCCATAGGTCTATCTGTCTGTCGGTCGGTCTGGTTATCGATTTGTTAGCACGATAACTTGCAAATGACAAAAGATATAAATTTCAAATTTGGTACAAATATAATATTTTAAGTAGGGATGCAACCTGTAATTTTTTCGGCTATATCGCTATGGCGAAACAGGGTAAAGGGAGTGAGATCAATTTTCTATAATTTAAATGATATATTTTTATTAGAAAATGAAAAATTGTAATTTATATTATTTATAATCAAGCATAATGGTGCATAAATAGGTGAAAAGGACGTAGATAGAATATTTTGAATATATCTAATTATATGTCCTTCTCAGGGCTCTTGGAATAGAGGAAACTGAAAATTATGAAATTTTTTCATTATCTGAACACACATAACTTTTGAAGGGTTGTGAATATAGAGTACTCTAAAAAATAATATTGACTTAACAACTTGGATTTGTCAATTTTGTTGGTTTAGTCTTTGTAAAGCATTATCAACATAGTTTTTATAAGAAAAAAGCGCGTAAAGAACGTTGAACCTATTTCTATTAGTCTGTCAACATTCCCCATTTCCGTTTCTATTTTCGCAGCTGTTTGTACTTTTTGTATAAACGTTGCCATTTTGCTGGCGTAGACGGACGTGCGAAACCTATTAAAAAGTCACCCCCAATGTTTTATTAGTCCATATGACGCAAACACCAACGCCCAAAACGCACATTAAAAAACGTAGAAATAACTGAAATTAATACCCCGGTGAGTAGCACGGTTTTGGGGTGCATAGTTTTTGCTTTCGTGCAAACAAAAACTGAAAAAAGAATGATACTTTAAAAAGGCAAATAACAATAACTTATAAGGTGTTTACAATGTCATAAAATATCCAGCTCCGATTGAAAAAGTACAAATGTACATATTATAAGAGTAATTTATAAATATCTTTCTAACTTTAAAATTTAGAGTCCAGTAGAGGTCACCGATTTAGAGTCATATCTTAATATTAAGGAAGCACATAAATAAGCATACTGCTTCTGAACTCGAGCAGTCGAAGGAAACACCAGCCAAACTCCTCAAAATATCGCTTTTACAGATATCTTATTACTATTACTTATTCTTTCTACTTTTCTATTTTATATTTTATTTCTAATACCAATTTAGTACCAAATCTCCCTTTTAGTGTCAGAAACTACATAAAATTTTCTTGCCGTAAAAACCAAAGCAACAGTTTTTTCTGAAAAAGTTAACGTTACCGTACACCGCATTTCATGACACTCCATTCGACTACCATCGTAACTTACCTTGGTGAGCGTTAACTTTGGGATAATCATTTGGCATGCATACCAAGGAAAATTTCTCGAAAGTTAGGAATTATTTTATACTAGAAATCTATATCTACTCTACAATCGATTATAATTCTATCTAAAGCTCAAATTCGACCACCGATGGAATTCTGCTCCCATGTTTGGTCCTAAGCTCTCAGACATATTCTGTATTTGTTAGATTATAATTAGAAAAGAACTATTTGCTTGATTTGAGACCCATAACTTACTAGAAACTTTAAACAGTTGGTGAATTGAGTCTATTCTATAAATAATTTCAAGGAAAATCTTCGATGGATGTAGCTGCTTGATTCCTTTTAGAGCTGTGCGTACTAGAAATACGCGTTGCACTACGTGTCACAT
This sequence comes from Pachyrhynchus sulphureomaculatus, assembly GCA_019049505.1. Taxonomy (NCBI): domain Eukaryota; kingdom Metazoa; phylum Arthropoda; class Insecta; order Coleoptera; family Curculionidae; genus Pachyrhynchus; species Pachyrhynchus sulphureomaculatus. The sequence continues at coordinate 131,689,791 of CM032449.1, read as the reverse complement.
CCTTATGAGGTTCGACTGTCTCTCCTCGTTATACTATCTTCATAAATTCTTTTATATAGAGAACTTCATCTTTTTGAAAAAAAAACTACCAATGTTTATGATTCCCGCCTAATACGATCTGCCTATATTCAAGACGAACGTCAATCGATTCTTTCGATCTTATAGCGATTTACAGATTTTCCTGCAGCGCATGTGCTGGCCTCATAACAAAAATGGGTTCTAAGGCTTAGGCCGCACTACGGCTAAACCGCCGTGGTTATTAACCGCGTGATCTTGTGATTCAAGAAAACTAATACAAGCGGCCGCATTTGCGGTTTTTTTTTTCCCGCGACTGATTTTAAAACCGTGAAATGTTACAAAATAGCTCGCGGGTAAAAACCGCGCTACAATTTGTAACCCATAAAACTTAGTTGACGCGCACGCACTACGGGTTAACCGCTGGCGGTTTTTCGGGCCAGTATTCGGCGTCGCGCCATTTCAACTATGTCGTCGACCGAGTCTGAGCCTGTTTCAAACGAGCCAGAGTATGAAAGTTTATCCTAAAGAATCATAGTCGAAGTGCAGAAAAGACCAGCCTTATACGACACTACTTTGCGTCAGTATAGTGATAGAAATGCGAAAAATAAACTTTGGGAGGAAGTTTATCAACACGTAGTAAACAATTGGATGACACTGTCGGAGACTCAGAAAAGAAATAAAGGTAAGTTTATGTTATGGAAAGTTTTTATTCATTACAAAGCAAAACTCAAACATTTTAAGTCGCACCCTTACAAAGAAAGTGACCTAATACGAAATTTGGATGTTTTGAGTTAATCGTGAAAATCGTGTTTTTGGCATTAAGTAGACTTTCGTTTTGAGGGTGCGATATTTTTTTAAATACTTTCATATTGCCAACTTAATGCACCAGCAGGAGATGTAGAATAATCAGCAAATAAATTTCTTATATCCATAACGTTACTACTAGAACGGGCACGGATTGAAGGAATGAGCTGTAGCACTGAAACTTGAGATGCTGTGATTAAGCTGTTTGCCATCATGTTGTCTTACAAAGTTGTCCAATATGCAACAAACTTTAATAATGTGGTCGCAAAAATCTAATTTCACGTCTAATGGTCTATGCAAAATACGCCATTTATTTGCCATAATTCCAAATGCACATTCAACAGTCTTTCTGGCATAGGATAATCTATAGTTATAAACTCTTTCTTTTATGGATAAATTTCTGTTTGGATATGGCCTGATTAAGTGTTCCGTAAGGGGGAAAGCTTCAACGCCTACGAAAACAAATGCCAGTGGGCCGACTTCCTCATAATCGAGTAATGTTGCAGGTTCTGGTAAATGCAGTTGGTTGTTCAAAAATCTTTTGCCAAAAGTTTTTGAATACGCTAGAGTCACCATTCGATCCATATGCTCCAACATCTATATCAGTAAAGCAATAGTCTGCATCAGCAATAGCTAATAATATTAAAGAATAAAACTTTTTGTAACTGAAGGCTTCTGAACCAGTATTTTCTGGCCTTTCTATTCTTATTTGTTTTCCATCTATGGAACCAACGGAATTAGAAAAATGTGTTCTTTCAAAATAAGAATTTGCTATATTTATCCAATCTTCTTCTGTTTTTTCAGGCATATATGTAGGCTGCAAATATATCCACAAATACTTGCATGTGTGTTCAATTATTTCACTTAGAGTTGTTGTGCCAATCAAATATTCAAAATACAGAGATTTCATACTATTTCCACTCGCAAGATACCTGAAAAAAACATACGTCTATTAATATATTATTATTTTTGTTACAGGCAGTACAATACAAAAGAAATGGAAGAATATGCGCGACAGTTTTGCTAAAGAATTAGCTATGCAACGTGGTAAATCTGGTCAAGGTGCTATAAAAAAGAAAAAGTATATTCATTTTGATTCTCTGTTGTTTTTAGTTCCATCTTTACAAAAAAGGGAGACCAACAGCAATATAACGTCTCCTTTACAAGATTATCCTGATATAACATAACTGAAAACCTTCTACCAACGGATAATAATCGAACCCCATCCCGTAAGAAGGCTTCCAAAACCCAAAGTAACAATGATGATTATGAACAAATATTGTTAGATTTTTTGAATACAAAGCAAAATACTTGTGAATATGACGAAGACATAAACTTTTCACAAATGATTGTACCAATGTTACGCAAACCTAATGATGATCAGAAATATTTTGCTAAGATAGAGATTATGAATATTTTGCAAAAAGCCAAATCTTTCTATCAGTTCACACCACCAATTTATGGTGAAGGATCAAGATCACATGTGCCATTTACGCAAACGCCGTCTCCGCAATCATATGATACATATACCCTTTCTCCATCTCCCATCATGCCAATACAGTCACCAGTTTCACCACCAGTGCCTACTACACCTTCAGTAACTAAGAACCTACAGATCATCCGTCAAGATATAATATCGACTGGGCAACAAACAGGTGCACTGTTTGTTAAAGGACCTGCAAAACAAACTATATATTTGCCGCTTAATAGTTCTGCTCCATCAACATCACAAGCACTCATGAATCCTCTTCAAGAACTCGATCAGCCACAACTACTACAATATGTACAAATTAATGAACAAGAACCTACAGCTCCCAACTGTCTATCGCAATTTCAAGAACAATAATCTTATTATATTTTTTGAACAATAAAAATACCTATAAAGTACAATATATCTATTTTTCTTACTTACCTCAAAGTAACAGACAGGCGCTCCTCTGGTGAAATACATTTGCGAAATTTTGTATCCATGAAGGTGATGTATGGACGCACAATTTGCAAAATTTTATCGAAGCTACTGACATCCGCTAGTAATTGAAAAATTTCTCAGGTTGTTTTCTTAAATCTTGATATTTCTTATGAAAGAAACCCTTCTTAAATCTACGGCTAGTCAGTGGATGGACCCAATATTTGCGAAATTTGTGTTGGCGTCTTCTTTTTCTATTTCTTAATATTAGAGCAACAACACATACTGCTCTCTTGAAATCCATCTTCAAACTGTAAAAATCGCGGCCAGTTTCGCGGTTTTTTAACCGTAATGTGTGCGTCTCGAGCGGTTTCGCGGTATAGCGGTTAACCGCTTGCTGGAAAAAAACGTAGTGCGGCCTAAGCCTAATGCTGGCGGCAATTACCATACCAGTCGCCACATTACAAAATCGACTTACTTTATGAACGTTTGTAGTTCATCATTAAATGTCAAATACTTAACATATATAGAGTTTGAAAACTTGTATATGTATATGTATGTACATCTCATATTTAAGGCTTTACCTAGGGAGTTAAAAATTTTGAAATCTCACCTTGCAGAAACCTTAATAGCTTGACTGGTAACTTGCTTATAACACTTTTTTTTTAATATATTAAACACAGGTTTTAAATTAACGTCACTGCTATATTTTACTGAAAATAAAAATAGGCATTAAACTTGCTTATTCATGTCATGGTTTCTAAGGTAATAAAGATTTTAAAATAATCTTGATCAAGAATCATGTAGGAATTTTACAAATTGATTATTTAGTTCTAGAAGCCACAGTCAAGGAAGAAAAAAAATGTTCTTGACTGCAAGATATTCTCTGCAGATTATATAAGACTTACAAACAGCAGGTCATTTTTTTAAAGGAAACGTCATCCTATATTAAAAAAAGTTTATTTTTATAATATAATAGAAATTTTGCAGGAATAATAAGTAGACTACTTAGCAATCACGCACTCCTTAACTTATATGAAAAGGTTCAGCCTACAGGAGAGTGTCAATTGCAACGGTGAAGAAATAGAAGATATGCAACATTGTATTTTAGACTGTAGTTTAAAATGGAACTTTTTAGAAATATTAAAAATCATGCATAGCTACCGATAAATCCACCTCCTTTGCGAAGTTTAAATAATATGAAAAGTTGTCGAATTATTTGTCACCACGTAATAGACTTTAATTCTAGAATTATAAAGAATTTAAAAACAAGACAAAAAAAATAAAAACTTAAAGAAATACACTATATATATATATATATATATATATATATATATATATATATATATATATATATATATATATATATTAGTATATATATATATATATATATATATATATATATATATATATATATATATATATATATTTATATATATTTATATATATATATATATATATATATATATATATATATATATATATATATATATATATATATTCCCTAATGTATTTTTGTAAATAATTAGAAAGGGAGAGATAAAACTGGCTAAATGAAAAGAAAATAACCGGTCAAGTGCAAGTTGAACTTGCACAATTAGTGTTCCGTACGTTGATTGTTTTTAAAATAAAAAATTTTGTTAGGGTGGTATAAAATGATCAGTGACTTCACAAAAACACACCCCAAATTAGTTTTCAACAAAGTTTGTTTCCAATCTTTACTGAAAACTGGTGACCTTGAAATTTTGTTTTTTTTTTCTATACCAGATAAATTATTAAAGGTAATGATAATTTTCGTTCAATCTATACCCCGTGGAAAATATTCCAGGATTTTTTCAAAATTTTTGATCAGTACTTTTCGAGATAAGGTAGGGGACAGCGATTTTTCACGATTTTTTAAAAGTAATACAAAGAAAAGTGTGCGCAAGTATTACATTATATATATATTTTTTTACTCGTGTTTTCACAAGCTTTCATTTGACACCACACTCGATGACCTAGTAAAAAAAAATTTTTTTTCACTTTCGATTTTACCCCTCAAAACGAATCCCTTAAGTCAAAATTTATGTTACGGCGATATAAAATGATCAGTGACTTCACAAAACACACCCCAAATAAGTTTTCAACAAAGTTTATTTCCAGTCTTTGCTAAAAATTGATGACCTTGAAATTTCTGTTTTTTTTTTATATACCAGATAAATTATTACAGGTAATACACTCGTGGTAATTTTCGTTCAATCTACACCCCGTGGAGAATATATTCCAGAATTTTTTCAAAATTTTTTGATAAGTACTTTCCGAGATAAGGACAGAGATTTTTCGCGATTTTTTTAAAATAATACAAAGAAAAGTGCGCGCAAGTATTATATTATATATATTTTTTACTCGTGTTTTCACAAGCTTTCATATGACACCACACTCGATTACCTAGTAAAAAAAATTTTTTTTTCACTTCCGATTTCACCCCTCAAAAACTAACCCCTTAAGTCAAAATTTAACTTTCAAAACTACATGGCTCTGATGAGGCCATCAATTGCTATATTACTACCAAATTTCAACTTTCTATGACAAATAGTTTCGGAGAAAAATCGGGTGTGACAGACGGACAGACGGACAGACGGACAGACGGACAGACGGACAGATGGACAGACGGACAGACGGACAGACGGACATACGGACAGACGGACATACGGACAGACGGACAGACGGACAGACGGACAGACGGACAGACGGACAGACGGACAGACGGACAGACGGACAGACGGGCAGACGGACAGACAGACGGACAGACACCGAAGTGATCTTATAAGTGTTCCGTACGGAACACTAAAAAGGGATCACTAAAAAGTTTGTAAATATAATTTAGGCTTATACAAAATCGTCTTACGCCCAACATATACTCCCAACTTCTTTTTGGCTACACCGCATATACTTAGTAATGTTTAGTATTCTCTAAAAAGTTCCTATCATATGGGATAATTTTTAGTGTTCCGTACGGAACACTTAGAAGATCACTTCGGTGTCTGTCTGTCTGTCTGTCTGTCTGTCTGTCTGTCTGTCTGTCTGTCACACCCGATTTTCTCCGAAACTATTTGACATAGAAAGGTGAAATTTGGCAATAATATAGGAATTGATGGCCTCATCAGAGCCATGTAGTTTCGAGAATTAAATTTTGACTTAAGGGGTTAGTTTTGGGGGGTGAAGTCGGAAGTGAAAAAAAATTTTTTTACTAGGTCTTCGAGTGTGGTGTCAAAAGAAAGCTTGTGAAAACACGAGTAAAAAATATATATATAATATTATACTTGCGCGCACTTTTCTTTGTATTATTTTTAAAAATTCGCGAAAAATCGCTGTCCCGGGCCTTATCTCGAAAAGTACTTGTCAAAAAATTTCGAAAAAAATTCTGGAATATTCTCCACGGGGTGTAGATTGAACGAAAATTATCACGAGTGCATTACCTTTAATAATTTATATGGTATATAAAAAAAACAAAAAAATTTCAAGGTCATCAGATTTCAGTAAAGATTGGAAACAAACTTTGTTGAAAAACTCATTTGAGGTGTTTTTGTGAAGTCACTGATCATTTTATACCACCGTAACATAAATTTTGACTTAAGAGGTGAAATCGGAAGTGAAAAAAAAAATTTTTTACTAGGTCATCGAGTGTGGTGTCAAATGAAAGCTTGTGAAAACACGAGTAAAAAATATATATATAATGTAATACTTGCGCACACTTTTCTTCGTATTACTTTTAAAAAAATCGCTGTCCCCTACTTTATCTCGAAAAGGACTGATCAAAAAATTTTGAAAAAATTTTGGAATATTCTCCACGGGGTATAGATTGAACGAAAATTATCACCTTTAATAATTTATTTGGTATATATAAAAAAAAAACAAAATTTCAAGGTCACCAGTTTTCAGTAAAGATTGGAAACAAACTTTGTTGAAAACTCATTTGGGGTGTGTTTTTGTGAAGTCACTGATCATTTTATACCACCCTAACAAAAAATTTTATTTTAAAAACAATCAACGTACGGAACACTAATTCTGCAAGTTCAACTTGCACTTGACCGGTTTTTTTATTAAGGGTTTTATGTGAAATTAGTATTAGCTTCTGCTTCCATAAAGATAGAAAATTACTTTCTTAACACGTAGGCTGAAAGCACTTTTTTCTTGTTCATTTGGGGCCGTTTCTCTGCGATTTCTGCCTTCAAACGCATCAATAACTTTATATAATATTCGCTATTAATGGTTTTTCCCTTCTCAACATAGTCAATGGAAATTATTCCATGCGCATCCCAAAATCAGTTACTTCACCAAAACACACCCCAAATGAGTTTTCAACAAAGTTTGTTTCCAATCTTTACTGAAAACTGATGACCTTGAAATTTTTGTTTTTTTTTATATACCAGATAAATTATTAAAGGTAATGCACTCGTGATAATTTTCGTTCAATCTACACCCCGTGGAGAATATTCCCGAATTTTTTCAATACAGCGATTTTTCGCGATTTTTTTAAAAATAATACCAAGAAAAGTGCGCGCAAGTATTAAATTATATATATATATATATATATATATATATATATATATATATATATATATATATATATATATATATATATATACATATATAAATATATATATATATATATATATATATATATATATATATATATATATATATATATATATATATATATTTTACTCGTGTTTTCACAAACTTTCATTTGACACCACACTCGATGATCTAGTAAAAAAAAATTTTTTTTTTCACTTCCGATTTCACCCCCCAAAACCCCTTAAGTCAAAATTTAACTTTTAAAACCAGATGGCTCTGATGAGGCCATCAATTCCTATATTACTACCAAATTTCCATTTTCTATGACAAATAGTTTCGGAGAAAATCGGGTTTGATCGACAGACGGGCAGACAGACGGCCAGACAGGCGGACAGATGGACAGACACCGAAGCCACCTTCTAAGTGTTCCATACGGAACACTAAAAAGATTCCTGCATGATTAAAAGTTTTTGGAAGACACTCTATATTATATTTTATTTATTTTAAGGTACATAATTTATCTTTTATGTTTGTTCATACTTTACAAAAATGATTTAATTCACTGTACAGTTAAAACAAAAATATAAATGTAACAGAAACTCGTAATATGATCCATGTTGTCTGAAGTTCGTTTTACGACAGAACCCGCATTTTTTGTACGAATTTCTTAAATTACAGAGACCCACGCATGGGTGGAACCGTAAACCGTATGTTGACACATTCGGTTTTCGACGTAAAATATATAGGGTAGGAGTTTCAGTTTTTGCCCGATGACATATTTGCTGTGTGAAAACGATACTAATGAAGACTTATTTTAGATGCTAGACATCCACCACAGTGTACATATTTTAATGTGAATTTACATTATACATTCGCACTTATTTTTAATTATGATTTTACTATGTTGTTATGAAATACTGTTGCCACCAATATCGTTTAGCAATTTTGACATTGCCAGCTTTAATATTAATTATTACCATTAATTACTATTTGTTCGTTGTAGAATTTAAATGCTGACTGATAAGTTTGTAATTATGATTTGCTTGTTGCAAACCTGATTCGTTTAAGAAAACATACGATTGGTATGTAAATGTTAACATTTGATAAAGCGAATTGGGAATCCTTCGATCCGGTGCGATAGCCCTTTTTCGTCATTTTAGGATTCCATGTCGTAGCAAATAAACTTTGGCATTTTAAGAAAAAATAACCAGTCAAGTGCAAGTGGAAGTTCCACAATTAGTGTTCCGTATGTTGATTGTTTTTAAAATAAAAAATTTTTGTTACAGTGGTATAAAATGATCAGTGACTTCACAAAACACACCCCAAATGATTTTTCAATAAAGTTTGTTTCCAGTCTTTACTGAAAACTGATGACCTTAAAATTTTTGTTTTTTTTTTTATATACCGGATAAATTATTAAAGATAATGCATTTGTGATAATTTTCGTTCAATCTACACCCCGTGGAGAATATCCCAGAATTTTTTCAAAATTTTTTAATCAGTACTTTTCGAGATAAGACAGTGATTTTTCTCGATTTTTTTAAAATATAACAAAGAAAAGTGTGCGCAAGTATTACATTATATATATATATATATATATATATATATATATATATATATATATATATATATATATATATATATATATTATATATATATGTTACACCCATGTTTTTCACAAGCTTTGATTTGACACCACACTCGATGACCGAATAAAAAAAAAATTTTTTTCACTTCCAATTTCACCCCCCAAAACTAACCTCTTAAGTCAAAATTTAACTTTCAAAACTATACGGTTCTAATAAAGTCATCAATTTCTATATTATTACTAAATTTCAACTTTCTATGACAAATAGTTTCGGAGAAAATCGAGTGAGACAGACACACAGACAGACGGACAGACATCGAAGTCATTTTATAAGTGTTCCGTACGGAACACTAAAAACTTGAGAAGAAATTTTAAGACTAAATTATTTATCTGATCCTACTTAATGAAGAGGTAAAAATTCTTCAGTTGCCTTCCGAGACTGGACTTTTTGTTAATAACTTCGAAAATATTCAGTTATTAAAAAGTACTTACGAAATAAAGATTTCATTTAAATGCTTTTCTGTCTTAACTAGAGGATAAGAAATATAGTTAAAAATACAAATTAGTGGTGTGCATTGACAGAATACAACCCCAATACGTTCTCTCTGTGGTATGCAACCAAAAGAACAAATCATAGATGCCAAAGTCCCATCAGGCATTATACGGTGTGATACCGCCACATCGGCTAGACTACGTGAAGTTGTTGTTGCGCGTTAAATTTTAATCCAAGGCATGACAGATTTTTGGCTAAACTATGCTCATTTGTTATGTCAGAAAGTTTGTGTTTATCGCTGTCGAGTTCTTTAGAGATCGGTCTTTACAAGTTAATTTATTTCATATCGACGCCGATGTGATTACACTGTCACCCAATTCCTTTCCTCTTTGTATTAATGACTTGCCATCCAATTTATAGCTCTGCAAAACGTATTTTTCAATTTCTCTTGATCACTCTAGCACCGGCTACCCATGCAAATACCAGCAGACAACAGGAAATTACATAACATAACAAAAATCTGGAAAAAAATCTGTCTCGAGAGAAAGTTACGAAGTATACAATAGTAAGTGATTTATTTTGCAGCCACCGTCACCCTTGGAGTTTAAGTGTAATTTATAAATTCCCATTTCTTGTTGCTAACACTTGGTTCGATAGAAGATATAAAGAAGTTCTTGCTTTTCAACATGTTGTCTATCGACAATGGCGTAAAAAACCGTAACGTCGTTTTTAATGCTCAAAAGAGATGCAAACATTCATAAATCAGGTAATTAAAAAACAACTTCTTACCTGCCCCAAGAGTTAAAAATCATCTTTTTATGCGTTATCAACTATACTACACAACAATTATACAGTCAGACAACACTACTGCAACAGTATCTGTTTAGAAGGCCAAAGTTGTAGGGCCATGTTGCTAGGGAGCTATCCTTTTGTGGCAGCTTCTTTTTACAGAAAACTACTTGTGCGAGACAGCAGCTTATACGTCGTGAAAAGTGAGTTCCAGCTATCAAAAAAAAACGGTCAAGTGCAAGTTGGACTTGCGCAATTGGTATTTAATATGGTGATTGCCTTTAAAATAAAAATCCTTGTTACAGAGGTATAAAAAGACCAGTGACTTCACAAAACACACCCCAAATGAGTTTTCAGTAATGTATAATAGTTATAGCATCTTAGCTACCTAATAGCCAATAAATCAGTCTAGCTCAATCTAGAATCTAGTAATAAAAGTTTAAAACAAATATTTACTACCTAAATATTTGTTTAATTATAAACAAGTAAAATAAAATTATTTTGCCTCTAGAGGAGCGACGCGCGGTACTGAAAATATATTAACCTCCACCATACTGTCGTGAAATATAGTTAGTGTTTTTTTATATACTAGATAAATTATCAAACGTAATGCACTCGTGATATTTTTCGCTCATTTTACACTTTATTTTTCACAAAATGTTTTGATTAGTACTATTCGAGATAGGGTGGGGGACAGATTTTTGAACTAATGTTTTCACAAGCTTTCATTTGACACCCCACTCGATAACCTGGTAATTTTTTTTTAACTTCCGATGTCACCCCGCAAAACTAATCCCTTAAGTCAAGGTTTAACTTTCAAAACTACATGGCTCTAATTGGGCCATCAATTCTTATATTTGCGCTAAATTTCCAGTTTATATGTGAAATACAGACGGTCAGACAGACACCCAAGTGATTTTTAAATATTCCGTACGAAACACTAAAAAGCATCTAGCTGTGATGAAATACATCGTACTCAGAAAATGTGCGAGAGAATAGGTATGATGACAGTAACAATGAATCACTGAAATTATGACTTTAAATAATAAAAAATCGATTAAAAAGTTTCTAAAAAATGTTCTTATTTTTATATTAAAAGTGAGATTAATATTACTTTTGTTAAAATAAAAATGCAAAATACAGCAATCCGCCATGTTATGTGGAACATCAATCAGAGCGAACGAGGTCACGCCTAAGTAAACATTATTTCGGCCGAACTTCTCTTGTGTTAATGATAATCTCTGCGCCGTTTATCAATTAATTTGTGGTTTTAAACTATCGAGTTGCCTAGTTTGGTGTTACAAAAACTAGAACCAAGAAACGTTAGCGATGGAAGACGGATTTATCAAGGCAAATAGCTCTAATTTATCTAGAATCGATTTGTTGATGCTTCGAGTGTTTCTTGCGTCAAACAAAAACTTTTGCTCAGCAGAATTTAGAAATGTCAAAATTTCTATGTAAGTATATAAGTAATCTGTATTAGAACTACAATTTAAAACTGCACTTTATTTCTACGTCATGGTTTTATTAGTTTTAGGTCAAGTTATGATTGTTATGAAAATGTTGATATGTCGTATGAGTAAGTACATACTCATTGATTTTATTTATTTCAGGTCCTCATTGCCCAGAGCATAAGGTCCATGCAAAGTTTTATGCAGTTACATTAATAGTCAATGAAGAAGAATCAGTTATTTCCGTACAATGCCATGACTGTGTTGCTTCTCAAGGTGACTGCAACCACACCATAGCATTCCTTATGTGGGCCCATCGCAGGAGTGAAGATCCGTCCTGTACTTCAGCGGAATGTTACTGGATAAAATCCAAACTGTCTTGGGTTGGCACTAGCCTAAAATATATAACGGCAAAGCAATTATCAAATGGTAAGCCTAGTTTGCCATCAAATAGTAGAGTTCTTGAAAAGTTTTTGGAAATGGGAAGAAAAAGAAAACTTAACAACTGAGAAATACTGAAATATCAGTCGAATTATAAGTGTATCTATGCACTTGTGCTGAAACATAAAGAGAAATCCTGTGGCACATTTTTGCAGAAGCTTGTTCTGACTGATGCATATATTTTTAAAACTGAAAAAGAGACCAGAGAACAGCACCAAAGTAGTCTTTGGTATGAATTGAGGTATGGCAGAACTACAGCATCTCGAGCATTTGAATTTAGTCGTTTGTAAAACAAATGATGACTTATATCATTAATTATGAGAGGAAAAATTCCAGATACACCAGCTACGAAACGTAGTAGAATATGAAGTGCGGAAAACAGTTAGTATTAAACTGATTAAAAAAATTAAAGGGTGGTGGTCTAATGCTGTCTAAAAACTACCCAATGCTAGCAGGATACCCCGATGGGATATGTGAAGATGCCATTGTTGAAACCAAGTGTCCCATGAGGGCAAAGACCTATCAAAATTATTTAAAAAATGATAAACCTACACAGAAATATAATACGCAGATACAGATACAGATGTATTTGAATGGACTTCAAAAGTGTTACCTTTGTGTTGCCGATTGTAACTACAGCACAACCAAGAATGTAGAAATTATATGTGTAGCATTTGATGAAAAATATGTGTCTGATTTTCTAAAAGTTTTAGTGTCATTATGGAAAGCTAATGTGTATCCACTGCTGTACCAAAGTACATTGTAACCTCAATAGTGATGTGACTATCTAAAGGTTTTATTTAGATAATTATTTATTTCTCAAACAAGAATATTACGACACACCTCATTGATAATAATAAAAATATTAAGTTAAAACTTACATCAAAATGGTCTTCACAGAAGTAAATTGAAGAATTTGGAAGAATAACTACTGGGTCTCACCGTGCAAGAGATAGCCACTTATTTCTTATTGTTTTCTTATTTGGAACGTAAACAAATAACTTGTTCGGAGTTTTTATCGATATGTTTTTACACTGAGGGACCGCACACCACTTGGAATTCATTTTAAACACTCAAAATAACAAAATTAATGTATAGACACTATATACTTCACTGTTGTTGACATGGAGTTTACAAAGGCGTGACGTCACGAGCAGACGCCATGACATCTGCGAGCGTTTTGGCGTGAAATTCAAAATTAATTTAAAAAAGGTCAATTTTATACTAGAAAAACCTGTAATTTCTCCAGAAATATATATATTTTTTTTGGAAATAGTAGTTCCGTAAGAACATCATGGAATAGTTTTTTTCAAAATGAGTCATCATGCCTATTACTATCATTTTTTAGGCTTCTTTTATCCTACCAAAAAAAAAAAAAATTCCGCACTATTGGAAGGCCCCCTTGAATTCAGCTGTTACCTAATAAAGGCAAGAAGACGATCCAGAATAACTACTAACCAGTCGTATTGCTTTCAATAGGTAAAGGTTGTGGAAAACATCAACATCTGGAAGTTCTAGCGCTATTGGCGACCACCAACATGCCTTTCATATACAAAATTTAGAGAAGATATCATAACCTATGTTAACCCTCTTTGGAACGACACACTGGATTATTACGAAGAGTGTTTAGCTTTTTCGCTTGATATATCCAACGCATTCGATCGTGTTTGGTATGACGGATTTAGCTGTACTCTTATAGTATGTCTAAAAGATTTTGTTTGTGATTTTCAAGTTCCTCCATAGATTGTTGTTTGCAAGTGGCAGGTGATTGATTTTTTCCACCTTTACTGTCAATGGCTGTGTACCCCAAGGTTCCATATCGCAATGTTCATCTAAAAAAATTAACGTTACCGAACCCGACATAGTTATATTAGGACATGTGACATCACTATGTTACATGAATAGTAAAACAAGCTCAAAAGCTGGGAATACTGTTTCGTACTACAAAACTATACAAAACAGGTTTTTTTCCTACACAATGCTTAAGTTCTATCGTCCATGGATGGAATTAAAGATAATCTTGTAGCACATGTGCTTACTCTTAAGACTGAGGATGATCACGGGAGCCCCATAGTTCATGAGAAACAACCAGCTACATATAGACCTCGAAGTGCCGACCATAAGAGCACACATAAGGAATATCGGAACAAAGTTCCTGGCCAAAGCATCCCAACACCCCAATCCAATCATCAGGGACACCTTCTTGATCTACCCGAATGCCCGTCACCAATACCTGAGACCTGCAGACCCGCTTTCTGATGAAGACGATGACCCACTCCACCCACCATTACAGAAGATTGTAAAGCTAGGTTAAGTTAGTATAAATCATAGGTTAAGTTAAATTAGGTCACAATCATGTAAAATAAGCACATTTCCTAAGTTAAATTAGTATAAGATAACTATTGTAAATGCTTAGGTTAAAAGGTAAAACAGGCCAACGATGAAAAAACTTTTTTAATAATTTTACCTGATTCCTATGTTTTTTAGTATGGTGAGTCCAAAAATAATAATAAAAAAGTCGTATCACTCACCAATTTTTCACATTTTAATATTCAAAATGTGAAAAGTTTATTTTTTATCATTCGAATGTTATTAGGTTGGCAATAAAATCAGAATTTTATAAGGTTGGCAGTAAAATCAAATGTTATTAGGTTGACAGTTCCGATAAATGTCACAGTTGTTTGTTTTCCTCCAGTTAATATAACCTCGCATTGCAGTGTTTTAACCCATGTGTTTTAATTCACACAAAGTATGGCTAATCGTGGTTGTAAAAACTCTCCCAACACTTTTTGTTATATATGTGGTGAGTTTGTAGTTAAAAAACATCAAAGAAACATTACTGACTTTGTAAAAAAGTATACTTTGCATATTTTGTAGAAATATGTAATCAAGAAAAAATGTTGGGCTCCTCACAAAGTATGTTATGTTTGTGTCGAGGATCTTAGGAATGGTATAAGAAAGAAAAGAAAGCTTTTAAATTTGCAGTACCCATGGTATGGACAGAGCAAGAAAATCATTCAAATGATTGTTATTTTTGCAGCGTTGATGTTTCTGGATATAACTCCAAACATAAGAAAGTAATTGTCTATCCTAACTTTACTTCAGCTAATCGGCCGGTAGAACATGGACCGTGATTTCCTGTCCCTGAGCCACCTCAGTCTAGTGATGACGTTTTACAGTCCAGTCCTGAATTTAATGAAAGTCGACCGAATGATGATGAGTTTCAATGTTCTCTAGAAAATTTAAAACCACAGTTATTTTCACGAGCTGAGTCAAATGATTTAGTGAGAGATTTGGGTTTGACTAAGGAAAAAGCAGAATTGCTTGGTTCTAGGCTGAAAGAAAAACATTTATTGGAATTGGAATTTACCATTATAGAACAAGAGATCAACAGTTTGCTCACTTTTTCAAACAGGAGGAGAATTTGATTTACTGTTATTTTGAAATTTAATCGATGTCATATTGTGAGAGAACTGTGGGCGATACAAAAAAAAACTGATACCAGATACGGTTTCAGCACCCAAAAATACATAACACTTAGATATATTGGTTTAAAATGTTTTTAAAAATATTTTTTTGTTGGCCTGTGTAATCTTTTATACCATGTAGTAACAACGATTATTAATATAAGTAAGAGCCTTGCTTGTAAGCCAATAAAGACAAGGACACAAAGCTTGTTCTTAAGAACAGCCATCATGACACATTATGTTGGTTCGACAATGTTATCCCTCATCAATCCTTGCAAAAAGTCTACAAAGGTACTAGAAAGACTAACATCGCATGGATCTCTTTTTTCATTAACAGTAAATTAAAAAAAAATTATGATAATAAGTTTCGTTACAGCCAAAAGAACCCTAGTCCTTTATATGGATTCCATCAATAAGCTTAATATAAAAACATGAAAATAAGTTCTATATTTTACGACCCTTTGGGACCCAAAATTCTTTCTTCTTCTTTATAAAAGTATTCACGACATGCAATGCACATCCCAGCCTGAAGAAATAAGAAAGGTTTTTGACCATCTCAAATATGTCTGCGTGTATGGTCGCGGTGTACAAGCAAGAGAGAGAGCGAACTTTCGACACTTGTCTGTCTGCTGAAAGGGTTAAATATTCTATTCACTCTAACAAATCTCAATATGGTTAAGACACTTTCTCTTTTAAGTTTCGTTTACATTTATTTTTTCAAAATAAAATTAGCTCGGATTAAATCAAATAATAATAAATTAGTAAACAGGAGTTAAATTTACTATTATCTAAACTCGTCTAAATGACTAGCTTCTTTTATATTAGCTCTTTGTCTCCATTATAAGATATTGATAATTCTAATATCCCTCGTTTGAAGAATTTCCAGTAATTTATCATGTTTAACTCTCTCAGATGCCTTTTGGAAGTTAATGAAAAATACATACATTTCTTGTTTCATATCTAGGTAGCGCAGACTAAGGACATTGACCTCAAAGAGAGCCCGATCGAAAACCAAACTGAGTGGAACTTAAATCCTTTTCTAACTTCGTATATACTCGTATTCTTTTATGAATAATTCTTAAGAACAACTTTAGCACATGATTAATAAGGGCAATAGTGCTATAGTCAGGGCATTCCCTTGCACTAGCCTTCTTTGGTATCAATACGAATGTACATGTCAGCCATTTCCTTGGGATTATATCAGTTTCGTAGATAGTGTTGAAAAAATTCAGGAAGATGCCAACCGCTTCCTCATCAACAAGACTGAACAGTTCTACAGGTATGCGATCAGAACTAACCAACCATTGCATCGTTACGTGTTCTGTCATCATTGAACAATTCTTAGATATAATTAATCCATCTATTCATCTTATCTTTCAATTCTATTAATACGTCTCCATTTTCATCTCTTATGTTGTTATTATGTCATTATAATTTCTATTCCTTTTATGTCCTGTTACTTCCTATATTTTCTTATGCATGTGAAAAAATCTATTTTCTGTCCAGTTGCTCCATTACTTCACGTTACGTCAACCAATCTCTAGCGACTAGTCAAGACTCACCAAATTAGTCATTAATAGAGTTCAAGTAAGTTAATGTACACTTATTTAAAGTAACCTAAACTGACTTAACCTTTTTTTTATATACTCGTACTTGAGGTTAGCTTGGGTGAATGAAGGAAGGAGAAAATTTGAATTAAACTGATTTATCAAGTAAAAAATGCTTCATTCAGTTATAGTTTAACTTAAATTTAACTAAAATAACTTTAAGTTTAGGCTGATTTTTTTAGTTTCTTTGCTAGTGAAGGACAAAAGTTGGCTTAGGTTAGTTTAGGTAATATTAATTCGTTAAATTGGATTTAATTTAGAATTAGCCGAACTATCCTGGGCCTTTGACTAGCCAAAATTCACCGAACCAAAACTCTCAAGGACAGAGTTTAGTTTATGTTCGAACAAACCTAAATTAAACCACAATTGAATTAATCAATTAATTAGTTAAATTTGTACATATCTGATTTATAGCTCTCTGTAACCTAGTTATTTAAAAATTAGATTTTTTAAATGAAATTTAATTCAAGAATATTATGTTCCATTCTTTATATTGTATTTCTATTCTCTTTTAGGGTTCGAAAACTTACCGAATCAAATCTATCTTGTTTATTTTATTAACTGCGTACAATATAATTTGTAGTTTTACATACTTTTTCTGGGACCGAACCAATTATAATTCTAGATTTTTTGACAACTTTTATACAGTCTATGTATGGTGAAGTAATTTATTTTAGTAGGTAATATACCCTGTTAAAAAATTTTCGACTTCAATGACCATGTATATTAAAATAATATTCACGCTAAACATAAGCGTCACCTCGCCTAAGTAAGAGATATATAGGCTATCTGATTCTGCGTTCCGAAGGAAAAGTTATGATAAAGCATTACCAAAAATATACTCTTCATGTTTAATTCTGTCGGAAATTTGACTTTAGACCTCGCGGCATACCTCAAGAATTACTCTACATATTTAAATGAAATATCTCTTCAACGATTACTTATTGACAACTCTCACACTAAACACAAAAAATCGCTATTGCCAATTAAAAGTGAGTCACTATCAGGAAGAGTTTTAGGTAAACATAATCAATTAATTCTTACAGAAAAGAGTTTTTCCCAACATTATTCTTTAATTATTAGCACATTTTACGTCATAGAACATGGGATATTTGTAAACAAATGTGACCACATTTATTTAATACACTTCTTTGAAATTTGAAGAATGATTAACTAGTTATGACGCGAGAACTGCAGTATGGTATTTTTTTACTTATTCAGGAGGTTCGGGTAGAACGCCGCGGGGCGACGGGCAAGAGGAATAAACCCATGCTAAACACATGGATAACGAAAAACGTTACCATTCATGAAAAATTAAATTATATTAATTATTTTTGTTATATTACAGTCAAAAATAGCCTTCTTTTTTTTGACTCTACGTTTAATTATCATTGTTATTGAATAGATTTTAATTATTTATTAAAAAAAATATTACAACACATGTATTTTAAGTAATAAACGTGGCAACGTTACAAAATAGACATGAAGTCTTTAGGTTGGATTACTTGCTGTCCATACAGCAAATTGAAATTGTCAATGATCGAAACTTTCGTAATGACAGATTATTTGATATAAGGTTGCAACATTGTAATAATGAATAGTGTCTAAAGAGAAGAATTATTTTTGTACAAACTTAAAAATTTTTATTTATCCGAATGTAATGAAAAAACTGTACGTTTTTGAAAAATCTGTTCGATTCCATTTATCTTATTATATCTATTGAATGTTTGTACTGTTCATTGTTAGGCAATTTTATTAAATATTAGTAAATATTACATATCTATTAGAGAAATAAGTTTCTAGTTTTTTTAATTTTTACCAAAGTTACTTATATTGTGATTATTTGTAATAACGATATTTAGTTCTATATGAGAAGTAGGTATAGGAAATGAAATTTATAGAATTATAATTCTAATCATCACCTTACAATCTTGCATTTTTATAAGCAAGGTGTATAAGAAATTATATTTTCAAACAAAAATAGACTTTCGCAGTTCACGAGCCGCGCACGCGCAATGCGTTCTCAATTGCTGTATTGCCACGTCTGTATAGCCATAACCACGGATTAGTTATATTCATTGCACATAATGAACAATTATTGCTTATTGCTAGAAATCTAACCAATGAAAGTAAATGAAATTTGGTATGTAGTTCCTAAAAGCATTGTTACATGTTATACAAAATTTTTATCACTCTGTTATCGTTACATGATAAATTAAATATTAATCTAATTAGTTTACCATTTTTATCCATATATTTTCATAATTTTTTCCTGGTGAACCAGCGAGTCGAACCAACTGTGAATTTTTTGAGAATTTTCTTATCACAACCAATGTAATACCCGAACCTCCTTAAAACGTCTCATGATCATCTCTAGAAAATGATATATATTTTACATTTTTATTATGTTTCTCTTTCTTAAATTTTAATGCTCTTTCATATCCCAAAGTTTTTAGGTACGGAGGCGGGAATCTTATATAAAGTTAATTTACAGGTGACAAAAAATCTGTAAATTTTTTTTTCTATCTACTAATTTGTTATAAACTTTTATCTTTATAAAATTAACCATATTATTTAGGTATTTTTTAATTTTCACCCACACAATTTATTATTTATCTACCTAATTCACTATAAAATCACCTCAAAAATTAACTGAGCCACCGTCTTTTTTGTCGAAATTTTCACCGACCATACAGGAAAAGATAGAGCCGACCAGTTTGGTGAGTTTTTTCTATAATTCCTTTTATTAAGATGGGCAGTAAATTTAGTGGTTTGGCCATTTGAGATTGGATATACTCGGGCCTATCTTAGAATCCTACACTTGTGCTCAGTTATGCTAGATACTTTTTAAAAGTTTTCTCGATTATGTTATTATAGGGAATCTTTTTCTCCTGGTCTGGTAAATTAACTTTTTTATTTTGTTTGTTTAGGTAAAATGAATTTAGAAAATTGGTATAATTTTTAAACCCATGTTTTTATATGAAAAGCTGGTAATGCTCCGTAATTATTATGATCGTCAGTTGGGATCTTTTATTAGTCAACCAATCCAGAGAAAACAAATTAATTTTGTTATGATTATAAGAAATAAAACCGACCAATTGCAAGTTGGACTTGCGCATTTAGAGTTCCGAATGGTGATTGTTTTAAAAAATAAAGTTAACTACGCTAAGTTAATTAGGTCCCTTAAGATCCAATACGTATTTTCACGTTTTTTTTTAATCAATAATGTATAAGAGTTATAGCGTCTTAGTTACCTAATAGCCAATAAATCAATCTAGCTTAATCTGGAATCTATTAATAAAAGTATAAAACAAATATTTGCTACCTAAATATTTGTTTAATTATAAAGAAATAAAATAAAATTGCTTTGTTTCGGCACAGGAGCGACGCACGAGCAGTAAAGTACTGAAAAGTATATTAATAAAACATCCGGCATATTGTCAAGGCACATAGTTTTCACAGTTTTTTTTTATATCAGATAAATTATCAAACATAATGCACTTGTGCTAATTTTTGCTTATGAAGAAAATTTTAGAATTGTTTCAAAATTTTTTGGTCAGTACTTTTCGAGATAGGGAGCAAACACCGATTTGGGCCATTTTTTTTAAAAAAAAAATTATACATATATATTTTTGAACTTGTTTTTTCACAAGCTTTCATTTTACACTCCACTGATGACTCGATAATTTTCTTTTACTTCCAATTTCCCCCCCAAACCTAACCCTTTAAGTCAAAATTTAACTGTCAGAACTACACGGCTCAGATTGGGTTATCAATTCCTATATTTGTGCCAAATTTCAACTCCCTATGTCAAATACGACTAGTTTTGGGGAAAATCGGGTGTGACAGACAAACGGACAATGAAGTGATCCCATAAGTATTCCGTATGGAACACTAAAAATATAAATATATTTATGCAAAACATTCCATCAAGTAACGGAGTAAGATTTGTATAATTTTCTCTTGTCCAAACAGTTTTAGTAGTTGCTTTGAAACACTTTTAATCGTTGTCGGTAGTAGTTAAAATTATGGTTAATCCCAAGATATAAGATCCTACCTTTTTGCTTTTTCAATGGGGCAATAAACGACCCTATTAAGGTTTTGTGCATAGTTGCCAGGTTATTACGATAAATGGATTTTTATTTTACCTGCTTTGTATTACTACCCTCACTTGCACCTGCAATCATATTGGATCTATTTTTACCTATATATTTACTACCTGGCAACCCGGTTTGGAGCCCTTTAAGTATTTGATAATATAGGCCTAATGACCACAGGTCTCCATTAGGATTCGAAAGATATTTTTTATTATTTTTATTTTTAGTTTTACTTACAACTTACAACGTAACGGTTCTATTTTAATAATGTGGCGTCCGTGGAAAATTTGCAATAGTGGCTATCGCAAGAGAAAACATTTATTACTTGACGCTAAACAAATAGTGAAAAATGTTTACGAAAGTTTGGTAAAAAGAAATTTGAATAAACAAAGTACTTTGCAAGAAACCAATCAACTAACAAAAATCCCAATTTCTACGATTAAGGGTATTGTAGGAAAACCATCACTCAGGAACAGCAAAAAAAAACGGAAAGATTCTCAAATGCATTATGTAGACGATTGTGAAAAAGACGTCATCAGGAAAAAATATATATTCCATGTATGAAGAGCAGTTGGTGCCGACACTAGACAAAATAAAATTAGGACTGGTGCAGGACGGGACCAATATACATTGTGGCCTATGAACCCTTCACAGAATTCTCTTAAGAATGGGATTCACGTTCCGAAAAATTAACAAAGGGCAAGTAGTGTTGGAGTCACAAAGATTACGAATCTTGCGACATACTTATTTACAAGAAATTAAAAAGTATCGATCAGAGAATTGGCCAATAATTTACCTTGACGAAACATGGTTCGATACCCACGACACTGTACAAAAAGGGTGGGTTGACAGTAGTACAAAATGTCAGACTAACGCACCTTCAAATAATGGTAAACGAATAACCATTTTCCATGCTGGATCTGAAAAGGGCTGGGTTTCAAATTGTCTACTATTATCTGCAAAAAACATAAAAGAGTCTAGTTTGGACTATCACAAAGACACAACCGCAGAACTTTTTGAAAATTAGTTTCAAAATTCTCTCTTGCCAAATGTTCCCGAACAGAGTGTTATAGTTATGGACAATGCAAGTTACCATAGTTGCCTACAAAATAAGGTTCCTAATGAAGCCAATACCAAATCGAAAATACAGGAATATATGTTAGAAAAATGACATTTATTTTGACTTCAGTTATAAACAAAGTTATCTTTTGGAAGTTTTGAAAGACTATAAATTGAAAAAGAAATATGTTATATATATATAATATATATATATATATAATATATATATATATATATATGTATATATGTATATATATATATATATATATAAATATATATATATATATATATATATATATATATATAGGGTGGCGCATAAGTAACGTTATGATTTAATAAGTGAATACATTTTTTGTTAACGTCTTTTTTTTTTCAGAATTAACTTTGAAAATCTTGGGAAATTTATGATGGAAAGTTGTTCAATTTTATTATGAAAGTCAGCATTCGATTATTCAGACACAAAGATCATATCGAAATTTCTTTCATGTTCGAAATGCACCTAGCGCTCCAACAATTTACCGATTGGTTCAGCGTTTTCGGCAACAAGGGACTGTCTGTGATCTTCCGCGTGCTGGAAGACCTCGTGCAGTTCGAAATGATGTGAACATTGCTCGGGTGCAAGCAAGTATTGAGGAAAACCCCGAAACTTCCCACACCAGGCGACGTTCTCAGCAGTTGATGATGTCTAGGCGGTCTTTGCAAAGAATTTTACATAATTTACACCTTTTCCCATATAAGATTCAATTGGTTCATGAGTTTAAAACCAAATGATGCACAAAGACGCATTCAATATAGTCGCCGTTTGCAAGAATTGTGCCTAGAAAAACAACGAGTTGATTCACAAACTTATAATGAGCGATGAGGCCCATTTCCACCTCAATGGTCACGTGAATAAACAAAATTGCAGAATATGGGGGCACCCAAAATCCAAGAATAATTGTTGAATATCAAATGCACCCACTTAAATGCACAGTATGGTGTGGAATAACTTCAGAAAAGATCATTGGACCATATTTTTTAGAAAACGACGAACAAGTTGCGGTTAATGTTAATGGCATTCAATACCGGGCAATGATTGAACATTTTTTAAGGCCCGAGGTAGAGAACAATCCAGAATTGTGGTTCCAACAAGATGGAGCCACAGCTCACACAGCTCGTCCAACTATGGCTCTCCTGCGCTAAATTTTTGCCGATCGAATAATATCGCGTTTTTCTGATTTTAACTGGCCACCGCGTTCGCCCGATTTAACGGCTCCCGATTTTTTTCTTTGTGGTTACCTAAAGAGTAAGGTATATGCCAATAAGCCAAGAACCATTCAACAGCTTAAGGCGAATATCCGAGAAGAAGTGAGGGCGCTGGGACCTGAAATTCTAAGAAAAGTTATGGGAAATGCTCTGGAAAGAGCACGTCAGGTCGAAGCAAACAATGGGCACCATTTGAAAGATATTATCTTCAAAACATAATGTGAACATATTTCCAAACTATATTCTAAATTTTAATAAACGCCAACGTTAAATAAAATCAGAAAGAAAAAAGTTATTCATTAAATAAATCATAGCGTTACTTATGCGCCACCCGATATATATATCTGCACACCTTCAGCTTCGCGCGTATAATGTCAACAATCATGTTCCTTATATTTCAGCGAATCCCAGTATCTTGAAGCGATTGAAAATAATTATAAGTATCATTTTAAGATGAGATCGTCTTTCTTCTGAACTTAAAGGTGAAGGACTTTTTACTCCATTTTATCATTAGTTGCAACTAATATATTAATTTTCATACAATTAATGACTTTTCGTGCCCATATACTACTTATATAAAAAAATTAAATCCATGCACTGATTTATTCAAACTCATTCGTGCTGGAGATTGCTCATATTGAGTTCTGAAATTTTATTTAGCGAATTTTAGCAGATATGTATTATTTAAGTATAATTACAATTTATATTGTAATCAATTCCAAAAGTCTGGAAAATGATAGCAAACAAGACAAACTATTATTCTTCCACCTTCTTAATCTTAACAAAGACAATTCAGTGTTTGTTGGAGTAGAAGGATAGTTTATCAAACAAAATGAAATTAAGTAAAAATCGTCGGGTTAATGTTATCCAAAATAATAAGAATATATGAAAACATCCTAAAGGGCCTATTTAAAATACTGAAAACATGGTTTTTCTAAATAAACAAATATTGGTATAAATTTCTTGACACCTTTAAAAACGTTCGAGCCCATTTTAGATCTTTCTTATTAATGTAGTTCTAATTGCAGTCAATAAGAAGCATCCCTTCAAACAAATATACTCCTGTAATGTACTAGAGAATACAATCATTTTTTTTTTTCCTTTAGGAGAAAAAACTGTTTATATTCAAAACAAAAATAAATAACAATATACATAACACGTAGGCTGAAAAGTTTTTAGTTTGACACATAAATATCGCCCTTTTCAAAAAGTACCAACTTCCAAATGATACGTGACCAAATTTCATGACGTTTCGATGATTAATTTACAAGTTACAGTGGTTCTAGTGACGCTACTTTTGATATTTTCAAAATATACCGTTCAAGCAAAGCAATGGCTTGATTAGTGTTACTCACTCATCATTTACTGGTATGCTAAATTTAAACGCGATCGTACAGATACAAATGATGTTGAATGTTCTGGACGCCCAAATGAGGTGGTTACACCGGAAAACATAAAAAAAAATCCGCAAAGTTGTTTTGGATGACCGTAAAGTGAAATTGCATGAGATAGCTGACACTCTAAAGATATCAGAAGTACGTTTTGGTTATATTTTGCATGAACATTTGGGCATGAGAAACCTCTGCTCGAAATGGGTACCGCGTTTGCTCAGAGTGGACCAAAAACAACAACGTGTTGATGATTCTTAGCGCTGTTTGGACCTGTTTAAGCTCAATAAAAAGGATTTTTTCATGCGATATGTGACAATGGATGAAATATGGACACCGGAATCAAATCGGTAGTCAACTCAGTGGACAGCAGCCGGTGAAAGCCGCTCGAAGCGACCAAACCCACAACAGTCGAGTCGGCTGGGAAGGTTTTGGCCTCTGTATTTTGGGATGCGCATGGAATAATTTCCATCGACTATGCTGAGATGGGAAAAACCATCAATAGCGAATATTATATAAAGTTATTGGTGCGTTTGAAGGCAGAAATCGTAAAGAAATGGTCCCAAATGAAAAAGAAAAAAGTGCTCTCAAGACAATGCACCGTGTCACAAGTCAATGGTTACGATGACAAAATTGCATGAAGTGAAGTTCGAATTGCTCCCTCATCCACCGTATTCTCCAGATTTGGCCCTCAGCGACTATTATCCATTCGCAGACCTCAAAAAAATGCTCGCGGGAAAGAGATTTGGCTCCAATGAAAAAGTTATAGCCGAATTGAGGCCTATTTTGAAGGAAAAGACAAATCCTTCTATGAGAAAGGTATAGAAATGTTAGAAAAGCGTTAAACTGATTGTATCGCTCTTGAAGAAGGCTACATTAATTAATAAAGTGGAATTTTGCAAAAAAATGTGTTTTAAATAGCTATACCAAAAAGTTTTCAGCCTACGTGTTAAAATAGATAAAAATTACCTGGAAACCGACAGGTTCTTGTTAATTACACAGCCCCACAAAAAAAAAGTGGGGTATACTTTTGATGCGATATATCAGATCCGTAGTATTTTTGCCCGCTGATCACGAATCTGACGTCAGAATATCGCCATCCCATCTCAATTTTTTTTCTAACCTCAAAAAATAGGTAGAAATTAGTAAAAATTAAGAAAAATATACTCCTAAAAAATTGATTCAAGCTTTTTCATGAATCCAAAGATGTATTAATATGTATTCGGACACGCTAAGCTAATATTCATCGGTTGGATTAAGCCCTACAGTTCTGTTTCTTTCTAACCTCAATAAATCAATAGTGCTTCTCGAATGCAAAAACGAATTCAAATTAAAATTCAACCGATTCTTACCAAATTTGGTACTCGGGGGTTTTTTGAGTTGCTGATCATGAATCTGAGGTCGGATTTGCAAAATTCTAAATGGCGGATCCAAGATGGCGGACAAAATTTTTGAGAACCAACCGATTCCTACCAAATTTGGTATACAGTTGGGGAATCCTCAAACCTGATACTCTTAAACCTAAACCCTGAAACCTTAGACTCTCACACCCTGTAACCTCAAAAAATAGACCTTAATAACCCTGTAACTTTAAAAATGAGACCCAATAAACTCAAAACCAGGACTTTTAAACCATGTACTCTCAAATAGTAGACCCTTAAGCCCTAGAATTGCGAAGGTTAGACCCGCGCCTAACTTTCCTTTTTTTGGCTGTATCTTGTTCTTTTTTCCGCGAATGACCTATTCAAAGGCTTTCTGCCCAAACGCTTTTGAGGACGTGTTTCCCTTTTTAGCGACCAGCAATAGTCCGCTAGCATATGGTCATCCCATCGTCCTTGATATCGATTTTTCTATGATTTTCAGATCTTGGTGAAAACGTTCCCCTTGCTCCTCACTGTAGTCACCAAGATTATCTGGGAAATCATCGATGTGGGAGTCCAGGAAATGTAATTTTAGATTCATTAAGCAACCTAATGTTTGAAAATTTTTTACCATTTTCTCGACTATTTCTTTGTACTTAGGACTTTTATTATTTCTCAAAAAGTTTGTTGCGACTTCTTTAAAACTAAGCCAAGCAGCTTTTTCAACTTTATTCATTTTAGTAACAAATAATGAATCTTGAAACAATTTTCTTATTTGTGGCCCGTCAAATACGCCTGCCTTAATTTTAGCTTCAGAAAATTTCGGAAATTTTTTATGCAAATATTTGAAACATGGGCCGTTTGTATCTAATGCTCTCGTGAATTGCTTCATAAGTCCAAGCTTAATGTGAAGCGGGGGAATAAGAACTTTTCCTGGATCTACCAATGGTGGAAACAATACATTATTTTCACCAGGAGTGAACGATTCTCTTGTTGGCCAAATTTTTTTCTTATAATGACGTTCCCTGTCTCTGCTATTCCACAGACATTTATAACAGGGATAAAGTGTAAACCCTGACTGTTGGCCAAGCAATATTGTTACAATTTTCAGATCTCTACAAATTTTCCAGTTATGATCAGCATATTTTATTTTTATCAAAAGCTGCTTCATTTTTTCATATTGCTCTTCCATAACTGTGGAATGAGCAATCGGAATGGGAGCGTAAACTTTGGTATTATGCAGCAAAACTGCCTTAATGCTCCGTTTAGAAGAATCAATGAACAGTCTCCATTCTTCAGGATCGTATGAGTTATTTTGAAATTCATCCATTAGACCTTTTACATCGGTACAATATGAAAGTGACAATTCCTCGTCCATTGTGAAATATTTTCGAAATTCTTCATCTCTGTTTCTATAATAAGAAATCGTAGCTTCTGGCTTAAGTAAATGTCTTTTCTTTAAAAAGGAAGCAAGATGCTCTGAACCATCTTTGGATAAGCCTAAATCTATGACTAGATCACTAAGTTCTGACTGTGATACGAGTATTGGTTCTGGTTTACGATTGTATGGTAGAAATTCTCTATCTGTGTCACTAGTATATGATAGGTTGTCACTAGAACATTCATTAGTAACAGTGCTTGAATCTTTTTCGACAGTCTCAATGTTTTCGGCATGAACTGATAAGGTGAAATCATTTGTTTCCATAACATCAGCATCAAGTGGTTCAGGAGGCGGAATTAGTTTAGTTGGTCTTGTTACTGTCGAAAAATCGTTATAAGTAATAGTGCTTTTATTTTTTCGGTTATGCCTAGATACAACATTCATACAAAAGTAGCAATCATTTTCACTGTATGGTCTATTCCATATTGCTGGTCTGGAATATTTAATCGCCTTCTAATTGATGTACAACATTATTTTGCAAGAACTGCAAATGATGTGGGGAACCCAATCTGTATCCTGCTGCTGTATTTCAATGTTAAAACAATCCTTATATAAGGTTTTAATCTTATCCGTTATCGGTGACCCCATTTTACTCAATACGTGTTGACAGCAAATATAACAAAATGAATCACTGTTTTTATCGCACTTATGAAAAGTCCTTGTACCGTGAGACCGTTTTCTTGTAGCATTATACTCTACATGAGCCAAGTCACCCACACATGAAGAGCTACGGTCGCTGGATGACGACGGCTGCGGGCCCGCTTTCCCACCCTGACCAACCGCCGATACTGGGTTTCCGAGTCCCTGCATCGTAATTCTCTTTCTTCTACCTGCCATGACGGCATCTAAGCCGTTATCCAGGGACTCTGCCGGCTAGTGGAGTAACACCGTTGCCCACCGTAACCACGTGGAGGTGCCTTGGATGCAGGTAGAAGAATAAAAATCGACCGATGAATTTTCTCGGCGTTCAAAATGGCGCGAAAACATCTGCCATCTTGAATTTTGCAAATTCAACCTCAGATTCGTGATCAGCGACCCAAAAAATCCCCGTGCACCAAATTTGGTAAGGATCGGTTGAATTTTAATTTGAATTCGTTTTTGCATTCGAGAAGCACTATATCTGTCTGATTTATTGAGGTTAGAAAGAAAACAGAACTGTATGGCTCAATCCAACCGATGAATATTAGCTTAGCGTGTCCGAATACATATTAATACATCTTTGGATTCATGAAAAAGCTTGAATCAATTTTTTAGGAGTATATTTTTCTTAATTTTTACTAATTTTTACCTATTTTTTGAGGTTAGAAAAAATTGAGATGTGATGGCGATATTCTGACGTCAGATTCGTGATCAGCGGCAAAAATACTACGGATCTGATATATCGCATCAAAAGTATACCCCACTTTTTTTTTTTTGGGGCTGTGTTATGAATGGCTTTTTGCTGATTTTGAATCGCTTTTTCCTGGTTGTGGTACGACCGAACATATAAGAAAATAAGATTAGCCCATATAAATATAGGATATCTTATGAGTACTACCTATAAATTACCACTGTAGCTTTTTAGTACAGTTCAATAAGTACTAGAAGAGAGCTGTAGTACCTGCAGTCTAATAAAATCAGTGTTGTAACAAATATTCTAATGAATGAGTCTGCGTAACTAAATGGTTCTACACTCCAGTAGAAATAAATCTGTTACAGATAACTTTTCCTAATTATAAACTAACATGAACTAAAAATGGATATATTAGTTCACTTTTCGATTTTTGACATGTTTCGTTCAATTTTACAAATTTCCAAAAATTTAATTTAAAAATTATGTCACTCACCGGTATTATACAAAATAATAAATATGGGTCGAAAAATCCTTAAAAGTCTATTAATAATTACAAAAAACCTGTTAAAAAAAATAAAAAAATAACCTGAAGTAGATAAAAGTGCCAAAAAGTTTAAGAAGCCAAATTATTTTTAAATTTTTACAAAAGCTCGGCCATTGCAAAATACAGTTTGTCTTAAATTTCTTTTGCTTTATGTAACACAAGCCGTGCCCGCGGCTCCGCTCGCGTTGACTTAATTCACTATTATCGTCACTGCTTATTCCTTATATTACCTAACGTAATTAAAATATATATTCTATAACCTGGCCAGAGAACATATGTATTTTATTAAAAAAAAACACGTAAATCGGATAAGTGGTTCTTGAGTGCTAAGCACACTAACGGACAGACAGACAGATAGAGAGAGGCGTCGCGTTTTAAATATATTTTAGTTTTTTTTTTGATAAATATTAAGTTAAAAATAAAAAAAACACGTAAATCGGATAAGTGATTCTCGAATGATAAGCACACTAACGGACAGATAGACAGACAGAGAGACGTTGCGTTTTATATATATTATATGAATTTTATTATTATATAACCTAGCCAGAGAACATATGTATGAATTAAAAAAAAAAACACCTGAATCGGTAAGTGGTTCTAACGGTAATAACGGACAGACAGGCAGACAGAGAGATGTTGCATGTTGTACTCTGTTACATGATATTGTTTCATATTTAACGGTTTAGGCAGCGTATTGCAAGAGAGTGCGCTAGCGGCAAACTTTTTTCCGACTTGATACACTATTATCGGCACTGCTTATTCTTTATGTTACCTAACGTAATAAAATATATCCTACAACCTTGGCCAGGAAACATATGTATGTTTTTTTAAAAAAAGCACGTAAATCAGATAAGTTGTTATCGAGTCATAAGCGCAGAAACAGACAGACAGAGACATTGCATTTTATATATATTATAGAACATTCTAGATAATCTGGCCAAAGAATAAATGTATGAATTAAAAAAAAAACATGTAAATCGAATAAATGGTTCTCGAGTGAGCGCACTAATGAATTGATTTTGTGAGACGACTGTTTAAGATAGTCGGTGATTAGTTTGACAAAAAAATGTACCATTATATATATTTGTATTTAATTGTTAATGTTAATTCTGTTCTTGGTACTTTGGATGACATTCAGCAAAACATAACTTAAAAGATGTTAAAAGTAACCAATATAAAATTCTTTACACATTTACATTAATCAAGCGATATTTCGACCTATGTTCAGGTCAACAGGGATATCTATAATCTCAAAGAATCTTTATTTAAGCTAAAGTGCTAAAAGATAAAACCAAGTCACGGTCATAGTCAAAATGCTTCGTCACTTGTAATTATTAAGTTAGCAGCATGTATAATCATCAGATTTTGATCTATAAAACAAAATGTTTTCTATTCAATTAGGTCTATACTTTAAAAGTCGTTTCGATTAAAAAAAGCTTTTTGTTATTAACTTTTCAAAGCATTATATTTTTTTTAGCGTGTTCCTCATATTCCTCAAAAAACCCCCCACTATCAACATGGACCAATTGCAATCACTCCACAAAAACCACAATACGCTCAGGCTCCAATGTACGAAATAACTTATGGGATCCATCATCAGGTAACTCAGGCACCAATCGGAGCCAAACTAACCCTTAGACCTCCCAAGGTACGAGTACAAAAGATACAGTATGTAGCGTCGGTGACCGCTGCGCTGCCACAGTATGAGGATGATAGCCAATATTATCAATAAGAAACAGCAACGCTGGACCCCACATTTACGGTGCACTCTATTCCAGCTAAAACCCCTGTAAGAAGATTGACAAGGTGAAGGAAACATGGTCACTTCAGAGTCTGAGACATACAGGGCCTCCTAAGCTTGAATACTGGAAGTCTTTCTAATTCTTTAACCGAAATTTGAAGCAATTGCGGGTTGTCACAGATTTTGATCCCAATAACTTTAATATTAGCATCAAAACCTTAGTAAACATTTTAAATGCTAAAAAAGACCGACAGGTGAATATTCTTAGAAGGGTAATATTGTCAAAGTATAACTTTCTTGCAATGGCTTCAAAATTTCGAAGTTGACTTGATCATCCATAGCTGCACGTGGCCTAAGGTTATTTGAAATTGTCAGTCCTGAATATCTACGCAATTTATTCCTCAAAAAAATAATGTGTGCAGCGTAAAGTAACCATTAAGTTTGAAATTTGGTTTATTTGTCCATTTTGAACGTCTTTTAATTGTTCATAACTTGGGTTTACTTGGTCCCCCGTGGTCGCATGTGGTCTAGATTTGTACGTAATTGTCAGTTCTATATATTTGTGCAATTGAAACCTTAAAAAAGTATGTTTTCAACGTACAATTAAGTTTTCATCATTTTTTGGACCAAAATTTCAGAGATCTCTATTTACACATAACAGAAGGTTTTTAGCTAGTAGCACTGCCAAATATAAAAACTTTTGTTATATTTAGTCTAATATATATATATATATATATATATATATATATATATATATATATATATATATATATATACAGTACGATCCCGATTATCCGAATCGCGATTATCTGAAATCCGGCTTATCCGAATCAAACTGTTAGCAAGCAAATTGTTTTCCCCCCATTAAACGAAAAAATCCCCATTATTCAAAACAGACGATCAGTGATTTCCTTAACGCGTCAGGGACTCCCCGACGGCGAGGTCTAGAATTTCACCGCTGTCCATGTTTTGGTTAGTCGAGGAGTGTTTATAACTTACTCATTACATCTATTATTATCGCAGAGGTAAATAGTTTCGTTTTAATAGATATTTTACAAAATGGAGGCGTCATAATAATAAGCGTAAACGTGTTGTTATTACCTTAAAAGAGAAACTTGAAGCAATTCAACGTTTAGATAATGTTGAATGTTGCCGTCAAATACCTTAGCTTTAAAAACGGAAGCTGGAGCACCTGGTTACAAACGTAGCAAAGAACGTATTACTGTTCTTGCATGCAGTAATGCTTCTGGAAGACACAAACTCCCATTATTATGTATTGGTAAGTCAGCAAATCCACGAACCTTTAAGAATATTCGTCGCAATGCTTTTCCTGTTTTGTATAAAAATCAAAACAATGCCTGGATAAACGCGACTCTATTTAAAGACTGGTTTTTTTGGAGATTTTGTTCCCAAAGTGGAACTTTTTTTAAAAGAACAATGGATATTCCTAGAAAATGCATTCTGTTACTAGATAACGCCCGGGGGGGAGGGGCACTCACCCAAGTGCGCAGCAACTTGAAAGTGGGGAAATAAAAGCAATGTTTTTGCCTCCTGCTGTAACTTCTCTCATTTAGCCTATGGATCAGGGTGCACTGGAAAATTTAAATCTCATTTACAGGGGTTTGTTATTGGAGCATATTTTAGAAGAAGTAGATGGAGGTGGCAATATTACTGATTGTCTAAAAAAGATAAATTTGAAAAATGTTATATATTGGATAGTTTCAGCATGGAATCAGGTAAAGAGTAGTACTCTGGAAAAATCTTAGTCAAAATTGATTCCACAAGAGGAGAGACATTACTCAGAGGCAGAAAAAGAAGATAATGAAAGTTTACATCAAATTATTACAAGAATATCAGGATGTGAAAGTGTTACGGAAACCGATGTTTGTGAATGGTTAAACAGTGATAGTGTGGAAGATGAAATGACTGACCAAGAATTAATTAAAAGTGTATGCAAAAATGCTAATAAAATAGACAGTGATGACGATGATGATAACGAAGTAGAAGCCACTGACAATATTTCAGTAAAAATGTCACATTCAGAAGGACTAGAGGCCCTAGAAAAAGCGTTAACTTATGTAGAACAACAAGAAAATGCAACGCCGCGGACGTTTTGCTTATCAAACGTTGGAGAGACATTGCAGCCAAAAACAGAACTAACGCAAAACGAGTGCAGTTAAAAATTACCTCATTTTTAAGACATTAAAGTTAAGAATGAAACTGTTTTATTTTCGATTTTCCGTACATATACATAAATAAGTAAACTAATTGTTCTATTCTTTGTTTTAATAAATACCTATATACGTAATAGCATATCGTATAAATGCTTTTAAGTCAATCTGCATTGTTGTATTCATTCTAAACTTCTATTTTATAAAAAAATTCGGATTAACCGAAATTTCGATTATCTGAAATCACTTTGGTCCATATTATTTCGGATAATCGAGATTCCACTATATATATATATATATATATATATATATATATATATATATATATATATATATATATATATATATAGCTCCTTGATGGTTATTTCTGAAAAATAAAATATCTGTCCAGAACCCATAAATCTTTACATACTTAACTAAATTCTATTTATTAATGCAATCATTATTAATTTAGTGATTGTGTATAAGTTGTTGATGATTCATAGTTATGGTGTAAATAGTTGGTATAAATCAGACTAGATAAAACTTACTATGTTACAGAATTGGTTCTATCTATCTATCTATCCAATGTCATTAAAAAATTTTTCAGGCATTATAATTTTTTATATTACTTTGTTAGAGTAGTGTTGAAATATTTTCACATAACGATATTTTCAAGACATTTTAGAGTTATCGTTAAAAACACATTTCGAAAATGCCTTTTAAAATACTAATTAGCATAAATAACTTATTATTTAAATAGGTTACCACCTAATAAAAATGATTTAAAAATTTTATTTATATTTTAGATATGTTTTGCCTGATCTTGATATAAGCAAATAATTAAGTCAATTAAAATCTAATTAACATAATTAATAACTTTATTTTACTACCATTTACTAACTTTGTATCAAGCTAATTGATTCAAAATGGAATGACATCTTTTTTTTATTACCTTTTAACAGTCGTGGCTTCCTTGACGCTGCCAATTGACGCAGTTGTATAAAGTTACAAATTACTTACAAAATGAATTTTAATTAAAAAATATAAATAAATAATAAATAGGCTATATTTTAGCAAAAATTTAAATTCATTGCTTCCTATTAATTGATCTTTGTTCTCTCTAAACAGATAAATTACATTCAGAAATAATGCTTCAATGATAAGAAAATTTGTATACGAATATCGATAGCTACTATTTTTTAGTTCGTTTTCAAGTTAATTTCATTAAAATATGTCTAACCTCGGTGTACCGTCACACTACATAATTTTCTATTATATCTAAGCGCACAGATCCATAGACAGGCAGAACGATGGAAATGGGAAAATATGTTTTTTTCTAATAGAGGGGCCCCTGCAAAAACTCTCGAAGGATGATTCTTTCAAGAATAACAACAGTTGTCTTTAGCAAAGGAAGTAAAAATAGCTGGCTGAATATATTCGCATAATAAAAAAAGGTTATTCAATAACATTAAAAAAATAATAATAACCCACCAAGTGCAAGTCGGAGTTGCCCAATTACGTTAATTGCTTTTAGAGTAAAAATTTTTGTTACGAAGGTATAAAATTTTCAGTAACTTCACAAAACACACCCCAAATGAGTTTTCAGCAAAGTTTGTTTCCGATCTTTGTTGAAAACTTATGACCTTGAAATTTTTGTTTTTTGTAATACCAGATAAATTATTAATTTTAATTATTATATATATTATAAAAATAAATATTATATATTATAAAAATTAACTCGTGATAATTTTTGTTCAATCTACACCCAGATTTTTTTCGACATTTTTTGAGCAACACTTTTTTTTGGCAATTTTTTAAAATTAATACAAAGAAAAGCGTGCACAAGTATTACATTATACATATTTTTGAACTCGTGTTTTCACAAGCTTTCATTTGACACCCCACTGGATGAACTTTTAAATAAAAAAATGTTCACTTCCTATTTCACCATCTGAAACTAACCCTTTAAGTCAAAATTTAACTTTCAAAACTAAACAACTCTGAGGGGATCATCGATTCCTATATTAGTACTAAATTTCAACATTCTATGTCAAATGGTTTCGAAGAAAATCGGGTCTGACAGACAGACACCGAAGTGATCCTATAAGTGTTCCGTATGGAACATTAAAAATGGTCTTGATTTGGTAATTAAGGGTTTAAATCAACACCAGTAAGCCAACTAAGGTTATAATGTTGCACGGTATAAAACTAGAATTATTTTAGTGTTCCGTACGGAATGAACGCTTATAGGATCACTTCGGTGTCTGTCTGTCACACCCCATTTTCTCCGAAACTATTTGACACAGGAGTTAGTTTTGGGGGGGGGGGGTGAAATCGGAAGTGAAAAAATAATTTTTGCAAGGACATCGGGTGGGGTGTCAAATAAAAGCTTGAAACACTAGTTCAAAAATATATATGACGTAATACTCGTGCAAACTTTTCTTTATGTTATTTTTAAAAAAAAGGCTAAAAATCGCTGTACCCCCACCCTATCTTTAAGAGTACTGATCAAAATATTTCGAAAAAATTTTGGAATATTCTCCATAAAGTGTAGATTAAGTCAAAATTATCACGAGTGCATTACGTTTTATAATTTATGTGGTATAAAAAAGACTATTTGACTCGACAATAAGTGGAGATTTTTTCCGTGGAAAGTTGTGAATTTAATCGGGACTAAGAGCTACGAAATATCAATACAAATTAAGTGCAATTAGCAATATACTCATATACTTTGCAGTATAGTAAATCCCAAGATATAAGATCTTGACTTTTTGCTTTTTAAATGGGCAATAAACGACCCTATTAAGGTTTTGTGCACAGTTGTCAGATATTAGGATAAACGTTTTTTTTTTTATTTTACCTACTTTGTATACCGCCCTCACTTGTACCTGTATTGGATCTATTTTTACCTATATATTTACTACCTGACAACCGGTGGAGCCCTTTAAGTATTTGATAATATGGTATAGGCCTAATGACCACAGGTCCCCATTAGGATTCGAAAGATACTTTTTATTATTTTTATTTTTAGTTTTAGTTTTACCTTACAACGTAACGGTTCTGTTTTAATTATGTGGCGTCCATGGGAAAATTGCAATAGTGGCTATCGCAAGAGAAAATATTTATCACTTGACGCTAAACAAATAGCGAAAAATTTTACGACAGTTTGGTAAACAGAAATTTGAATAAACAAAATGTTTTGCAAGAAACCAGTGAACTAACAAAAACCCCAAT
The DNA here is from genome assembly GCA_019049505.1 of Pachyrhynchus sulphureomaculatus. NCBI lineage: Eukaryota > Metazoa > Arthropoda > Insecta > Coleoptera > Curculionidae > Pachyrhynchus > Pachyrhynchus sulphureomaculatus. Next base: position 131,653,071 of record CM032449.1, on the reverse strand, counting down.
TTCTATGATTAAGGGTATTGTGGGAAAATCATCACTCAGGAATAGTAAAAAACGGAAAGATTTTCAAATGCATCATATAGACGATTGTGAAAAAGACGTCATCAGGAGAAAAATATATTCTGTGTATGAAGAGCAGTTGGTGCCGACACTAGACAAAATAAAATTAAGACTGGTGCAGGACGGGACCAATATACATTGTGGCCGGTCAACCCTTCATAGAATTCTCTTAAGAATGGGATTCACGTTCCGAAAAATCAACGAAAGGTAAGTAGTGATGGAGTCACAAAGATTACGAATCTTGCGACATACTTATTTACAAGAAATTAAAAAGTATTGATCAGAGAATTGGCCAATAATTTACCTTGACGAAACATGGTTTTATACCCATGATACTGTGCAAAAAGGGTGGATTGACAGTAGTACAAGATGTCATACTAACGCACCTTCAAATAAAGGTAAAAAAATAACCATTTTGGATGCTGGATCTGACAAGGGCTGGATTTCAAATTGTCTACTTTTATCTCCAAAAAACATAAAAGATTCTAGTTTGGACTATCACTAAGATACGACCGCAGAACTTTTTGAAAATTGGTTTCAAAATTCCCTTTTGCCAAATGTTCCCGAACAGAGTGTTATAGTTATGGACAATGCAAGTTACCATAGTCGCCTACTAAATAAGGTTCCTAATGCAGCCGATACCAAATCGTAAATACAGGAATATATGTTAGAAGATGACATTTATTTTGACTTTAGTTATAAAAAAGTGATCTTTTGGAAGTTTTGAAAGACAATAAATTGAAAAAGAAATATGTTTGTGATAGTATGGCTGAGAAAATGGGACACACTGTTTTGCGGCTTCCTCCGTATTATTGTGTATTTAATCCAATTGAACATATTTGGCATCAAGTTAAATCAAAAATAAGAGCGCAAAATGTTTCTCCTACTTTAAGCGTGTCAGTGGTTGAATTAGTAAAAAAAGTTATAAATGATATACCTTGTGAGAGCTGGAAGAATTCCATTCAGCACGTTGTTAAAGTTGAAGATTCATATATTTATGCAAATAATATAAAACCACTGATAATTACCTTAGCTGATGACAGTGATAGCGAAATCGAATTAGGCATAAGTTAAAATATATTTTTATTTATACAATATGACCCCTCTTGTAAACCCCATTCATTCAAACTGTATATTTGTACTTCTTATCCATTTGTTTTTACATTCATCTATAAATAAACATCTCCGAAAACACTTGTAATTTTATTTATTTGCATTAATGAATAAAATTCTTAAGTCCATCTCTGCAACCTGCAGTGCATTAAATTTTGCATGAACATTTAACTATGAAAAAGATCTGTTCCCAAATAATTGATCGTCGTGGACGTTACTATGTGGTAATTTATCATTTCGACGGGAAGACATGAAACATTTATTATTATTTTTTATGGGTTTAGCACACGTGCTGCAGGAAAGAAGTCCCTAAAGCGCTACAGGAGCGACACGTGTGCGGAAAAAAAACAATTCACGTTGTTCTTGAATCGCTGTAAATTGTACTCGGTGGGAAACACAGTCCTGGGAAAATTATTCCAAAGTGATGATGTTCTCTCATATAAAAGATTGCTTGAAAAGCGTTGTACGAGGAGTAACAAGCTGAACCTCATACGGATGTGAAATATTACCACGACGTGTACTTCTAACATGCACCGCTCTGGGAGGAATTAGGCGGGCCACATCCTTCGAACACTTTCCATGAAAATACTTGTAGAATAGGCTCAAGTCGGCAACCGTTCTTCGATGTTCCAGCGAATCAAGGCCGCCGGTCAGTTCCGGGTCTCCAATCAGACGAACAGCTCTAATAGAATCCAACAAATGCAGTGTATGTTTGGGAGCGGAGCTCCAAACATGGGAGCAGTATTCCATAGTTGGTCGAATTTGAGCTTTGTAAAGAATTAACAGTTGTTGTGGAGTGTAAAGCTTTCTGGTTCGAAATAATATTCCCAACCTTTGAGAAGCTCTCCTTGCTATGCCTGCAACATGTTCATGCCAGGACATATTTGCTATCAAATTAACGCCCAACAAATTGAGTGACGATGTTAGAGAAATGGAGTGCCCCGACATAACTATGTCGGGTTCAGCAACGTTAACTTTTTTAGAAAAAACTGCCGCCTGGGTTTTTGTAGGTTAAATTCCACTTGGTTACTGTCACCCCAAGATAAAATTTCTTCCAGGTCTTTGTTAAGTTGAATGACTTCCTGCTGTCTGCGGATATTCGTCTGAGTAGCCGATGTCCGAGCGTTCAAAGTGAAATGAAGAGATAAGCGTACTGTCATCGCCAAAGCTGTAGATTGGATTCTCGGTCTTTTCCAGCAGATCGTTAATGTAAATGAGAAAAAGAGTAGGAGACAGTATAGAGCCTTGAGGTACACCGGCGTTGATAGTGAAGGTGTTAGAAAGAAATCCGTCGACTGCCACGCGTAAAGAAAGAAGAAGAAAATTATGTATTATTACCACTATGTTGCACAATTTTGCGACTGCAGTTTCGACCCATGCGGTCATTATTAAGCTTATGTACTAAACTGAGTTACATAGACAGGTTATACTAAAATTAAACTTAGGTGGTAGGTATAAAGCATTATTATTTTTAATTCTAGGGTTAATGCAATTAATCTTAAGTGATACGTAGTAATTTTATGGTTTTATGATGGTAAATAGCGGTGAATAGAAAAGGTCTAGTTGGTCGTTTAACAGATTACAGTTTTGGTTTTTCCGATGTTTATAAATTTGTAATGATTCTAAGGTATTTAATTTAAAACGTTTCTCTGCATAATGTAAAATTTCCGTGTTATGCAAATCAGGAAAGTGGTATTGATTTTCTGTACAGTGGTTTGCAAATGAAGAATCTGTTTTTTCTAAAATGTTCTGTATATTTGGTTTTAAAGTTTCTTCCGCTTTGCCCAATATACGAGTATATGCTGTTACAATCCGAGCAGTTTAACTTATAAACTCCAGATTTTTAGTGTTCCGTACCGAACACTTATAAGATGACTTCGGTGCCTGTCCGTCTGTCTGTCACACCCGATTTTCTCCGAAACTATTTGTCATTGAAAGTTGAAATTTGGTAATAATATAGGAATTAATGGCCTCATCAGGGCCGTGTCGTTTTAAAAGTTAAATTTTGACTTAAGGGGTTAGTTTTGGGGGGTGAAATCTGAAGTGAAAAAAAAAATTTTTTACTAGGTCATCGAGTGTGGTGTTAAATGACGAGTAAAAAATAAATATATATGTATATATATATATATATATATATATATATATATATATATATATATATATATTATATATATATATATATATATATATATATATATATATATATATATATATATATATAATGTAATACTTGCGCACACTCTTCTTTGGATTATTTTGAAAAAATCGTTGTCCCCCACCATTATCTCGAAAAGTACTGATCAAAAAATTTTTTATTTTAAAAGCAATCAACGTAAGGAACACTAATTGCGCAAGTTCAACTTGCATTTGACTGGTTTTTGTTGAAATTTGTCCGTCTTATTTTTGGCATTGTAAAGGATATTTGATAGGGTATTTTGCGATTTGAACGCAATTTTCAAATTATGTTTTGATAAAATATTGGCTAATTTTTCGGATAGCGTGCCATAGATGATATTATTTATGTATGTATGTTGTTCCGTGGATTTTATTTTGGGTATATTAAGCAAAAGTAAGTTGCTTTCGTTTTTTTTTATTAGTTTTTCAATACACTCTCGAGAGAAGTTATTTTTTGTGGCAGTGTTTATAATGTTATTTAGTTCGTCTTCTAGGTCAGCTTTGGATAACGAGAGGGAAAGGGCTCTATGTATCATTGAGTTGAATGCTGCCACTTTATGTTGGTTTGGGTGGAATGAGTGTTTGGGGTTTGTTATACCTGTGAATGTTGGTTTTCTGTATAATTTAAATGTGCAACTATTATTTATATGTAACATGCTTAGATCTAGGAAGTTAATTTTGTTATCTGCTTTTTGTTCTAGAGTGAACTGAATTTTTGGGTGGATGCTATTAATGTAATTTAAAAAAGACTGTCTAGTTGTCTTGAGGAACCTTTAAAACAAACGAGGATATCGTCAACATATCTGTACCAAAATTGAATATGGTTTTTGCCATGATTAGAGTTAAGAATTTCTCTTTCTATATGTGTGATGAAAATGTCTGCTAAGAGGGGACTAAGTGGGGATCCCATTGGTAACCCTGAGCTTTTTAAGGTAGAATTTGTGATTAAATTGGAAATATGTTTGAGAGAGGCATGTTTCAAAAGCAGATAATATTTTGGAGGAGATTACAGGGTTTATAATAGATTTGTTGAGGATTTTATGGATTATTTGCATGCATTCTTCTGCTGGAATGTTAGAGAAAATATAATTCTTAATGAGGTCATATATAATCACAAACCAGGAAACCTCATCAGACCTGTTGTCTCATATATCAATAGCCCAACTAGAGATCTATGTTTAAAACTGAAGTCAATTTTTAAAGATTTAACAAAATTCACATAAGAAACTAGTGTAACAATCTCACTTGAACTCGTTCAAAAACTGAAAGACAAAAGAACCCCTACAAACTCCTTTTGGTCTCCTTTGATATAAGAAATATGTTCTCTAACATTCCAGCAAAAGAATGCATGCAAATAATTCATAAAATCCTCAACAAATCTAACATAAACCCTGTGATGCCCTCCGAAATATTATCTGCTTTTGAAACATGCCTCTCTCAAACCTATTTCCAATTCAATCATAAATTCTATCTTAAAAACTCAGATTTACCCACTTAGTTCCCTCTTAGCAGACATTTTTATCACATATATAGAAAGATAAATTCGTAACTCGAATCATGGAAAAAAGTATATTCATTTTTGGTACAGATATGTTGACGACATTCTCTCTTGTTTTAAAAGGCTCCTCAAGACAACTAGACAATCTCTTAAATTACATTAATAGCATCCACCTAAAAAATTTAGTTCACTCTAGAAGCAGATAACAAAATTAACTTCCTAGATCTAAGCATTTTACATAAAAATAATAGTTCCACATTTAAAGTATACAGAAAACCAACATTCACAGGTATAACAATCCCCAAAGACTCATTCCACTCAAACCAATATAAAATGGCAGCATTCAACTCAATGAGCCCTTTTACTCTCGTTATCCAAAGCTGACTTAGAAGACGAACTAAAGACCATTATAAACATTGCCACAAAAATAACTTCTCTCGAGAGTGGATTGAAAAACTAATAAACAAAAAACAAAAGCAACTTACTTTTCGCTTAATATACCCCAAAATAAAATCCACGGAACAACATACGTACATACATAGTAATATCCTACCATGGCACGCTATCCGAAAAATTAGCCAATATTTTATCAAAACATAATTTGGAAATTGCGTTCAAATCGCAAAATACCCTATCAAATATCCTTTACAATGTCAAAGATAAGACGGATAAATTTCAAAAATCTGGAGTTTATAAGTTAAACTGCTCGGATTGTAACAGCATATATATTGGGCAAAGCGGAAGAAACTTTAAAACCTAATATACAGAACATTTTAGATCATATAGACTACAAAAAACAGATTCTTCATTTGCAAACCACTGTACAGAAAATCAACACCTCCTTCCGGACTTAACACGAAAAAATTTTACATTAATTAAATATCTTAGAATCATTACAAATTTATAAACATTGGAAATATCAAAACTGTAATCTGCTAAACGACCAACGAGACCTTTTCTATTCACCGCTATTTACCATCATAAAACTACCTACCACTTAAGATTAATTGAATTAACCCTAGAATTAAAAATAATAATGCTTTATATCTACTACCTAAGTTTAATTTTAGTATGACCTGACTATGTAACTCAGTTTAGTGTATAAGCCGCATAGGTCGAAACTGCAGTCGCAGAATTGTGGAATATAGTGGTAATAATACTAATAAGTGTTTCATTTCTTCCCTTCAAGATCTGTTCCCGATGAATTCCGCATAATTTGACCGAAATTCAAAACCTGAGTCGTGTCAATTAGTGGAAGGAAATGGTCGAAAAATTTGACATGCAAAATCCATATAAAATATCGTAACAGGAGATGAAACTTGGATACATTCGTATGAGCCGGAAGCTAAGCAACAATCAACTGTTTAGGTGTTTCAAACTGAACCGAATCAAACAAAAGTGGTTCGTTCACGAAGCACTTCCAAGAAAATCATTGTTTTGTTTCTTTGGTTATATTGGACATGTTGCAATCATTGCTTTAGAGGATCGAAGAATAGTTATGCTGAATGGTATACAACAATTTGTTTGCTAGAAATCATCGATGAAATCAGAAAAAACAACCGAAAATGTCGCATCATTCTTCATCATGGCAATGCCAGCTCTCACACAGCGACTCAAACAATTGATTATTTGACCGAGAAAAACATCAAACATTGTCATTATTTACCTGTTTTATCGCCTAGCGACTTCTTATTGTTCCCGAATGTCAAAAAAAAAATGCGTGGACACCGATTTTCATCACCTCAAGAAGCTGTCGAATCCTTCCAAAACCATGTTTTTGAGGTACCAACTTCAACGTGGAAAAAATGTTTCAAGAAAATGGTTAGAATGCATGCAAAAGTGAATAAATCTTAAAGGCGAATATTTTGAGAAACAATAAAATGCTTCGTACCAATTTTTTTTTTCTTTCATTGTTTTTTTAAAAACTTAAAAGGTAGCCCTCGTATCTGAACGTATTTACGTACACCTATAAGGATAGTATTTAGAATAAATTAAATTTTGAGAATTTTTGTTCCATCTTACTAATTACATATACGGCTAGATGTCCTTTTAATAAGCTCGCTAAATAAATGATACGTAAATGCAGAAAAAACTTAGGTCAGGAATCAAAAGTGACAGTTGACGTGTCATTGATTACCATTAGTGCAACCTCTCATATAGTTTCCTACATTTGCTACGTACGCCTTTCTATATTTTGGATTAACTATGCGGTTAATGTAATAAATGTAGTTTATGTTATTAATATAAAATTTATCCGAAATTCACAACTCTGTCTAGAAGTTGTACGAATGTTCAAAAATGAAAAATATATATACGAATTTAAAAGTACATCTTTTAAGGAAGTTTAAAAGATTTTCTTGTCTATGCAATTTTAATCAGCGAAAAATAATACTAGTTTTGCGAAATTAACCGACTTTGTAGCTTTAAAAATAAATGTTTGCATGATTTACGAGTAGAGCATTCTGCATATTAAAAACTTTTAACGGCTTTTGACTCATTGGGCCAAATAACAACTTATGATTCTTGGGTTGGACTGTGTTAAATTGATGTAACTCCTACGTTTCGCTTACGATTGCACAGGTTGTATTCTGGGATTTTTACTCTTCAGTCCTGATCCCAAAAACCATAATTTTATACCACACCCTGTATATTATCTAAATCATTTTTCTACATATTAATTATTTTATAGTAACCATTTGAAATTTAAAAAGTATTTTCGTAAGTTTAATACAAATAAATACTTAAAAAAATTCAACCGTTATGCGCACATACATCATTACAATGCATAATTTATTTTAGTGCATACATTGTAACCCCTTATTCTTAAACATTTTTTCTAATGTCCAAATGGCAAGATGGACAAAAAAACGGTTTAAAGATACCGGTAGGACGAGTTGTCTAACAATGCATTGGGCCCTACGCAACGTCCCGTTTGGGAATCCTTTGCGTTTTATTCGCATTGATAGCAACAAGTTTCCTTATTATGTATGCGCTTTATAACGGATTTTAGACAATGCAAACTTTTTTATGCATAATTGTCACTAACCCTTGGCGTAACCTTTTCGCGACCTATCTTGATTTGCACCTAAATTTTCCCATCATTTTTTGCATTCAATTTTATCAAAAATATATTTCAATTACATCCTTTTCCACAAAAACATAGAAAGAAATATAGTTCACTGGATCTATGTTAGAGTTACAACGGACCAGGTAAGGTTGAAAAATATTTTTTATTTTAGAAACGAGAAAAATGGTAAAATTACATTTTGGACTATAAATACAGATAAAGTTTTTTCATTATCCCAACCAAAAATAAGACAAAATCTCATATTACTATTAAAACTATGCAAAATGTATAGCCTCTCATTGCCCTGAGGCAATATCATTCGAAAACTTTTGGTTACATTTCTACTTCAAGTACTATATGCGTGCTAAATTTTTAAATCGCATTTTGTTCGGGAGTTATTTAACAGACAGACAGACAGATCGACAGCCTGTCGGAATTTGGAGACTATTTTTCGTAATCCTGAAACCTAAGGAACTATAATGTAATTTTTTTCGTGAATACAATACTCAGTTAGGGAAATTTAATAAACCCTTCTCATTGGCTTTCTATCCTGCTACAATTGGAGGAATACTATTTTAAAATTCTTTTAGTCCATCCATACAGATTTAATATATAATCTTCATAAATTAGAATTTGATATATTAAATTACTGAAAAAGCATGATATACACTTTTGCATGCATTTGAACCAATTCACGAACGCTGAAGTTGGTAACTCAAAAAACATGGTTTTGGAAGGATTCAACAGCTTCTTGAGGTGATGAAAATCGCTGTCGACGCATTTTTTTTGTTTGACATTCGGGAACAAAAAGAAGTTGTGAGACTTTAATTCGATGTTTTTTCTTCGGCAAATAATCAATTGTTTGACTTGCTATATGAGAGCTGGGCATTGATGCGACGTTTTTAGTTGTTTTTTTTCCTGCTTTCATCGATGACTTCTGGCGAACAATTGTTGTACATCATTCAGAAACAAGCGATTATTTTCTTAGAAATGCTTCGCGAACGAACCACTTTTGTTGGATTCGGTTCATCTTGGAACACCCAACTTAATTATTCCTTGGTGTCCAGCTCGTACGAATATATCCGTCTCCTGTTACCATGTTGTATAAGGATTTTGAATGACCTCCTTCGAATTTTTTGAACATTTCTTTACACCAATTGAGACAAGCCTGTTTTTGAGTTTCGGTCCGGAATCCATCAGGAACAGATCTTTTTTACAGCTAAATGTTCTTCCAAAATCCAATTTACTGCAGTTTTGAATATGCCTAAGGATGCCTGTATCTCACGGTGAGTCACATGACGGTCTTTTTCAATCACGTTGCATACATCAAAACGATGTTTTTTGGAACGACAACCGATTTTGGTAGACCTTCACGAAATTCATCGCTGACGGAAGCACGATCATGAAGAAATTCTGTAAATTAATTGTAAACAGTCTTTTCTGATAGTAATTCATTACTAAAAGTTGAACGAAGCGATTCGAGGCATTGTTACTAACATCGTAAAAAATCATTCATCGAGAACCTTCACGTGAAATTTTTATTTGTTCACAAAACTATTTTTTTAAACGCTCATTGTAAGCAAACTATTCGGCCAATTTCTGAGCTGTCACTGTTTTAACAATAACAAATGTCAAATTTTACAACAGTTGCAATGTCACATCTCAATAGCGCCATCTAGTGTTCGTTTGTTAAAACTTAAAAGGCGACCCTCGTAATAATAAACAAAAAGTGGCTTAAACAAAGCAGAAAATTAGAACCCTTAATTTTCCACATTAAAGATAATATAAATTACACAACCAGAACGAAAAATATTTCGAACACAAGTTCTTTGGTAGATTTGTAAATCTTACTAGTAGTACATTTTTCAAAGACCAAATTAATATTGCAGAAAAAGGTTTTAAGTGCAATTTAAAAGCAATAGATAACATAAGTAAGGAATAGTTATGTCTCGAGTGTGAGATAACTATAAAGGTTTTACATGAAGAAACACATATTTATTAATAGGAATAAAAATTTAAACAACTGTTTAAGATCACCACTTATGTTTATTATATTATTGCTGACAATTGTCTCGACACACTGTGTCTTCTTCTGGAGCACGATGTAAATTAACTATCAAAGTACGTTATAGAATATATAGTTTACGTAAGTACAAGTACTAAATTCATTAACAATATTTACCTTAATACCTAGAACAAGGTCAATAAAGGAGACCCTCTCCCATCTAATTGATCGTTGAGTAAATTTTCATTGAACGTATGATTTTCATCTGTTAAATGTGTAGCGTAATGAGATTTGTTATTTTTCATTCTATAGCTTTGCTTATGTTTCTTTATTCTTTTATAAAAAAGATCTGCCTGTTTGTCCTAAATACGTTTTATTACAAGTGCCACAGCATAATTCGTAAACCCTCGTTTTATTTTCTTTTTTTGTTTTACTTTTTTTATTATTTTTAACATGTCGAGCTAACGTGTTATTTCTACGGAAAGCGATGTTTACATGATTTTTATGGAAAAAATTTTAAATTTTATTAGTCAATTTTCCGGTATAAGTGACTGTATGAAATTTTTCTTTGTTTAGGTTTGTACGGGTACACCAGCCCTATTGCTTTTTTAAATTGTTTTTTCATTAAAATATTATCTACGAAATCGCTCCTGTACCCATTGTTTATACTAATTTGTTTTATAATATTTAATTCTTTCTGAAAATTTTCTTCCGTTAGTGGTGTATTTATTAGCCTATGGATGAAATTATTATAAGCCAAGATTTTATGTGTGAACGGGTGGTTAGAATTAGCGTGTATAGTTATATCTGAGTATGTTGGTTTATGGAAGATTTCAAAATCGTGTTTATTCATTTTGTTTGATATTTTTAAATTTAGAATATTGGACTAAGAGGGTTTCCCATTATTAAACCTTTCTTACTTATATAAATCTTATCGTTAAATTCGAAATAATTCTGGTCTAAACACAATGTTAAGATGTCTAATATTTCCTGTTTAATTATGGGGTTAACATTATTTTTATTGAGTAATCTTTAAACCAAAATTATAGCGTCTGATGCTGGTATACTAGGAAAAAGATTTTGTACATAAATCTGGAGTTACTTGGTATAAGTAACGGATGAATTTTTGCTATCAAACAAAATGAATAAACAGGATTTTGAAATCTTCCATAAACCAACATACTCAGATATAACTATACACGCTAATTCTAACCACCCGTTCACACATAAAATCTCGGCTTATGATAGTTTCATCCATAGACTAATAAATACACCATTAACGGAAGAAAATTTTCAGAAAGAATTAAATATTATAAAACAAATCAGTATAAACAATGGGTTTAGGAGCGATTTCGTAGATAATATTTTAATGAAAAAAACAGCGTGTTTTTTGCGCTTTTCCATTTGCCTGTCGTTCAACGCATGTGGTACCCATCTACCGGCTTCTGAATCTTTCCCATCTCTCGTAGCCGATTGGAAACAGCTTGTTGCGATGGAGCATGTTCACCATAAGCTTCTCGAAGTAATCGGTATGATTCAACAGCAGTTTTCCTCAAATGAAAACAAAAATTAATACTACATTATGCACACACTTTTCCAATTCGTCACTCGTGCGCGTCTGAGACTTGTTTTTGACACAACAAAATGGCGCAGTGTCAAATCTTTATAGTACAAATTAAATTGGTGCACCATCTGTTGTCTGAAATCCGCATTTCATACTTTTACACTTGGTATTATGGATCTTCATCAAGTAACGGCTAAGTCAGTGCACTACATATTTATTAGCTAACCTTATAGATTCACAAAAACAGTTTTTCTAAATGGAACATTTTCTAATGAACTAAAAGTAGTTAAATCCTTATAGAAAGTTGCCACCTAAAATGGTACAGTTTTCATAAAAGTATACCAGGGTTATTTTTTTCACGAAAACCATACGTCTACAAGTAAAGGAAAAATTGTAATATCTTATCAAAAAAAATTAGATAATCCTAGATTACAAGAAAGTATGGAGATATAAGTTTGAAAAATTAGATTTTTCCTTACATACTAAAATTTTAGTTATGCTCCATAATATTATGCTCTTTACTTGCTAAGTTTAAAAATCGAGACTAGTAATGCTAATAAAGTTTCACTCGACTGGGTTCAAGGATCATTAAAGTATGCGTCAAACATAAGTGTATTTTATTAAGGAGATTTCTAGATGTATAATTAATATATAAAGATCTAAACTTCAATAATTTAAAACAGCTATATCTTATACAACTGTATGGGTAATAGGCAATTAGTACTTATTTTAGGATCATCTCTGATTTCAAATGATAAATTTTGCCACACATCGTCACGTGTGTGTGTAATACATGTTCATAATGAGTAAAGGGTTGTGTATATCCTTATTTTTTCTATATCTACATGGATATATATTTCGATAATTTACTAATTACTCATTGACATTGTACTCTGTATCTGTAAGCCCTCTCTCTCAATATTTAAATCTTCTTTTATTCGCCGCATCAGATAGAATCATAATATATATTTCTCAAATTTTTCAACCAAAATGCAATAAAAAAACCTAATAAAACCAGATATCTTTTAAAGAATATCATCAACAATAAATCTAACCAACTAAACAAAAAGAGAGAGAAATCTAGATATAAGTCGAACAAAACAAATGGTACCAAGGCAATGTCTGAGCCAAAGAAAAATACGTATAGCTACCTTTTTTTTAATGGTCTAAACTAGGGATGTCAAAGATACGGCCCGCGGGCCGCATCCGGCCCCTGGGACGTATCAATAAGGCCCGCGATCGCAATGTGTCACAGAAAGAAGAATCATGTTTTTTTAGAGCTTTTAGACTTCACTCGATTCCTCTACGGAAGTTTTAAAATGCGCACACTACATTTATAAGTAATTTCAAGGGCAGCGCGTGCCTTGACAAGCGAGAGAGATAACGCCATCTCTTAGCAACAAGCGGAAATACCCTATTATTTTTGTTGAGAACAATAGAATCTTCCACGCGCTTCGGGTCTAGACTAGAACCTTCCTTATCGATATTATAAAAGGAGTGCGTCGGCGCGACGTGAGTCAGTTGAGTGTGAGTCGAGTAATCGAAGCGATACGGTCGGAGAAGGATTTTAGTTGTACTGCGAAGTAGTGATTGTGAAGGTATTGTGCATTTGTTTGTGTCGTGCGCGTGCGATATCCATAATTGTTGTGTCGAGTTCCATAATTGTTACGATTTTGGCATAATGTCACAAAAACGTAAAGTGAATAGTGACTGCAGAGTTTTTCAGTCTAAATGGGAAATTGCATATTTTTTCATAGAATGGAAAGGTAAACCACTGTGTTTGATTTGCAATCAAACAGTTGGTGTTTGTAAGGAGTTTAACTTGAAGAGACACTATGATACGAATCATAAATCAAAATTCGATTGTTACACTGAAAAAATAAGAATGGACACATTGTCATCTTTAAAATCTAAACTTCAAGGTCAACAATCGATGTTTACTAAAGCTAATACTGAGAGCGAAGATGCCCTGAAATCAAGTTTTATTATTGCATTAGAAAACGCGAAGAGATCAAAACCTTTCACTGATGGTGATTTTATTAAAAAGACTGTATGTTAAAAGTTGCCGATGTTTCATTTCCATTTCAAAAGTCAATAATTCAAAATATTTCGCTGTCAAAAAACACTGTTGCTTCAAGAATAAATGATTTATCTCAAAATTTGGTTCTTCAACTAAAGGAGAAAATTAAGGAATTTACAAACTTTTCACTGGCGGTTGACGAGCGCACTGATACTGTTGATACAGCTCAACTTGCTGTTTTTATACGAGGTATTAACAGTAACTTTGAAATAACTGAAAAACTATTAAAGTGCGTTCCATTGACAGGTACTACAACAGCAAATGATATTTATTCTGCAATTGAGCATTTGATAGCAGAATATGAACTCTGGAATATACTTAGCAGCACAACTAGGGATGGCGCTCCTGCCATGGCTGGCAAACATTTGGGCGTTGTAACTAAATTAAAACAGAAAACATCAGGAAATTTTGTGGGATTTCACTGTATAATTCATCAGGAATCATTGGCATCCAAACATTTAAAAATGGACCATGTCATGCAACCTATAATTAAAATAGTAAATTTTATAAGGAGCAGAGGACTAAATCACCGACAGTTCAGGCAGTTTTTACAAGATTCACCGAAGTTCGTTGGCTCAGTCGAGGAGTAGTTTTAGAAAAATTTTTTGCATTACGTGACCCTATTTAAGCTTTCATGTTAGAAAAAGGCAACCTAATTGATTATGACAATGACTGGTGGGTTGATTGTGCCTTTTTGGTAGATATGAATAAAAACACTTGACTGATCTGAATGTAAAGTTACAGGGTAAAAATCTGATTGTCACTCAAATGTATTCATGTATTCAAGCCTTTGAAACAAAGTTGAGGCTGTGGGAAAATCAGGTAAAAAATCAAACTTTGGATCATTTCCCTCATTTAAAATCATTTGGCACAGTGAACCAAAAAAAAAAATGGATCAATTTTCTCAACTTCTGCAAAATTTGATCACGGAATTCGACAATCGTTTTGAAGACTTTCACAAAATGAATGAAATGGAATTCCCAATTTTCAACAATCCATTCAATTTTGAAGCTTCACAGGCACCAGTTCATTTGCAAATAGAGTTGATAGATCTTCAATCGGACAGTATTTTGAAAGAAAAATTTAAAGAGATTAACGCTCTTACATTTTATACACAATATTTCAAGAGTTTGGATAACTACCTGGAATTAAAAAAGCATGCAGAGCGCATTCTCTGCATGTTTGGTAGCACCTATTGATGTGAGCAGATGTTTTCCGTCATGAAAATCAATAAGAACAAACATCGCACAAGACTTTCGAATGAACATCTCCAATCAATTCTTAAAATAACTACAACGAATATGATACCTGACATCAATGAGCTTGTCAAAAACAAGAGAAGTCAGGTAACTTTGATATAATTTTTAACAACCGTATATTATATACTATATAATTAAATAAATAAAATGTTATAATAATTCAGTACATTTTTTTTATTTGAATCTGGCCGGCCTACACATTCTAAATTTAATATATGGCCCTCTGCAAAATTGAGTTTGACACCTCTGGTCTAAACACTTTAGAATCGATGATGAAACAGAATTAGTCATGAAGCAATTTATGGAAAATATCTAAAAGAACCTTTCAACCTTGATCGTCTGTTAAATTGAAGTAGCTATCAAAGCCTTTTAAATTATAACAAATTATCTTAGGTGCTGAAATAATCATTTTGCAAAATCAACGAGTTAGATATCGTAAAATCTACTATGTTAAAAATATTTGTTGTAAATAGTTTTTTAGAATATTTTATCATAGAATAATAATATCATCATCATTATCATTAGCTTATTCTATCCATAGTCGGATGTAAGCCTCCGCAAGTTGTCTCCAATGAGCTTTGTTGTTTGCTTTTTGCATCCAATCGTGTCCTGCTAATCTTTTTATATCATCCGTCCATCTTGTATGTGGTCTACCTCTGCATCTTTTGTGTTCTCTAAGCCTCCACTCAACAATACGGCGTGTCCATCTGTTATGATTCATCTTTGCGATATGCCTCGCCCAATTCGACCTTAATATACATATTCGTTGTATTGCATCTGTCACTTTTGATCTTCGAATGTTCTCTCGATATTAGGAATACGATTTTAGAGTCCAATATTTAGCATTCTCCTCTCCGTTGCTCTTTGGGTTACCTGGATTTTATTTACTATAATTTTATTTAAAGTGCCATATGTTAATACCGACAGTACATATTAATCGAATACTCTCGCTTTTATTGTATTTGGGATGTCAAATTTTAATGTAGATTGTAACCTTCTGAATCCAGACCAAACTATCGAGACTCTTCTATACAAGTCAACCTTTAAATTATTTTCTGATATTTGGATTATATTGTTTTGATATTTTGTTCTAAATATATGAAAGTTTGTAACTTTCCTATTCTTTTACCTTCTATTAATATTTCTTGGCTATTATCTTCACTTTCGTTGTTTAAATATTTGGTTTTGGTAAAGTTTATTTTTATTATTTTATTAGCATTTCTTGTAATTCTTTTTTTTTGTTGGCGATCAGAGTGACTTCATCTGCGAACCTTAAGTGATTTAATCGTTCACCGTCCATTAGTATTCCTTTATTTTCCCGATTTGAACATATCTTCTAGAACAAACGTGAACAACTTTGGGGATATCGAGTCGCATTGTCTAATTCCTTTTTTAATATTGATTTTCCTTCAAGCATTATTTGTGAAGTGGCATTTTTATATATGTATTCAAGAAGAGTTGTATATCTTTCATCAACTCTGCTGTTACTTAAAGCGTTAAGGACTGCCCATATCTCTACCGAATCAAATGCTTTTTCGTCAATCATTGTGATCCACGAGGTGACCTTATATTCATTTGCTTTCTCCACTAGTAATCTTATTGTTTGATTATGATCCAAAGTGCTCTATCTCCGTCTAAATCCCGCTTGTTCACGTGGTCGATAACTGTCTAATAATAATAATAATATACCAGTATAATAATTATCAATTAAACAATTTAAAATCTTTTAATACATCGATTTATTTTTCAAAAGTTCATTAAACAAAAATTTAACAAAGCGCCACTCACTTAACTGACTAGACGGAAAATTTCAAGTCAAAATCTAAAAAAACAATCATTTATTATGTTGTTGTCAATTAGACCAAAAAATTTGGGACATAAAACTGATAAAACTTTTAAACTGCTATTGTTTGGTGCCATTGTCGTAATAGTTACGCAAGTTTTATTACTCGTACTTTTTAGAAACACTCCGTTTGCTTTGCAAAGATAAGGTGATAACAATGAATTATTACTAGTGTATAACCAAAAATAAGGTCAACAAACTTATATTTCATTGAACTTTCTAATTAGTGTGGCATAAAGATATGATAAAATTGACTATTTGCTTACTTATTTGTAGTAGCAGATCTAGAATTTTATATTGATAAAAAAACATAGGCACATTGAATGGCGCAGCTCATGCAATGTAGAGAAATTCATCAATTGGTACAAGAGCGGCACGTATACGAAAGTAGTAATTCACGATAGTCTTGAATGATTGCATATTGTACTCTATAGAAAACATAGTCTGGGAGTTCATATTACATGGATAAGAATCTCCAAAAAGTTCTTGAAGAGAAATAATGTGGTTAAGCTATATTAATGTGACAGGTATTCCTATCATACACCGCTCTCGAAGGAATCAAGCGTGCTACATCCATCGAACACTTTTCGTGAAAGTATTTATAGAACAGATTTAATTTTTCATCTATGTTTCAAAGAATCACTGCTTATGGGAAGTTTCGGGTCCCCAAACCGGGAGAACAGCCCCTGCTGAATAGGGTCTAACAAATGCTGAATATATTTTTGGGAGCAAGACTCCGAACTTCGAAGCAAGATTCAAGTGAAGATAGAATTTGAGCTTTGTATAAGGTGTATAGCTTTCTAAAGGGTGATAATTTCAGGAGCGTGTATAAGTGAAACCAGGAAAAATATTTCAAATTCAATGATCAACTCAGCTGGATTTGTAAAGGTATAGTGGTAGAAGAATAGCATGGCTTCATGGGAGGTAGGTCGACGGTCACCAACTTGATTACCTATGAAAATGCTCTGGTGGATACCTTGGAGAGGAGATGCCAAGTGGACTCGATCTACACTGACTTCTCCAAAGCATTTGACAGGGTTAGCAAAACTTAAAGCGATGGGGTTTCATGAGCGCTCTGTAAAGTGGCTCGAGAGTATCTTTGTGGGACGCTTACAGAGAGTGAGAATAGGAGGTTTTATATCCGGTAATATCGAGGTGACCTCAGGAGTTCCTCAAGGAGGGCACTGTGCTCCACTACTATTTAACATCTTTATTAATGACATTCTTCAGGCTATTCCTGACTGAACCTTTCTCTTGTTTGCGGATGACTTGAAATTGAACCATGAAATTGTGACTGAGGTGGACTGCATGAAGCTGCAGAAGAACTTGAATCTGCTTGTGCATTGGTGTAATGATAATGGATTGTCTTTAAATCCTAAGAAGTGTAGTACGATTAGCTTTTGTAGGTAAAAGAATAAAATAGCCTTTCAGTACAAGCTTGGTGATGAGGATATGTTACCGGTCAGTTCTTTGAAGGATTTAGGAGTCATAATGGTTGCTCAGTTGTCGTTTAGGGAACACTATTCTTGCATGACTAGAAAGGCATTCCAAATGTTCGGACTTCTTTTTAGAACCGGAAGAGATCTATTTGTTGACTCAATGAAGAAGCTATACTGTTCTCTGGTAAGATCTCACCTTGAATATATATCAACGGTAAGGTCACCTTACTATAGTGTTCATAGCGCGGGGATCGAACGTGTCCAGAATAAATTTATTAGATATTGCTCTTATAGATGGGTTGGTTGGTGACAGTGGAGCCCTTGCTAGTATGCTTGGTCTGCGGACATTAGATAACAGGAGAAGGGTGTCAGATTTTTGCACCATATTTAAATTGCTGAATGGTGTTATTGATTGTCCACCCCTCTTAAGGCAGATACAGTTGAAGGTTCCAGAATGTTGTTTAAGAAGAAATGATATATTTGTCATCGGTCATCACGGTACTAACTATGGAATTCATTCTCCATTAGCAAGATCCTTGCTCTTCCTGAATAATAATCCTTCCATTGATCTATTCGGAGGCTCGCTGTCTGGCTTTAAAGGGCAAACAAGTTGTGTGTGATCATTGATATGTTTCCTGTTTATTAGACTAGGTGTTTTGAATTGTGATGATATATCATTTTTTATTTAGTTTTTTTTTTCCTCTATCTAAAATACTTATTACTGTACTGTTGTTATTACTTATATATTGAATATTATAACTTTTATAATGGGGTTTCCCGTTTATTGATAATAAATAAATAAATAAATAAGTTCAGTTGCTTATATCGTATAAATTTATTTAAAATCTATCAAATAGCAAGTTTACATTTCAGCGAATGGACCAGTATCTTCGATTTTATGCAACTTGCTTGGAACGCTATCCATCAGGGGTTGGACGACTGAAACGTCGATTTCTTTCAACTTTTTCGTTATTCTGCCAATCAAGTGCCGATGGTTCTGTGCTTCCCAACCATTTTCATAAACTTTACGTGAAAGTATTGCCCAAAATTTTTCAATTGGTCGTGCCTGTGGAAGATTTGGTTGATTGTCATTTTGCAATACAAGTTAGATTTTTTGACTTTTGAGCCATTCTTGTGTGTTTTTTTTGCATAATGACAACGTGAAAGGTCTGGCCAGAAGATTATTTTGTCTCGCGCATGATTTTCTTGGATAAACTGTTTCAATTTAGTCAAACATTTATTGATACACACATCAGAATTGACTGCAACAGCACTGCTTGGTTAGAAATATGGAGCTGAAATACCTTTCAATGAAATGGCAATCCACATCAACACTTTTGGTTTAAATTTCATTTTACCGACGTATTTGACGTCAGTGTAGAAGGAATCATTTCCACTGAGAAAACTGTTCGAAAATGTGAAGTATTTTTCATTATCCATAACGATGAATTTCCCATGCCTGAAATGCTTAACACGAAGTGCACGGCAACATTTTGGTATTTTTTCAAGTTGTCTTACTATGTATGTATTTCAGTGCCTTTTTATGTTTTCCAACAAGTGACCGATCGGATTTTTTTTTTATTTTCTGGTTCTTTGCCAGCACGGCAATCACGCAAAACACGTCGTATGGTTTCGCGAGATACCGTCTTATCTTCAAACACTTCGAGAATTTGCTTCATGGATAGTTGTCCAAATAAGGAAGCAACGCACCCTCGTAACTCCAGTCTGTATGACATTTCCAATGCGAATAATCACATGTGCAGATTCTAAAATCAGAGTAGAGGTACCGTTACACTTTCAGCCTATACAACATTGCTATTTGTTAATTGTTCAGCATTTACCCGAACCCCTGAAATTAGTCTCAAGACTAATGAATCACCCTTTAATACGACATAATACTCCAAACTTTGAAGCAAGACCAGGTCCAGGATTCAGGGGAGCGGAAAACGCTTTAGAGAGGCATTCACCATTTAACGACAAAATCCTGTCCGGGTAGGCAACTTCTCAAAAAAATGAATAACCAGGAGGTGTTCTGTTTCGCTTGCAACATGATCAAGGTTTGCTTCCAAATTAATGACCATACTAATGGAGTGTCCCAGCATAACAACCATATCAGTTGTCGTTAATAATTTTAATAACCTTCAAGGTAGTTTGAAAGATAATTGATTGATAACGATTGATTTCCGTAGCCTTCAATATTAATAAAAGCAATATGACCCGACGGTAGTTGTTCGTGTATGCATGACGACGAACGTATTTTTAGCAGAACGGAAATAGTTCTTTCTTGGTAGGATAAGTCGAAAAATCTATAAAAACTGGTTTTATCGCATTTCCACATTTTTTCAGTGCGATGACATGTATTTTATCACAGTTTCTTGGATATCCTGTGGGGGTGCGATACTGAAAATCACGCCCTGTACATTCTGCCTATCATAGAAGGTGACTAAAGGAACACCTTAGATGATAGATTTTCAGATTCCACCAGGCATCGCCCGGTGTGATACCATCGCATCGTTTCGTTTGTGACTATGCCGATGTCCCCAGGCGGTGGGAAAAAAAAACAAGATAAACCTCGAAGGATTAAATAATTCCGGAGGTAAAATAGCACGGATCTTCTGGCGGGGGCTGATTCGAGATCGTCAATTTGCAGAGATTACAATTTTTTTTGTAACATACGAGGCTTAACCTCGAACATAAGTTCAGTCAACTGACACCTCCAATCCAGTAAGCCTCCTGTACTCACTCTCTGTGAAACCATCGACCAGCACAGTCAACCTTTTCTATCTTGGGTACGACTTTTATTTTCGAATTAGGCGTAATTTTATAATTTGTCTTTTTGTCAGGAGCTACCGCTCTTGCCAACGAAAGGAGACCCTGGAGCACCGAAACTTTGATGTTATGTAGTTAAAAATAACAACTCAACAAACCACAAGGCCTATCTGCTGCCTCTATCGACCACCAAGTGATACTAACTTTATAATACTTTTCACTTTTCTTGCAGGTACTACTGATCATTTATAGATTTCGAAGTGTCAAAATTGCCATCCTGGGTGACGTTAACGTCCACATCAACTGGATTAAGTATTCAAATACAACCAACAAATAAGGTCGTGAAGCTGAATCATTCTCAACTAGTTGTGGCTTTACTTAGCTTATCGATGAACCAACATGGATCCCTGATCGAGACAGAGACTTCGTCAGTCTTCTTGACCTCTTTTTAACCACCAATCCAGAGATTTACACTGTCACCATAAATCCGCCGTTAGGTTCTTCCGAACATAAACTACTTTCGACATCAAGTACCTTACCGATCAGGGATAGAGAAGCGCCTAAACAACGCTAGATTTGGCCCTATAAATCTGCTAAATAGGAAGAACTCATGGAATATTATCAAACTTTCCCGTGGTTAGACGTTTGTTTTAGATCCTACGACCCATCTGATTGCGCTAAGGAAGTTTCCGATGTCATTTTGGCTGGTATGGAAGCTTACATACCTTTTTGGAAGAAATGCTCTTCCAACGGGAAACCTTTCGGTTCGACCAAAAATGTAAGTTGTTGCTTTTAAAGTTCTTGCCTACCGACAATGGCGTAAAATCCTAAAGTGATAAATCGTAACATCTTTGATAGCACACAATTGAAGATTTAAAAACAAACTTCTTGTCTGCTCTAACACTTCCAGGTCGTTTTAGTCAGTCGTTAATGCCATTACAACCAACTTGCTAGCTGAACTTTTTGCTTCACATCATACTGTCGATTTCCATAGAAAAACACCACCAACTATTCCCATAGTGCAGTCAAAGATGCCCGATATTAGACAACATATCATAAAACGTATTTTAATGAAATATCTGCCATAGTACTTAAAAAAATATGCCTCATCTGACACCAGTTTTCTGTAGACATTTCAACCTATCCTACAGAAAGGAAATATTTCCTTCCTGCTGAAAATGCGCTGGATGTTCAGCTTTCATAATATCGAAAGTTATGGAAAAGGCAGTCAGCATCTTTTAAGATATCTAGAATGATTCAATATTATTAGCTTCCAACAATATGGCCCTCGTAAACAAGTATCAACAGGAGTTCTTCTAACTTATGTAACACATGTTTGGAATAACGCAATTAAACACTTTGGAGAATCTCGAGCGATATATCCAAAGCATTCGGTCGTGTTTGGCAGGACAGATTGTTGGCAAAGCAACGCCCTTGTAGTATATAAAAAAAAATCTGTTTAGGCCTCTCATGTTTCCTCAGAGAGCGTTCGTTATGAGCGACAGTTGAAGTATTTCTTTCTAATACCTTCACTATAAACACCGGTATGCCTCAAAGCTCCTGACTATCTCCTACTCTCTTTTAATTAATAATCTGCTGAAAAAGACTAGACTACAGTTTTCCAGATGACAGTACGCTTATCTCTTCATGCAATTTAACCGCTCAAACATCGGCTACTCATGCAAATATCAGCAGCAGGAGAAACTCGCTCAACTTAACAAAGAAGGAGGAAGAAATTCTATCTTGGGATGATAGTAACCAAGTAGAATTTAACGCTATAAAGAGCCAGGCGGGAGTTTTTCCGAAAACATTAACATTGCTGAACCCGACATAGTTATACGGGGGCATTTCTCATGCATCTTCACCCAATTTGCTAAGTGTTAATTTGGGAGCAAATATGTCTTGGCATGTACATGTTGCAACCATAGCAAAGCAAGCTTCTCAAAGGCTGGGAATATTAGTTCGAACTAGAAAGCTTTACACTCCACAACTGTTAATTCTGTACAAAGTTCAAATTCGATCAACGAAGGAATACCTTACTACATACAAACATATACTACATTTGTTGGATTCTATTCAGAAGAGAGCTATTGGTCCGGCTGGAGAACCAGAACTCGTTATCACTGCCATCAAACTACCAAAGAGTGCAATAACGCCATTGTTGTCACAATTCCTCAGAAGAACTGTACAGAAGATAAATGTGCCGTCATGAAATATCAGAGTACGTATTTTATTGCTTTTACCTAATTAAAAAAAATACTTTGGAACGAACTGGTAGATACATTTACGATAATGAATTCTTTGCATGTTGAAGGTTGAAATTCTCACGAACTGACACTTCAATTCACCCCACGTTTGCATTGCTTCTTGACGTCGTAAATCGCCCTGCCGAGGTTAACTGAAAGTCCTGCCAGTTTCTTCAAACATCGGCTCCAATTATTTTTTTGTGAATGAATACTCACGACTTGATTCATTCTATACAAATGATATTAAATATGCCATATTTAGGGAAACAGTTTTGTGAAACCTTCACACAGAAAAAGCTCAAGAAATGCCTTGTAACAACTAGATTTCTCAGGACTTCGATTACCTTCTGTACACCATCTTACCCCGTCGTCTGTTGCTTTTGCGCAATAAGTCACACAAACTGCAACCATGATTCCTTAGAATATCGACGAACGGTTGGCGACTTAAGTTTATTCTTCAAGTATTTTAATAAGAAGTGTTCGATGAATGTAGTCCGCTTAATTCCTCCCGAAGCGGTGCATGGTAGGAATAGACATCGCACTAATACCTCACATCTGTATGAGGTCCAGCTTGTCACACCTTGTATAATCCTTTTGAAGCAGTCTCTTATATGGAGAACCTCTTCCCTTTGAAATGATTTCCCAAGGACTATCTTTCGCACTGAATACAATTTACAGCGATTCAAGATTAACGTGAATAGCTTTTTCCGCACACACGTCGATTTTCCTGCAGCGCGTATGCTATGCCCATAAAAATAAACGGTCAAGTGCAAGTTGAACTTTCGCAATTAGTGTTCCGTACGTTGATTGCTTTTAAAATAAAAATTTTTTGTTACGGAAGTATAAAATGACTAGACTTTACAAAAATATACCTAATGAATTTTCAACAAAGTTTGTTTCCGATCTTTAGTGAAAACTGATGACCTTGAAATTTTTGTTTTTTTTTTTTTATGTACCAGATAAATTATTAAAGTTAATGCACTCGTGATAATTTTCGTTCAATCTACACCCTGTAGAGAATATTCCAGAATTTCTTCAAAATTTTATGATAAATATTTTTCAAGATAAGGGGGGGGGCAGCGATTTTTCGCACTTTTTAGAAAATAATACAAAGAGAATTGTGCGCAAGTATTACATTATATATATTTTTGAGCTCGTTTTTTACAAGCTTTTATTTGACACTCCACTCGATTACCTGGTAAAATTATTTTTTTTTATTTCCGATGTCACACCCCCCCCAAAAAAAAAACTAACCCCTTAAATCAAAATTTAACTTTCAAAACTATACGGCTCTGATGAGGTCATCAATTCCTATATTAGCGCCAAATTTCAACTTTCTATGTCAAATAGTTTCGGATAAAATCGGGTGTGACAGACGGATAGACAGACACCGAAGTGATCTTATAAATGTTCCGTACGGAACACTAAAAATCTAGTTTTGTTGTTGATTTGTTGTTGATATGTTGTCTGAAAATGATATCAGGCATTTTTGAACTCACATAGGGAATAGTGTAGGCTATTTTCTCTACAAATTTACTATGGAGTATGAATCAAAGAGTTCAGCTAATACATTGTATTTTTAAATATATGTTGTTGCAGTAGTGTTGCCTGACTGCATAATTCGAGGTTAAGTTAATATACTGAAATTTTAACTAGCTAGGTCTTTTTAAATTCTCTGATAATATTCTTCCTTAGTTTTATCAGTTATTTGTGTGCATCAGTTTATTATGTAAGGTTTTTCACGCCACTGTTGGTAGACAAGATGCTACAGTTCAGCTTCTTCGCTTCTCCTGTTGAACCAAGTGTTAGCAACAAAAATGGGTATTTAGAAAATACACTAAAAGTATCGTTCGTTGAGAGACTCGCCCTGGAGACAATGCTGGTTTCAAGATAAATCACTTATTGGTGTAACAGTGTACAGAGTGGTCAGGAATTAAGCTGTGAAATAAGCACAAGGCTTGACGCTAGACAAGCATTTTTTTCGAAAAAGGAATGTAAGTTCGTTACAAGATGCAGCGTCCTAGCAAGCGCATTATCTCACTCAGTTATTGTGTCGACAGACTGACAGACAGACCAACAGACCTACAGATCGAAAGAATATATGTTGTTCGTAATCTAGGAATCCTGAAACGTGAAAAAATAAGAAAATTTCAAAGAATGATTCGCGAATAAAAGTAAAAACTTCAATCTCCTCTTTTCTTGTAAGTTAGTGCAACGTAGCCCTGCAAACCTCAGTTCCCTATGTTCACAAATACAGCACTCTCTTCAACTGAAAAATATTGAAGAATCAAAAGTGGTGCATAAAATTGTCAGGTGTTATTTGTTAGGTATATGATGTAATCTTAAGTAAGATAATATTTTTAAGTAGTTGTTTACTATATGATTTACCTCGACAAGATATTTCACAAAAAGGGAAAATGCTGGTAAGAGTTCTCTCACTTTAAATTGTTTTTTCCTAAATTAAAACGAAAACAGATAAGAGTTAAGGATGTTGTTGACTCGTATTAGCCGAGTCGCCAGGGGTTTTAAGCTCTCATTAAATGTTAACAGATTGCATTTTGGCACACAAGTAGTTTTTTTGGATGTAGAATACGATCAAAAAAAAGTTTGTTAAAGTTTGATGTACGTTAAGCCCACAAAATTCAAAATAAAATCAAAATTTCGGTTTTTTGGTAATATCTCGAAAAATAAAAAAAGAGATCAAAAACTAATAGCACCACGTGAAAGAGCGGGAAATTTTACAAAAAAAATGGTATATAGATTTTTTTATTAGCGTGTGAATTTATTTAAAAAAATTCAAATGATTCAAAAAGTGTAGCACGCCAAAGAGGTTAATTTGAAAGTCTACGCCCACCGCTCGAAGGTTAATCGATATTACTTGTTTTCGGAGTTGAAAAAAACAAAATTAAAAGATCGCTCTTTGAAGAGAAGACTTTCAGCTTTCCGATGATACTGATAGTTTTTATTTTCGTTGCTTTATAATTTGTAAAACTTAAAACGAAATTATTTTTGTTTGCATGATTTTACATACAGTAAATTACAAATATTTAATAAAATATAGTATTGTACAAAAATCCTTGTGCATATATCATTACTACACCTTAAGTTTTAATATAAGACTAATTCAAAATACCCACATACACATTGTGTGTGTTATTTAAAAATTGAGTTTTAAAACATGAGAATTTGACTGCTGTAGTGCACCGCCGGCAATTTTACGTTGAAAGCAGTACGAAATGGTCAAAAAGACATTTTTTTTTTAGTTACAGTTAAAAGTATACTTGATATTAGAAAATCATTACAAACTTTAAAAAAACTTTCTCTTTTTTGTAATTTTTCTCTTAAAAAAGTGTTTATGATAAACATATTTGTCGCATACAAGTTAAACTTAAAATAAAAAAATAATATTTAAAAGTGGAAAATAAAAGATAAAAGTCTAAGCTTTAAATATAAAGTATTTATATTTCATTCAAACATCCAGGTACAAAGAAAACAGTTATTGAAAACACAAAAATTCTAAATTATTAGAAGGAATTTTGTTAACGGCAATCGGAAAAGAACGCGCGCGCAGCGGCACCATCCCGATTTGTTTTCTGTCATCTGTGCGACGCTCACGTAGTTTGAATACTGTATATTGTTAAATAAACTTTTAAATGAAGAATAATTAACTTTAAGTGTAAATTAAGTATTGGTTGCTGTTTAGTGAACAATTGGGGTTGGAAAATGGAGGACCCCAGGACTGCTATGCTCTTCAGTTTGTGGCTTCTGCTTTTCTTCAGAAGGTTGCACAAGTTTACCTATTCTTTCATCATTACAAGAGGATAGTGATGATGAAACTTGTGAACAAATTAAAGAAGAAGAAAGTGACTAAAAAATAATGTTTATTATTTTGTAAATATTTCTGTTATACATTTTTTGTAATTTATTCTTTATTTTATTGTATTGTACTTATACAATTATTATTAAATATATTCATTTTCTTAATAAAGAAATAGATTTTCATTTATTTTTTTTATATACACTGAGTGCCATTATGGGTCACCCATTTGGTTTTTTTTAAACGGTCCTCAGATTCTTAATCGGCACCTCAAAAAAACCCTTTAACCTATTAAAAAGAAAATTGGAAAATTAAATGAATTACGTACTCTCTGGCCGCCATATTGGATCTGACATTTTGAATTTTTCAAATCACCTGAGAAATCCCTTAATAGCCAATTTCAAAATATTTAGCGGTATACAGAAACGTTAATTTAATCATAAATGAAGTTGAAAGCATGATTTTCACTACAACTGAATGGGGTTAAACCAGCAATTTTATTTTTAATATTTTTTTTTAAAATTACGATAAAACAAAAAAAAAATTATATACCAATTTTTTGTAAAATTTCCTGTTCTTTCACGTGGTGCTATAAGTTTTTTGATATCTTTTTTATTTTTAGAGATATTTGCGAGAAACAGAATTTTTCTTTTTATTTTCGATTTTGTAGGCTTAGCGTACACGTTAGAGTAGCAAACTTTTTTTTATCGTATTCTACGTTCAAAAAACTACCTGCATGCCAAAATGCAGCCTGCTACCATTTTGGCATTTCGTCAAAATTTGCGTCTGATAACTGGGCTAAATGAGGTGTTCTAAAATTTATACATTTCAGGTTTCTCAAAAAGGTTAGAAGGGTGGTTGAGCATATATCATAATATATTTCTATTTCAGTGTTTTTGCTTTTTCATTATTCCCAATTTTAACAGAAATAGTATGTAGATTGAGATCTGGTTACAGAATGACCTAAAAAAGTTCATTATAAGAAAATGTTTTAGAAATGCAAACAGTTAAATTAGCCGAAACTATACCTCTGGCACAGTAAGTAAATTATTGTTTTTGCGTTCCTTGCTAAAGAGCAAGAACTACCCCTGCAATTTTTGCGTTTTAGTGTTTTTAGATCAGTCTGTCAAGCTTTCGGTCTGTTGGCATCATAATACTGGAACGAAATGATATAATATTTAAAATCACGATATCTGTAGTTTTTTAGCCATATAGTTTCAACGAAAGTCGGTGAAGGGGGTGGGTATCGATATGTTGTATGATTTTATTCCTGGTAAGGAAATTTACTTTCTCTTTACTTGAGGAAATGTAATTCAGTCCTTGTTTTAGACCTACTTCTTCGTAAGGTGCTGGATAAATCACTTTACCTATTTTTTTTTTGTCCTTTCTTACATTTAACAGAATTTTTATTGTTATATATTCATTATTTAAATTAGCGAAATAAGCACTTACTTTTAATTTTTCGAGTCCGAATCATAGATTTTCAACCCAGTTTCGGACTACGTCGAGTGCGTTGTTATTACCCAGTCATAAATCATCAGAGTACAAGTATTGGGGCAATTATGTGTGTGTTTCCCAAAAATTTTTATACAAATGGAGAAAAAGTTTATCTTACATATTACAAAAAAATTATTCTTGAAGTTCTGCATCACATGTTAATCCATAATCAAGCATCAAAAGTTTAAAATATTTGATGGTATACAGGGAAAATAAAAAATAATGATTTATAATGACTCTTCATTTGTGTGTTTAAATTTAAATACAGAGCAAAATATTAATTGAAAATGTTAATAGGAACTAAAAAATTATGCTCAAGTTTTGCCTTCATAGTTAAAAACTCAAAAAAACTCCAGGAAACACGTCAGTAATTGTTGGATTATTTATTGAATAAAAGCAAACGAAATCACTTCAAATTTTAAGCTGAAAATAAATGAACATATCTTTGGAAATACCTAAGAACTGTCAATAAACTTAAAAGTTAACGTCAGTCTGTATTTGCAATGATTAGAAATGTCAGTAAAATTGAGTGTCGAAGATAAAATTGAAATTGTTCTCATAGTTGGAGATAATTATAAAACTTTTAGAGAAGCAGCAGAAATCTTTAATAATAGACACCCTTGATAATACTATACACTTCACAACTATACGATATCTAATAAATAAATTCAAGATTTATGGAAGGATTGAAAATAAATTTAAAAAGGAACATCGGGCATAGGTTTCAAATGAAGATAATTAAAATCAAGTAATGCTGTCGGTAGTAGAAAAGCCAAAAGATTCACTTCGGAAAAGATCAGCTTTATTGAATGTGAGTAAAACTACAGTTGCGAGAATTTTAAGATCAAATAAATTTAAACCATACAAATCCCAATTTACCCACACTTTAAAAGCAGGAGATTTTGAACGAAGATTTGAATTTTGGGTTTGGTGTCAAGGAGATTTGGAAGATAACAGGTTTATGGCAAGACAAATACTTTTCTCTGACTAATGGGACAGTAAGTTTTCAAAACTGTCGCTGGTGGAGCGATGTTAATCCTAACTTCAGTATCCAAACTCCAGATCAATATTCGTTTAAAACCAATGATGGTGCATCATGTCAAAGTACGAGGAATGTTCGAAATTATCTCCTTCACGTTTTTAACGGTAGAGTAATAGGAAGGGATATGCAGTTTACTTGGCCCCCAAGGTCCCCGGTAATCACCCCTCTAGACTTTTTTTATGGGGCTACTTAAAAGAAAAGGTTTCTTTTAAAAGGCGATTTCAAGATGTTGATCATTTTGAGGGAGTCATTAGGGAAACATGTGATGCTATACCTCCTGACGTCATTAAAGATGTAATAAAAGATTTTTCTCGAAGAACAACCACCTGTTTAGAAAGGGACGGTGGATACATTGAAGCACTTGTGCAATAAAGTTAGAATTAATCCATATGGTTAGTTGTTATGTTATATACGTAGTAATTAAGCAATATTGTAATTTCAAAATAAAATGATATTAGCACAAATTTATTATGGATGTAATTGTTGCAAAGCAGATAAAAAGGTTATCAAATTTTTAACAAAAATATGATAGAAGCAAAATCAGTGCACTAGTTTTCCTTTATTCAATAAATAATCCGACAATTACTGGGGTATTTACTGGTGTTATTTTGAATTTTTAACTAGGAAGGCCACAAATCTAAATGTAAGCATAATTTTTTAGTTCCTATTAACATTTTCAATTAATATTTTGCTCTGTATTTAAATTTAAACACACTTTACACTTCATTATAAATCATTATTTTTTATTTTTCCTGTATACCATCAAATATTTTAAACTTTTGATGCTTGATTATGGATTTTCATGTCATGCAGAACATTTTATCGAGAATAATTTTTTCTGTAATATGTACGATAAACTTTTTCTCCATTTGTATAAAACTTTTTGAGACCCACTCTATGAAAAAAGGTTTGCCATATACTGCAGCTCCTCACATACATAGAGGCAATTTTGAGGGTTCTGGGGGTCCCCTTTTAACTTTGAAGGTTTTCACTGGTGCCACTCTAGTTCGAATTTTGTTGAGCATCCTCCAGGTCCTCCAATCCAGGTCACCGAATTAGCATATGCAGCGAAATAAGCGAATAAAATAGCTTAGATAAATTAAAACAACGGAATAGTTTTATTGATGTAACACTCGTAAAGCAACCTGTTTCTGATACGTTCAAGAGACCTTAGAATAGCTCTACCTAGACAGGTTTTTTTTCTGCAAAAAAGATATCAAAAATCCATAAAATGATAATTAAATTGAATTTCGCAAAGGACTACTTTTGAGAAGCTACGCTGTTATGGTATGTTTGAAAAGTTTTGTTTATGGTCATCGTGTTTTTTTCAGATAAGCTTCTTTACGAGTGGTAGTGGACGGATTTCTTTCTAATACCTTCAATATCAACGTCAGTTTGCCCCAAGTGTCCATACTGTCTCCTACTATCTTTCTTCTTTACATTAACGGTCTGCTTTGTAGATGATAGTACGCTTATCTCTTCATTCACTTTAAATGCTTAAACATTGGCTACTTATGCAAATATCCGCAAACAGCAGGAAGTTATTCAACTTAACAAAGACTTGAAAGAAATTCTATCTTGTGATGACAGTAATCAAGTAGAGTTAAACGCTACAAAGACCAAGAGCATCTGCAAAAATTCCTTTTAAAGCCACTAACATTTATGAGCAATACCTTCAAGCAAAAATTTAAAAAACTTTAACCTTAATTTCGAT
The DNA here is from genome assembly GCA_019049505.1 of Pachyrhynchus sulphureomaculatus. Lineage (NCBI taxonomy): Eukaryota > Metazoa > Arthropoda > Insecta > Coleoptera > Curculionidae > Pachyrhynchus > Pachyrhynchus sulphureomaculatus. The sequence continues at coordinate 131,621,886 of CM032449.1, read as the reverse complement.
ATTTCTTAATTTAAGTGTGTTATTTTGTTTACCCAATAATTTTTATAAACACTTCAAAAACGTAACAATAATTAAATTACTTTCGCATTAGCAAGTATCGTCAGAAAAATATAATAAACATGTTCACTGTTTACAAGTACTTATTGTCTTGAATTTGGCATTGCCCCAGTTTCGGGAGTATTGCATTTACAAAGCTATTTTTACATATTTATATCATCCTTTATCATTTTAGCATCAAAAGGCAAATAAAGTGTAATCAGTTGTGCTAATATATTTAGGTTAAAAATTACACAATATTCCATGAAAATCTACCTAAAAGTTTGCCGGCTGAACAGTGGCGTCAAGAAATTTTACGCTTTTATAAATACAATAAATAAATCTGCTATTTTTTGGTACCAGTAATTAAAGTCACCCTGTTACAATTGAGTATTTCGTGAGAGACGCACAAATTGTTTATTAATCTAGATCGTTTTAATAACGATACAGTTTCTAAATAAATCATTTGCGAGAGCATCTCTGTATTTTTTAATATTATTTTGTAACATTCAATGGATACCAGCTATATGTCCAAGAATTAAAGCCATTGACTTTCGGATAAGCACAAATTAATCAACTTTATTATTTGAACAACATTGATATTCCGACACATTTGATCGTAGTTAGCATGGCAAATTATTGTTAAGGTTTCCTAGTTTCCTAGGAAATGATTTTTTGCAAATGGAAATTGATGGTTTTTTTCTGATATCTATCCTATCAACGTGTGTGCACTTCAAGACTCCGAAGAATTTTCTTTACATTAATGATTTGCTGAAAAAGAGCAAAAATCCAATCTTAGCTTTGCTGGTGATAGCCCGCTTGTTTCTTTATCTAAGTTGGACGCTGGATCAACAACCTAAAGAAATTATGCTTTTCGGAGGCAGCAAATCCTTCTAAAAAAAACGTAGCAACTTGGTTAGTTAGTTTTAAAAATGCATCTTAGCATGATCATGTTGCAGGCGTAGTTAAAAAGTTTTTCAAAAGCTCGAAATATTGTTTCGTATTAGAAAAGTATATATTTCTTAACATCTATTAATACTATAAAAAGCCTAAGTTTGACGGTCAATGGATTTCGCTCTAATATTTGAGGCTCTACTGCCAAACATACTCTGGGTTAGATTCTATCCAGAAGAGGGCTACTCGCTTGAAGGGGAAGATAGAGCTTAACAGAAAGTTTGATTCTTTGAAATATCGAGGAGAAGCTTGTGACTTAAGTCTCTTCTATAAAGACTTTCATGGAAAATGTTTGCTTGATTTTGTTTTGGTTATTTCCGGTGGGAATGCGCTTTAATTTTTTTTTAGAAACACCAGTCTGTCAAACAAATCTGAAAGTGTCAATTGTGTTACATGGATATCCTGAAAGTAGTTAAGTCCAAAGATTTACTGAGTGTTCCATTAGAAATTGAATGGTTATAAGATAATTAGCAAACAAAAAATCACGCTTTCTCCAAAATATCAAAATTTTTGCCAATAAATTTCTAATTGAAGCTCAAACTGAGATAAGCCCTGTATATATTTTTTTTTTTTAATTACTCCATTATGTAAAAACATGTTGGCTAATGTTTCTAAAGACTCCACTGTTATCGAAAAATTTAAAGTTCTATACAAATATCAAATAACAATATTTTCCCGGTGGCTCACCTTGACCTGAATGATATCAAATTCAGTCAAAAAATAATGCATTTAAAATAAGATATATATATATATATATATATATATATATATATATATATATATATATATATATATATATATATACATATATATATATATATATATATATATATATATATATATATATATATATATATATATATATATATACATATATATATATATATATATATATATATATATATATATATATATATATATATATATATATATATATATACGAGGCTGGTTTGAAAAAGTCCGTGCAAAGTCCGAGAGATGGCACCACCGGCGCGTATCGAGGTCATGTTTAGTTAGTAGCATCTCTTGAATGAACGCACACACAAGTTTCAGCCATATTGGTCTATTTCTTTGTGTTTCTCATTCGTGTGAATCAAGGAAGTCGAGTGATTTTCAAGAAATGGACGAAAAAGAATTTCGTGTGGTGATTAAACATTACTTTATGAAAGACAAAACGCCTCAGGAGGCTAAAGAGAAGCTTGATAAACATTATGGTGACTCTGCACCTTCGACTAGAATAGTTTATAAGTGGTTTCAAAATTTTCGGACTGGCCATATGGGCACAAGTGACGCTGAACGTTCTGGACGGCCTGTGGAGGTTACGACTCCAGAAATCATTGATCAAATCCATGATATGGTGATGGATGACAGAAGAGTTAAGGTGCGTGAGATTGCTAGTGCTGTGGGCATCTTGACTGAATGGGTACATAATATTTTGCATAAACATTTGGACATGAGAAAGCTATCCGCAAGATGGGTGCCGCGATTGCTCACGCTTGACCAAAAACGGAATCGTGTGAAGTGTTGCAAGGATGGTTTGCAGCTGTTCCAGAAGAATCCGGAGGACTTTAAGAGTCGTTTCGCCACTGTGGATGAAACATGGATACATTACTATACTCCTGAGACCAAGCAACAATCTAAACAATGGGTTACCAAGGGGGACTCTGCACCAAAAAAGGCGAAGACCGTTCCTTCGGCCGGAAAGGTTATGGCGACTGTCTTTTGGGATTCGCAAGGGATAATTCTCATCGACTATCTGGAAAAGGGTAAAACTAATACAGGTGAATATTATTCATCGTTATTGGACCGTTTGAAAACCGCGCTGCAAGAAAAACGCGCGCGATTGGCCCACAAGAAAGTTCTTTTCCATCACGACAACGCACCAGCACACACCTCAGCAGTTGTGGTCGCAAAATTAATGAAAATAGGATTCCAACTCGTTTCACATCCCCCCTATTCTCCAGACTTGGCTCCCTCGGACTACTATTTGTTCCCCAATTTGAAGAAATGGCTGGCGGGACAAAGATTTTATTCAAACGAGGAGGTGATTGCAGACACTAATGGATATTTTGCAGACTTGGACAAATCCTATTATTCGGAAGGGATCAACAAACTAGAACATCGTTGGACGAAGCGTATAAGCCTAAAAGGACACAATGTCGAAAAATAAAAAAGGTTTACCCCAAACACATAAGTAGTTTTTATTTTTGCAGGGACTTTTCAAACCAGCCTCGTATATATATATATATATATATATATATATATATATATATATATATATATATATATATATATATATGTATATATATATATATAATATATATATATATATATATATATATATATATATATATATATATATATATATATATATATATATATATAAATATATATATATATATATATATATATATACATATATATATATATATATATATACATATATATATATATATATATATATATATATATATATATATATATATATATATATATATATATATATATATATATATATATATATATATATATATATATATATATATATATATATATATAACAGGGTGCTCAAACTTGAACTGCTGGCGATTTACCTCAATATTGTTAGACTACGATCGATCGACTCTAAGAGGTTGCAAGTAAGTGTGATGCAAGATTGTCGTCTAGGTAGGGTGTATCGTGGCATAGATATTAGTTTTCCGCACAATATGCATTTTTTTTAGTCAAGGTAAGTGTAGGTCTGCTCTAAAATGTCAATGAAAAAACTCATGATTATTCAAAATTGCGAGTTTATTGGTTCTTACAAAACAAACGAGTTCTAGTGTCTAAACTTAACTAAAGAGTGACTTTGGATGTTGAAGCGTGGCACTGCATGTCCTCAGCATACTTTTCATAAGATGGTACGTAATTACCGAGTGCTAATCGCAAGCATGATGACATATGTTCGTCAGTTAGTCGATTGCGATATTTTGACTTAATTATCTTCATTTCAGAAAATGCAGACTCGCACAAGTAAGTTGACTCAAACATTGCCGTCAGTTGAAGGGCGATTTGCCTTAGATTTGGATATTTATCTTCGGATATAAAACACCAGAATTTTGTATCAGATGCTGTGGCTCTGAGATGTATATCAGAACATGAGTCCATGTTAAACTGACTTGCTATTTCAGTAGCTAATTCCTCTATATTTTTACACGAAAAAGGATAACTCATAAATGATGCGATATTTGCCAATTTACGGAAATCATAAAAACGTATTTCGAATTGGCCTCATAAATATCATAATTCAACTGAGGAATCCTTGCTTTCAAATACGGAAAATTTTTCAGATCCTTTCTTTTCAGTTGATCTATCATAAGTTGCAATTTACTTTTGAATGCGTTTATTGCGCTAATCATCTCAATAATAGTTTTTCCTTTACCTTGAAGCTCCAAATTAATGGTGTTTAAATGCATTGTGATGTCTGTCAAAAATGCCAAATCAGTCAGCCATTTTCCGTTTTTCAGCATCTGAGTGTCATCACCTCTTTCGTCCAGAAAAGCTGTTATTTCGGGCAATAATTCTTGAAACCTTTCTAGGAATTTTCCGCGACTCAACCACCTGACGTCCGTGTGAAGAACTAAATCAGTGTGTTCAGCTGACTCACTATCTTCCAACTGCAATTTAAAGAGCCCCCGTTGCAAGCTACATGCACGGATAGAATTCACACTTTTTATTGCAATGCCCATAATCTCGTCCATGTTTAGAACGTTTGAACACAAAACTTGTTAATGTATAATGCAATGGAAGGGGAAAAATGAAGGGAAATCATCATTAGCTCGACACAATGCCACAAAACCGTTTTTGTTTCCAGTCTTTGCTGGTGCTCCATCGGTTGTAATGCACACTAGTTTATATATTGGTAGCTTGTAGTTTGTTACAAAATTAAAGAAAACGTCATATATATCTTCGCCACGGGTCTTTCCTTTCAGAGGAATCATTGTCAAAAACTCTTCCTCAGTCGATATGTCATTGAATACCATTCGAATAAAAATACACAGCTGGGCAGTGTCTGTCATATCGGTGGATTCGTCGAACTGTAGAGAAAAAGTATGTACATTCCATGATATCATGTTTTAGTTTATCTGCCATGTCCTGACTCATGACTTCAACACGCCTTTTGACAGTCGGACGAGATAACTGAAGTTCTCTAATAGCAGACATAATCTCTGTTTTATTTTTAAAATCTCCAAATAAAGTCTCACCCGCTTCAATAAATGCTTCCTTCACAACCAATCCATCATCAAATGATTTCTTGTGTTTCGCCAATATATAAGATATTTTAAATAACGCGATCGTTGCAGCTTTTGATTGTTTGGCTGATCTTGTGAACATGGTTTCTTCTTTTTTCAAACAAGTTATCAAATCACGTACTTTTCGTTTTCTTAATTCACTCTGTGAGGGAAAATCGTTTTCATAGTTTTTATGAACCGTTTTATGATGCCTCTCTAAGTTCCAACGCTTAGGTATTGCAACTGACGCACGGCAAATGAGACAAATGCACTTATCCTTTACCATACAAAAGAAAAATTCTTCCTCCCAATCGTTATTAAAATGATAAGTTTTACTTTTCTTCGTCGCACTCATTTTGGACTATTTATTAATAAACTTTGTATCGATGTATCGCCTTCAAGTTACAACTCAGACTGACTCCTATTCCTGCAGGCGCAAAATTTATATCGGCGCGAACGAAGTCTCGAATGTTCCCGTCAAACACGCCGCCCGAAGTTTCTAGAAAAATCGGCGGTAATCAAAAGCGCGGCTTTTCTTTGACAAGTACCGCGCGTTCCTTTCATAAAGTCGCCTTTTGCCGCTAGTAGGTGGTTATTATTAAAAGAAAGTGATGAGGGGGTTATTCTGGCCTAATTGTGGATCGAATAAATATTAGTAGTTTATTCATTACATTTTGTTTTAGTTACCTAAAACAAAATCTGTGAATAGTTCTATATCGGAATTTTTTTCTCGAGATCGACTCAAAAAGCACTCGCGATCGACCGTTTGAGCACCCCTGATATATATATATATATATATATATATATATATATATATATATATATATATATATATATATATATATATATATATATATATAGTTATATATATATATATATATATATATATATATATATATATATATATATATATATATATATATATACATATATATGAATATCGTTACCTTCTATTGAAGATAGTGTAAAAATTATTTCAACTATAAATAAAAAATTAAAAATAAGAAGTAATCTGAAAACACTGCAACAGTTTAAAAATATTTATCTTCAATTTTTAATGCTTACTTTGACATACGCCATATTAAGATTGACTATTTCAATTATAAAAAAGGAAACTGTAATATAGAAACTACATACTACAGATAATAAACTAACAGATACTACCACCTATGTATGTAAAATCGTAACTTTCAATTAGCATTTTCTGACCATGGTATTTAATGTTATTTTAAATAAAAACTACTAAATTTATTTAACACTAGTCTGTAAGTGTTGCTTCGACTATAAAAATATGTGTTTTTTTTCTTGAATTCGCATTTTTTTTTACCTTAGATATGAACCTAGTGAGTAGTTCAAGAGGATTTTTAAATTCATTTAATGATTTCGTACAATCAATCTATTAGTACTCCTCTGTATGGCTTGTAAAAATTTCAATAGTATACATAAGTTATGCCAGTCATATAGGTAAAAATTTAAAGTAATATTCCTTTATTTTAGCGTATGTAGGTAAATGTAGTATCTATTTTGTCTTGCTTGGGGAAAAAATTCTCTATTTTTTTTTAAGTAATGACCCGCTATTGTGACACGTCCTGTATATAATTTAATTATACGAGTACTAGTTTCAGTGTCATATTTTCCACACCACAACATAAAAAAAGTTTTCGGTTTCTAAAGATACTTTTCAGTTTTGTTCAGTAGAAATAATTCTTATATTTTTATGAAACTCTCTATATATCTCTTTTTTATCTTCGTTCCAAATTTTATATAAATCCATCCAATCATTTTTCTATGATACCAGAACATACAAACAGGCAAAGAAAAAAAAGTCTACAAATTATTGTTTATGTTATTACAGTATCTTTCTTCTATTGTTTTAATTTCGATATTAAGTACGTAATATGTTTCAAAATTACGGTATAAAGTCACATACGGTGAGATGATATTATGGCGCCCAATAAAGGGCAACATGGTGTCCAAAATTGTTGCGTAAAGGCATAAACGTTTTTCCAAATAATATTCAAAATTGGATTAAGCTAAATGACATGGTGCCCATCGTACTGCCCCAAACTATTTCTTTGTTAGTCACCTCCTAGCCTCAGTAGGGACTAACACTTTGTATATCATCGAGATATCAGCTAATTTATGCCATTCTAATTAAGATAGTAGTTCTTGTTTTTTCGAAATTGAAGTATAGATTTTTAACCTTTTGTGTAAAATAAAAAGATTTACCCTACTGTTTGTCTGTGATACCGGAGAAATAAAAAATTAACAAGCAGACAAAATATCTACAAATGGTAGTTGGACCTCTATGTACATACACTGAATAATACCTCCGTCTTTTTTTCTTAAATATAGTCAGTAAAAAGATTCGGCTTCTGTTACTATTTATGTGTAATGTATGGATAATTAACAAATATTTGTCACCCACAGATCTATTAAAAGATTAGTAAATTCCGATACTTATAGTGTATTATATCCCTGAACCTTTATTTACTATCTTATTAATGGCCATGTGCTGATTTTGTTACAATGACATATTATCTTATTATTTAGTAACATACGAAAATAAAATTATTTTTGTAGATGATATGTACCGGTTGTAATTGTAAATCAACCATTGTTAAACTTAATATTAGATTGACATTCAAACCTTCTGTACAACAATATCTTGATACATTGATAAAAATAAAGCTTCTTTAAGATATTATTCACATTAAGTACATCAATATTTCTAAATAATATTGAAATATTAAAAAATTACTGATTACCAAAATTGAGACATTCTATTTGAACGAAATAAATATCATATTTTCCTTAATACTTAACAATAACACAGGACCACAAAAAATTTTTTTTGTCAATTTTCTTTGATTACAATAGGTGTAGGTTATGTTTTTTGGGATCGCTAATCACAAAATCACAATCGAATGATCATTAATATACTCATATTACTTCAATGTCCCAAATAGGTTTCGACAGCGACCATATGTTTTTCAGATGTCAAGTGCCAAAATGTCTTGATGAAGAGATTCTATATTGCTAATGCAACCAGGCTACCTGATGGTATTGGCGATTCTGATCAAGATAAGTTAATGCAAAATATCACATAACGGCACAAATTTACCTTGGCAGCTGTCAAGTTTTCTTTGACAACTGTGAAGTTTATTTTGATAGCCGTCAAATGTCGAATAAAATTGTGAAAACAATGCGAATATTCTATTCTATTGAAAAATCATGTTAATATATTAGTTGGATTGGTTATAGTAAGGAGACTGACATAATATGTTAATTGACAGCACTCAAGTGTACCTCAACAGCTGTCAAATGATGGACAAAGCTTGAAAACACGTGAGAATTTTCTAAATAGTTGACAATAACACTATGCCTTATAATTTTATCGCGCTGTTATGGTTCTAATATCCACGCACGTTTATTGGTAGCTGCGATTCTTATTTGACATGAAAGAAATGGCAAATGATAATGCCAGGATTACTCTATTCTTTTAAAAATTCGTTTATACTATATGAATTTGGTGGTCCTTACATATAAGTTTATATTTGACAGCTCTCAAGTGTAATTCAACAGTTAGCGATGGTGAACAGAACTGTCAAGAGAGTAAGAGTATCGTTGATAAGAATACTATAGCTTATGATTTTATTACGCCCTGTTCCAGTTCTGATATCTGCGAAGCCATGAAAATAGTCTATACATTTGGAAACATTAATATGCGTTATCCTGTCATCCGCTTTGGTCCTCATTTAAACGGCGTTAATCAGCAGTTATCAGTGTACTTTGACAGCTATCGAATGACGGACACTACTAGCACGATGACGAGTGTATTCCATGTCGCTGACCACTCTGTCACCTTATTTTTCATGATCACATCCTATAATAATAGGGTCCCCCACTAATGCTTCATTACTGCTCACTTATCTTTTTCTTTATTTACAAGATTTGATTGTTGGGTTGGCCTGAAATGTTACGTGTGGATCAAAATTCTTCATAGTCAAAGCTCAATATCAATCGGCTGTGAGAAAAAAACTATTCTGTTCCCTTCGAATGATATCGGGTTTCCTTGTTAGGAAAGATCTACGAATAGCGTTCCTATCATAAGGTTATTCCCAACAATATAGAATCTCTTCGTCAAGACATTTTGGCACTTGACAGCTGCAGAACATATGGTAGCTGTCAAAACCTATTTGGGACATTGAAGTAATACCTGCAGACCCCAGAAATGGCGGGTATATGGCGAATTTGATCATTCCGGAACCATGCCCTTTAAATCGAGGAGCTCATTTTTACCAATTTTATGGCTATTTTATGCAAAATCCAGATGTGATGGACCAAAACGGACCTCGAATTTGTCATCAGCGACCCAAAAAACATAACCTAGACCTATTGTAGTCAAAGTAAATTGTGTGTGGTCTTGTGTAATTAGTCATAACTCCTAATACGTAAATATTTATTACAGTATATTTCCCGACACTTCTGTGATCAAGTATTTCAGGCTGCTGGAGTAAGCTGGATTTGCTTCTATGTTAAAAATTCTCGAGTCGTTTTTAAGCGATTACTTGGCGCAGAATTGACTATGATCAAATGCGCAGTCATTGCTGAAATACTTAGCTAAAGTATCACTCCTAGTGGGTAAACTGGCCCAAGTACTAAAGTATCAAATTTTCATGTTTAACTTCTAAAGAAGTTTTGAACACCCTTTGGAGTGATATAAAATTTGTACATAAACTTCAATCAATTTAGATATTGACATGTGATTTTATGCAGGAATTGATTCGAATTAAAAATTTAGAGCTCTTAAAGTTTGAAAAGAATTCGTTTACGTGTTTAGTCTCTAATTCTGTATTTTGATGGTATTTGATTTTGTGTATGTTACAAATAAAAAATTTTTGCAGGAAACCTCGAAATAGCGGCTGATGATTTTTCTAATCATGAATGATGGATTTTAAAATTTATAAATTCCGACTAGTTCAATTCTTTTGTTAAATTTCATATATATTATTTTAATGTCCGTTACCGTCAAAAATCGTTCACAGATTCACTAGTAATTCAGGAATACGGTGGCCTCGAAAAGTCCAGTGACCTCGGCGCAAGTAGAAACACATTGAGCCGGTTCGCGCCTATTCAGCACGCCTATCGTACTTACAACGTTGCCAAGTTATCCTTTAAAAACTTTGCCTGTTTAATTTAAAAGTCATCGTTTTTATAGTTTAATTTAAAAATAGGCGTAAAATATTCCCGGCCTATTAAATTTAATATTAGTAAATTCAGGATTTTTTTTTTTTTAATTACGGTAAAATATTTTCTGGCTTTTAATTTCTAAGAACGTATGTTGATTTTGAGGCAACTTTGTGAGAACCATTATCTTCTTATCTTCTTTATACTTGCAATATATGTAATAACACTAACTATAGTGCTTTGTATGCTTTCTTGAGATGTAAAAACTCATTTTCCGAGATTTTTTTTTCACGTTTCAATTTTCAATATACGATAGTTGTATGATAAGTACCTGTCCTTGACGAGAAAAAAAAAACATTTTTATGGATAAAATTTATTTTATTTTTTAACATAGTCTCCTTTTAGCTCGATACACTTAGTCCAACGTTTCTCTATTTTTTGTATCCCATCTAAAAATACGATTTCTTCAACCCTTCATTTGTTTCAACAATCACCTCATCGTTTGAGCAAAATTTTTTTCCGCCGAACCAAGTTTTCATATTCGGAAATCGAAAATACTCACTAGGGGCTAAATCTGGTAAATATGGTGGATGCGGAAGCAATTCGTATCTTAACTCATGGAATTTTGACATGGCGATGACACAAATGTGCACACGTGCATTGTTTTGATGAAAGAGCGTATTTTTCTTCGCCAAATGTGGACGTTTTTCTTCCACAGACTCCATAAACTTCGCTGAGTTCCGCTTTTATCTCATCATTCGTTTTCTTTTTCAAAAAGAAATATTTTTTCACTGCTCGATATTCAATTTTTTCCATTGTTGTAAAATCACAAAAGTTATTCTATTTAACTGGCTGCCACTCACAAAGTAAATCATGCAGCAACTTGAAAATTTGACATGTCAAACTTGTGAAAGGTTATATTTACGACAAATATAATAGTAGTAGCGCCATCTCTGGCCAAGGCCAGGTACTTATTATACAATCCTCGTATCACGAAAAAGACGGTTTTGATTTCCGTCGGTTTGTTTATCGGTCTATCTGGTTATTGGCAAGATTACTCTCGAACAAAATGAGACGGTTTCAAATTTGATACCCTTAAACATAACTATTTGTGATCAAACATATAAGAGGTAAAAGCGGCAGGGGAGAGGGTTGCTTCGTATTATCTTATACGTCTTTTTTAGGGTGCTTAAATTTAAGTATTTTGAAAATTATACTATCCTTTTATTATTTTTAATTGTAACAGAAATAATAGTTAGAGGGAAATGTTACATTTCAGTTCAGAAGCTTCTGGCCTGTTAAACTTTTTTTAAAATAAGATTTAATCATAAAGTCATTACAATTATTTATTTCTCCCAAAGTACTGCATGTTAGGAAGGACATCCCTATGATCATTAACTGGTCACTTCTCTTAATGGCCTTTTCGAGAACTCTTTAAATGGAGAACTCCATCCCTTTGGAATAAATTGCCCAGGACTGCGTTTTTCACCGAGTACCATTTGCAGAGTTTCAACACCAATGCGAGTCGCTTTTCCACATACACGTCGGTCCTGAAACGCTGTGGGGCTTTCCCTGTATTTGGATATGATGTTATATGGGTAGTATAAATCGTGCGTCCTTTTTAGTGTTCCGTACGGAACACTTATAAGATCACTTCGGTGTCTGTCCGTCTGTCTGTCCGTCTGTCCGTCTGTCCGTCCGTCCGTCTGTCCGTCTGTCTATCTGTCCTTCTGTCACAACCGATTTTCTCCGAAACTATTTATCATAGAAAGTTGAAATTTGGTACTAATATAGGAATTGATCGCCTCATCAGAGCCGTGTAGTTTTGAGAGTTAAATTTTGACTTAAGGTGTTAGTTTTGGGAGGTGAAATTGGAAGTGAAAAAATTTTTTTTACTAGGTCATTCAGTGTGGTGTCAAATGAAAGCTTGTGAAAACACGAGGAAAATATATATATATAATGTAATACTTGGGCACACTTTGCCTTGTATTATTTTTAAAAAATTGCGAAAAATCGCTACCCCCCCCCTTATCTCGAAAAGTACTGACTAAAAAATTTTGAAAAAATTCTGGAATATTCTCCACGGGGTGTAGATTGAACGAAAATTATCACGAGTGCATTATCTTTAATAATTTATCTGGTAGCAATTAACGTACGGAACACTAATTGCGCAAGTTCAACTTGCACTTGACCGATTATTTTATTTTATACATTGCCTGGTTCCTTTTTTCGCACGGTGTGCCTGAAATAGGTTTTAATGACTTCGGCGACCACTTCAAATTTTCCGACGGTAATCGATCAGTGTAGTAATACACTACATACAGAGCATGTGCAAACAATTTTAAAATTTTCTGTCGAGCCGTTTTGATAAAAGTGTTTAAAAATTAAAAAGAAAAATTTCGATATAAATATAATTTTATACGTTAATAATGCTCAGTGAATTTATTTAAAAGATATTTACATCTTAACATATTTATGTGATGTTATTGCAATACTACACGTGAAAATCATCAATTTGAAACGTAGTACAAGTCTGTTGGTGTTCTGGAACCAAAATTATGGTAATTTTAAGGTTTTTTTTTTAAATCCCAGGTCAAAAATCAAAGTTAATTTTCTCGACATTGTATAAATGTGCATGTGATAGATTTTAGTTTGAGTGAGGTCAACAATGTTATTAGTTGAATTTAAGTTGGCTAGGTATAAAGTTGTAGAAAATAACATAACAGTTGTCAATTTCTTTGCCTTAGTATATTATTATTTAATTCAACAAAATGTTTGAAAAACGAAAATACAGTGCCTTACTCATGAAGAAAATCAAGAAAAATTATGTTTATTATGTATTTGAAAAATTATCGAGTTATGATGCTTGGATTAAGTTATTTCTTAGTGGGATAAAGTTCAGCATTTACTTAAAGACTGCGGGTCTAAGGAGGAAATTCTGGGTAAATCATTTTAACGTTTCTTTTTATTTATAGAACTGCTCAAATTAAGAGAGGCAAGAATATTTAAGATGAGTAGGAAAATTTAATATTTCTTAAGATATGCATAAGAATTTATTTACTTGAAGCTATCAATAATTAATATAATTCTTGGTAATTATTTCGTTCCAATTGATAACATTGAAACTTATCTCAAAAGACACTTTATTTCTTTCCATACGGAACATTTATGAGATCATTTCGGTGTCCGTCTGTCTGTATGTCTGTCCGTCTGTCTGTCACACCCGATTTTTTCCGCAGCTATTTGACATAGAAAGTTGAAATTTGGCACTAATATGGGAACTGATAGCCTCATCAGAGCCCTGCAGTTTTGAAAATCAAATTTTTTGACTTAAGAGGTTAATTTTGGAGGGTGAAATCGAAAGTGGAAAAAAAAATTTTACCAGGTTATTTAGTGAGGTGTCAAATGAAAGCTTGTAAAAACCCAAGTTCAAAAATATATATAATGTAATACTTGCGCACACTTTTATTTGTATTATTTTTAAAATATTGCAAAAAATCGTTGTCCCCCTTACCTCGAAAAGTATTGAAGAAATTCTGGAATATTTTCCACAGGGTATAGATTGAATGAAAAATGATCACGAGTGCATTACCTTTAATAAATTATCTGGCATATAAAAAAAAAATCAAGGTCATCAGTTTTCAGTAAAGATCGAAAAATAACTTTGTTGAAAACTCATTTGGGATATGTTTTGTGAAATCATTGATCATTTTATACCTCCGTACCAAAAATTTTTATTTCAAAAGCATTCAACGTACAGAACACTAATTGCGTTAAGTCCAACTTGCACTTGACCGGTTATTAACGATTTGTAATGATTTTTAGTACATATTTTATTAATAACTCGCATACGTAATATAATATTCAATTAAAATTTAGCATTCAAAACCATTGTTACAATGTGAGTCATAAACTATTAAATATGAATAGATGGCAACATTGTCTAAACTAAAAAGTTAAATTTTGGAACATTGGTGGAAGGGAGAGACGGCAGAAACAGCGGCTAAAGTATGCGGCTTTTCGGTGAAACTCCGGCCTATACGATGACTAGTTTGCTATAAAACATGCCTGCTGGAATAAGAGGCCTGAACTTTTAGAAATTGTAGACGCATTCAAAGTAACAACATTACAGCAAACCCTATGCGGTGGTAAATAAGACTGGGTTAGTTGGAGTTGCTCCCCATGGTATTACAATATAACTATATTATTTTTTTAATAGAAAATTTTAAATAATCCTTTTACTCGCAATAAAAGAAAGGATTGTTCGTCTTGTAATTTAGAATCTTTATACAGAAGTTTCTTCATAAATATTATTTCCATAACCATATTTTTCAGGTATTAGTTGGCATGTTTTTCAAAATTACAACTTAAATAAAACTTTTTTTTCTCAAATAGAATGTTCAAAATAATGTTATGGCGCTCAACAAAGAGCTGAGCAATTAATGACTTTTTAATATAACTTTTTGCCGTTACCTTTCCTAATAATAATAATACAGATTTACTCAAGACACATAAGTTGAAATGATATTATCGCACACAATATTTTTAAAAATCACAGCGTAGATGTCTTTTTTTAAGTAATATTCGGAATTATGTTTTATTGGTCGCCTCCCCGTCTTAGTAGGAATAAAGACTTTCGGAAAATGTTTACATTTTGGCGAGTTAATGACATGCCAGGACGATTTTCTCTTGTCATTGTAATTAATACACTAGTCGTCTTCTATTTCAAGATGGCTACATAGGTGTTTTATTATCAAATAACATTTGCAATGAATTGTAGTACCCAACTTAGAGTAAAGCGATGATATGGCACTGAACATGAACTGAAATAATATTATCCAAAGCAATTTAACTAGTTTGATCCTAGATAATAATTTTTACTTATCATCCGAATTGCAGTACTAACAGTCAGCTTGTTGACACATTCAAAGTGTTTCCTTAACAGTACTTAAAAGAGTATCATGGCCCCCAACGTAGACCGAAAAGAGTTTGGGTTGCCCAACGTTGAACTAGACAGTTTACAGTTTTTAAGATGCCTTTTTCTAATTATTCAAATAAAGATGGTAATGGTCATGTGTCAAAATTCGAACATTATTATTTGACCAAATAGAGTGGTTGAATGGTATAATATTAACTAGCTGAACATCAGCCAAAACTATATTCGGTCTAACGTGGAGAAAATTAACTGATGATATTTTATTATAATTTATGATTCTGTGTCCAAAAAAAAGAGGACAAAAATTTCTTTTTAACATAACATATTATAATGTATGGCTGATATTTTAAAAGGATATTCATTTTTAAATTGGTTTTTCTTCGAAACGACTCATACTATGAAAATGAAACACAAATGAAACTTCTAATTGTGGATATTTCTAAAATTTCTAAATTTTGAGGACTGTATGAAATATTTACCCTAAGCACTTCTGTTTACGAAGCCCTCTAAAAAATATAATTATTTCAGATAGATACACACAACAGACATCAAATGTCGTATCTTTATTTGAAATAGTTTTAAAGTTATTGGTAGAAAACGATTTTAAAATTTATCCGTTATACATCAATGTACAAAATGTCCTAAATTCAGAAGTATCCACATTTTCTTTCTATCACATCTGATTTTTTTTACAAAATTAAGAAAACCTTTATTATAAATTTTTTAAGATAAAATCAATTATTAAGTTAAAAATATATGTATTTAAACATTTACAAAGAAAACATCAATTACAATTGTTATATTACGATTATTCTGAGTGATATATTTTGCGTTTTTCCATAAAATTACGGCTGGAAGTATTTTTTTGATGGATTGCGTCTGTAATATCACGCTTTATTGATCAACCGTAATCAGCCATCATATGCATATTCCATCGACCTTGGAGATCTTGTTTCCATAGTTTTGATGTCTTGAAGAAATCGTTCTCCCTGTTGTTCACTAAAAAAATCACCAAGATTCTCAAGGAGAAAATCCAGATCTGAATCTAGAAAGTGGAGTTTTATACTCATATTGCATCCCAATTTTTGATATTTATTTAACAACATTGCGACAATATTTTTATATTCTGGATGTTTGTGATTACCCAAAAAATTATATACAACATTTTTGAACGCAAGTCAAGCTTCTAATTCGGTAATAATCATCAAGGATCTGATTTGTGGTCCAACAAAAATTCCTTCTTTTATTTTTGTATCAGATAATGAGGACATTTTTTACACAGGTACTTAAAATAGTAACTTTTTTTATTTAGGGCTTTAATGAACTGTTTGATTAAACCTAATTTAATATGAAGCGGAGGCAACAAAACTTTTTTTAAAAAGGTTAAATTTTTTCGTAATATATTTTTAGTTCCAGGTTCAAGCTTATCCCGAGGAGTCCATGGGTTTTTTACGTAGTCTAGTTGTCGTGCTCTACTATCTCACTCAATAAAAAAAACAGGGATATTTTATTATTATATTATATATTATATCCTGATTGTTGACCTAATAACATTGATATAGTTTTAAGATCTCAACAAAACTGCAAACCGTGATTTTGATACTGAATTTTATTGAGTAATACTCCAAATTTTCATAAGTCTCGCGAATGAGTGTTGCTATCGTAACTAACACGCTTATTCACGAGAGGTCGCATAATTCGTGGAAAGAGAGCTAAAACTTGATAGTTTGAATTATTTTTATGAAAAAAGTGAAAATTACCACTATATGGATTTTCTTTAAAACCTTATGTGATGCGATAAAACGAGTGGTGAATTAGTAATTAGTGTAACCGAATTAGTAAAAAAAGTGAACAACATTTTAAACAATAAAAATCAAGTAGGCCTGTGTTGCCTGTCAAATTATTAGGAACTTTATAGAGTTTTTTACTTAACTCTCCATTATATTTATTTACAGTTTCATAAGTTAGTGGTTTAAAAATTTTATACATATACAGCTTTATTTCAGTAATTTATCATTTAGTTTATAATTTTAATTTCAATCAATTTTTTGGGGCAGGCTTCTAACAATACGACCAATATTCTATTAAATCAAGTCTGCAGGCTTTTTAATGCCTCGGTCGTCTGCAGCATTACTTGTTGCCTTTTCTCATCACTCTCTTTCCTAGACGACAAGTGTAATTTTATCTCGTTTTATCTAACAAACACTAACCCCTACGGCTAAAAAAAGTCTAATGTCTAATGGAACGAAGAAATTTTAATTACAGTCAGATTTTATTTTTAATTGGGAAACAAAAAGACATTTAACGACTGGCAGACGTTTTATGGATAGTAAAACTTTTATTTAGCAAATTTTTTTGGTTGTTTATGTTTTCCTGCGGTCGGGTCGGAGGAATAATGCCTGATTTTAATGTGGGTGCCTATTTATTGATCATAAAATAGACAAGAAAGACCTTTAAATTTACCATTTTGGTTTTTGAAATGGTAATATTAAAATAATTAGTTAAATAATTTACGCTGTACTTCACTGAAAATCACGCAGTCGTCAAAGAAACATCGACTTTGCCTTTCTCACTGTAAACAAATCGTATTTTTTTTTTATGGAGAGACATTAATAAAAAAAAGCAGAGGAAGGACTTTTGTTAAAATTGGAAAAAAAATTAATATAATTTTTAGATTCTTCAACCCCATAAACTCTGACAAAGACTTATAACATATATATATATATATATATATATATATATATATATATATATATATATATATATATATGTATATATGTATATATATATATATATATATATATATATATATATATATATAAATATAAATAGATTTGATTTCTTGAACCTTTATGTAAATAAATCTTTTTGATGTATCTTGGGTTTTGGTTCATCAAATGAATATCTTTGAGTTCTTTTGAATTTTTTTTATTATTTTTTGACTTTTCGCTCCTAGTTTTGGGCATTTTCAAAAAACAGTCTTATTTTGCCATGTCTAGAATTAAAATTAATCGTTACAATTGTTGTATATATATATATATATATATATATATATATATATATATATATATATATATATATATATATAAATAAATATATATATATATATATATATATATATATATATATATATATATATATATATAAATATATATATATATATATATATATATATATATATATATATATATATATAAATATATATATATATATATATATATATATATATATATATATATATATATATATGTCATATGACACAATAGAGGTTTTCACGAATGGTGGAATGTAATACATTAAAATTCCGGGTTTCAATCCGTTCATCTAACAATGAATTTGCACGACGTTTCGCCAAAATCTCATTTGGCATTTTTAAGTGTTCTTGCTGCTGCTGCTCGATACTGTGATCTTCCTGTTGCTGCTGCTCGAAGCTAACTGAGAAGCCGAATTGCGGTCGCCGTCTTTTATAGGTCGGCGTCTACGCAGATTGTAGGTGGGGGAATCGGAAGTATTCGTTCGAGCATCGGTGTTTGTATATTATACCTATATTGTGTTTTCTTAGGACTCTTCCAATCCTATCTGTAACTCCTCCCACATAAGGTTGAGGTCGCGTTCTTCTGTCCTTGTCTGTGGATGGCGCTGCCTTTCTAATGCTCTCCGTGTGGACTGGTCTTTATATCCATTTTGCTTAGGGTCCTTAGTGATTTGTGTAATTTCTTGCTGTCTCGTGTCTGGTTCGGTGAGTCGGTATGATCTCGATACGAGAGTGTTGATTACCGACTGGATTTGGGATGGATGGTGGTGTGACCCAGCGTTTAAATATCTGTTGGTGTGGGTGGGCTTCCGGTAGACTGAGTATTGATGCTGACCGTTATGAGCAGAGGATTTTTTCTTCTTCTACTTCCAGAGTGGTGGATTCTAGTTAAATAGGTCAGGAAGTTGTCTAATTCATTTCGTCTATCAGGCATCATCAAGAGCCCTAGAAAATGTCAAATGAAGTTTTGGCGAAACGTCATGCAAATTCATTGTTAAACGAACGGATTGAAACCCGGAATTTTAATGTATTACATTCCACCATCCGTGAAAACCTCCATTGTAACATTTCTTACCTCTACGGGAAGGAGATTTTAAAACAGTAAAACGCTTGGAGAAACTTCGTTCTAGAGTATCGACACTTTGTAGCGACCTAACCTTCCTGATTAAGTGCCGGAACGACAACCTCCTTCCAACATGCACCAGATTATCATGCCACCTTAAAACAAAAAATGCAACATCCATTTGAAAAAGAGCCAGCCAGGCGCTTCTACGAGAATAAATCCGGGAAAAAAACGAAGACATATTGCCATCATAGAGAAAGAAACCTTCTATCTACATATACAACTGAGCAACCACATACACACTTTACTATAGTCTGATATTGACAAACTTGCATTCTGGCGGGCAGAATCCGATACCAACTTTAAAACCGAAAAATTAAAAAAAAAAGCTAGAAGATATCAGAGGAAAAGATACGTGACACACCAATCTACAACTAGAAACAAAAAAAGTCGTGCATAATCACTCCACATACCTTCTTACAGACCACGAAGAATCAGTACTGAACAAAGGTTTTAATTTCGCCGTAACACCAAAATCAATCCCAGTTGAAGATATAATCCCAAATGTAGAGGTTGCCCTAGATACCATGACAGAACCTCCTTCGTAGGCGACCGTTTCCGTAATGCAGCTCTACGCATAGCGCTCTCTAGGCTTCGTATAGACTCGTCTTCTTCCGTCGTTGTCACGTAGGCACATTTGGGACTCGTCGGAGAATAAAACGGAGTACAATTGCTTTAAGATCCAGTTGGCATGTTCTCGGGCAAATCTGAGTCGCGCTTGTCGATGAACTGCTGTCAGTTTGGGTCCGTTAGCTGGTCTCTTCAGAGTTAGGTTAGCTTCTTGAAGTCTTCTTTTTGTCCAATAACTGACAGCCCGACCACGAACTTGTCGGAGCTCCTGCTGGATCTCAACGCCCAAGGGACGATTTCTTAGAGTTGTGTTGACAATGACGCGGTCGTCTCGTTCCGAGGTAAACCTTCTTCTTCCTGATCCTGGTCTCCGGGTAAAGGCGCCAGTCTCTTGGCAACCTCTGTAGACAGCTGACTGTCTCAGGTGTAGTTGCACAGCGACGTTGGTTAGCCCTTCTGGCAATAGGGCAATAACTTGTGTGTTCTTCCGGGGTGGTATCCATTTTCCGATGACGTAGGTATAGCAGAGATGTTGACGGTTCAAGTCCCGATAAAGGAATGACAGAAACATGCAGTTGCATGTGTTTTTATAGGACGTTTTAATTAGTAAAACTTTTCGGAAATCCAAATGTTTTTGGTATTATTGGAAAGAGCAGAAAATCAGCATTCTAATGATACCAAAGCTAATATCACTGTTTGAAAATTAAAAGAATCGGTGTTAAATGAAGCAAAATCGTTTGAGTAGGATACTACATTAATGTAATCAACGTTCTTGCTTCAATTTCCAGTTTTGATAAACGACATGTTGCAGAAGCATCCTGACATTATTAACGGAAAGCCATGTTACAGTCTGCATCGTGAGCAGAAACCAATTGCCGCACCTGGTCACTGTGTCTTTTATAAATTCTTAGCTTGCGTGTATTCGTGCAGTTGTAGGCCAAACGTGGTAAAGTCACTCCAGTTTAAAACGGTTTAATCAAAGGATTTCTCATTTACTCCTATTAAGTTACAAATTAGTTTTTAAAATACCATTGTTCTCGATACTGGTTCTTTTAAACTAAGCCTCTAATAACTCTAAAATTCTAAAATTTTTATCCAAATTGTTTAGATCATTGCGTTTCGCTTCGAGAAAATTATGTGCAAATCGGACTTGTGTGATTAGTGTTCCATAAAGTGATTGCTTCTAAAATAAAATAAAATTATATCTCGGTACAAGACCGACTTGCCACTAGGTTATAGTTACCTACACCATACGTCAAGAAACATAGTTTTTTTTATAACAGATAAATTCTCAAATGCAATGCCCTCGTTATAATTTTCCCTTAATCTACACCTTATGGAGAATATCCCAGAATTTTTTTAAACATTTTTGATCAGTACTTTTTGAGATAAAGGGGGGGCTCGATTTTTCGCATTTGTTTAAAATAACACAAAGAAAAGTGCGCGAAAGTATTACATCATGTATGTTTTTTAAGTCGCATTTTGACAAGGTTTCATTTGACTCCCAACTCGATGTCCTAGTAATATTTTTTTCACTTCCGATTTCACCCTTTAAAACTAACCCCTTAAGTCAAAATTTAACTACAGGGCTCTGATGGGACCATTAATGCCTATATTTGTGCCAAATTTCAACTTTCTATGTCAAATAGTTTCGTAGTAGACCGATGGACAGACAGACGGACAGGCACCGAAGTGCTCCCATAAGTGTTCCGTGCGGAATACTAAAAAGGAATAGAAAAATTGTTTAGGTTCATGCAAGTTGGGAAAGGGTTTATGTTATATTTGCAACCATACCATGTATAATTAAGAAAATATTAGTATTGATAAGAGTAAATAGGACATCCATCACTGTATATCATAAGACATATTATTAAAATCAAAACCACAGAATGACAAATCTCCAGGATGTCTTTTCCATTATGTCAGTTTTGCCCCCGCATTAAACAGCACAAAAAACTAATAATCAAAGACATATGGTAGGTAAATTTATATCTATCCTAAGTCGCGGTTCGCATCAGGTGCCCTTTTTCCCATAACCCTTTCGTCCTAGATCTTTAATGAGCCGAGGACGAAGAAGAAGGGTTCGCACAGATTGCCTATCGAAAAGGGTGCGCTTTTATAGGGCTGCAGGTAAATTAAGGAAGATGAAAAAATAATGAGGTCAATTGGTTGTATGTTCGTCGTCAGTTCGCCACATGTGGGGCATTTTGTGTGAGGTGATAAAAAGTAAAACGCTATTGTCTTTGGTCTATAAATATGGCAAACCGTTATCTGTGTGGATTGAGAAATATGACCCCGCAGATGGTCATTTTATGACCATTTTATTCAGTTATTATAACAGTAGTGGATTTTTTTTCTCTCAGAATGTGATAAATGAAAAATATAATTTAATCTTAGATGATACACATTGTAAAATACAAAACCTTCGTTGATATTTAATTATACATATTAATACTATATCTGGATTAATATATAGATCGGAACATTTCGATGTCCTTTGCTAATGGTATTTGGTTATAATATTATTTTTTCTAATATAGAGAAAGAAAAATCCTTATCATTAGTTAGAACTCATATAAGACTATTATTTTAAGTATTTATATAGTTCAAATTTTACTTGTTAAAACAAAAATGTTATGGTCTGAACTTCTGACATTTAAAAAAAAAATAATGAAAGATTACGGGCTTCCAACTTTTCTGATTAATCTGTAATAATTATACATAGAACAATTTTTTTTTTTTTCATGGGTCTAACACACGTGCTCCAGGGAAATCTCTAAAGCATTACAAGAGCGACATGTGTGCGGAAAAAGTGATTCACGTTGGTCTTGAATCGCTATAAATTGTACTCGGTCGAAAACATAGTCCTGGGCAAATCATTCCAAAGATATGAGGTTCTCCATATAAAAAGACTGGTTAAAAAGGGTTGTACGAGGAGTAACAAGCTGAACTTCATACGAATGTGAAGTATTAGCGTCACCTGTATTTCTAGCGTTCACCGCTTTGGGAACAATTAAGCGGGCTACATCCATCGAAAAACTTTCCATGAAAATACTTGTAGAATAGACTCAAGTCACCAACCGTTCTTCGATGTTCTAATGAATCAAAGTTGGTGGCCAGTTCAGGGTCTCCAATAAATCGAACAGCTCTCTTCTGAATAGAATCTAATAAATGCAGTGTATGTTTGAGAGCAGAGCCCCCAATATGGGGGCAGTATTCCATCGTTGGTCGAATTTGAGTTTTGTACAGAATAAACAGTTGTTGGAGTGTAGAGCTTTCCAATTCGAAATAATATTTCCCAGCTTTTGGGAAACTCTCTTTGATATGCTTGCCGCCGGTTGATGCCAAGACATATTTGCTCTCCAACTAACGCCCAGCAAATTGAGCGACGATGCTGGAGGAATAGGGTGCCCCGACATAATTATGTTGGGTTCAGCAACGTTACCTTTTTTAGAAAAAACTGCCGTCTGGGTTTTTGTAGCGTTAAATTCTACTTAGTTACTGTCACGTAAGATAGAATTTCTTTCAGGTCTTTGTTAAGTTGAACGGCCTCCTGCTGTCTGCGGATATTTGCATGAGTAGCCGATGTTCGAGCCTTCAAAGTGAATGATGAGATAAGCGTACTGTCATCTACAAATCTGTAGACTGGATTCCTGGTCTCCCATCGATGGCTACTCGTAAAAAACGCTCTTCGAGGAAACTTAAGAGCCATAAACAGAACTTTTCAGACATACCAGAAGAGCGTAGCTTAGCCAAATACGGACAAATGCCTTGGATATATTAAGAGCAACCGCTCGAGATTCTCCATAGTGTTCTACTGCGTTGTTCCAAACATGTGTTATATAAGCTAGAAGATCTCCTGTTGATCTATGTTTAGGAAAGCGATATTGATGCTCGGTAATAATATTGAATATTTCAAGATATTTTAGAAGATACTGATTGATAGTATTTTCCATGACTTTCGATATTATTGAAAGCAATGCGACTCGTCGGTAGTTGTTTGGCAAGATCTTTTTGCCTTTTTTAGGTATCGGCTGAACTGTAGCGCATTTCCAGCATGAAGGGAATGTTTCCTTTCTGTAGGATGGGTTAGAAAGTCTACAGAAAACCGGTGTTAGTTCTCTCGCGCAGTTTTTGATTACTATGGCAGGTATTCTGGCAGCGCTAGAAATTTTATTGGTGTCTAGCTTCATTAAAATACGTTTAATGATACGCCGTTTGAAGACAATATCGGGCATCGTTGTCTACACTATGGGAATAGTAGGTGGTGTTTTTCCTTGGAAATTAACAGTATAATGTGAATCAAAAAGTTCAGCCAATAAGTTCGCTTTTTCAATAGGTACAATAGAATTGTTTGGCTGTGTGAGTGGTGGTATAGTGGATGTGGTGAAATTTTGACTGCTTTAGCGACTGACCAAAAGAACCTGGACCAGTTGATGTTGTGAACATTAAAGTCGTCCAGGATGGCAATTTCGGCATTTGGATAGGTAATTTGTACATGAGCAGTGGTATCTGCAAGAGAAGCGGAAATTGTCCTAAAGTTAATATCACTTGGTGGTCGATAGAGGCAGCAGATAAACCTCGTGGTTTGTTGAGTTGTCAATTTTAACCACATAACATTGAAGTTTCGGGGCTCCAGAACCTCCTCTCGTTGACAAGAGAGGTCGAATTTGACAAAAAGACGGTTTCCAAAGTTACGCCTAAACCGAGAATAGAAGTCGTACCTGGGATAGAGAAAGTTGACTGTGCTGGTCAATGAGCTGACCTTGGTTTCACAGAAAGCAAATACATGAGGTTTATTTGATTGCAGGTGTTAGTGCACCGAATTTATGTTCAAGTTTAAATCTCGTATGTTGCAAAAATCTATTTTAAAGTTGTGATCTCTGCATGCTGACGCCCCTGAACCAGACCCTACCCGGAGATCCGAACAGTGCGCTATTTTACCTCTGGGGCCATCCGCACAGCCATGAAACACTAAGCAACTTCGCACAGCGTAAACCGATGCGATCGTATTACACCGGGCGATGCCTTGTGGGATCTGGGCATCTACTACCTAAACGGTTCTGTTAGTCGTCTTCTGACAGACAGAACGTACCGGGGGAAATATTCTATCCCGCTCCCCACGGGGATATTGTGATTAATAAATTCAAAAAATTCGAAAATTTACGGTATAACCTTTGGCAAAAAATTTAATAAGCTTCATCTTTAAATTAGATATCGTTAACATGTATAGTGTACATTTTAGTCTTCATCATTTATCACAATATAACTAAAGTGTCCTCTTCAGCCTGTTAGAAGATGATCGCAGAGTCTATTAGACCGCACCAGTTTGTAACGATGCCACGATTGTCATAGATCTAGTCTGCATCACCCTTCAATCTCCCCTTAGAGTATACGTTTTGATATGGGCTGTCGAACTCCTTAGCTTATTATATAATATTTAGAAGTTATATGTATATATATATATATATATATATATATATATATATATATATATATATATATATATACATAATCACAGTTCCAGAGCACCTGTAACATTGTCAGAAAATTTTTAGAAGACATTTCTTAATATGTTATATTTATTCTTGACACCTTGGTGTTGAATCCTTGAATCCAAGAATAAAAGTCGAAACCACCCCCCTAAACTGAAAATACAAGGGGTAATAATAATAATAAAATCCTTCTAGCTCTGCCTTCATAAGAGACGACTAAGTGGAGCAACTGTCCGTTGTCATGTTCTATGCATCTTGTCTTTTACTCACCTTTCCCATCCTTTATCCTTTGACACTTTACCTGTTCTCTTTCATAAATTTAAGAATCCATCCTAATACCTAGAGGTTTTGACCAGTCTCTCCCTTCCCTCTTTACTCCCAAAATAAAGCTGAGAGGCACCACCCCTATAAATCGACTGACCAAATGTAAGTAAGAGAATAAAAAGACCGCTGCCTGGGGAGTACCAGAGCACATCTGGAGCCGACACTGTATCTGACAGTGAGCGAACATTCGGCGGTAGGCTGTTGAGGAGACGGTCCCCTACCCACAAGAAGCTACTGTCCCCGCAAGCAATGAATAGGATGACATGCCATCAACTATGTCGCAATCCCGCCTACAAGTACGACGCGAAGCCCATAACAACTGTTAACAAACCAAGAAGGAGTAGTCCATGCAATAAGTTCATAAGGCCTCTTGGCGTCCAAAGAAGGCAAAAACTAGATCTTTTTTTGGAAAGTTGATAGCGACGGTTTTTTGAGACTGTAAAAGAATCTTGCTTATTGAGTATATGGAGAAAGGAAGCAAAATTAATTGAGGGGTTTGAGAAGCAGGCCATTAGAGAAAAACGTCCAAATATAGGGGAAGCCTGCTGTATGAGAACTACAGGGTCCACACGACTCGCTCAATTTAAGC
Source organism: Pachyrhynchus sulphureomaculatus (assembly GCA_019049505.1). Classification (NCBI taxonomy): domain Eukaryota; kingdom Metazoa; phylum Arthropoda; class Insecta; order Coleoptera; family Curculionidae; genus Pachyrhynchus; species Pachyrhynchus sulphureomaculatus. The sequence continues at coordinate 131,595,364 of CM032449.1, read as the reverse complement.
TATTACCTTAAGTTGTGGATTTACCGAGTTACGACGTCCTCCATATGGCACTGATTTAGCGAACTGTGGCTTCTTTTTCTTTAAACATTTGAAGAAAGATCTCAAAGGCTGAAAATTTGAATAATTGAAGGCCGCTCTAGCGTAGTTTTCTGAGACGCAAATTTGTTAGATGGAATGAAACAACTTTAGAAATGCTGGATTGAATGTACTAGTGTAAATGCAGAAAATAATTATTTTTATGGTCAGAAAGTTTTCCCTCATAGCTAAGTAAATAACCTAAAGGGTGGAGGTCAGTGCTTCATGGTATTTTTTACACTAATCGACAAAAACTTCTACGTCATAAATAACGTTGATAAAGAGTTATATTGAGGTTGAAACCTTTACGATGCTCTAATGCAAGGAGTTTTAATTTTTTCCCCGGCAAACTGCTGAGGGAGGAATCTGAAAATTAGATTTGTGCATTATTTGAAAATTTTAACGGTTAAGCTTTTCCCCGGCTTAACCTATTTAGTGAATAATATCACATCATAGTATAGTATTTATCATTTAACATATCAAATTGTAATGCTTGGATCAAGCAATCTTTTAGAATGTGACAGTCAAATTCAATATTTATTTTAGAAATGTAGGGAAGTTGATATTTGTATAAGAATTTTTTAAAATCCTATTTTTAATAATGAAATTTTATTGAAATAGAAAATCTTACTTAGAAAATCTGTAAACCAAATCGTAAAAAAAACCAATTTTAGCCAACCATTGTCCCTCTGATTTACGTTCTGCAATAAAAGTCTGTTAATTTTGAAGACAATAAGATTTTTACAATAAAGCTTTTTATTAGTTTTATTTCGTATTCTTTATAATCCCCACATTTTATTTTTATTTTATGATTTCGTACAGGTGAATGTCAAAAGCTGACATGCGAGTTTAAAAAGCCCACGGGAGGGTGTAAAGTATGGGGTTGTGCACCTGCACTGCAAAATATAGGCTCTTATTTAGCCTTATTTCAAAATTGATGTTTTGACTACTGTCTAAGGTTTTTATAAGAAAAAAATTTAAAAATCTATAAGAAAAAAATGTCGGAATCAAATTGACATTTTGCACCCTGCTCCACAATTACATATTCGATATATTTTTTTATATCGCCCCGCTGTAAAAAATGATATTTTATGATTTGTTATAGATGAATTCAGTTCAATTTTGGTTCAATTAGTTGTCCGAAGATGGAACTTAGTATACGTATTTTAACACAATTTCAGTATTTTATTTTTAAAAAACTGTGAGTGTAATATGCAAGGAAATAAATATTGAATTTGACTTTTTCGCACTAAAAATAAATTTTTTTGTCTAAACATTGGAACTTCATATTTTAAACAATAAGTAGTTTACGGTGCAATATTAATTATGAAAAAAAAAACCGGTCAAGTGCAAGTTGAACTTGCACAATTAGTGTTCCGTACGTTGATTGTTTTTAAAATAAAATTTTTTATTAGGGTGGTATAAAATAATCAGTCACTTCACAAAACACACCCTAAATGAGTTTTCAAACAAAGTTTGTTTCCAATCTTTACTGAAAACTGGTGACCTTGAAATTTTGTTTTTTTTTTCTATAAAAGATAAATTATTAAAGGTAATGATAATTTCCGTTCAATCTATACCCCGTGGAGAATATTCCAGGATTTTTTCAAAATTTTTTGTTAGTACTTTTCGAGATAAGATAGGGGACAGCGATTTTTCACGATTTTTAAAAGTAATACTAAGAAAAGTGTGCGCAAGTATTACATTATATATATATTTTTTATTAGTGTTTTCACAAGCTTTCATTTGACACCACACTCGATGACCTAGTAAAAAAAATTTTTTTTTCACTTTCGATTTCACCCCTCAAAAAACGAATCCCTTAAGTCAAAATTTATGTTACGGTAATATAAAATGATCAATGACTTCACAAAACACACCCCAAATAAGTTTTCAACAAAGTTTATTTCCAATCTTTACTGAAAACTGGTGACCTTGAAATTTTGGTTTTTTTCTATACCAGATAAATTATTAAAGGTAATGATAATTTTTGTTCAATCTATACCCCGTGGAGAATATTCCAGGATTTTTTCAAAATTTTTTGATCAGTACTTTTCGAGATAAGGTAGGGGACAGCGATTTTTCACGATTTTTTAAAAGTAATATGAAGAAAAGTGTGCGCAAGTATTACATTATATATATATTTTTTACTCGTGTTTTTACAAGCTTTCATTTGACACCACACTCGATGATCTAGTAAAAAAATTTTTTTTCACTTCCGATTTCACCCCTCAAAACGAATCCCTTAAGTCAAAATTTATCTTACGGTGATATAAAATGATCAGTGACTTCACAAAATACACCCCAAATAAGTTTCAACAAAGTTTATTTCCAATCTTTACTGAAAATTAATGACCTTGAAATTTCTGTTTTTTTTATATACCAGATAAATTATTACAGGTAATGCACTCGTGATAATTTTCGTTCAATCTACACCCCGTGGAGAATATTCCAGAATTTTTTCAAAATTTTTTGATAAGTACTTTCCGAGATAAGGCGGGTGGACAGCGATTTTTCGCGATTTTTTAAAAAATAATACAAAGAAAAGTGCGCGCAAGTATTACATTATATATATATTTTTTACTCGTGTTTTCACAAGCTTTCATTTGACACCACACTCGATTACCTAGTAAAAAAATTTTTTTTCACTTCCGATTTCACCCCCCAAAACTAACCCCTTAAGTCAAAATTTAACTTTCAAAACTACATGGCTCTGACGAGGCCATCAATTCCTATATTACTACCAAATTTCAACTTTCTATGATAAATAGTTTCGGAGAAAATCGGGTGTGACAGACGGACAGACGGACAGACAGACGGACAGACACCGAAGTGATCTTATAAGTGTTCCGTACGGAACACTAAAAGGGAGAGAAGGAAGTATAAACGTGTTTTATAAATTTGGCTTAAAACCTATAATAAATAAAACTCGATAGAATCAGAATGTTATTTTTAAAAACCTTTTAATATGTTTTGATTTTATCTAAGTATGATACACCACCAATGCTCAATAAAGACGCTCCAAGGATATAATTTTAAAAATCTGCTTTTACCCATACCTTCAAGGAGCTTAGTATATACTATCATACTATATGTTTCCAAAAAAACAATGTTTAGTTATTTGCCAATATATATCAAAACCCCAACTATTCATAAAAAAATTTTAAATCAAATTAAATAACCGGCCAAGTGCAAGTCGGACTTGCGCAATTAGTGTTCCGTGCGTTGATTACTTCTAAAATAAAAAATTTTGTTATGGAGGTATAAAATAATCAATGACTTCACAAAACACACCCCAAATGAGTTTTCAACAAAGGTTTTTCCGATCTTCACTAAAAAATTATGACCTTGAAATTTTTTTATATACTCGATAAATTATTAAATGCACTTGTGATAATCTTCGTTCAATCTACACCCTGTGGAGAATATTCCAGAATTTTTTCAAAATTTTTTGATCAGTACTTTTCGAGATAAAAGATGGATAGCAATTTTTTAAAAATTATACAAAGAAAAGTGAGCGAAGTATTACATTATATATATTTTTGAACTCGTGTTTTACAAGCTTTTATTTGACACCCCACTGGAAGACCAGGTAAAAATTTTTTTTCAATTCCGATTTCACCCCCTAAAACTAACCCCTTAAGTTAAAATTTAACTTTCAAAACTACATGGCCTGATAAGGCCACCAATTCCTGTATTAGTGCCAAATTTCATCTTTCTATGTCAAATAGTTTCGGAGAAAATTGGGTGTGACAGACATACACCGAAGTGATCTTATAAGTGGTACGGAACACTAAAAATTATTGCTTGATATATTTTCGATTTATTTATTTGTCAGCTGACAATGCCCAATTGACTAGGAAAAACTTTTTTTTCAGTACTACCTGTATAACCGCACATACTATAGTGTGAGTATTTAGTATGGTTAGTATTTTCGTGGAAACTACTGACGTCAGATGTTGGAGGAGCTTGACAAACCAGTTTAAGATCCTCGCGAGGTAGTTTACCGATGTGGTTATTATTTTATACATCCCTTGATCAAGGGAAGTATTTCCATCAATCTGTCTGTCTGTTGGTTGTCATGATAACACTTGAATGAAATGAGATATGGGTTTACAATTTGAGAGGCGTAAACACCTGAAGTAGGAATGATATCTGTAATTTTTAGACAATATGGTCTTGGAAGAGAGGGGTGAGGATTAATACATTTTTTATGTTTTCAATAACGTTTTAAATTTTTTTCTTGATTTTGTGTTGAGATAATTAACAATTGTTAATTATTAAATTAAGCATAATTATTTATAGTCAAAAACATACGGGACTGAAAGGGTGGGTAGGGATTGATTTGTATATATATATATATATATATATATATATATATATATATATATATATATATATATATATATATATATATACATCTTATATCATCTTTTAAAGTATATATTGTTGTCCTTTCTGCTGAATTTTATTATAATCATCAACATTTTGTAAAGCGAGTGTGCAGAAGTTCTCAATTGTCTCCAAATTTCGCTCCAAATTAACAGTTGTTGGACGGACTTTGACATTCTTAAAAAAGCGCCTGCCGATTATTCCTTTAGGAGAATCTAAATTCTTTTGACATTTCAGTTTTGAATTTTTTAGATCCTGCAACGGCAATTCTGTTTTTCAATGTATCCATTATGGTGGAAATGTGTTTCAGGTTGATAAATTTTGACGAGGGTTCAAACACCGAACAGTATCAATTGACTTTAATTTTTGCACCAACCATATTTTGTAGGAGTGTAAACATAAATATTTGTGAAGAATGAATTGTAACGCACTTCTAGGTACACCTCAGATAGATAGATACATTAGAATATAGGAGGTAAGTTCTCACAGATGCGTGGTGCTCATAAAAGGAGAAGGAAATAATAGGTCCCATTTTTCTCTTACTCGGCGCATGCCCACAACACTAAGTTAGAGTACGTCCCCGTTCTAGAATGTTATTCATATTCTTAGCTCGCTCTGATAAGGGAGACAGAATGGTTTATATAATTTCTTTGCCTTTTTAATGACGCCACGCTTTCACTTACAGCAGGCTCTATACTTTACCTCCTCAATTCTAATATCTCTATGCCCGGATACTTGGTTGTTTGCGTATTAAGAGAGCGGGACACACTCACCTTATACATAGCTTCTTGTTGTCCTTGGCCGCTCTTTCCGAGGTTTACTGAAATTTTATAGTGTAAAATTAGTCTTTATAAACAAACATACTTTAAGCTGTTTTTGTCTTGTACAGGGTGAATCAACGATAGAGTAAAGTTCATTATCTCATTTGTTTCGAGAATAACGAAAAAGTTTAAGGAAATATTTAAGGGAATATTAAGTGCACAGTTTAAAATTATTTTTGGGTATACAAGGTACTTCGAAAAAGTGTGGCCGATATAACATATGTTTTTTTTTTGGAACATCCTATTTTCTAAAATTCTGCTTAAAATTTTATAACTTTTTTTTATTAATAATGTTATTTACCTAAACTAATAGTTTTTCTAATATTTTCAATTTTTTTTAAAAGATACTAATTTTCAGTTTTGTAAAAAATTGCCAGTAGCGCCATTGTTTCTGAAGGTGGAATACTCATAATTGGCATGAGCGTTCTATAAGATGAAAAAAAGATATGTAAAGAAACATAAGTTAGATGCTACAGGGTGTTCAAAATAAATTTATGCATTTCGACTATTTTAAATTGAAAAATCTCAAATTTTTTAAGTGGCATACACCCTGTATATTATTATTTTTCTGATAGATGTTACAATACCCTCCAACTTTTATTAAATATGTTTATATACCTATTTCTAATAGTTTTCGATATATTTTGAATTTTTCAATTTTTACCCTTGTTTTTAATACACACACGCTATTGTGAAAACACAAACAAATAGTTAATAATAATTTTAATATAGTTTAACTTATCTAAGATTAATTATTATTTCGTAATAAATGTTCAAAAATATGCCCGTCTACTTGAATACACAGTCGTTTTACTATATTTTCCTTCACTTTCCTTAGCATATTGTCCTGCACGCATCCCGTATCCTATTTTCCATATCTACTGGTGTTGTAGGGAGATTCACATAAACACGATCTTTAATGTAGCTCCACAAAAAGAAGTCTAAAGGTGTTAAGTCACATGATCGAGGGGGCCACTAAATGAATCCATCCCTACTAATCCATTTTTGTGGGTAACGATCGTTTAAAAATTCCCGAACGTCCCGGTGGTAATGAGCAGGAGCTCCGTCTTGTTGAATCCACATTTGTTCCCTTTCAAAGTTATCAACTTCTTCAAGAAGCTGCAGTAATTCGTTTTTCAAAAAATTTAGATATCTAGGCCGGTTAAGCGGTTCGCGGAAAAATATGGACCAATAATTCGAAAATTTAATTTTCCACACCATACATTCAGCGACCAATAGTTTTGGTTTTGAACTTCCCGGATCCAAATTGAATTAACTGTTGAATAATAATGCATGGTATTGCTGTTAACTGCTCCATTACTGCGAAAAGTAGCTTCATCAGAAAACATTATTTTGGATAAAAATTTAGATCGGCCTCTATTGCTCCATTCATGGTGGTACAAAAGTTTACTCGTCGTTCAAAATCACGGTTTTGAAGTTCTTGGTGTAGTTCCATATGAAAGGGATGATACTTCTATTTTCTCGTGGTGGTTGACGGCTGCTGACCTGGGGATTATCTTCAACATGAAGTAAAATCTCCATTTCTTTTTCCTCATTGGTAGCAATCTGGTTTACTACTTTTCGTTTCGTATACTCAACGCTACCACTACCATCAAACCGTTCGATTAAGCACTGAAAAGATTTTCTAGATCGTATATATCTATAGGTTATTTCGCTCCGTAAAGCCTTACTGCCAAAAGACAATTTTTTCCCCGCCTCGCCCAGTATATAAACCATATCAATTAATTCATTTTTAGGAAAATCCATAGCTATTACCTTTATACGTCACTTACTACAACAAATTAAACTATTTTGACTTGCTTAATAGACATGTCAAAATTTGACATTGCCTAAATTCTTTGATTGTGTTAGCCGATACTTGTTGGAAATTCATAATAAAATTATATAAAAACAACACTATGTTTTAATTTCCAATATATTTAAAGTCACTTGACAATTGTTTCACTGTACAATGGTGAAGAAGCCATTGTATGGTGAAACAATTGTCAAGTGACTTTAAATATATTAGAAATTAAAACATAGTGTTGTTTTTATATAATTTTATTGCCTAATTTTTTGTTTTGTCTTGGCAACTATGATGTTATAGCGTAAGTATATTAAAAACAAGGGTAAAACTTGAAAAATTCAAAATAAATCGAAAACTATTAGAAATCGGTATATGACATACTTAATAAAAGTTGGAGAGTTTTGTCAATTCTATCAGAAAAAATAATAATATACAGGGTGTACCATTAAAAAAATTTGAGATTTTTCAATTTAAAATAGTCGAAATGCATACATTTATTTTGAACACCCTGTAGCATCTAACTCAAATTTCTTTACATATATCTTTCTTTTCATCTCTATAGAACGCTCGTACCAATTACGAGTATTCCACCTTCAGAAACAATGGCGCTACTGGCAATTTTTTACAAAACTGAAAGCTAGTATTTTTTTTTAAAAAAATTGAAATATTAGAAAAACTATTAGGATTAGGTATATGACATTATTAATAAAAAAGTTATGTTTTACGCAGAATTTAAAAATAAATTAGAAAATAGGATGTTTCAATTAAAAAAAAAACATGTTATATCGGCCACTCTTTTTTGAAGTACCCTGTATATTCAAAAATAATTTTAAACTGTATTGTATTTAACGTTTTTTCGTCATTCCTGAAATAAATGACATAATGAACTTTACTCTATCGTTGACTCACCCTGTACAATTACTTTGAATATACATGTAAAAAAAACGTGACAGGTGACCATCTTGAGGAGCATCAAAACAACAAAATATTATTTCCAAATTGGTTTTGCCTAAATGAACATTGTTAACTCGACCAAGTTATATGAAACATATTCAGTTTTTCATCCAGACACACAACATGAAATGGAAACACTAAAGAACAAGTAAATTCAAAATATTACCGGTTATGTAAAATAGGTCGTCGCAAACATACTTGCCTTATTTAGATACAACAATTAGAAAATATCGGTTGTCAATGGTGGATCCATCGCGGAATATAAGAATTATCTATATCTTTATGTATCATGTTTAAATAAAAAAATAAACGGCCAAGTGCAAGCCGGACTCGCGCAATTAGTGTACCGTGATTGCTTTTAAAATAAAATAATATCTTTACTTAGGTTAAATTAATTAGGCCCCTGATATCTAAGGATCCAATACGTATTTTTACCTTTTTTCGTAGTCAATAATGTATAATAGTTATGGCATCTTAGCTACTTAATAGCCAATACACCAGCCTAGCTCGATCTAGAATCTAGTAATAAAAATGTAAAATAAATATTTACTACCTTAATATTTGTTTAATTATAAACAAATGAAATAAAATTTGTCGGTGCAACAGCGACGCACGACAGTAATGTACTGAAAAGTATCTTGAAAGGAGCTCCACCATATTGTCAAGTCGCATAGTTTTCTTTATACCAGATAAATTATCAAAGGTAATGCTCTTTTGAACATTTTCGTTCAATCTACACTTTATGAAGAAAATTCTAGAATTTTTTTCAACATTTTCTGATGAGGACTTTTCGAGATAGGGGGAGGACAGCGATTTTTGGCAATTTTAATACAAAGAAAAGTATGCAGAAGTAATAAATCATATATATTTTTGAACTCGCGTTTTCAAAAGCTTTCATTTGCCACCCCACTCAATGACATCGTAATTTTTTTTTCACTTCCGTTTTCCCCCTCCAAAACTAACCCCTTAAGTCAAAATTTAACTTTCAAAACTACACGACTACACGGTCATCAGTTCCTATATTTATGTCAAATTTCAGCTTTCTATGGCAAATAGTTTTGAAGAGTATGACAGACGGATGCAGAAGTGATTCCATAAGTATTCTATACGGAAGACTAAAAAGGAAGGGTGAGCTAAAAAAATTAGGCTGGAAAAGTCCTAAAGGATAAAAATAACCCAAGGTGTAAGACAGGGATGCGTTCTCTCACCACTTTTGTTCAATCTTTATTCTGATACTGTGTTTAATGAGGCCATCTATGAATTCATTGAAGGAATAACAGGTAATGGAAGTATACTGAACAGCTACGGTATGCTGATGATAATGTTATATTAGCAAATAATATCGAAGATCTAGAGCAACTGATCAATCGAGTCGTAACAGCCAGCGAAAGATTTGAATTAAATATGAATAAAAGAAAAATCAAGTGGATGGTAATGACAAAGAAAAATCTACCACCAGAATCCCTCGAAATCAGCGATAACACCGTAGAACAGGTCCCCACATTTAACTATTTGGAAAACAATATAAATGACAAATGGAACCCAAGAAAGGAAATATATTCCCGAATTGAACAGGCACGAGTAACATACATGAATATGAATAATTTTTTCCATCCCACAAGTCTCAGTCTAGAACTTGGACTGAGAATGATGAGAGCGTATGTATTCTCCGTCCTACTGTATGGATGTGAGTAGTGGACCCTTAACCCTGGCTCAGAGAAACGATTGGAATCTTTTGAAATGTACATTTATAGAGGCCTTCTTCGCACCTCCTGGGTATAGGAAATGAAAAACACAGAAGTACTGGAAAGAATGAACAAAATGAAGAAATTACTAACAACCATAAAAATAAGAAAAATCCAATACTTCAGACATATAATGAATGGTCCAAAGTACGAATGTCTACGTGTAATTATGGAAGGTAAAATAAAGGGCAAACGATCAATCGGAAGACGACAGAATTCTTGGCTGAAGGACATGAAAAAGTGGTTCGGCTATGCTTCGAGTAATATTTTTCGAGCATCAGTTTCTAAAGTTCATTTAGCTATACGAATCGCCAACCTTTGTAAAAAAAAGTAATTTTGGATCGCCCAACTTTATAGGTTTGCAGCTTTCCTTAGTACATATAAATAGACACAAAAAATTTATCTACTGTGATTAATCAGAGGTAGTATGAATGAAGGTTTTACCAATCCTTCAGAACCTAGTATCATAGATGAAAGAATGATCTTCCATAAAAGTATAAAACTAATTGTCGATTTTAGATAACTAAATAGTGGAAGGTAAGGGCTTCGGGAGACGAGGTGCTACTGCATATTTTAACAGTATGTGACATTCACAAGATGTTCTAATAAAATAAGCACGTTTGAAGTTCTGATGCCGTCTAGAGATTTTTTTGTATAATGGTACTATTGCAGTACTCAGTTTCTTCAAAATTCTGCACTCATTTTTACTCGATTGAATAGTCAAAGCTTTATTGATTCCATGTAGATGATAATGAATGAGAAATTTTTGCGATAGCGATTTTTGTTAAACTAGCACACCCTTGTGTGCTAGTTCAGGTTTCATGATAACTAATTTTCCAACAACCAGAGCTACGAACTGTGCCCCCACCTTCCTCTCCTGCCGGTAGTGTTCGTGCAATAAGGCAAACAATAGCCTATTTACTTTTTGTATTTCTGGTAATTTGCACCATCAATGGAATAAAAAATTATATATTTTTGTCCTTAGTTTTTTTTTTTATTTTATTTGCAGATGTTTTCGGATTTATTTTCTTATGTGGGCTGCCTGAAAAGTTCTCGGCGTAACAATGAAAGAAAATTTTTTCTAAAATATATTTTATTTTTCAATATAATCTCCTGAAACTTCAATACATTTATTCCAACGTTTTTCCAATAATTCAATACTATTGTGTAATTCCGGAAGGTCTGCAAAATATTCATCCACGGCTGCAATAGTTTCGTCATTTGATGTAAAAGGCTTTCCAGCCAGGAATTTTTTCAGGTTTGAAAACAGATAATAGTCAGAGGTAGCCAAATCTGGTGAATACACTGGATGTTCAAACAATTCGTAGTTTAATTCGTTAAATTTTGCCATCGTCAAAACACTTGTGTGAACACGTGCATTGTCTTGATGAAATAAAATTCTTTTCTTCTTTAAAGCAGATCCTTTCTCATGAATTTTTATATCCAACAGATTCAAAAGGTTACAATAATATTCAGAGTCATTGTTTTACCTATGTGAAGATAATCGATCAACAAAACACCTTTATGACCACAAGAAACTATTGCCATAACCTTCCCTACTGATGGAATCGTCTTTGCCTTCTTTAGTGCACTTCCGCCGGCTTCAATCCATTGCTTCGACTGCTCTTTTCGCTCTGCTGTATAGTGATGGATCTAAGTTTCATCAACAATCATGAAATGACGCTTGAAATCCATTTTATCTTAAAATAAAATTTATGGAGTTTGCGGTTGGTTCTAGTTCTTAATATTTACGCTTTTGAAATAAAATACAGTATAACTGTTTCACTGAATTTATTCAGATCACTCTGAATATATTCAGTTTATTTTATCTTGCTTGAAATGATCCAAACACGCTTGAGAAATACGCATTCGAATGCGTTTTTCATATGTAATTCTTCATGCAAAATATTTCCAATTTGTTCTTTCGAGATGCCTATGGCCTCAGGTTTTCATGCACTTACACCCGTCGTTTATCTGATACCATATTATGGACTTGTTGAATGATTTGTGGTGTTGTAGCAGTGTTCGCGTGGATCATCTTCGAGGCTTGTACGACCAGATTTCAAAAGAGCAGCCCATTTTTTCACAGTGGAAAGTGAAGGTGATGTATCTTAATACGATTTCAACAGTTTTGGATAAGTTTCTGTTGGTGTTAAATCATCCAAAACAAAGAATTTAATCACTGCACGATATTCAATTTTTTCCATTTTAAAAAAATTAATGACACGTCAATATTAAACAGCTGCTACTACTCGAATAAACTGATAGATCAAAATAAAATTTTACTTGTCTTTATATAAAGGATGGAACTTTCCAATACAATTATGGTTTCACAGTTTTTAACGCCATCTATGTGCCAGATTGAGAACTTTTCAGACAGTCTAGGTACCTACTTCACTCTAGATTTCAACAATGTCTTGGTCGATGCAGGATTCCTATTCATGTTAATAAAAATACCTTAGCAGTCAATCGTCCTCTGATTTATTTAATGTGTTTCATATTTCTTTAAAAATTTTATATTTATGTATTTATTTCTATCAACTTTTAATTTGCATATTCATAGGTTATTCACATATTTATTTAAATTTAAATTTATAATTTGTCAACAAGAACAACGTCCTTTGATAATACAGTTTATTTCAATTTGGCTCGAAATAATTTTAGAAAATTAAAAGTTTATTAAACCATTAATACCTAATCTGCCATTCTTAATTATATCTTCAAGAAGTCACGATTATAAAACAATTGCTAATTAAACCTAATTAATACATTATATTCATTTCATTTACATACATTTATAGCATACAAATATACACCAAGGCTGTCAAACACATACAAAGAAAAATAATACACCGAAAGGTTTCGTGAGAAGAAAATTACATACTTTGCGAATGATTGGATCGTTTGAATTATTTAATACGACAACGTATTTCAAGGTATTTGAAAATGGGTATGGAAAACTGCATATTTCGATTTAAAATATTCATCAGTTTGCCAATCGCTAATAACAACGGTGATTGGGTATGAAATTTAATTTCCAGTTTAAAGCGGGATTCCTAGAAGTAGATAGATTTTCTCGCTTTTATCGATGTTCAATTGTCTTAAAATTGGTAGTTAATAGTTTCATATTTTATTTACTTTTTTAGTTCAGTACGCTACGAGGGTTGTATGATATATAACTGGCTTCCGCCATAGATGGCGCTACTACTACTTAAAAAATTATATTTTTGGTAAACATAACCTTTCACAAGAATCCTGTGAAATTTTCAAGTCGCTGCGTGATTTAGTTTGTGAGTGGCAGCCATTTAAATAGAACAACTTTTGTGATTTTACAACAATGGAAAAAATTAAATATCGAGCAGTGGTAAAATATTCGCTTTTGAAAAGGAAAACAAATGATAAGATAAAGATATAAGCGGAACCGTAAAATATTGGACAGCTGAATTCAAACGCGGCCGTAAAAGTATTTTCGATGAAGAACATACAGGTCGTCCAAATGAGGTCATTAGATCAGAAATGTTTGAAAAAACCCACGATATAGTGATAAATGATCGGATAGTGAAAGCGCGTGAGATTGTTGAGGCTATGGGCATCTCAATTGGACGAGTGCAGAACATTTTAACAACTCATTTGGATATGAGAAAGCTTTCCGCAAGATAAGTGCTGCGATTGCTCACAATTGACATAAACACGCACGTGCGTTAATTTCAAAAGACTGTTTAGCGATGTTAAAACGCAATCGGAATGATTTTTGGCGTCGATTCATAACTGTTGATGAAACCTGGACTCATCACAGCATACCAAAGACCAAAAAACAGTCCAAACAGTGGGCTTTCCATGACGAATAGGTGTCAAAGAAGGCAAAAGCGACTTTATCGTTAACAAAGTCATGGCCACAGTGTTTTGGGATACACGCTGCATAATCCACGTCAATTACCTTGAAAACGACAAAACGATTAATAGTGAATATTATGTTAACTTACTGGATCGTTTCAACCATAATGTGAAAGAAAAACGTCCGCATTTGGCGAAGAAGAAAATTCTCTGTCTTCAAGACAATGCACGCGTACACACTTGTGTCATCGCCATGACAAAATTGCATGAGTTAGGATACAAATTGCTTCTACATCCACCATATTCGCCAAATTTAATCCTCAGCGATTATTTCTTATTTCGGAATAGAGAAAATGGCACGGCGGAAAAGAATTTGGACCAAACGATGAGGTGATTACTGAGACACACGCCTATTTGTATTTTTTAGATGGGATATAAAAGATAAAAAAAACGTTAGACTAAGTGTATCAAGCTAAAAGGATGTTGAAAAATAAAATAAATTTTACACAAAACAAGTTTCTTTTCTTGTCAAGGACAGGTATTTATCGTACAACTCTCGTATTTCAAAGACGAACGCAGAAATTTAATTTGTGTTACTGGCTTTATAATAATTACACAGCCCCACAAAAAAAAAAGTGGGGTATACTTTTGATGCGATATATCAGATCCGTAGTATTTTTGCCCGCTGATCACAATCTCATCAGAATATCGCCATCACATCTCAATTTTTTTCTAACCTCAAAAAATAGGTAAAAATTAGTAAAAATTATGAAAAATATACTCCTAAAAAATTGATTCAAGCTTTTTTCATGACTCCAAAGATGTATTAATATGTATTCGGACACGCTAAGCTAATATTCATTGGTTGGATTAAGCCATACAGTTCTGTTTTCTTTCTAACCCCAATAAATCAGACAGATATAGTGCTTCTCGAATGCAAAAACGAATTCAAATTAAAATTCAACCGATTCTTACCAAATTTGGTACACGGAGGTTTTTTGGGTTGCTGATCATGAATCTGAGGTCGGATTTGCAAAATTCAAAATGGCGGATCCAAGATGGCGAAAACCAACCGATTCCTACCAAATTTGGTATACAGTTGGGGAATCCTCAAACCTGATACTCTTAAACCCTAAACCCTGAAACCTTAGACTCCCACACCCTGTAACCTCAAAAAATAGACCTCAATAACCCTGTAACTTTAAAAATGAGACCCAATAAACTCAAAACCAGGACTTTTAAACCATATACTCTCAAATAGTAGACCCTTAAGCCCTAGAATTGCGAAGGTTAGACCCGCGCCTAACTTTCCTGTTTTTGGCTGTATCTTGTCCTTTTTTCCGCGAATGACCTATTCAAAGGCTTTCTGCCCAAACGCTTTTGAGGACTTGTTTCTCTTTTTAGCGACCAGCTATAGTCCGCTAGCATATGGTTATCCCATCGTCCTTGATACCGATTTTCTATGATTTTCAGATCTTGGTGAAAACGTTCCCCTTGCTCCTCACTGTAGTCACCAAGATTATCTGGGAAATCATCGATGTGGGAGTCCAGGAAATGTAATTTTAGATTCATTAAGCAACCTAATGTTTGAAAATTTTTTACCATTTTCTCGACTATTTTAGATTCATTAAGCAACCTAATGTTTGAAAATTTTTTACCCTTTTCTCGACTATTTCTTTGTACTTAGGACTTTTATTATTTCCCAAAAAGTTTGTTGCGACTTCTTTAAAACTAAGCCAAGCAGCTTTTTCAACTTTATGCATTTTAGTAACAAATAATGAATCTTGAAAACAATTTTCTTATTTGTGGCCCGTCAAATACGCATGCCTTAATTTTAGCTTCAGAAAATTTCGGAAATTTTTTATGCAAATATTTGAAACATGGGCCGTTTGTATCTAATGCTCTAGTGGATTGCTTCATAAGTCCAAGCTTAATGTGAAGCAGGGGAATAAGAACTTTTCCTGGATCTACCAATGGTGGAAACAATACATTATTTTCACCAGGAGTGAACGATTCTCTTGTGGGCCAAATTTTTTTCTTATAATGACGTTCCCTGTCTCTGCTATTCCACAGACATTTATAACAGGGATAAAATGTAAACCCTGACTGTTGGCCAAGCAATATTGTTACAATTTTCAGATCTCCACAAATTTTCCAGTTATGATCAGCATATTTTATTTTTATCAAAAGCTGCTTCATTTTTTCATATTGCTCTTCCATAACTGTGGAATGAGCAATCGGAATGGGAGCGTAAACGTTGGTATTATGCAGCAAAACTGCCTTAATGCTCCGTTTAGAAGAATCAATGAACAGTCTCCATTCTTCAGGATCGTATGAGTTATTTTGAAATTCATCCATTAGACCTTTTACATCGGTACAATATGAAAGTGACAATTCCTCGTCCATTGTGAAATATTTTCGAAATTCTTCATCTCTGTTTCTAGAATAAGAAATCATAGCTTCTGGCTTAAGTAAATGTTTTTTCTTTAAAAAGGAAGCAAGATGCTCTGAACCATCTTTGGATAAGCTTAAATCTCTGACTAGATCACTAAGTTCTGACTGTGATACGAGTATTGGTTCTGGTTTACGGTTGTTTGGTAGAAATTCTTTATCTGTGTCACTAGTATATGATAGGTTGTCACTAGAACATTCATTAGTAACAGTGTTTGAATCTTTTTCGACAGTCTCAATGTTTTCGGCATGAACTGATAAGGTGAAATCATTTGTTTCCATAACATCAGCATCAAGTGGTTCAGGAGGCGGAATTAGTTTAGTTGGTCTTGTTACTGTCGAAACATCGTTATAAGTAATAGTGCTTTTATTTTTTCGGTTATGCCTAGATACAACATTCATACATATAAGGTTTTAATTCTTATTCGTTATCGGTGACCCCATTATTTTACTCAATACGTGTTGACAGCAAATATAACAATTTTACTCAATACGTGTTGAATGAATCACTGTTTTTATCGCACTTATGAAAAGTCCTTGTACCGTGAGACCGTTTTCTTTGTAGCATTATACTCTACATGAGCCAAGTCACCCACACATGAAGAGCTACGGTCGCTGGATGACGACGGCTGCGGGCCCGCTTTCCCACCCTGACCAACCGCCGATACTGGGTTTCCGAGTCCCTGCATTGTAATTCTCTTTCTTCTACCTGCCATGACGGCATCTAAGCCGTTATCCAGGGACTCTGCCGCCTAGTGGAGTAACACCGTTGCCCACCGTCACCAGGTGGAGGTGCCCTGGATGCAGGTAAAAGAATAAAAATCGACCGTTGAATTTTCTCGGCGTTCAAAATGGCGCGAAAACATCTGCCATCTTGAATTTTGCAAATCCAACCTCAGATTCGTGATCAGCGACCCAAAAAATCCCCGTGCACCAAATTTGGTAAGGATCGGTTGAATTTTAATTTGAATTCGTTTTTTGCATTCGAGAAGCACTATATCTGTCTGATTTATTGAGGTTAGAAAGAAAACAGAACTGTATGGCTTAATCCAACCGATGAATATTAGCTTAGCGTGTCCGAATACATATTAATACATCTTTGGATTCATGAAAAAGCTTGAATCAATTTTTTAGGAGTATATTTTTTCTTAATTTTTACTAATTTTTACCCATTTTTTGAGGTTAGAAAAAAATTGAGATGTGATGGCGATATTCTGACGTCAGATTCGTGATCAGCGGGCAAAAATACTACGGATCTGATATATCGCATCAAAAGTATACCCACTTTTTTTTTGTGGGGCTGTGTTATTGTTGTGAACGTTTTCGTTGCTTTGACTATGTTTTGTTTTTTGTTTGACCAGAAACCAAAACACTATCAAGGATCTATTGTCTCCCTTCAACTAACTGAATCTTTGCACGTTCGAACTAGCTTTAACCTGTGCTATTCCCCTCAGAATCAACGGAATTATACTTATATGTCTCAGAATATATCCTATCATCTGTTGATTAGTAAATAATGATACTTTCCTCCTTGTTTCGATACAATACTTCCTCATTCAGATTACTATTTTGCGAAATTATCCTTTTGTAGCATTATATTTCAAATCTTTTATATAACAACCATTCTATCTTTTTCATTATTTACATGGATACTGTATTTATTTAAATTAGAATATCCTTCGACTGTTTCCTCGCACTTTGCTAAACCAACTTAAGGTGCAAACCCAAGGATTAACTTGTTCCTTGTAGAGTGACACTTGAGTTGAACTCTTATTTAATTGTCCTTGTATCTTTGCCAACTATGAAGGTCCCTACACCCGCGGCTTAGGCCACAATGGCTCGTAATAAAAATTTATCATATAACCTTCTATTGTGTTCGTCAAGGATGTGTTCTCTCTCCACTCCTTTTTAATATGTATTCTGAGCATATATTCCAAAAGGCCTTAGAGAACGCTTCCGGTGGTATCAAAGTTAATAGCAAAATCATCCACAACTTTCGCTGATGATACAGTTATTATAGCAGATACAGCAGATGGACTTCAGCATCTTATGAACAATATATCTAGGGAATCTTTGGGAATGAAAGTAAATGTTAATAAAACAAAAATAATGATCATCTTAAGAACACCTGGATTGCAAACAAATATTCGCGTTTACGATCAACTAATAGAACAAATAACCCAATTTAAGTATCTAGGATACTGGATGACCAGCGATCTGAATCCTGAAGTTGAGATACAAGTTCGCATTGAAATGACCTGGGCCATTTTTCTCAAAATGAGACACCTCCTCACAGACTCCACTCTTTCTCTGGATACTCGTTATTGTTTTGTAAAAATCCATATATATATATATATATATATATATATATATATATATATATATATATATATATATATATATATATATATATAGCTTAACTTCGAACGGTAGCAGCAGCAAGAACACTTGAAAATGCTAAATGAGATTTTGGCAAAATGCCGTGCAAATTCATTGTTAGACAAACGGATTGAAATCCGGATTTTAATGTTTCATATTCCATATAAATATATATATATATATATATATATATATATATATATATATATATATATATATATATATATATATATATATATATATATATATATATATATATATATATATATATATAATCCAGTGCATGGAAGCCTAAACCTTCGGAATTCGCTTAATGAATCGTTTGGAATATTTCCAAATGTGAGTCAAGCGCAGAATATTGAAGATCTCCTGGTCAAAACATGAGAGAGACAATTGGTGTAATTTGTTAAAAAACAGAAAACTCGCTACTTGGGGCTGTACGCAACAATCAGTTGCATAGGAAATTCGTCACGCCGACAATAAAAGAGTTCACGCGTAATGTTCAACTCCGCTTTCTTGAGAAAGCAGTGGTTCATTCTAATCCCGAGATAGCTAACACTTTCAGAGGCGATGTAAATGTCGGCAATCGATATTTACGACCAACAGACATTCTACTACAAGACTAGACGCAAAAAGACTATCCTTGACTTAGTTTAAGGTTAAGACCGTAGGTTTAGTTGAGCTACTCCTTCAGGAAAAGTGTAACAAAGCACACCATACATAATTATAACACGACACCCTTAGGGAATGGGGGGGGCTTAGCGGTTAGCGTTAAGATAGGTTAAGTTAGGTTAGATCTATTCATAGAAAATTAACTTAAGGTTATAACACATCAAAAGTCTAGTCATTAAGAAGTTCAGAAATTGTAAAAGGAGTAAAGGGTTTTCCCAGCTCACAAGGAGTTTTAGTGGGTATGCCCACCCTTCAGGTTGGAGAGCCCCACATATCTGAAGCATTTTGGGGCACCCTTATGGTGGCGCAAACTGCTTCAGAATCCATAAGGCGGATCTCTCCCTGTAAAAAAAAAAAAAAAAAAAATTGGGGCTTATTTATAGGGGCTCAAGATACTCGTTTCTCTGATTTTTGATGGAGGGTAAAATTGAAGGGAAGAGAGGTCCAGAACGTGACATTGTTCCTAGGTAGAGCATGTACGAAACTGGAGAGGTCCGACCACTCATACTTTATTAAGAGTTGCCCAGGATAGAAAAGAATTCGCCGGGATTACAGACCAACTTCAATAATGGAGATGGCACTATAAAAAGAAGATATATTTCTATATGACTCTTGAGAATTATTTATACGTATGCTACTTATAAAGGAACAAAATAGTGTATGTGACTCAATTATATAGGCTCCACCAAGGTATTTTTTTTTTAATTCTACAAAGCTATTTTTTCTCTTTTTGTGATTTTGCCGCAACATGATCGCTCATCATTGCGCATATCTTATATGTAACTTTTAAGAATAGCAGTAGTACGTATACTATTCTATGTCATTTAGATAAATGAAAGTTTTGTCCTCTTTAATGAATTTCTTAAATATGTTTATTAAAAGTATTGGCCTGTTATTGTGACACACGTTGTATGAGTAGTAGCTGTACTATTTATACCAAAAACATTCTACCAGCAGACAAAGTATGTCATTCATAAAATCGTTTTCCGCCAGATCAATGATCCATCAGAAACTTCAATGAGTGCGATAAGGATAAGTAGAAAACACTGGACAGAGTTGCAGATTCCCTTAGGCAAAAAAATACCTTATTACGCTTCCTTGTAACATCATTAAAGAACTGATTGGTCGCACGTGGTCTGGTAGTAAAACCTGCTATGGATATGTAGTGTTATTTGTATTTGTTAATTTTAATAGCAGATTATATGTTGACATTGAGAAAACCGGTGTAGTTTTTTAAATTCTAGAAATATGACAAATATGACAACACTAGACATTTGACAGTTTCGTTCTCATGCTATTCGGTCAGCCCGTTTTCACGTTAGGATAGCTGTGTTTTTTTTTTTTTTTTTTTATGGGTCTAGCACACGTGCTACAGGAAAGTCCCTAAAGCGCTACAGGAGCGACACGTGTGCGGAGAAAGCGATTCACGTTGTTCTTAAATCGCTGTAAATTGTACTCGGTGGGAAACACAGTCCTGGGCAAATTTTTCCAAAGGGATGATGTTCTCCATATAAATGACTGCTTGAAAAGCGTTGTACGAGGAGTAACAAGCTGAACCTCATACGGATGTGAAGTGTGTGTGTGTGTGTGTGTGTGATCGTATTTTAATGTAAGCGGGCGAAGCCTTGAATTATACCATTATATATATATATATATATATATATATATATATATATATATATATATATATATATATATATATATATATATATAACATATATATATATATATATATATATATATATATATATATATATATATATATATATATATATATATATATATATATATATATATATATATATATATATATATATATATATATATATATAAATATATATATATATATATTATATATATATATATATATATATATATATATATAGATATATATATATAATATATATATATATATATATATATATATGTATATATATATATATATATATATATATATATATATATATATATATATATATATATATATATATATATATATATATATATATATATGTATATATATATATATATATATATATATATATATATATATATATATAACGTTATATTGGTGATAAAGTCTTTCATATAATTGTCTGTTACTGTGTCACATGAAAGGTATACTAGTAATAATTTTATTACATATTATTTCATAGTACCCATATATGCTCCTCGCCCCTATGGATGCAGCAAATAAAGTCTTCTTAAAATATAATTTTATTAAGGGGAGTTTGTGAAGTTTCATTGTATGAAAGGGTTATTTTTTGGGAAAAATCCCTTCCTCCTAGTCAACGATTTTTAAATTAGGTGTAAGTTTTTAAAATTCCAAGATACGAAAATGTCTGCCTTAGGTCATCAATTTTCAATTTATCTCATTGGGAGAGAATATTAGTTACCAGTCACTTTTTCGAGGAAATAGTCAAGATCCTTTTAACTGTTTTTCAGATAATATGAAAAAATTCCTGACTGGAAAGCGTTTTACATTAAATGACGAAGCTATTGCAGCCGTGGATGGATATTTTGCAGACCTTCCGGAATCACACTTTAATGATGGTATTGAAAAAAGTTTCAGGAGATTATATTTAGAAATAAAATATATTTCACGTCAAAAAAATTTTTCTTTCATTGTTAGGCTGAGGACTTTTCAGACCGCCTACCAGTTCCTTTTTCAAGGAAATAATCAATATAATGGCACATCTTCTGTAATTAGTTAATATGGATGACCTTTCCAATCGAAGTTATTTCAATAAGATAAAATGGCAGTTACAAGCTACAACTACAAAAGTAATTCTAATTTTGTTAAAGAGTTGATTGATTGGTTCGTTACTTTGTGACAGTACATTTTAACAATAAAATAACTTATTTACTTTGTTAACTGACACTAAATATATTTTTTGTAAAGATTTACGAATGCGTTATTGCTATTTGGTAGTATTACATACAACTACATTTTCTAACGCTTAACTAAGACTTAGTTTAGAGTTTGAAAATGTAGTTGTACTACAAAATAGAGATAACGCATTTGTAAATCAAAAAATATATTTAGTGTCAGTCTGTAAATAAGTTATTTTATTATTCATTTTTGTTGCCGGATTTTTGTTAATTTGTTTGTGCTGCCATTATTCTCAGTTGACTTTAATATTGGTTTAGGATGTCCTATTTGAAATTCGAAAGTTAAGACCATTTCAGTCAGTAGAAAGTATACTTTTTGTAAGAATGATCTACATTTACGTCAGAGACAGTGGCGTAACCAGAGGGTTCAGGGTGAGCATATGGATATAAAAGAAACTTCTTTAAGAAAAATAGGGTACTACTAAAAGTGGAGCTGTCTATATAGCGGGAAGCCAATCAATCACAAGAGGGCGGGGGCCTCTTCAAAAGATAAACCTTCTTTACGCTAAAACTCTAAAAACTTCAACTCTTCCTGACAGAATAGACTTAAAATCGATGACGGGAGACGGGGAGTTTTCAATACAAAAGAAGTCTTTTATACAATGGAACTTTACAAACCTAGGATGACCCGGGGGAGTAAGTAGGGAAATTTTTAGAATAAAGAAAACTTTTTCTCACGATAGACCTTAAACTGAAATCCAATTTAAAATTCTACGACCGGAGGGCGGGGTGAAGAAATTTTTCACAAAAAGAACACTTTTACACAATAAAACTCTACACACTTCCTCCATAAAAAGACCTCTTTTATGAAGGTGCTATTCCCTATATACA
The DNA here is from genome assembly GCA_019049505.1 of Pachyrhynchus sulphureomaculatus. Taxonomy (NCBI): domain Eukaryota; kingdom Metazoa; phylum Arthropoda; class Insecta; order Coleoptera; family Curculionidae; genus Pachyrhynchus; species Pachyrhynchus sulphureomaculatus. The sequence continues at coordinate 131,572,511 of CM032449.1, read as the reverse complement.
TAGGGATATATGCATCCATCTGTCCCTCCCCCTTGGCTACAATACACGTCAGAGTAAACTCTGTTTATTCAACTTTACTCATCTTGTAAACTAAATCGGATGGAAGGACCTACTGGTGTAAAAGAGCTGCCACAGCTGTCATCTCCACCGTAACCTATGTAAAGAAAAAGACCTGATTTTCTTCTATTTCTTTCTGATCAATGTAAATTAGCATAATGACATATGTAATTGTAGATCATTACAAAAAGTATATGTAAAATTATTGTGTTCTGTCAATAAATGCAGCTTATACACTGTCCTCGAATTTCAATTTTCTACTCTATCTAAATGAAAAAAACCGGCCAAATGCAGGTAGGACTTGCACAATTATTGTTTTGTACCGTGATTGTTGAAGTATTCTATGAAATTTAGTCACACATTCTTCTTCAATATAAGAATTACCAAAAATATATAAAAGTTTAAAACAAATATTTACTACCTAAATATTTGTTTACTTATAAACAAATAAAATAAAATAGTTTTATCTCGGTACCTATCCGTTGGTCATCAGTCAACATGGAAATTTATTTTATCTGTGATTAACCAAATGCTTAACTCGGTAATGTACTAAAAAGTATATGAGTATATTACTGATTGCATCAAATATGTATTAATATTTCGTAGTCCCGATTAAATTCATAACTTTCCACGAAAAAAATCTCCACCATATTGTTAAGTCAAATAGTTTTTTTATACCAGATAAATTATAAAAAACCTAGTGCACCCGTGAAAATTTTCGCTCAATCTACACTTTATAGAGAATATTCCAGAATTTTTTCGAAGTTTTTTGATGAGTACTCTTAGAGATAGGGTGGGGGGGAAATAATGAAAAAAAAGTTTGCGTGAGTCGTCATATATATTTTTGAACTCGTGTTTTCACAAGCTTTCATTTGACACCCCACTCGATGACCTTGTAAAAAAAATTATCACTTCCGATTTCGTCGGAGTCATATCCTTTGACGGTTTAGGTCGTTGACCTGTTTCGTCTCACCAACGCTTTCTTGGTCTGCCAATGTTGCGTCTTCCTCTGGGATTGTATCCTCTTATGGCGCTTGGGATCCTGATTTCTTCCAGTCTATTTAGGTGTTCTCTTCATTTTTGTTTGTATTTTTCTGCTTTTTCTTCCAGAGGTTCTACTTGTAATTCATTTCTTATTGTTTCATTTCGAATTCTGTCCTCTCTAGTGATCCCTTTAATTCTTCTGAGAAACTTCATTTCTGCTGTTCGTAATGCCTGGTCTTTTTTTTTTTTTATTTTTACCCATGTTTCGCTCCCATACAATGCAACCGGGACTGCTAACATGTTATGTAATCTTAATTGTGTATCTAGCCTTGCTTTATTTTTAATTGTTTTTGCAATAGTTCCGCATATGGACTGTAATTTATTGATCTTATTTCTATAATGGTTTTCGTGTTCATAAGTGATGTCGCATCCGAGATAGTAAAGTGTGTGACTTGCTCTAAGGACTCGTCTCGTAGTGTTATTTTTGTTCTTTTTCACGCGTTACCCCGGTGCGCCACCACTTTTGTTTTTTATATGGATATTGTTCCATTATATTTTCGTATTGTTTTGTCTAGTAGATACAACTCTTTTTGTAGGTCATTTTCCATTGGGGCAATTAATACCAAGTCGCCTGCAAATAGTAGTATACTTAAGGAGTAGCTTGTATTGATTTTTATTTCTACTGGAGCTATTTTTTTCCAATCTGTTATTATGTCGTCAATATATATATATATATATATATATATATATATATATATATATATATATATATATATATATATATATATATATATATATATATACATACAGTCGACACTGTTTATAGTGAAACTCTATTTAGTGAAAAACTCTATATAGTGAAAAACTCTTTATAGTGCAATTTTTTCAAGACCTAGAATATTTTAATGAAATTTCATGTAAAAAGCCCTGCATATAGTGAATCTGTAAAATAGTAACACTCTATATAATAAAATTTTTACCGGAATTTTATGTATAAATTTTTATGCATTTATTGAGATCTTGGCATTTCGGGTTTTCCATTTTTATCTAACATTAGCACGAATTCCATTTTTATGACGCATTCTTTTGAAAAGGTTCTTAACTCGTTTATAACGCCTAATGGTTGGCAGTAAATCAGGTAGATTTCTGTGAGAAACCCGGGGAATAACCCATTTTATAGAAACCCGGGGAAAAACCCATTTTATAGTCGAGGCCTAGTAATTCGCAAATTCAGGCAGTTTCTTTTTGTTTAAGAATCAAGTAAGATGTCCAAGCAAGTGTGTTTAAGTTTAGCTGAGAAAATTAAAGTTTTGGAGGAAATTGATAAGGGCTGCAAAAAAATTGATGTAGCTGCAAAATGTGGTGTTTCTCCAAGTTGCGTCTCTCTAATAATAAAAAGTCGCGACAGTATCATCAAGAAACCTAGAAACCTAGTGTTCCAAGCAGTCGAAAACGAGTACGGGTGAGTACTTACGAGGATGTAAATGAAGCAGTTTTACGATGGTTTCAAGTGGCCCGTACGCATCAAAACGTACCAATATCGGGAAATTTAATAAAGCAAAAGGCTCTACAATTTGCTAAAGAATTTAACTGCGTTAATTTTCAAGCTAGTGAAGGGTGGTTGAGTGCCTGGAAGACTCGCAATTCAATTTTTTTCAAGACGGTGTCTGGCGAGAGTGCAAGCGTTAGTCAGGAGGGCTGTGACATTTGGACTGAAACTGTTTTAAAAAGTACATTGAAAAAGTACGAGCCAAAAAACGTTTTCAATTGTGATGAAACCGGTTTGTTTTTTAAATGTTTGCCAAATAAAACTTTTGCTTTTAAAAGTGATAAATGTTTTGGTGTTAAAACAAGTAAAGAAAGGGTGACACTTATGGTTGGAGCAAACATGGATGGCTCAGAAAAATTGAAATTACTGCTCATAGGTAAAAGCAAAAATCCCCGTTGTTTAAAAGGAGTTAAATCTCTGGAGTTAGATTACGCCAATAATAAAAAGGCATCGATGACTTCTGAGATTTTCGAAAGATGGATCAAAGAACTGGACACGAAAATGAAACGCCAAAAGCAAAAGATTGTGATGTTTATAGACAATTGTCCTGCACATCCAGTTACTGTAAGTAAAAAATTAAGGAATATTGAATTGATCTTTTTTCCACCAAACATGACCTCCAAATTGCAACCTATGGACCAGGGTATTACAAAAAACATAAAACATCATAACCGAAACAGAATTGTTCACAAAATTGTTAATGTGATTGATAACAACCTTCCAGTCCAAAAATTGATTACCCTTAAAGAGTGTATAACCGAAGTCGCTAAAGTATGGAGTGAAAAATGTTTCTCAGAAAACTGCTTTTCTAAAGCAGGTTTTACTGAAAAAATTGACGAATGGGAAGAAGAAGACGAAATGGATCTCGCTACCTTAAAAAGGCAATGGGGTATTCTACAAAAAACTGCTACCGTCGACACTGATTTTTTACTTGAAGATTTCTTAGAGATCGACAATGATGTTGGCACGACAGATCTCCCAACTGACCAAGACATAATTGACGATATAAAAAGTATAGAAGATCATGAAGAAGAAACTGAAACCGGGGAATGTCCTGCTAAATTTAGTGAAAATGAAATAAGAAATGCATTTGACATTGTGCGAACTACTCTCAGGGCCAGGAAAGTGTACCTGATCAAATCGTTATGCATTTGAATAAATGCGAGAATTTTGTTGAGCAACAATTATTTTTCAAAAGTAATGTTCAAAAGAAAATAACTGATCATTTTTCCTAGTACGTATGTACGTAGTATGTACATATGTATTAACAGATTTTGTATTATTCTTTTTACTTCGTATGTAGTACATACATACATAAACTCCGTACGTTATATCTTTACACGTGCGTCATAGTTTTCAGGCAATATCCCAGACGACTATTATATTTTTTGTCTCTTTACCAATACCTACGATTTATTGGTGAAAAGAGACAAATAATATAAGAGTCGTCTGTTATATGGCCTGAAAACTATGACGCACGGGTAAAGATATAACGTACGGACTTTATGTATGTATTTAGCCCTGTACATGGTATGTACTATTTAAACTTTTAAATGTTTGATAAAATCTTTTCTAATAATTCAATTTTGCAATTTTTTTTGTTGCTTGTACCTTATAAAATACAAGTAAATGATTACCAATATAAAATACATACATAGCAATATATACGGATTTTTTCTTTATATAGTGAAAAACTTTCTATAGTGAAATTTCGGTCAACATTTTGGTCTTTCACTATATAGAGTGTCGACTATATATATATATATATATATATATATATATATATATATATATATATATATATATATATATATATATATATATATAAATATATATATTAAAAAGTATGGGTGAAAGTGGATACCCTTGCCTTAATCCCCTATTTGTAATTTCGTATTTGTTTCCTCCCGCTATTTTAAAGCTTATGTTTTGGTAGCACCTTTTTATCGTTTTTATTAAGTGCGTTGATATTCCTTTGCTTTTGAGTATATCCCATAATTTTTTTCTATTTACTTAATCAAAGGCTTTTTCCAGGTCGACGAAAGCAAAGTGTGTTTCATTGTTCATTTCTCTTCTTTTTTCTATCAACTGTTGTAGTATAAATATATTGTCTATCGTGGATCGGCCCTTTCTGTATCCCATTGTTCCTCGTTCAATATCGTGTGTGTTATTGTTTGTACTCGTTTTGTTATAATTTTGGAGTATATTTTATATTCCGCGTAAAGTAAGCTATAGTTGTTTATATCGTCTCTGTTTCCTTTTTTAACTATCGGTTGTACTATGCTGATATTCCAGTCTTCTGGTATTCGTGATTGTTGCTTACACATGTTGTATACATATAGTAGACGGTATTTTAGGAGCAACCCTCCATACTTGTATAATTCTACACTTAAACCGTCTGTTCCAGTAGCTTTCCTATTTTCGCAATTCTGCAGTGCTTCATCTAGTTCTTCTTTGAAAATCACCCTATATTATGATGAGTTAATAAAAATTAGTTACGTATTAGAGATTATAATTTCTATCATGAACATTTTATAACACATTCATTTACTATAACGAGAAATTCTACATTAACATGTCAAAATAATAATGGTGCTTGTTAAAATCGCAATCATTTATGATATATCATTTTTTCCGAAAAATTCCACAACAATAATTCACAAAAATATGAATAAATAGGTACAAAGACCTTTTAACAATCAAACCGGTATTAAAAAAACCGAATGAATACATTCGTGTATTAAAAATTTAAAACTATTTAAAAATGAAATTAAATGCATAAATTAAGCCAAGCCAAAACTGTGCATTTCACGAGAAACGTTACGAATAATAGTAAAATTAATTCACAAACCTACCGGAAATACGTCGCTTTTATAGCTTCAAACTTCCGCTCTTTACTAAACTTGGCAGTTTGTTTACTTCTGCAGGGTGACAAAGAGAGGGGTAGTTTTGGCAATCCGTGGGAAAGAGATAAAAATCTTTCTTTTTCAATAAAACTGTAGTAATTTATTTTATTAAAACATTTCAGTTAAATCATATTAATTACCTAGTTATACTTTCGTATTACTCATTTAGTACTAAATATTAATTTTTGGTAACTAAATATATCTGATACCCATAAAAATCTTTTTGCTACTATATCTGATTCCCATAGTAATCTTTTTGCGACAACTCATAAATATCTTTCCACTAATTGCTCAGGAATGTAACAAACGTAAAATCTCTTAATTACTTTTAAGCAGATATACAGGGTGTCCCAGTATTCCATGTACATAGAGTTACTGTGGATTTCTGGGATGAAAATATGACCATTTATCCCAACTTACCTTAGCCCAAAAATTCGTAATTTTTGAGATACAGAGTGTCAAAATTATACTTTTATTTTAATTTTCTTAACAATTGTACTACTTATACAAGATTCGGTATTAAGAGGTTTTCTGAGATGAGAAATCGAAATCAGCTTACAGTTGTAAATTGTAGGGGGCGTTACTTATTGCACTGTGTATACTTTTAAATTGCCATACCTTTTTTATACCACTCTATATGATATTTCTAATTAAATATTCTTATTCTCCGCCTTCTCCTATCTAAAAGAGCTCTCTTGATAAATGATGCTCCAAGCAACAGTTTCTGAGATAGTGGGATGCCTCTGTATTTTGGGATGCTCATGGAATAATTTTCATCGACTATGCTGAGAGGGGAAAAACCATCAATAGCAAAAATTATATAAAGTTATAAGTGCGTTTGCGTCTAAATTGCAAAGAAACGGCCCCAAATGAACAAGAAAAAAATGTTCTATCATCACCGTGTCACAAGTCAATAGTAACGATGGCAAAATTGCATGAATTGATGTTCGAATTGCTTCTTCATCCACCGTATTCTCCAGATTTAGCCCTGACTATTATCTATTCGCAGACTCAAAAAATGCTCGCAGGAAAGAAATTTGGCTCCAGTGAAGAAGTTATCGCCCAAACTGAGGCCTATTTTGAAGGCACAGATAAATCCTTCTATAAGAAAGGTATAGAAATGTTGGAAAAGCGTTGGGCTGATTATATCGCTCTTGAAGGAGATTATATTGATGAATAAAGTCGAATTTTGCAAAAAAAATGTGTTTTAAGTAGCTAGACCAAAAACTTTTCAGTCTACGTGTTATATATATGCTTGTTTGTGAGCCCAACTCGAAATTTATTATATCAGTGACAATTATCCTGTAAGCGTACATTATGCTCAAGTTATGCGAAACAACAGCCTTTTTCAACGCATATAAAAGTACTAGATCAAATTTCAAAAATATTGATGAAGCATTTGCTATTTAAAATAAACCCCATAAAAAAACAAATAACAATTAATTCATTACACTCGTCAATGACAATGTTTTCCTCAGCATGTTTTTTCATTGTTCACATTTTTTTTTTTTTTACAGGGAGAAATCCGCCTTATGGATTTCTGGAGCAGTCTGAGTCACCATAAGGGTGCCCCAAAGTGCTCCAGGTCTGTGGGGCTCTCCAACCTGAAGGGTTGGCATACCCACTAAAACTCCTTGTGAGCTGGGTAATCCCTATACTCTTTTTACATTTCTGGTTTGTTAATGTTTAGGTATTTGATGTATTCTAACTCTGAAGTTAATTTTCTGATGTGTAGAGCTAACCTACCTTAACCTAACTTAATGCTAACTTAACCTAATTCCCCATTTTTAGGGGATGTGATGTTATAATTGTGTTAGTCGTGTGTGTTGTTTACACTTTTTAAAACTGAAGGAGTAGCTCAACTACACTACAGCCTTAAATAAATCAAGGGTAGTCCATGTTTGAATCTAATGTTAGTCTAGCTGTAGAATGTCCGTTGGTCGTAAATATCGATTGCCAACATTGCCTCTGAAAGTGTTAGCTATCTCGGGTTTAGGATGGACCGCTGCTTTCTCAAGGAAGCGAAGCTGGGCATTACGCGTGAATTCTTTTATTATGGGCATTTCAATCTCCCTGTGCAACTGATTGTTGCGGACGAACCAGGGAGCTCCTGCTCTGATACGGAGGGCTTTATTTTGGACTGTCTGGACCTTGGTCCGATGAGTTTTTGACATCTGGCACCAGGCCTGACAGGCGTACGTAAGTCCGGCCCTGACTATCGATTTGTAAATTAGCAACTTGTTAGTTGATAACTTACTACGACGATTCAGGTGCGGGTACAGCTTCCCTAGAAGCTGATTTGGCCTTACGCACGACCATAGGCACTTGGTCCTTCCATACGAGACGTTTGTCGTACAGAAGGCCCTGGTACTTGATGTTGTTGGCCCATCGGAGCCTAGTTCCCTTCAGTGAGAGTTGAGGAGGGGCTGGGTCTCTGTTCACAATAAGTATTAGAAACAAATTCAATACTTGTTAGTTACAAATTATACAGCACTGCTCATAACAACTTGTAATTACAAGTATTCCATTATTATAGTTATTATTGACCTTTGTTACAAGCCCAATATATTGCTTATAGATTATTAACGAGTTTTTGAATCTTCAGTCCACTGATTTAGGCTTAAGGGATGACTTACCCTCTTTCCGTACACAGTAGTATAAAAATAAGGTGTTTTTTGTTTCAAAAACGACCTTCTGCAACAAAAGGAATTAGTTTGGCGTAGAAGAATTTTAAATTTGTGGATTAACCAGAGAAGGGAGAGGGCGCATATTCCTTCGTCCCTAACGATATAGAAAATAGCGCTCTCTTAGCAAAAAATTGTTTTTTGTAAAAAATTGTTATCCCCGTCATTAATTTTTAAATTGAGTTTAAATTTTTAAAGTTTCACTGTATGAGAGGAACTATTTTGTGAAAAATATCCAATTTAAAAATCGAAAACCTTCTAGTTGGATTGGATGGAAATTGGATGACTTATGTTTTTAGAGTTCCAGTGCAAGAGAGCTTTTTCTCGTCAAAAGACCACACCGTATTCCCAGTTCACGTTTAACGTGACTTTTAGTATTCGCTTTTTTTTCGTTAAAGAAACATTCTTTCTTCCAATATCCCCACCCACCCCACTCTTACGTCACTGCTTTAAAAATATAAATTATACTCTAATTTTTTAATAAATTGTGCTAAAGCAAAAAAAAAAACTTAAGAACTTAAAGAGAACTTTTTGGTACAAGTACTCCACTGTGCTACTTTCCATCTTTTATTGTCTCTAAATTTCCCCTACTAATCATCGAATAGGCATTCTCTTATATTTTATAAAGCATTTAAAATTATTATTCGCTTTTTAATAAAAATCAAAAACGTTTTTTTTTGTAAATTTTACCTTTTTGAGACGTGTGTAAATCTTTAATGGAACCCTTACAATAACAAAAAGTTTATTCACACCACGCATGGTTCCTATGCGCAATAAACAATAACTGTCTAGGAATGCATACAAGTGCATGCATGGGGCCGTCTGGGGATGCAAGGGCGAATAAGTGGGGGTGGAGACGAGGGGTAAAGCCTAGTGTTCTCTGCGAACACTCCGATACTGACGGCTGCAACAAAACAAGTGCCTGAAAGGGTAAGAACAGGGACGTATTATAAAATGTATATAAGCGTTCATTCGAGTTGTGCAGTTCGTTTTTTCTTTGAGTAAAAATAATTCAAGAAAGTATATGCATGAAACTTAGGATAACTAAAATAAGTGAGTCAAAAAAAAGTTTGGCTAGTAACACAACAACTCTACTGTCCCAATTAACAATAAGGAAAAATTATTTCAGATTAAATCGTCTTTCTCATGGCTTCTTTTCAAAAGTGTTTTTACTTTTATGTAGATTTAATTTTATATACTTAATAGTAGTTTGATAGTTACTAATGTATTAGTACATATAAACTAAAGAATTAATAATTAACTGACAAAATTTAAAAAAATATATAAAATCTCTATAAATGTTGAACTTAAATTCCGTATACCAATACCTGCAATCAAATAAACCTCATGTACTTGATCTCTGTGAAACCAAGGTCAGTTCATCGACTAGCGCAGTTAACCTTTTCTATCCTGGGTATTACTTTAATTCCCGGTTTAGGCGTAACTTTAGAATCTGTCTTTTTGTCAGAAGCGATCTCTCTTGCCAAAGAGGGTTTGGTCCTGAAACTTTCATGTTACGTGCTTAAAAATAACGGCTCAACAAACCACAAGGTTTACCTGCTGCCTCTATCAACCACCGAGTGATACTAACTTTAGAACTGTTTTCGCTTCTCCTGTCGGAAACCATCGATCATTTACAGTTTAATTAGCCAAATGTCGAAATTGTCATCCTGGGCGACTTTAATTTCCACAACATACTCAAATACTACCGACGAACAAGGTCGCGAAGTTGAATCATTCTCAGTCAGTTGTGACTTAACTCAGCTTATTGATAAACCAACACGGATCCCAGATCGAGACGAAAAGTTTTCTTGACGTGTTTTTAACCACCAATCGACAGATTTACACCGTAAGTTCACCATCTGGTTTTTCCGACTATAAACTGCTTTCGACATCGAGTATCCTACCGACCAGTAACAGAGAGCCGCCGAAATCGCGCAAGATCAGGAACTATAAATCTGCTACATGGGAAGAACTCACGGAATGTTTTGAAACTTTCCCGTGGTTAGAGTTGTGTTTTCAGACCCAACGACCCATCTGACTGCGCTAAGGATTTTCGATGTCATTTCGGCTAGTGTGGAAGCTTACATCCTTTTTTCGAAGAAATACCCTTCCAACGCCAAACCTCAATTCGGCTGAAAATGCAAAGAAGCTGTTGCTTCTAAACATCTTACCTACCGACAACGGCGTGAAAATTATAAATCGAAACAACTTTGTTCGTACCCGGAACAGATGCAAAGAAATTATCAAACCAAGGAGTCACACAATCAAAGAATTAAAAACAAACTACTTGCCTGCCCCAACAATTCCAGGTTCTCGCGACTAATGGCCTTCTCGCGAAAGCCATTAGCCTACTGTCGATTTTCAAGGAAAAAACACCACTAACTATTCCCATAGTGCAGCCAAGAATGCACGATATTGTCTTCAGACAGCGTATCATAAAGCGTATTTTAATGTAGTTTGACACCAAAAAAAGCTTCTGGCGCTGACGGAATACCTGCCATAATTTTTAAAAAATGAGCGAGAGAACTAACATTCTGTAAGCTTTTCAAACTATACTACAGAAAGAGAGTGTTTCATTCCTGCTGGAAATGCGCTACAGTTTAACCGATACCCAAAAACGGCATTAAGACCTTGTCAAATAACTACCGTCCAGCCGCACAGCTTTCAAAAATATTGAAAGTCATGGAATAGGCGATCACTCAGTATCTTCTAAAATATCTTGAAGGATTGAATATTATTAGCGACCATCAATATGACTCTCGTAAGCAAAGATCGACAGGAGATCTTCTAACTTATGTAACACATAGTTGGAGCAGCGCAATTGAACACTTTGGAGAATCTCGAGCAGTTGCGCTTGATATATCCAAGGAATTCGGAGCATGCTTGGAATACACGGCGCGCTAATACCTCACATCCGTGTGAAGTTCAGCTTGTCGATGCTCGTAAAAACCCTTTCTTTTATATGAAGAACCTTATCGTTTTGGAATGATTTATTCAGTACTGTGTTTCTTATCCAGTACAATTTACAGCGATTCAACACCAACGTGAATCGCTTTTTTCGCACATGCTTCGCTCCTCTAGCGCGTTAGAGATTTCCCTGCAGCATGTGTGCTATACTTGTAAAAAAAAATAGCCTGCGCAATTGCATAGAGTTCCAATCTATAAAAAGAGCAATGGCATAATTACAAAAATAAAGGTTCCTTTATCTCTATTTGACTCCTAAACATAAATAAAAAACTTTCAGGTTATTCAACAATGTCCTTCAATTATTTGATTTTTGGTTTGAATTGATAGGATAATAAGACATTTTTTCCGTTTTTAGACAGTCTAGATCAGTTCTAAGCTTCAAATGGTTTTAGTTAACTTTCATTTCATAATTCAGATTATTTGTATGTCATAATTTTGGTAGAGATACTATACACACAATCAGCGAATTAGAAACAAACTTCTCGCTTGTCCCAACAGTTCCACGTATTTTCGATCAGTCGCTAAGGCAGTTAGTCAAAATTTCACCAAATCCAGCATACCACCCCCCCACAGGGCCAGACAGTTCTATTGCAACGACACCTGTTGAGAAAGCAAACTGTTTGCTTCACATTCTACTTTCCAAGGAAAAACACCACCTACTATTCCCATAGTGCAGTCAAGGATTCCCGATGTTGTCTTCAGACAGCGTATCATAAAACATATTTTAATGAAGCTAGACACCAAAAAAGCTTCTGGCGCTGACGGAATATCTGCCATAGTTCTCAAAAACTGTGCAAGGGAACTAACACCAGTTTTCTGTAGACTTTTTAACCTATCCTACAGAAAGGGAATATTTCCTTCCTGCTGGAAATGTGCCACAGTTCAGCCGATACCTAAAAAAGGCAAGAAGACCTTGCCAAATAACTACCGACCAGTCGCACTGCTTTCAATAATATCGAAAGCCATGGAAAAGGCTGTCAATCAGCATCTTCTAAAATACCTTGAAGGATTTAACATTATTAGCGATCACCAATATGGCTTTCGTAAACATAGATCAACAGGAGATCTTCTGACTTATGTGACACATGTTTGGAACAACGCAATTGAATACTTCGGAGAATCTCGAGCGGTTGCTCTTGACATATCCAAGGCATTCGACCGTGTTTGGCACGATGGACTGTTGGCTAAGCTACGCTCTTATGTGTGTCTGAAAAATTCTGTTTGTGACTCTCAGTCCGCAGTGGACGGATTTCTTTCTAACACCTTTACTGTTAACGCCGGTGTGCCCCAGGGCTCCATACTGTCTCCTACTCTCTTTCTCATTTACATTAACGATCTGCTGGAAAAGATCGGGAATCCAATCTACAACTTTGCAGATGACAGTACGCTTATCTCTTCATTCACTTTGAACGCTCGGACATCGGCTGCTCAGGCGAATATCCGCAGACAGCAGGAATTCATTCAACTTAACAAAGACCTGGAAGAAATTCTATCTTGGGGTGACAGTAACCAAGTGGAATTTAACGCTGCAAAAACCCAGGCGGCAGTTTTTTCTAAAAAAGTTAACGTTGCTGAACCCGATCTAGTTATGTCGGGGCACTCCATTCCCCTAGCATCGTCACTCAATTTGTTGGGCAATATATCCTGGCATGAATATGTTGAAGGCATAGCAAGGAGAGCTTCTCAAAAGTTGGGAATATTATTTCGAACCAGAAAGCTTTACATTCCACAACAACTGTTAATTCTTTACGAAGCTCAAATTCGACCAACTATGGAATACTGCTCCCGTGTTTGGGGCTCCGCTCCCAAACATACACTTCATTTGTTGGATTTTGTTCAGAGAAGGGCTGTTCGTCTGATTGAAGACCCAAAACTGACCGGCGGCCTTGATTCGCTGCAACATCGAAGAACGGTTGGCGACTTGAGTCTATTCTACAAGTATTTTCATGGAGAGCTTAACAAATACAGCTAAGTTAAACAGGTGTATTGAAAGCTTTTTTTCAGCTACATATGAAAATGTACACGCCTAAAATCCAATAATAATATTTTAGGCTCATAAAATAGAGGAACCTAAACTTAGTCAGTGGTTAATGCCGAATATTTAGTACGAAATAATATATGTAATGAAAGACTAATATTGTCAAATTTCCACTTTATTTAGTTTCACTGAAACTGTATGACGCGTTTCGCTATACTATAGCTTCTTCTGATACAAAATGATATTTTAGTATTAGTGTTATTACATTTATATAAATACCCTAAGGTAGATAGGTAATAAAATTAATACTATATGCTAATGAATATTGCTGGGAAATCCATTCTGAATATTAATTTTATAAATTGAGTAAAGGGGAGTTACCATGGGCCAGACAGATATCTTTTTGTTCATTTAAGATGATGTCTGAATTTTTAATTCTATTTATTTCTAAATTTTCTAATAGCTTTAATTTTACGCCTTTGTTTTGTATGTGTAGAATTTTAAATTTATCGTCAAAAAGATGATTTGATTCTGTAAAAACGGTTACTGTACGCTGAGTCAGTTTTGTTTTTTAAATAGCCTCTTTTATGTTCTAAAATCCGAGTTTCGAATGAGTGACCTGTCTGACCTATGTAACTTTTATGACAAGAACCACAATTTAACTGATACACTCCAGATTTTTTTGATCTATTTTATTTTCCCTTTGCGTTTTTAATGAATTTTCCTAACGAGTTATTTGTTCTAAAAGCTATGTTGATATTATATTTGTTTAAGTGGTTTTTAATTTTCTCTGACGTGTTACCAAAATAGGTTAAAACATTAAATTTTTTCCCCGTGTTTTCTTTCTTGGGGTACACTAAAGAAATAGCTTTATTTCTTAATTTTTTGTTTAGAATTGAGTCTATGGTGTCAGGAGAATATCCGTTGTTAACAGCAATTTGTTTTATTAGATTTAATTCTTTATTAAAATCATCTACAGATAAGGGGACACTTACAAGTCTATGCAACATACTATGGTAAGCTGCAAATTTGTGTTGTAGAGGGTGAGCTGATTTTATGTTTATTGTAGTATCTGTATGTGAGGGTTTGTGAAAAATAGAGAATTTGTGTTTGTTGTAATGTCTGGTTATCGTTAAGTCAAGAAAACTAATTTTATTGTCGACTTCTAATTCCATAGTGAATTTAATATTTTTATGTATTGAGTTTATATAGTTAAAAACATTGTCAAGTTGACGCTCTGTACCATTAAAACAAGCAAAGATGTCGTCTACATATCGGTACCAATACAAAAATGATTTGCTAAATTCTTGTCGATGTATTTGTTTTTCTAGGTTATCCATAAATATTTCTGCTAAAAGCGGGCTAAGTGGACTACCCATTATGAGACCCTCAGAACTATTATAAAATGTATTATTAAAGTAAAAATAAGTTTGATTGAGGCTCGTGTTTAATAAATTTAGTATGTCTTGTTGTATAACGATATTAACTTTATTTTTGATTAGAAATGTTTTTATGATTTTTACTGTTTCATCCGGGGGTATGCTAGGGAAAAGGTTTTGGACGTCAAATGATACTAGTTTTGAATTATCTAGTAGAAAGACGTTGGAAATTTTTTCCGTTAATTCTAACGAATCTTTTATTGTGTAAGTTGGGGTGAAGTTAATGTTCGTTTTAATGATATCTATGAGAAATTTTGAGAGTTTGTAAGCTGGGGCCGATATGTAGGAGGCTACAGGTCTAATAGGATGATTTTCTTTATGTAATTTGACTATTGAATAAAGTATGCTGATGATTCATGACTGTTAATTTTGAGATTTGGTTGTCTGATATGATGCTAGAAGCTTTACCTAACGCTGTTCTAATACCTTTCTTGAATTTTTCTGTCGGATCTTTAAGTAATATTTTTGAAATTTCCTTTCTTAATAAATTCTATTGTTTTGTCTATATATTGTTGTTGATCTATAGCGACTATTGTGTTACCCTTATCTGCTTTTATGAAAATGATATTATTATCTTTAGCCTTGTTTTGTATTGCTCTAGCTATATTTATTTCATTATCTAAATTTGGTTTGTTGCTAAGAAATTCCTTTTTTATAATATCTGCGCAAATGTATTTTTTTTGGCGTGTTGAATGGTACATTTATTAAAGTTATTTCTGTTTCTACAGCCGTTAGGAAAATTCATTAAAAACGCAAAGGTAACACAAAATAGATCAAAAAAATCTGGAGTGTATCAGTTAAATTGTGGTTCTTGTCATAAAAGTTACATAGGTCAGACAGGTCGCTCATTCGAAACTCGGATTTTAGAACATAAAAGAAGCTATTTAAAAAACAAAACTGACTCAGCGTACAGTAATCATTTAACAGAATCAAATCATTTTTTTGACGATAAATTTAAAATTCTACACATACAAAACAAAGGCGTAAAATTAAATCTATTAGAAATAAATAGAATTAAAAATTCAGACATCATCTTAAACGAACAAAAAGATACCTGTCTGGCCCATGGTAACTCCCCTTTACTCAATTTATACAATTAATATTCAGAATGGATTTCCCAGCAATATTCATTAGCATATAGTATTAATTTTATTACCTATCTACCTTAGGGTATTTATATAAATGTAACAACACTCATAATCAAATATCATTTTGTATCAAAAGTATAGTATAGCGAAACGCGTCATACAGTTTCAGTGAAACTAAATAAAGTGGAAATTTGACAATATTAGTCTTTCATTACATTCGTTATGAATTTCCATCAAGTAACAGCCACAACAATTCAAAGCGAAATAATATAAATCAAAAAAAAACTAACATTATTTTTATACCCCGGTCCACTCCTGTACTTTTATCAAAATAAATCTCTATCGGATAACTTATAACTTTAAGAAAAAACGCACCAAATGAGGGTGTCTTGGGTATTTGCTCGTTCCCATGCCTTAAGAAACAAAAAATACACACACGGCTGGCTGCATGTCTTAAATAACCTGCCGCATAACATAACCCTTTCTGTCTGACGGTTTTCACCCGACTCTGAAAAAAGATGCAGATAAAAAATAAAATTTATGGCGAGTCATTTCACCTTTTTGCCCGTTAGAAGAGGCTGGGATTTTAATTATTTTTTTTGAATTTACAGATCATAATGAATAATTGGGTATCGTTTTTCCATTTTAATAGTATTCTTGAGGAATGCAGAATTTCTCAAAATCTTTAGAAAGTACACAAAAATTTATTTTAAACAATTTTTATAAACAGTTTTTATAGGAAGTTAATTTTTTATCGGTGATTTAACCAGTACTTTCCTTGCAAAATCCGTAGTTCTACAATAAAAAATGAATTTGACTTTCTCAAATGAAGAGTACGTAAAATTTTTCACCCCCTTTCCCTGAAATAATATCAAATAAGAACTATTCAGCTTTTATTAAAAAACAAAATAAAACACGTACAAAAATATTTTTATTTTTCGACCTAGCTCTATGCACTTCTTCAACCTGCTTTCACACCCGTTTGAAAAAAAGATTCCTCAAGGCCTTCAAAATACTGGTTAACTGCAGCTTCGACTTCTTCATTTGATGAAAATTTCTGGCCACCGAGGTTTTTTTTTAGCTTTGGAAATAGATGAAAGTCCGAAGGTGCCAAATCCGGAAAATAAACCGTCTGGGGCAGAAATTCGAAGCCACAATAACGAATTTGAGCCATAGACTCGACAGACGTTTGAACGCAAGCGTTGTCCTGATGGAACAAAACTTTCTTTCTCAGTAATCCTGGGCGTTTCTCTTTAATTTCTTGACGTAAACGACGCAAAAGGATGCAATAGTAAGTCGAGTTTATTGTTTCGCCTTTTGGAAGGTAGTCCATCATAATAAACCTTTAGCATCCCAAAAAACTGACGCCATCACTTTTCCAGCCGACAGTAATTACCTTCGCTTTCTTTGAGATTGTTTCACCAGATTTTTTCCACAGCATGGATTGTTGTTTTGACTCTAGAGTATAGTGGTGAACCCAGGTTTCGTCCATTGTCACAAACCTGTTAAGAAAATCTTGCGGATCAGCCTCAAACATCTCCAAATAGACGCAAGAAATCGTGAGTCGAATTCGTTTTTGTTCAACTGAAAGCAATCTGGGGACTCACCTAGCGGAAACCTTAGAAAATCCGAGTTCGTTGGCAATGATGTTTTGTGTTCGTTCATACGAGATGCCTATAGTGTCTGCAATCTCCCTGATAGTTAATCTACGGTCTTTCAATATGAGATCATACACTTTGCCGATGTTTTCTTCAGTCGTAGACGTCGTGGGCCGGCCGGAGCCAGGGTCATCTTCGATGCAACCCATTTTTTCACAGTGGTATATAACGAAGCAGATTCCCCTAGTGTTGTTTTCATATCACCATGGATCTTCCTTTTTCTAAAAACGCTGCACTTGGTCTCACTAACCTAAAAACCATAAATTCTACAGCAGCAAAATTTTACACTGTGACAACAAAAGAAAGTGTGAACTTATTGAGGGTACTATAATAAAAATATTATAATTATTTTTTGGTGAGGCCGCGAACTTTTCCAGCCATCCTCGTACTTCAAGTGGTGTATTATCATCTCGCTCGAGAATTATCATGCCGATAGATCGACAGGCCGATATTCAGACAGATAGACCGATGAAAATAGGAAAATATGCTTTTCCTGATCTAAATACTTTGAGATTTGAAGAAAAGTGAGAATTTCGGAGGGTTATTTTCTCACGAATATAGTACTTTTCTTTAGCGGGGGATATAAACACCTGCTGTGCGATAAGTTTCCGCCATCTTAACTCTTTGTATTTATAAAACTTGCTTTATCGGCCACGCAACATTTTTTAGATTACTCTGTAATCAGATCTCAACCCATTCTGTATACTAATTCTGTTAAAATTGGAAATAATGAAAAAAAAAATACTGTCATAAAAATATATTACAATATATACGCATTTATCCTTTTAACGTTTCACCTTTATTTTATAATAAATATACGATATCTCAATCAAGATCCATGATGATGAATGATCATAATACTATCGAAACGATAAAAGACCAACTCCTCTTTCACTCTTTTCCCATGTTAACAATAAAAGTAATGAAAAAAAATGTAATGTTTCGATTCAATGACTAATAAAACCCCGAAAAAGACCTCTAACTCAATAAATATGAAGTCATTCTTTTACGTCACTTCTCCACCCCTTTGGCCCCTTATACTATAAATGATTTTATCCAAAAAAAACTACGAAAAATTCTCATAATACTATTGAATCTATTCATCTCTTTTACCCCCTTCCCTATTAAAATTAAAAGTAATGAAAAATAGCTAAAATTTTCATATTCCAACAATTCGAAAGCTTTAAAACGGATGTATATATATATATATATATATATATATATATATATATATATATATATATATATATATACTAGTAGTGCCCGCGGCTCCGCTTGCGTGGACTTCATTCACTATTATCGTCACTGTTCATTCCTTATATTACCTAAGGTAATAAAATATATCCTATAACCTGGCCAGAAAACATACGTATGGATTAAAAAAAACACATAAATCGGATTAGTAGTTCGCGAGTAATAAACGCATTAACGAACAGACAGGCAGACAGAGAGACGTGACATTTTATATATATTATATTCTTTGCTACATGATGTTCCATATTTATTGGTTTAGGCAGCGTATTGCAAGAGAACGGGCTAGCGGCAAACTTCTTTTCTACTTGATTCATTATTATCGTCACTGCTTATTCTTTATGTTACCTAATATAGTAAACTATATCCTATAACCTGGCCAGAGAACATATGTATGTTTTCAAAAAAAAAGCACGTAAATCAGTTAAGTGGTTATCCAGTGATAAGCGCACTAACGAACAGGCAGACACAGAGAAGTTCCATTTTATATGTATTATAGATAACCTGGCCAGTGAACATATGTATGTTATAAAAAAAAAAAGCACGTAAATCGGATAAGTGGTTTTTGAGTGATAAGCTCACTAACAGACAGGCAGACAGGCAAAGAGACGTTGCATTTTATATATATTATAGATAGTCTTTGCTACATGATATTGTTCCATATTTAATGGTTTAGGCAGTGTATTGCAAGAGAACGCGCTAGCGGCAAAGTTTTTCCGACTTGATTCACTGCTTATTCCTTATATTACCTAACGTAATAAAATATAGCCTATAACCTGGCTGGAACATATGTGTGTTTTAAAAAAAACATATATGTATATATATATATATATATATATATATATATATATATATATATATGTATATTATATATATATATATATATATATATATATATATATATATATATATATATATATATGTATATATATATATATATATATATATATATATATATATATATATATATATACTTATACTTTTTACTCTAAATAATATACTTAAAATTTGTCAATTTCATCAGCCAAAAAATCCGGAAAATCTCAAACTACTATCCAATATTTAACGGCCCTTTTCTTAGGTTAAAATTGAAAATAATTAAAAACATAATTTTTGAATGCCTCGACTCCGAAAACCCTGAAGAGGGCATATAACTCTATATATACGAAGCAACTCCTCTAATTTCTTTCCCCGCTCCTTTCATTCCTTTTATGATTTACTTTAATATTGAAGCATGATATTCGTTTATTATCTCGACAAAAAGGAAAAAAATTAATATATTACTATTAAAACCATACGAAATTTATCGACCCTCACTGGTTTTACATATTCGCTATTCGCCTTAAGCGATATAGCTCACAAACTATAGGCTTTATACTCTCATTGGTGACTATGTTTTCGTAATCTAGGAACCCTAAAATGTGAAGAAAAGCAAAAATCTCGGAGGGTAATACTTTCCTTTTGCAAGGAAACATTAATATATAAAACAGAAAAAACTTCCTTCTTCCAAAATTTAGGAGACAAATAATTTGAAATAAAATTTTATACAAGGAATGTAAATTCATATTCTTTAAGTTCTAAAAAATGTATCTGCTTTTGTATAATTATATATTAACATAATATATACAAATATTTTGTATAATAATAATAAACAATAAATAAAATTAATACTTACCACAAAAACAGTGGTAGATAGGCGCCCGTTTCACACTCTTAGTAATCATCAGTACTACATAGTCCTTGTAGTTTTAGAATTATGTTTTATATAGTAAACCATTGTTATTATTATTTAGAAAAGTATTCCTGGTAAATTACATTTTTTAGTATGGTAGTTTCACGATAATTAAGCTGTTGCGACAGCCAAAACAGATAACATAATTTAACAATGGACCTCAAGAAGTTTTACAGTAACAAAAATTAATTATGTGATATAACATCATACACTACATTTTGAGACACACTATAACTTTAAATCTTCATTTCTACCATGACGGAAAAATCGATATTTGATGTCGGTTACATTTTTTACTATAATAAAAGTATAGGGCGCCAAAAATAATAGACCACCCCGGTCCCACTTACTAGCTAAGTGCCAATCTACAACAGAATGCGTTTCGACCTGTTGGATATTATCATCTAAGTGTAGGCCAAGCAGTATTGAGAGTTCTGTAGCGATAACAAGGCAAAACTGAAGCCCAACATTGTAAGATGTGCAACGTCAGCTAACATAACCATTTCCGATTCTTTTTAAGTTTCCACTACACTGAGGACACTACGGAATACTTATAAGATCACTTCGGTGTCTGTCTGTCTGTCCGTCTGTCACGCCCGATTTTCTCGGAAACTATTTGAGGTAGAAAGTTGAAATTTTGTACTAATATAGAAATTGATGACCCCATCAGAGCTGTGTAGTTTTGAAAGTTAAATTTTGACTTAAGGGGTTAATTTGGGAGGTGAAATCGGAAGTGAAAAAAAAAATTTTTACTAGGTCATCGAGTCGGATGTCAAAAGAAAGCTTGTAAAAATACAAGTTCAAAAATTTATATAATGTCTTACATGCGCACACTTTTCTTTGTATTATTTTGATAAAATCGCTGCCCCCCCTCTATCTCGAAAAGTACTGATGCAAAAATTTTCAAAAAGTTCTGGAATATTCTCCACGAGTTGTAGATGGAACGAGAATTATCACGAGTGCACTACCTTTAATAATTAATAATAATATCTGGTACATAAAAAAAAATAAAAATTTCAAGGTCATCAGTATTCAGTAAAGATTGGAAACAAACTTTGTTGAAAACTCATTTGGGGTGCGTTTTGTGAAGTCACTGATCATTTTATACCTCCATAACAAAATTTTTTATTTCAGAAGCAATCAACGTACGGAACATTAATTGCGCAAGTTCAACTTGCACTTGACCGGTTTTTTTTTTGCTGGGATGGGATGGCACTGTTGATTTGTATTCGCTGTCTTCATACGTCGTCTTAGAACAGCCACACGATACTGCCTGACCTACATCTATCTTCTCCCCCACCATACTTTTAATACAGTAGAAAAGGTTACCGACGATCACTGTTTGCTGAACCATTAAGTTTCTGACTTAATTATGAGTTACTATAGCCGCATATATGTAGAGATGTGTCTGTTTTAAATTAATTACCAGCGGCAACCACAGGCTGGTAAGGGTAAAAATAATTATAAACACCAAAACCGAAATAAACAATCTCTTCAAAAAACAGCGTCACCCCACTGGAGAAATTTTAAAACAAAAAAAGAGGAATACCAGAATTAGCTTAAACAACGATTGACAACGGATACAAATGAATAAAGACGAAATTATCGCTAAAAACACAACCTCAATAACAACATCGACCAAGAAAATACGTTCGCGAACAAAACTTCATAGAAATCCAAAGATGGGACATTAAAACTACTAGGAGAAAGAAGAAATATCACAGATAAAACGTCAGCAGGCTTTAAAAGAATTAAATAAACTAGTTAAGAAGGAGATCCGAAAAGTTAAAAGAAACTACAATTCAAACATCATAGAGGAAATTATAAAAGATACCTGTAAAATGAAAGTAATACATTCACGACTGTCTAGTCGAAAAACAAAAAATACAAAACTACGAGATGAAAACAATAGAATAATAAATAATAAGAATATAATTAGAGCTGTTGAAATCTTTTACACGAGATTATACTCATCCCAATCAGATAGACGACAAGAAAATATGAACATTATGAAAGTAGGATCTGAAGAACTCCCACATATCACAGAGAAGGAAATACAAGCTGCAGTGAACCAAATGAAAAACAATAAATGCCCTGGAGAAGATCAAACCACTGTAGAAATGCTGAAATTCGGCGGTAAAACTCTGAAAGATGCATTAAAGGTCCTACTAAATAAATATCTACATGAGGGAAAAATATCAAGAAAATAGTGTAATTCGGAGGTTATATTTCTCTTTAAGAAAGGCGATAATGCTGATATCTCTTCTATCGCACTTATATAACCTGTTCACTAAAATCTTAACTAATCACCTAATAGCAAAACTAGATTTCTTTGAACCTGTGCAACAGCCGGACATCAGAAAGGGATTTAGCACGATCAACCACCTCTACACAAAACGTATAGTAGAAAAATGTACAGAATATAATAATGATTTTCATAAGGCATTTGATACTGTTGAAATCTGGTCAGTTCTAAAATAGATTCCAAATATATAAAAATAATAGAGAACATCTATAAAGAAGCATACATATTAAAATTGACGAAACAACTGTCACTAACAACATACCATTAAAAAAAGGAATGCGACAAGGAGGTACTATCTCACCTAAATTATTTACGATGACTCTTGCAGTGGTCTTTAAGGAGTTAAATTGGGATGAGAAGGGCATCAACATCGACAGCACTAGACTGAGTCCTTAGGTTTTCAGACGACATAGTAATGATAGCTAATAACCCTAATGAGCTACAGGAAATATTGAACCGGATGAATGTGATCTCTGCAAGGTAGGGGTGAATTTTTAAAAAACTACATTTATGACCCCCAACATACAGATAGGAAATAACTCTACAGTACGGGTCGACGAATATATCTACTTAGATCACACTATTAAGATCGGAAAGGAGAACCAGCCTGCAGAAATTATCAGACGAATATGGCTGGCATGGGCCGTTTTTGGGAAACTAGGACATATCTTAAAAAGTACTACAATACCCACCAACCTAAAAATTTAAGTGTACAATTCCTGTGTTTTACCGGTCAGCACATAAGGACTGGAAACGATGTGTCTCACTAAAGTATTTGTTATAAAGCTCATGACTTCACAGAAACCTGCGGAGAGAAGCATGCTTGGTATCTCCCTTAGGGATAGAATTTATAACGAGCAGATAAGGAGACGAACTAAAGTCATTGACATGACTCTCGAGCCGGTAAAGATGTAGTGGCAATGGGCAAGTCATGTGGCTAGATCATCCGGAGACAGATAAGTGTATAGGATCACGAAATGAAGACCCAGAGAAACAGGAAGAGATGATGGGTCGATGATATAAGAACAGTAGCGGGCAAACAGTGGTTAAAGGTCACAAAAGACACGGAAGCAGGGGAGAAGAGACCTACATCCAGGAGTGGAAAGAGAGAGAGAGAAGAAAGTAGTCGCATAGAATAACATACAACATCGAGACCCGAAAAATTATTTATGTACAGTCAGTCCAAAAAGACTCCCTACACCACCTGCTTTCTATACTATTTTTCTGTTATGTTTAACTAATTATTTGGAACTATGAGAAAACATGTTTAAATTAGTATTTGAAACTTAACCAACGAGGATTAGTATGAAAAACAACCACGGAATATTTGATTAGAAGTTACATCATTGTTATAAAAATGTAAACAAAATTAATGTCAAAAAAGTCTCCATACACTCACGAACTGCATTGAATAAAACACGTTATAATCGGCATCATTTTATCAAGCTATCGATTGCTCGCTAAACTGAAAACAATTTTCGGCCATACCTTATAATCTGTCACTTGTTGCTAGTAATTTTGCAGTGGGTTTTCAAAGTAGTATTAAAAAACCGGTCAAGTGCCAGTTGAACTTGCACAATTAGTGTTCCGTACGTTGATTGTTTTTAAAATAAAAAATATTGTTACAGAGGTATAAAATGATCAGTGACTTCACAAAACATACCTCAAAGGAGTTTTCAACAAAGGTTGTTTCCAATCTTTACTGAAAACTGGTGACCTTGAAATTTTGTTTTTTTTTATATACCAAATAAATTATTAAAGGTAATGCACTCGTGATAATTTTCGTTCAATCTATACCCCGTGGAGAATATTCTAGAATTTTTTCAAAATTTTTTGATCAGTACTTTTCGAGATAAGGTAGAGGACAGCGATTTTTTAAAAGTAATACGAAGAAAAGTGTGCGCAAGTATTACATTATATACGAGTATATATATATATATATATATATATATATATATATATATATATATATATATATATATATTATATATATAAATGTATATATATATATATATATATATATATATATATATATATATATATATATATATATATATATATATATATATCTATATTATATATATATAATATATATATATATATATATATATATATATATATATATATCTATATATATATCTATATATATATATATATATATATATATATATATATATATATATATATATATATATATATATATATATATTTACTTGTGTTTTCACAAGCTTTCGTTGGACATCACACTCGATGACCTAGTAAAAAAAAAATTTTTTCACTTCCGATTTCACCCCTCAAAACGAACCCCTTTAAGTCAAAATTTATGTTACGGTGGTATAAAATGATCAGTGACTTCACAAAACACACCCCAAATGAGTTGTCAACAAAGTTTGTTTCCAATCTTTACTGAAATCTGATGACCTTGAAATTTTTGTTTTTTTTTATATACCATATAAATTATTAAAGGTAATGCACTCGTGATAATTTTCGTTCAATCTACACCCCGTGGAGAATATTCCAGAATTTTTTCGAAATTTTTTGATAAGTACTTTTCGAGATAAGGCCCGGGACAGCGATTTTTCGCGAATTTTTAAAATAATACAAAGAAAAGTGCGCGCAAGTATAATATTATATATATATTTTTTACTCGTATTTTCACAAGCTTTCATTTGACACCACACTCGATGACCTAGTAAAAAATTTTTTTTTTTCGCTTCCGACTTCACCCCCCAAAACTAACCCCTTAAGTCAAAATTTAATTCTCAAAACTACATGGCTCTGATGAGGCCATCAATTCCTATATTATTACCAAATTTCACACCTTTCTATGTCAAATAGTTTCGGAGAAAATCGGGTGTGACAGACAGACAGACAGACAGACAGACAGACAGACAGACACCGAAGTGATCTTATAAGTGTTCCGTACGGAACACTAAAAATGAGCGAGAGAAATTGTGAGGTTCCATTTCAAGTTCAAAAGTTCATAATAGATTTGTGAAAGGGTGGAAAATCGTACAGAAATAAAAAGTCGCCTGCTACTGTTTAGTACATTGTAAACCAGTATAACTCAACGGGTTCCTATAAAATTCGACCCCGCTCCGGTCGTCTCGGTCCACACGAAGAGGCCAGTATTATTAGACAAATAATTATAGATCCCAAGAAAATTGCATCAAAATTAAAAGAGGAAGTACGGGAACTATTTTCGAAAAATGTTTGTTTACAAACAGTGAGAAGTTGTTTACTCAGGGCAGGCTATAAGAGATGTGCAGCCAGGAAGAAGCCGTTAATTTCGAAAGCTAATCGCAAAAAGCGGTTAGCTTTTGCTAGGGAATATGTTACTAAACCTTCTGAATTTTGGGAGTCCGTAATCTTTAGTGATGAAACTAAAGTTAACCTTTTTGGGTCTGATGGCAGAACTAAAGTTTGGAGAAAGAAGAATACTGCATTCGATATTAAATACATTTGTTCCACGGCGAGACAATGGGGTGGCAGTGTTCTGCTTTGGGGATGCATGTCCTCTGGCGGAGATGGAAATTTACATTTTATTAATGGTACCATGGATCAGCATGTTTGTCTGAACATTTTGAGAGACAGTTTAAGAGAAAGTGTCCAAAAATAAGCACTCGAAAAAAAAAAAAAAAAACATTTTCCAACAGGACAATGCTCCGAACGGCGCGTTCACAAACGCATAATGTTTCAAATAGAGAAGAATTAAAAAACACGAACGAATGGGAGAACATGCCAGCATAAGTTACTAAAAAGCTGGTTGCAAGCATGACAAAAAGGTTACAGGTGTAACTCCTAAATAAAATGTTCCGTAGTGGTTTTTAATACTAATCCGCGTTGGTTAAGTATAGTTCCAATTAATTAGTTAAACATAACAGAAAAATAGTATAGAAAGCAGATAGTGTACGGAGACTTTTTGGACTGACTATATATTTATTGTTTAAACATTTTGAGATACCTCAGTATAAGGTATTTCGAATTTTTTAGGACAACTAAGCCATTTTGGAGGCTTATATGCTCTGGTAGGTGATGAAACTGTCAATAGGTGATATTTTTTTATTATTTATAAATTTGACCATATAACTCAATGTAAATTTTAGTTAACGAAATAGCGGGCAGATGGAGGCAGCAGGAGCATTCCTGTGTAACCATCAGTAACAGGGGTGGCAGAGAGACAATCATTTGAGTGAATAATCTAATAATATAATTATAATAAAATCTTTTTTTAATGCATGATAGTACCCTCAGAACCTTATCTGAATTACGTGGCCTAATTATCAAACTTCCTTCCATTACATTTCGTAAATCGTTTATTGTTGTGTTTCTAGCCAGCGTTGTTTTTACATAGTTGCCATTACAACACAGGCAATAAATGTATTTTGATTGTATCTAATTTTACCACTCATATTGATTATCCATTAGGCGGAAATGGGCGATTTTATAAATTAATGGACTGGACATAGCAAAAGTTCTAAGTTAAAAACTTTTTCCATTCTTTTCTGTCATGCCAGTGAAATTGTTTGTTATTCATGAGCGTTCCAGTAAATGAGAATAATGACGTATATTTTAGAAGTCGTTTTTTTCATAAAATTAGAAAAAAACTATTTCGGCATTCCAAAATTATTCACGGCTATTAATTTCAGGATTTAACCAAATCTCCTAGAACTGGGATGAGCAATAATAAGTCTGTTATTTTTTAGCAAACCTATCAAGTATAGTGTCTGCTACTTAATATTTCTTATAATGCTCCGGAAAGTATTTGACACAAGAGCTCCATGTAGGGTCAACGACAAATTGAATATTATTATTATATAAAAAACAACACTATGTTTTAATTTCCAATATATTTAAAGTCACTTGACAATTGTTTCACTATACAATGGCTTCTTCAGAAGTAAATAATAATAATTATTTTATGTAATTTTATTATGAATTTCCAACAAGTATCGGCTAACACAATCAAAGATAAAATTGCATATTTATTAGTTATTTTTTGATATTACTATTACTATGAAAATTTGATACGTTTCCCGTAGAATAGAAAAACCGTCTAGTGAAATGAGGTGGAAATTTTTATCTTTAAACACATACCTAAACAGGTGATATTACAGTAAAAGACACTAAATAATATGAAATTTTCGAACGCACTAGTTACCCAGTGTGAACCAATTTGATTTAGACGTAACTCGTTAATAACTAAATCTTCTAAAATTGTTTTATTGTTCCTCAAAATATTCGCCTTTAAGATTTATAAACTTTTGCACGCGTTCGAACCAATTCTCGAAAGATTTTTTCCACTCTGAAGTTTGTGCCTCAAAAACATGGTTTCATTTTTTTTGACATTCGAGAACAAAAATAAGTCGTTAGGCGATAAATCAGGTGAACACGGACAATGATACATTAATTCAATGTTTTTCTCTATCAAATAATCAATTTTTGACGTGCTGTGTGAGACTTAGCATTGTCATGATGAAGCATAATGCGACGTTTTCGGTTGTTTTTCCTGATTTCATCGATGACTTCTGGCAAACAAATATGTTGTATATCATTCAGCATTAACTATTCTTCGATCCTCTAAAGCAATAGTTGCAACATGTTCAGTATAACCAAGGAAACAAGCGATCATTTTCTTGTAAGTACTTCGCGAACAAACAACTTTTGTTGGATTCGGTTCATTTTGGAACACCCAGACAGTTGATTATTGCTTAGTTTCCGGCTTGTACAAATATATCCAAGTTTCGTCTCCCGTTACGGTCGAATTTTTTAAGCATTTCTTGATGCTTGATCAGTTGACACGAGCCTGTTTTTGAGTTTCAATCAAATTATGCGGAATCCATCGCTAAATGTTCATGAAAATCAAATGTACTGCAGCCTTCGATATCCCTAAGGATGCCTCTATCTCACGCTAAGTCACATGCCGATCCTCTTCAATCATGTTGGAACAGCAATCGATTTCGCTCGACGAAATTCATAGCTGACGGATGCCCGAACATGATGAAATTCTGCAGACCGATTGTAAATAGTATTTTCTTATGGTGATTCATTACCAAAGTTGAACGAAGTGATTCAAGGCATTATTGTTGAGTTAGGCCTTTACTAAAATCGCAAAAAATCATCCAACGAAAACCTTCACGTGAAATTTACATTTGTTCACAAAACTGCTTTTTTAAACGCTTATTGTAAACAAACTACTCGGCCAATTTCTGAGCTGCCACAGTTTTAACAATAACAAATGTCAAACTTTACAACAATGATAAAATCACATCGTCGTTTGTAAAAACTTAAAACTCGTGCTTTGTCACATTAATGAAAGAAAGAAGTTTGAGATTCTGCTACAAAATATCATTACACTTTTAAGTTAAATACAAAGTCCTGAAGCTGGTCTTTTCTTTAATTTCATTTTAACTTTTTTTGCAAATTTTAAATGTTTAAGCTATCTTTGAGCCATACTTTAGGGCATTGTACAAAGATATTTTTTTAGAGAGGTGTCCCTGAAATTTTGGTACAAAAATATTGAGCCAAGTGGGCATAATGGAATTTGATATTTAAAATTTTGATTGCCAGCCATTTTATGCTATTTGGTCCAAAATGGATCTTTTCAAAATTTAGGTCTTGATGCCGATGCCATTAAAAAAACAATTTTTATTTTAAAACCGTTTTTTACATTTGTTTATTAATCAAATAACAACAAATGCGTTTTTTCGGTCATTTTCACGTTAACGAAAATGATTTTTAGTGTTCCGTACGGAACATTTATAAGATCACTTCGGTGTCTGTCTGTCTGTTTGTCTGTCACACCCGATTTTCTTCGAAATTATTTGTCATAGAAACTTGAAATTTGGTAATAATATAGGAATTGATGGCCTGATTAGAGCCATGTAGATTTGAAAGTTAAATTTTGACTTAAGGGGTTAATTTTGGGGGGTGAAATCGAGAGCGAAAAAAAAATTTTTTTACTAGGTCATCGAGTGGGGTGTCAAATGAAAGGTTGTGAAAACACGAGTAAAAAATATATATACATATAATGTAATACTTGCGAGCACTTTTCTTTGTATTATTTTCAAAAAATCGCGAAAAATCGCTGTCCCGCGCCTTATCTCGAAAAGTACTTATCAAAAAATTTTGGAAAAATCCTGGAATATTCTCCACGGGGGATAGATTGAACGAAAATTATCACGAGTGCATTACCTTTAATAATTTATCTGGTATATAAAAAAAAAACAAAAATTTCAAGGTCATCAGATTTCAGTAAAGATTGGAAACAAACTTTGTTTTGAAAAACTCATTTGGGGTGTGTTTTGTGAAGTTACTGATCATTTTATACCACCGTAACATAAATTTTGACTTAAGGGGTTTGTTTTGAGGGGTGAAATCGGAAGTAGAAAAAAAAAAAGTTTTTACTTTTTTTTTACATCGAGTGTAGTGTCAAATGAAAACTTGTGAAAATACGAGTAAAAAATATATATATAATGTAATACTTGCGCACACTTTTCTTCGTATTACTTTTAAAAAATAGCGAAAAATCGCTGTCCCCTACCTTATCTCAATAAGTACTGATTAAAAAATTTTGAAAGAATTCTGGAATATTATCTACAGGGTAGAGATTGAACGAAAATTATCACGAGTTCATTACCTTTAATAATTTATTTGATATATATAAAAAAAAAACAAAATTCATCAGTTTTCAGTAAAGACTGGAAACAAACTTTGTTAAAAACTCATTTGGGGTGTGTTTTGTGAAGTCACTGATCATTTTATACCACCCTATCAAAAATTTTTATTTTAAAAACAATCAACGTACGGAACACTAATTGTGCAAGCTCAACTTGCACTTGACCGTTTTTTTTTTAAATAAAGGTCTGACGATTCTCTGCCAGATGTGATAAAAATTTTTCAATTTTTTCTTTTACAATGTACCGAAAAGGCGCATTTGTTGTTATTTGATGAATAAACAAATGTAAAAAAAACAGTTAAAATGACTCCAAAAAAATTTTTTTTAATGGTCTCGGAAAGCTGGCGTCGAGACCCAAGTTTTGAAAAAAAAAAATGATCCATTTTGGACCAAATGGCATAAAATGACGGGCAAGTCAAATTTTAAATAACAAATTCATTTGCGCCCACTGGGTTCAATATTTTTGTACCAAAATTTTAGGGTATTTTTACTATAACAAAAGGTATATTTTCTGAAACACTTTTTTGCCTGTTTTTTCAATTTTGTAGGTTATGTACGACGGTTATGTAGGTTGAGCGACTTAAAACCAACAATAATTTATTGGAAATTTCATTACGAAGAGCTCGTTTTTTTTTGGTCTTGATCTGACTTATATAACCGGAGAGTTATTCACATTTTAAGCTCAAAAAACGCGTTTTGAAAACTGAGCACAAGTTTTTCGAAGTCCAAAACTCAGGACAATTACTGTATCTACACTGTGCAATTTAAAATGCTTTTTTTTACAACCCTTGAATTTTTCTGAATATTTAAATTCGAACCTGCACAATTTTAATTCGCCATCAGTTTTTGGCGCTATTAAGGCATCTCCTCTCTCTGGATTATTTTTCAATTAACATTGTTTTGATACAATATATACTGCAATGTCTAAAAATTAAATGCCTATAATAAGAAAATTTGAAGGAAAAATTGACGGAAATGTTGTCAAAAGAAAAGGTAGTGTCGGATACGTTGATTTGTGGCTTTCATAATAGTAGGTAACCAAGTTATAGGATAGAAATTTTCGAAGACAGAAAACATATAGAGAGTTCAAGGATCAGATCCCGTAAGCACATTTTGGATATCAATCCGATGAACCATTTTGTTGGCTCAGTCGACATGATCACGGAGGCTACCATAGCAACTTACGTAAAACCCTACCACATAAACTCTAGGAGAGGAAAGATAGTGACTACTATAGTGTGTATACAGCGTGAAAGCCAAAAAGCCAAAAATGGGGTACATATATGTATATGTGCGTTCCTCAAGTACTCTAACTTTGTTTCTATCTAAACCGACAGCAGATATTATGATTACGAACATATTATTTAGTATATGCACAATTCCTTACAAACCGCTTAACTGCGGCGGTAATTTTGCGACCTACCATTTAATACTCGTATATTGTTTTAAATAATTTTTTTCCGTGGAAAGTATGAGTAAACTCATTGTTATTTTGGAAGGGTTAAATCACCACGCTGCAAGAAACTGAACTGTGCCAGCCTAGCCTTACGGAGCTTCATGTGCCAGAAATATCCAAAAAGACATTCTTCTATAATATATATATATATATATATATATATATATATATATATATATATATATATATATATATATATATAATGCAACATCTCTCTGTCTGTCTGTCCGTCCGTTAGTGCACTTATCGCTGGAGAACCATTTATGCGATTTACGTGTTTTTTTTTAAAAAACATACATATGTTCTCTGGCCAGGTTATAGGCTATATTTTATTACGTTAGGTAACATAAGGAATAAGCAGTGACGATAATAATGAATCAAGTCAGAAAAAAGTTTGCCGCTACAGCGTTTTCTTACAATAACTAACTAAACCATTAAATATGGAACAATATCCTGTAGCAAAAAATATAATATATATAAAATGCAACGTCTCTCTGTCGGTCTGTCCGTTAGTGCGCTTATCTCTCGAGAACCACTTATCCGATTTCCGTGCTTTTTTTTTAAACATACATATATTCTCTGGCCAGGTTATAGAATATATTTTATTACATTAGGTGACATAAGGAATAAGCAGTAACGATAATAAAGAATGAAGTCGGAAAAAAGTTTACCGCTAGCGCATTCTCTTGCAATACGCTGCCTAACCCTTAAATATGAAATAATATCATGTAGCAAAGAATATAATATATATAAAATGGAACGTTTCTCTGTCTGCCTGTCTGTCCGTTAGTGCGCTTATTACTCGATAACTACTTATCCGATTTACGTGTTTTTCTTAAATTCATACATATGTTCTCTAGCCAGGTTATAGGATGTATTTTATTACGTTAGGTAATATAAGGAATGAGCAGTGACGTGAATGAAGTCTACGCGAGCGGAGCTGCGGTCACGGCTAGTATACCCATAAATAGTCGTTTATCCATTAGGGATGACCCATAATTGACAGGGTTTTTTTTACATTAAACTATCTACGCCATTGTCCGAAAGTATTTTAAGACCCGCATTATTTTCGTGCAAACCTCTTGATGGTTTGTTTGTATAGGGTTTTACTTTTTGTATCGTGCATCATTAATATTTAACTAGTAATGCGCATTGGCTTTTTCATGAAAATTACTGTAATTCACAATCGATATCCGGCATAGAAGTTGCCATTATATTCTGGATTCAGTTGTATGTACAGACACGCGTTTCGCTATTTTTGTAAAAGGCCAGTGGCGTTTAGCGTCTTCCTGTTTAAAGTTAGTTTTCATGATACGATATCGGGTTCCAAACGTCTTTAGATATTGTTCGATGCCTAATTTCGATGCCTTGCTGTCATTCCATTGACTCGCTTTTATAGTTCCCTGAGCTCGTTACTCTGGAGATTCACTCTTTTCAGGGACCTATTTCACAAAAGTTTTGTCTATAACAATTGTAAGACTGAAACACAATTATAAATTGTTATAAACAATCGTTTCACAAACAATTGTAGGATATGGTCATATTAACTACGAAATTGGTCGGGAACAATTGTGAAGAATAAATAACCGGCCAAGTGCAAGTCGGACTTGCGCAATTAGTGTTCCGTTCGTTGATAGCTTTTAAAATAAAAAAAATTTTGTTATGGAGGTATAAAATGATCAATGACTTCACAAAACACACCCCAAATGAGTTTTCAACATAGTTTGTTTCCGATATTTGCTGAAAACTGATGACGTTGAAAAGTTTTTTTTTTTTAATATACCAGATAAATTATTAATAACGTGTGATAATTTGTGTTCAATCAACACCCTGTGGAGAATATTCTAAAATTTTTTCAACATTTTTTGATCAGTACTTTTCAAATAAAAGGGGGGCAGCGATTTTTCGCAATTTTTAAAAAATAATATAAAGAAAAGTGTGCGCAAGTATTACGTTTTATATATTTTTAAACTCGCGTTTTCACAAGCTTTCATTTGACACCCCGATCCCCCCCACGATCTACCGAGCGAAGAAAATGTCACACGTGTTTTTGCGCTTTTCCATTTGCTTGTCGTTTAACTCATGTGGTACCCATCTACCGGTCTTCTGAATCTTTCCCTTCTCTCGTAGCCGATTGGAAACAGCTTGTTGACTAACACCCAATTGCTCGGCGAGTTGTTTTTGTGTTTACGAATTTTCTTCTCCCAACAATGCTTGCAATTCCACATCTTCGTACTTTTTTGGCGGTTTTCCACGTTCCTTGTCAACACTATGTACACACTTTTCCAATTTATCACTCGTGCGCGTCTGACACTTGTTGATGACACAACAAAATGGCGCAGTTTCAAATCTTTATAGCACAAACTGCATTGGTGCACCATCTGTTTCCTGAAATCCGCATTTCATACTTGTACACCTGTTATATTATTAAACGAAATGCACTCAAACGCTTAAAAATAGAAAATTTGGAATGGGCACTAGTACTAGAATTCTTTTGTTCAAAAAAGGGTTAAAAAGGTACCAGCAAAATACAGAAGAATAGACCACCTCCAAAACCAACACTTTAAGTCAAAATTTAACATCAATTCCTATATTAGTGCCAAATTTCAACTTTCTATGTCAAATAGAAAATCGAGTGTG
Organism: Pachyrhynchus sulphureomaculatus; assembly: GCA_019049505.1. Taxonomy (NCBI): domain Eukaryota; kingdom Metazoa; phylum Arthropoda; class Insecta; order Coleoptera; family Curculionidae; genus Pachyrhynchus; species Pachyrhynchus sulphureomaculatus. The sequence continues at coordinate 131,538,136 of CM032449.1, read as the reverse complement.
ATAGACGGACAGACAGAGAGGCTTTTTTTTATTGCTCATCTCCCCACCTCAGTAGGGATTTTTACCTTTTTTTCATATCACAAGGATATCGGCGAGGATGTCGTAATACCCGTCAACGTTCTCCAAGTACCGAAACATACATTTTTGTATTTCACGGCTTCTTTTAAACAACGCGGTAGTGCTGCCACAGACATTATTTGCATTTCTGCAAACAACTACTACCTATGTACGTGTACGGATAGACGGACATGTACGGACAGACACCAAAGTATTCTTATAAGTGTTCCTTCCGTACGGAACACTAAAAAGTATGGTGTGGAAAAAATGTCATTGCAGTACAATGAATTTAACTGCACTTAGAATAAGATGCCCATCATCTTATATACGTTAAAAGAGCTGCTGACTGACATATTAAATTTAATTGCCAAATTTGTCCCAGAAAGAATTATATATTTCATTGAGTGATTTCCATTACGATTAATAAATGCAGCCTTGTTTTCGTTTGGAACACCAGCTAAACTAATGTCCCATCAACTCACCCAATAGCTTGGAGAAATCTTGTTACAGCAAAAAACAACTACTGAAACCTCTGGGATATTTTCAGGCTATGAACTAACGTGGAGAAATTTGATATGGTCAAATGCAATGAAGAAATTTCAGATATAACAACGGATGAAATAATGAACGCCTTACAATATATGCACAACAACAAAGAACCAGGGGACGATGAAATAATTATAGAAATGATAAAGTATGGAGGGGTATCGATAATACAATCTCTTCAAGCTCTATTTAACAGATGCCTAATAGAAAGTAAAATACCAACACCTTGGGTAAACGCCTTGATTGTGCTTCTTCTTCTTCTTCCACGTACTGTAGGCCTCAGGCCTGTAGTTTCCAACTCATCAGTGTTCTTGAGATGTTAATGTCCATGATTCGAGCCATCTCTTTGGAGGTCTTCCCAGGGGTCGTCGTGTCCGTGGTTTACCATCTCGCGCGATTCTCGCTAGTCTCTCCTTAGTCATTCTCTCCACGTGATCTCTCCAACCTCTTCTACGTTTACGTCCCCATCTGATTATGTCTTCCACTTCGCATTCATGTCTTATGTCTGTGTTTCTTTTCCTATGTCTTACCTGAAATGTTTCTAAGTATTTTCATTCCTGTTGTTCGAAGAATGCTTTTTGTTCTTTTATTGTCTGCTATTGTTTCCATAGCGTATGTTAGTGTGGGTCTGACGCATGTTTTATATATCCTTACTTTTGCCTTTTTATTCATAAAGGCATTGTTCCAGTTGATGTCCGGAAGTGCGCCTGATATTCGGCTGGCTTTGTTTGCTTGGTCCTTCACTTCATGCCTAGGTAGTTAAATGACATGACTTGTTCTATTGTTTTGTTTTCCAGAGCAAATTTGCATCTTATTTGCTCTTTAGATATGACGAGGGTTTTGGTTTTTGTGTTGGATACCTACATGTTGAGGGCTTTAGCTTTTGTGTGAAATGAGTGCAGAAGCCGCTGTAAGTCATCTTCGTTCTCTGCCACGATCACAGCGTCGTCTGCATAACAGACAATGTTGATTTTACCCGTTGTAAGTGAATATCCTTCCTCCATGTCTCTGATATGGGTTATTATCTCGTCCATTATTAGGTTGAACAGTTGCGGGCTTAAAGAGTCCCCCTGTCGGATTCCGGTTGGCGTTTGTATTTCCTCTGTCAGTCTAAGATGAGAGTGTTTTCTTTTTAGGATATCAACTAAGTGTTTTAGTCTTACTCTGTCAAATGCGTTAGTGAGGTCTATAAAGCACATAAATGCGGGTTTTCCGTGATTTTTGTAAAGAGCTTCATGGTTGAACTTAACAGAGTTATACCTCTATAGTTTTCTGGTAATATCTTGTCTCCTTTCTTGAATATAGGAATGGTTATGCTTTTTCTCCATTCATTAGGGACTTCTTTGGTTGATAATATTTTATTGAATAGCTTTGTAAGTTCTGCCATTAATTGTTGCCCTCCATATTTTAGTAGCTCATTTGGTATGTTATCTTGATTGTGCTTATTTTTAAAAAGGGGAACAAATTTAAATTGGAGAATTACAGACCCATCAGCCTGTTATCGGTACTATACAAAATCCTCACTAGAATCATAACATGTAGATTAACGAACAAGTTAGATAGTTATCAACCACGTGAACAAACGAGATTTAAACGGGGATACAGTACTTTGGACCATCTTCAAACAATTAGATTACTAGCGGAAAAAGCAAATGAATATAAGCTCACCTTGTGGATCGCAATGGTTGACTACGAAAAAGCATTTGATTCCGTAGAGATATGGGCAGTCCTTAACGCCTTAAGTGACTGCAGAGTCGATGAAAGATACACAACTCCTCTTGAATACATATATAAAATTGCAACATTACAAATTATACTTGAAGAAAAAACAAATAAAATCAAAATTGAAAGAGAAATCAGACAAGGCGACTCGATATCCCCAAAGCTGTTCACGTTGACTCTAGAAGACATGTTCAAATCGATAAAGTGGGAAAATAAAGGAATACTAATCGACGGTTAAAACGATTAAATCACTTAAGGTTCGCAGATGATGTCACTCTGATCGCCAACATAAAAGAAGAATTGCAAGAAATGCTGATGGCGTTGAATAACAAGTCTCGAGAAATAGGTCTAAAAATAAATTTCACCAAAACCAAATATTTGAACAACAAAAGGGAATATAACAGAAGGTGAAAGAATAGTAAAGTTACAAACATTCATATATTTAGGACAAAAAATTTAAATATCAAAAAATAAATTAAAGGCTGACTTGGATAAAATAGTCTCGATAGCTTGGTCTGCGTTCGGAAGGTTACAATTTACATTTAAATTAGACATCCCAAATACAATAAAAGCCAGAGTATTCGATCAATATGTACTGTCGGTATTAACATATGGCACTGAAAAGTTGATTTTAAATGGAAGTATAATAAATAAACTCCAGGTAACCCAAAGAGCAATGGAGAGAAGAATGTTAAACATTAGACTCCAAGATCGTATTCCTAACATCGAGATACGAAGAAGATCAAAAGTGACAGATGTAATACAAAGAATATGTATATTAGGGTAGAATTGGGCGGAGTATGTCGCAAGGATGAATGATAACAGATGGACACACCGTATAGTTGAATAGAGGCCTAGAGAACATAAAAGATGCAGTGGTAGACCACAGACAAGATGGACGGACGACATAAAAAGATTAGCAGGACATAACTGGATGCAAAAAGCAAACAACAAAGTTCATTGGAGACAACTTGGGAAGGCTTACACCTGACTATGGATGGAATAAGCTAATGATGATGATGATGATGATGATGATGATGAAATGCAAACACCACGATTCTAATACTCCTGCTCATATTTGATTTAATCACTTCATGTGCATTTCCTGTGACATGATATTGCGCTCCAGTATCCAGCCAGTGCAATATTACAGTGTTAGTCTTTTAGGCGTCCTCTACTTCTTTTTTCCGTTCAGGGCCTCCGGCTTATTACTAGCGGGTAGTCACTTCAATACGACCCCGGTGATGGACAGGACTAATTCAGGGATGCAACTCTGCCAACGCGAGCCTGTCTTCTTCTCCAGCTGCCTTATTCAGGCAAAAATCAGTGCCAACCTTACTTCCGCCACTCCATACTACTACTTCACTATCCCAACTTTCCAATCATACCCATACTCCAACCCGCCCTTGAACAGCGCAGAGGGTTATAGTTAAAAACTCCCTAAACATGGCTAATTTCGAATCGAATCACGAAACTGTATCCTCAATAGAGGTCTACCCTAGGGATTCTCGGGAGAGCAACGGTTCGCTAATATCATCTAATGTTATATACACCTGCATTTTTATTATAAACGCTTGAAAACGGTTAGTGAAATGAAATAGTATTTGTCAATGTCCATTCTTAGTTATTCCATTTGCATAGATGTCATTTACAATCGGTCATTGAATTTATAACGAAAATGAAATTGAAAAATGATTCTTGGCCTATAGACTCTTCCCAATCTTTCAATGGTTTCTCCATTTTCACCTTGTAATGAAGATCAACTGAATCACATTGTGATTTGTTCCTAAACTTCAAAGATAGATCTACATCGATAGGTGATATTAATTTACTTTTCCAAGTTGTTAAGAAACACTCATTACTTCGAAACATGAAGTTCTACGATTTGATGCTGGTCATTCCATAACTATTTTAGGTAATCTAATGTCCTTCATTATCACATGATCTACCATCTTAGTAGCTTTGTTTCAATATCTATCCCTTCTAAATGTTTAACATCTAAGTTCACGTTGATTGTTTTTCATAATCATTCATTCTCAAAATCTCATGCGTCTAGAGTATTACATTTAGACAGCTAATTGTGTTCGTTCTCTGTGTTATTCTTTTATTACTCTCCCTATCATCTGTTGTATTTAAATCTACTACTAAGTAGATATAATTACTACATGTTGTTATTTTTTGTTTCTAATTTGCTGGTTATTGTAGGTTTTTTGTATTTTGCGGGTTAAGTTCTAATCCTCACTTTTTGTATTCTTCGTGTAGGGTTCATTTCTCAGATCATTATTTACACCAATAACTTAGTGAGTGGCGAATTGGAGGGAATAAAAACATGTTTCATTGCCCTTGCCCTTACATTTCATTTTCCGTATATTTAGAACTTTTGCAATAGCCATGTCTTAAACCTTTATTTACTAAAAACCAACATGACATTCTGCTGCCTTTTTTATTTTTAAAGTTGCCTCATCATAGTAGCATTTAAGAGCTTTTATTAGGGTGTAGCTAATATTGGTTTCCTGTAGGACTTCCCATAACTTATTTACAAGACAGTGCCTTTATGGAGATCTATGTGTCTATGATTGTTGTTTTATGATTTGTTTTAGATAAGAGACTATTTGGCCCGGGACCCAGATTGTTCTTCTTCCTCCAGCTCTCTATGCCCCTCAATTAAGTCTGGTATTGCTACCTCTCTAATTAGACCACCTTTATATATATATATATATATATATATATATATATATATATATATATATATATATATACAGGTGTACAAGTATTAAATGCGGATTTTTTTTCTAAAAAAAACATGTTAAATTTGGAAGAATGATAAAAAGTGCTTTATTCAAAGTATGCTCCATCGCTTGTTATACATTTTTCCCATTTTTTGGACAATTTGTGAATACCACGCCAGTAAAAATCTTCCCCTTTTGCTGCGAACCATTCATCGAGCCATTTTTTCACATCTTCGTACGAATCAAAGCACTGCTCAGCAAATGCGTGACCCATCGATGCAAACAAGTGGTAATCGGAAGGAGCCAAGTCTGGTGAGTAAGCCGCATAGGGTAGAACTTCCCTGCTGAGTGCTTCCAACGTGTCGCGAACTGGTTATGCCGTATGTGATGGAGCATTGTCATGAAAAAAAATGACTTTGTGTTGTCTCTTTCGGTATTCTGGCCTTTTTTCAGGCAGCGAACGGTTCAAATCGGTCAATTGTTGTTGGTAACGTTTAGTATTAACCGTTTCCCCAGGTTTTAACAGCTCATAATAGACCACGCCCCTCTGGTCCCACCAAACACAGAGCATCGTCTTTCTGCCCAAGCAAATCGGTCTTGCGGTAGATGTGGATGGTGCGCCTGGGTCTACCCATGATTTTTTGTGCTTAGGATTCTCAAAATAAATCCACTTTTCATCCCCTGTATCTATACGATGCAAAAACGACTTCCTTTTGTACCGAGCGAGCAAAATGTCACACGTGTTTTTGCGCTTTTCCATTTGCCTGTCATTCAACTCATGTGGTACCCATCTACCGGTCTTCTGAATCTTTCCCATCTCCCGTAGCCGATTGGAAACAGCTTGTTGACCAACGTCCAATTGCTCGGCGAGTTGTTTTTGTGTTTGCGAATCATCTTCGTCCAACAATGCTTGCAATTCCACATCTTTGTATTTTTTTGGTGGTTTTCCACGTTCCTTGTCTGCAACATCGAAGTCACCACTTTTGAAACGCGGAAACCATCGTTCACCCGTATCTTGCGATGGAGCATGTTCACCATAAGCTTCTCGAAGTAATCGGTATGATTCAACAACAGTTTTCTTCAAATGAAAACAAAAAATTAACGCTGTCCGCGAATGCTCTCTGTTCGGTATAAATTTCGACATATTGAACACAACAACACAACACTATGCACACACTTTTCCAATTTATCACTCGTTCGCATTTGACATTTGTTGATGATACAACAAAATGGAGCAGTGTCAAATCTTTATAGCACAATCTGTTGTCTGAAATCCGCATTTCATACTTATACACCTGGTATATATATAAATTATAGGATTATGGAACTTTCCATTCATCTGGTAAAGGAGTACCATCTACATGCTGAATCATGCCCTAGAATAGTTTTGTTGCACCCTATTTGATTAGTTCTGACGAAATTCCTTCTTGCTCTGCATCTCGTTTTTTTTTTTTTGAGGATTTTGTAATACATTCTTAATGGTTATTACTTCTTGCTTGGAATCAGAATATCCGATAATAAATTTACCTTATGGTTAGATCACTTTTCCTCAGGAATAAATGGTGTATTACGCCCTGGAGTTTGTTTTTACCTTTCTTTAAATCAACATTATTCATAAAGTGCTGAAGACTGCCTTCCATATATATTGTCTAATATATTTTTTCTACGACTGTATTAAATATACATATCTAGTTCCAATTTTAAGATATGTACCTGTCTACCCTTGTTTCTCGAAGAACAAAATTTGTGTTAAAAGTAATATAATTTCTTCCTTAGCCTTTAGACATGAGAAGTGTAAGAAAAATTTAGTGAAGCATTTTAATCACCTTGAAGCACGTTTCGGAAACCATCTGGAATGATGACTGACTTCAACGCTTTTGATGATGCTAACATGGTTAGCAAAACGCGCGTTAAGTACACAAATAAAGTGCTTGGTGTAGTGCTGGTGCTGAAAGCTCTGTATATTATTTTATTTTTGAGTCCTACCAAAAATTCTAAATATTATTTGTCTAACATACCATATGTCTAAATTGAACTGTTTTGGAATTATTGATATTTGAAATTAAGGAGATCAAATTAAAAAAAAAAATCAAGCTGGCTTATGTCGAACATTAACTGTCAGGTAACGACGTAACTCGTCAAAAAATGATTTATTGACAAAACCGTTTATTGCTGCATTTTGTGAAACTACAATTTGAGCGTAATACTATAATGGTACATTTAACAAAAACAACAGGAGGTGTGATCTTTTTAACGCAGAATATCCGAATCGAGAACCTACTACCCAATCCGTAGTTAGCAAAACATTAAAACGATTTAGAGAGTCAGATCATGTTAAGGATAGTTCTAAATCTGGACCTTCAAACATGCGATGATAAAAAGTTAGATGTTTTATTGGAAATTACAGAAAATCTCCATACAGCCACTCGTCAGCTTTGCTTGGACCACAACATAAGTAAAGGTACCTTAAGTCGTATACAGAATGAAGAAAAATTGCAACCGTACAAACCCATTCTGTTGCAAGAATTATCTGAAGATGACTACGATAGACGCGTTAAATTTTGCGAGGTCATGAAGAAATGAATCAATAATGATCCTAATCTAATTCATAATATTATTTTTTCTGACGAGGCCACATTTTGTCTTAACGGAAGAGTTAACAGGCATAACTGCCGGTACTGGTCTACTGAGAATCCCCACTGGATAATCGACGGTCATTCTCAAAGACCACAAAAGATAAACGTGTGGGCAGGGATTTGTGGACGTCATATCATTGATGCCTTTTTTATCGATAGAAATCTTACAGGACAGCGATATTTATAGTTATTCCAAGAGCAAGTTATTCCAACTTGTGCAGGTCTTTTGGATACCCCTAACAGGAATCTGTGGTATCAACAGAACGGAGTACCTCCTCACTCTGAAATCAATATTCGTAGATATTTGGATACGATTTTTCCTAATCGATGGATAGGCAAAAGAGGTGCTGTAGAATGGTCTGCAAGGAGTCCCGACTTTACGCCACTCAATTTTGTTTATGAGGTCATTTGAATGTAAATGTAAATTCCAAAACAGTTCAATTTAGACATATGGTATGTTAGACAAATAATATCTAGAATTTTTAGTAGGACTCAAAAATAAATTAATATACAGGGCTTTCCATTTTAAAAAAATCAAGATGGAGTAATTTCTTCGAACTGACAGTTCAAAACATTTTATTGGCAACATCAGCATGTGCGCAGTATAACGAATAATTTTTAGTGTTCCGTACGAAACTATTTGACATAGAAAGTTGAAATTTAGCATAAATATAGGAATTAATGATCCAATCAGAGCCGTGTAGTTTTGGAAGTTAAATTTTGACTCAAAGGGTTAGTTTTGGGGGTTACCTAAATAGGATGTGAAATTTTTTTTTTACCAGATCATTGAATGAGGTGTCAAAAATATATATGATGTAATACTTGTACACAGTTTTCGTTATATTATTTAAAAAAAAAATCCAAAATGGGATGTCTCCCCCCTTATCTCGAAAAGTGCTGATCAACAAATTTTGAAAAAGTTCTGGAATATTTTCCGTAAAGTGTAGATTGAGAGAAAATTATCACGAGCGTAATACGCTTGATAACATAGGACCACAAAAAAAAAATTGGTCGATTTACTTTGACTACAATAGGTCTAGGTTATGTATTTTTGGTTACTGATCACGAATTCGAGGTCCGTTTTGTTCCATCACAACTGGATTTTGAATAAAATAGCCACAAATTTAGTAAAAATGAGCTGAAAATGTTTTAAAGGGCATGTTATTCCGGAATGATCAAATTCGCCATATAGCCGCCATTTTTGGAGTCTGCAGTTATTACTTCAATGTCCCAAATAAGTTTTGATAACGACCATATGTTCTGCAGCTGTCAAGTGCCAAAATGCCTTGATGAAGAGATTCTATATTCCTAATGCAGCCATACTAGCTGATGCTATTGGTGATTCTGATCAAGATGAGAGAATGCAAAATATCATTCAGCTGTTAAGTTTCCTTTGACAAGAGGGGGTAAGAATATAAGGAATATTGACACATTCAACGGTATGGAGTATTCACACTGACTTGACAGTTTCATTTGCAATTTGACAGCTGTCAAATCACATTCGCAACTGCCAATTAGCATGGATATGAGCATTGGAACAAAATCGATGAAAGCATAAAGCGTAGTATCTTTCTCAAAGATCTAAACTATAATATAATTTATAAACACTCTCATGGCCTTGACAGTTCTGTTCAGCCCTGCTAGCTGTCAATCAGCTTGCGTCGATATCAGGACTGGAACAGCGCCGATGAAGGCATAAGGCATAGTGTTCTTGTCAACGATTTAGAAAATTCTGACGAGTTGGCAAACTTTGTCCATCATTTGACAGCTGTTGAAGTGCACTCAAGTCCTGCCAATTAACGTATTATGCCAGGCTCCTTACTATAACCGATCTAACTATTATAGTAACACGATTTTTCAGTTGAATCGAATATTCGCATTGTTTTGACAATTTCATTCGACATTTAACGGTTGTTAAAGTAAATTTCACAGTTGTCACAGGAAACTTGACAGTTGTTAAATGATATATTGCATTCTTTCATCTTGATCAGAATAGCCAATAGCATCCGGTAGAATGGTTGCATTAACAATATAGAACCTCTTCGTCAAGGCACTTTAGTACTTGACAGCTACAGAACATATGGTCTCTGTCAAAATCTATTTGGCATATTGAAGACCCCCAAAAGTGGTGAGTATATGACAAATTTGATCATTCCGGAACCATGTCCATTAAAACTATGAAAATCTCATTTTGAGCTCATTTTTACCAATTTTATGGCTATTTTACGCAAAATTGATGTGATGGACCAAAATAGACATCGAATTGGTGATCAGTGACCCAAAAAATATAACCTAGATCTATTGTAGTCAAAGTAAATTGACAATAAAATTTTTGTGGTCCTGTGTAATTTATCTGATATAAAAAAAAAACTATGAAAACTATGTTCCTTGACATATGGTGGAGATTTTTGTAATATACTTTTAAGTACATTACTGTAACCGAGTGGCGAGTCGTTCTTGTACCGAGATATAATATTTTATTTATTTATAATTAAACAAATATTTAGGTAGTAAATATTTGTTTTACACTTTTATTACTAGATTCTAGATTTAGCTAGAATAATTTATTGGCTATTACGTAGCTAAGCTGTTATAGCATCTTAGCTACCTTTATAACTATTATACATTATTGACTAAGAAAGAATGTAAAAATACATATTGGATTTTAAGATATATACATGCCAGGGACCTAATTAACTTAGCCTAGGTAAGAATTTTATTTTATTTTATTTTATACATAATCAACGTACGGAACATTAATTGCGCAAGCCTGGCTTAAACTGGGCACATATAACATTTCTCTTTTTCCAAGCTTGCCTAAAACTTAGCTTTACACAGTAACTACAATATACCTTATCTATTTAAGTTATTCCACAGTTTTTTTAAGCATTCAAGGAACTGCTATGTTGGTATTTTAACATAATCATAAAATCTTCTAGAAAAACTACTTTTCATGCACAAAAATTTCTTTGATACTAGTTGGCTCAATAAAAAAGTTTTTGTTCTTCAAAATATAGCGAGCATAACGAATTCTTGTAAGGCCTCATCTGAGAGATAATTAGTGATGAACCAGATGGTGTGTTATCATGACTAATGCTGCATAACAATGCACCATCTAATTTTCCGTTGTCTCCCAGTATTTCCTATTCGCTAGACATATTTCAGGAGTACATTTTTCTATTCTCCAAACAATGTTAATAGTTAAATATTAGATGATAAGGAGATCCCAAAGAATATGATCGTGTGTTTAAAGATAATTTCTACACAGGAATTTGAAGAAGCCTTCCAACGACTCTGCGAACAATCCAAGGCATATATAATAAAAACTATGTAAACCTTAAATAATGAACTAGGCACTAGGAAAATAAGGTTCTCAGTAGAATTGAGGACATTGCTTGGCGATGGTATTGTTGGCGGCTTATACTACTCGGTCTGGCATTGCTAAACAGCTCTGCTAATTTTCAGCCTCAAAGAAGCAGTCACAGCTTAATGGATGTATTAGCATTTCAAAAGCATAAAATTGAAGATTTGAAATATTCTAATATAGAGAATCCAGCAGCATTATTTCTCTTTAGGTTCGTTTGGTTTGTTGAAGCTTTATAAATTCCTCCATAAGTAAATATAACACGTAAGCTGAAAAGTTATTGGTCTGACACATAGATGTCGCACTTTTCAAAAAAATCCATATGATTTTTCGGAAGTCCCAACCTTCAAACAATACATGTCAAAATTTCATGACATTTCAACGATTAGTTTACAAGTTACAGTGGTATTAGTTACACTACTTTTTATATTTTCAAAACAATGGAAAAAATCGAATTTCGTGTGTTGGTTAAACACTGTTTTTTGATGGGAAAAAATACCGTTCAAGCAAAGAAATGACTTGATAAGTATTACGGGGACTCCGCCCCTGGAAAATCACACATCATTTACTGGTATGCTGAATTTAAACGCGGTCGTACAGACACAAAAGCTGAATACTCTGGACGCCCAAATGAGGTGGTTACACCGGAAAACATAAAAAAATCCCCAAAATTGTTTTGGATGACCGTAAAGTGAAATTGTGTGAGATAGGTGACACCTTAAAAATATCAAAAGAATGTATTGGTGATATTTTGCATGAAAATTTGGGCCTGAGAAAGCTCTGTTTGAAATGGGTACCGCGTTTGCTCACAGTGGACCAAAACTAACAACGTGTTGATGATTCTGAGCGCTGTTTGGACCTGTTTAAGCGCAATAAAAAGGATTTTTTTCATGCGAGATGTGACAATGGATAAAACATAGATCCACCACTATACACCGAAAACAAATCAGCAGTTAGCTGAGTGGACAGCAGTCGGTGAAAGCCGCCAGAAGCGACCAAAGACACAACAGTCGGCTGGGAAGGTTTTGGCCTCTGTATTTTGGGATGCGCATTGCATAATTTTCATCGACTATGCTGAGGAGGGAAAAACCATCAATAGCGAATATTATATAAAGTTATTGGTGCATTTGAAGGCAGAAATCACAAAGAAACGGCACCAAATAAGCAAGAAAAAAATGCTCTTTCATCAAGACAATGCACCGTGTCACAAGTCAATGGTTACGATGGCAAAATTGCATGAATTGAAGTTCGAGTTGCTTCTTCATTTATCGTATTCCCCAGATTTGGCTCACAGCGACTATTATCTATTCGGAGACCTCAAAAAAAAATGCTCGCAGGAAAGAGATCTGGCTCCATTGAAGAAGTTATCGCCGAAACTGAGGCCTATTTTGAAGGCAAAGACAAATTCTTTTGCAAGAAAGGTATAGAAATGTTAGAAAAGCGTTGGACTGATTGTATCTCTCTTGAAGGAGACTGTGTTGATGAATAAAGCCCAGTCTTGCAAAAAAAAAAATGTTTTAAGTAGATAGACCTAAAACTTTTCAGCCTACGTGTTAAGTAAATAAGTAACTGTCCCCATTGACTTTTTAATAGCACATAAATATTTTGAAAAAGGTACTTCGATCTGACTGTGGTGTCTTCTTACTTGAAAATAAATTGTAACAAAAGATGTTCTTTAAAATAAAAAGAATTCATTTATTTTAATAACTAAATTAGCTCTTTGTATTTTCAAGTACGCCTATGACGTTACTTTCGTGCAAACTGATGGCTATCCTCATTTTTAATGGAATATTCGATTGTGGAGAATTTTTTATTACACCACATCATTACTGCAATTATATTATAGATTTTTGTGTTACAGACATAGAACATAATACTTACAAAAACAACTGAAAATATTTATTAGCAAAAAGAAAAATATTCCAGAAATTATTGACTAACTAAAGTTGATAAATTCATTTAACAATGAATTTTGAATTTTTCCGAAAACTTTTTACTCAATATATATATATATATATATATATATATATATATATATATATATATATATATATATATATATATATATATATATATATATATATATATATATATATATATATATATATATATATATATATATATGTATATATATGTATATATATATATATATATATATATATATATATATATATATATATATATATATATATATATATATATATATATACAGTGGCTAACAAAAGTATGGAAACATTTTCTTAATCAAAAATATAAAATACTATCCTTTAGAAATAAAAAAAACTAGTCTTGTTTTGTTGACAATTTTTTTATAGAATTTTATTATTGACTATAAAAATTTTGTTTACCTTTTCTGGTAGATAAGGATTTTAAGAAACGCGTTTTGTCCTTATCGAAAGCATTGAAATAATTTTATCATTCTGCTTTAAGAGTACGTTATTGTTCATACGGAGTAATTTGGTAGCACTGTTTAAGAGTGCGGTTTCTGCCAAAATGCCACAGTGCAAATATTACAGTTCAGATCTGAAACATAAAATTATTTCTTTTGTATCAAAGTGGAAAGAAGCTAATTAAAATAGCTAAATCTTTAAACATGCATAGGGACACTGTTAGCAAAATTGTTAAGAAGTTCTCGAGAAGGGGCACTGTTGATCCGCCATTTAAAAGTGTTAGACCTCGAAAAACAAGTAAGAGAGTAGACAGAATTATAATTCGAAAAGCGAAAAATGATCCCAAGGAAATTGCTGTTGATATTAATAAAGAACTAAGGCAGGAATATCAGGGTGTATTAGTGTCAGACATAACTATTATGCGTCGTCTGTTATCTGAAAATCTTCATGGTAGGCGTGCTGTTAAAAAGCCACTCCTTACAAAGCGTCACAGAAAACAGAGATTGAAATTTGCTAAGGAACATAAAGCCTGACTCAAAATCAGTGGTCTCTAGTAATCTTTAGTGACGAAAGTAGGTTCAATCTCTTTGAAAGTGATTCTACTAGTTATGTAAGAAGTCCAGTTGGTCTAAGATATGATCCAAAGTACCTTGTACCTACTGTCAAATATGGTGGTGGAAATATCATGGTATGGGGTTGTTTTCGACGGCCTGGTACAGGGTCACTGGCAAAGATAAATGGCAGAATGGATGCTCCAATGTATCTTGAGATATTGGAAAATAATTTGAAATGAAGAAGATTGCCACCCAAAACACACATCTCGCTTGACCAAGAATTGGTTTTCTGAACAAAGGATTCGGGTGATGCGCCGGCCTTCACAGTCACCTGATTTGAACCCTCTAGAGAATCTTTGGCACTATCTGGATAAACTAATTAGGAAAAGAAATATAAAAAAACCTGTACGAACTTTGAATCGCATTAAAACAAGAATGGGAAAAAATACCACCCGATTTTTGTGCTAGGCTTATTGACTCTATAGGCAGAAAATGTCAAGCAGTGACTGACGCAAAAGAATATCCCACTAAATATTAAATTTTTCGACATCTTAGTCGTCTTAGTGGAACTTTTATTTTATAACAAAAATGTTTCCATACTTTTGTGCATAATTTTGTTACGTTAAAAACTAAGCAAATTTGTTACATGATTAATAAATAAATATTGTAATCGTAAACTGTTTAAATGTTAAGACTAGAGATATGAATTTAAATGTTTTGATACTTTTGTTCGCCACTGTATGGGGTCTCCTGTGTATTTTGAAAGAGTAGAGTTTTCTAGGGTTTATTACGGAACTACGTTTTGACCATTTCTTGTTATAATTGCTGAAAAATTATACCTAGAATGAAAGGACCCCGCACATTTCTTACGGAAATTGGCTTTAGGTCAAATTGGTCAAAAATTGGATATGCTGTAGGTTTTGACCTCCTGATCAAAAGTTCTCATGGGACCAACGTTCGAAAATGGACAGTTTTTGAGACTGAGTCATTTGTAAGGGTTCTTATGAGGATATCCGATCGGTACTGGTTTGAAGTGATTTGTATATATATATATATATATATATATATATATATATATATGTATTGAAATTAGGAGTTTTTTTTGGGTTTTATGTTCATGGAATAAACTAAACAATTTATTTTAACGTTTCGCCACGAAATTGGGGCATTTTCAAAATTTTTTTTTTGTTTTTTTTAATTTTTTTGTTCTTACATTTCTAAAAATATAAAATTATATAGCTCTACATGATTGAGTTAAAATATAATAGAATTTTTTTATATATTACAGTATAAATTTTAAACACTTATGCACATACGATTTAAAATCGGTAGAATTAAAATTATATATTTTAACATTTTGTACGTACCTTGAACTTTGGTGGTTTACTTTACTATGCAAAATATATATATATATATATATATATATATATATATATATATATATATATATATATATATATACATATATATATATATATATATATATATATATATATATATATATATATATATATATATATATATATATATATATATATATACATATATATATATATATATATATATATATATATATATATATATATATATATATATATATCCATATTGCTGAAGAATTTGTTGTTTAAAATTTGAATTTCTCGCCTTTTTATGCCATGTTGTCCAAAATGGATCTTTTTTTTTCCAAATTTAAGTTTTAACGCAAGCTTTCTGATGCCATTTTTTTTTGGAGTCATTTTAACCGTCTTTTTTGACATTTGCTTATTAATTAAATAATAACAAATGAGTTTCTTCGATCATTTTCACGTTAAGGAACATTAGTTTTTTTTTAAATAAAGGTTTCGCGTTGTGATAAAAAATTTTTAATTTTATTTTTCAAAATGACCGAAAATACGTATTTGTTGTTATTTGATTAATAAACAAATGTAAAAAAAAACCTGTTAAAATGACTCCAAAAAAAATTTTTTTACATCGAAAAGCTGGCGTAGAGACCTAAATTTTGAGAAAAAAAGATCCATTTTGGACCAAATGGCATAAAATGGAGGGTAATTCAAATTTTGAATAATAAATTCAATTGTGCCCACTGGGCTCCATATTTTTGTACCAAAATTTCAGGGTATTTTTGCTATAACAAAAAGCATATTTTCTGAAAGTTTCAAGTCGACATGTACCATAAAATCAGAAAAAAACAGTTTTTGCTAGTTTTTACAATTTTGTAGGTTATGTACTCAATTGAGCGACTTAAACCTAACAAAGAATTTATTGGGAATTTCATTATGAAGAGTTTGGTTTTTTTTTTTGTCTCGAACCGACTCATATAGAGATATTCACATTTTAAGCTCAAAAAAACGCGTTTTGTAAACTTGAATTGTTTATAAACACTACATTAATTTTAATACCAATTGGGTATTTAAAAACTGAATTAAAATCAATTTTTGAAATTATGTCAATTTCACAACAAGAGTTAACAGATTAGTTTTATTAAGGTCAGAATATTTACAGTTTTCTAGAAATTTCGGAGACACTAAAAAAGTGGTAAATTTTAATATAATAATTGAATAAAATTGCAAAATTTTGTGCACATGTAAAATTTTTAAGAAATACTCCTGTTTCCGACGATTTGTTGGAAAAAATAATAATTCTGATTCTGAAAATATTTATTACCAAAAAGAAAATTATTCCAGAAATTATTGACTAACTAAAGTTGGAAAATTCACTTAACAATGAATTTTGAATTTTTCCGAAAACTTTTTGCTCAGATTTACGTTACTCAATATATATATATATATATATATATATATATATATATATATATGCATTATGTTCAATAATTTATTAGGTACATAAAAAAAAAATAAAAATTTCAAGGTCATCAGTTTTCATTAAAGATTAAAAAAAAACTTTGTTGAAAACTCACTTGGGGTGTGTTTTGTGAAGTCACTAATCATTTTATACCTCCGTAACAAAAATTTTTTATTTTAAAAGCAATCAACGTACATTAATTGCGCAAGTCCAACTTGCACTAAACTGGTTATTTTTTATATGTAATTAGGTGAAATAAAGAATCCATTAAAAATAAATTTCAACCCGGAAAAAAAGATGATTCAACCAGAAAAGTTGTGATGTTAAACATTGCTAGAAAATTAGGGAAATAGTAAACGACGAGAAAGCCTAGTATCGATTTCTCGTCATTTTCTGTAGGAAAATTTTAAAAAGAGAAAGCTCAAATATATTTTAATAAATTTACCTTCAGAGTGATTTATTACACTTTTCTACACAAATGTTCACAAATTGAATTTTCAAAATATCATAAATTAGAAACACAAATTTCCTAAATTGCCTAATCTCGTCAAACACTCAGCTTGAAGGTCATTTGACATCAGACTTCTGTAGTAGGTTCTGATATTTCCTCCATAGTTTTAATTCGGTCTCCTCCTGCTAAATCTTAAAATATACAATACATAAATAGTTTACGTCAATGCTAACCGACGAAAAAATCCTTTCTAACTTAAGTAAGTCGATATTCGAGGTGGAGGGACCGACCTGTCGAAGAAAAACGACGTCCGGGGAAGAAGGCGATAAGCCACCGTGTACATATGTATGTATCTCCGGATATAACTCGAAAATGAATAATCCAATTTTCTTGCGATTTTTTGTCGCGAATAGGCACAAGATTTAGTAACGTTTTTCACTATATTTGATTAAAATTAGTTCAGAAATAAAGGCAATTTTGCAAGTATGATATAGAGGTATTTTCTTTTCAAAATATTAAACCTCTTCTCATATTGCGACATATATAAAGCTATTACGAAATCAATAAGTAGTATATCTATATATATATATATATATATATATATATATATATATATATATATATATATATATATATGTATAATAAAACTGTTGAAATTGATAAATAGGAACGCACAAAAGTACAACATTGCAACATTTATATATTTCAAAAATTTATAAATATCTCGCATATGGTTAGTCAAGTATGATATAGATGGCGGAACGTCTAAAGTATTAACTATTTCTAGACTTAATATTTTCATTGGGAGCTGTAGAAAATTGCTGACGCAACTTTTATATTAGACCGTGTGAAATTGAAATAACCTTCCGACGATTCGCCTACGAGTACCTCTTCAGAAATCTTTACTCTTCGAGATTAGAGCCCTAATCTCGAAGAGCCCTAAAGATGCATCGTACAATCGTAGGCGTGACATCGCAAAGGCACTTCAAATTGACACGGTAAAACTCCAAAAACCATGATTTCTCATGAAATTAGTGCCGTGCAAGTTTGTGAACCATGTTAAATATATTATAAGATATGACATTAAATCATGTACGTTTTTTCATACACGAGGGTATTTCTTTTTTAAATTATCTACCTAGCCACAAAATTACCTATTCAATACGACATCTCGCTGCTTTTTTAGGAATTAAACTTGAGGTGCATTTTTAAATCTGTCATAAGCGTCTGTGTAAATTAATATTACAAATTTTTTTAAAAATGAACACCGAAATTTTTGCTTTTCGGGAAAAATCAATAAAAAGACTTTTATGCTATGTTTGCAATTGTGAAAGTCGCCTGCAAAAGGATTTAAATGTAGTTTTTCAAGCATTTCCAAAAGCGAATTAGGGTTATGTGAATATTACTAATGCGTTTGGGAAAGTGAAAAAAGTTGACAGAATGAAAGTATGGAAAAAAAGTTCTCCAAATTGAATGAAAAATCCCAATTGATGCTAAAGTTTGTTCTAAACATTTTAAAAAAGATTACATTCTTCCAGGTAAGTAAAATTATTTATTCTTGAACAGTCATTTGTTTTTTTTTTTTGTAATTTGTGTACGTTTGTCAAACAAAAATTCCTTATTAAATAACATTCAGATTTTATTTTAATAAAATACCGTCTCAATTATTTGGTATCTATTCAAAGTTAATAAATATTAACCTCCCAAATGAATTTGATTTGAAACCAGTTAAAATTTCTCCGGTTCGAATGTTTCCAACAAAACACTCGTTTGTGCCTGTTACTACAATCATCGTAAAAACTTAATTTTCGTACAAAAATTACACATTTATAGGTTAGAATCTTACCGGTAATAATACAAAAGAGTTCCGAGGATATGTTTGCATTTTTCACCTTGACCGGCTTTATAGTAAATCCCAAGACATAAGATCCTACCTTTTTGCTTTTTCAATGAGGCAATAAACGACACTATTAAGGTCATATACATATTTTTATTTTACCTGCTTTTTATACTGCCCTCATTTGCACCTGCAATCATAATGGATCTATTTTTACCTATATATTTACTACCTGGCAACCCGGTTTGGAGTATTTGATAATATATGCCTAATGACCACAGGTCCTCATTAAGATTCGAAAGATACTTTTTATTATTTTTATTTTTAGTTTTACTTACAACGTAACGGTTCTATTTTAATTATGTGGCCTCCGTGGGAAAATTGCAATAGTGGCTATTGCAAGAGAAAACATTTATCACTAGACGCTAAACAAATAGTGAAAAATGGTTACGACAGTTTGGTAAAAAGAAATTTGAATAAACAAAGTGCTTTGCAAGAAACCAGTGAACTTACAAAAATCCCAATTTCTACGATTAAGGGTATTGTAGGAAAACCATCACTCAGGAACAGGAAAAAACGGAAAGATTTTCAAATGCATCATGTAGACGATTGTGAAAAAGACGTCATCAGGAGAAAAATATATTCTATGTATGAAGAGCAGTTGGTGTCGACACTAGACAAAATAAAATTAAAACTGGTGCAGGATGGGACCAATATACATTGTGACCGATCAACCCTTCACAAAATTATCTTAAGAATGGGATTCACGTTCCGAAAAATCAACAAGAGACAAGTGGTGATGGAGTCACAAAGATTACGAATCTTGCGACATACTTATTTACCAGAAATTAAAAAGTATCGATCAGAGAATTGGCCAATAATTTACATTGACGAAACATGGTTCGATACCCAGGACACTGTGCAAAAAGGGTGGGTTGGCAGCAGTACAAAATGTCAGACTAACGCACCTTCAAATAAAGGTAAACGAATAACCATCTTGCAGGCTGGATCTGAAAAGGGCTGGGTTTTAAATTGCCTACTATTATCTGCAAAAAACATAAAAGATTCTAATTTGGACCATCACGAAGACACGACCGCAGAACTTTTTGAAAACTGGTTTCAGAATTCCCTTTTGCCAAATGTTCCCGAACAAAGTGTTATAGTTATGGACAATACAAGTTACCACAGTCGCCTACTAAATACGGTTCCTAATGCAGCCAACACCAAATCGGAAATACAGGAATATATGTTAGAAAATTTAACACAAATAAAACACTAATAATGTTTTTTAATTCCCACTATATTATTATTTTTCGTCACAATTGTTTCGGCACATGGTGCCTTCTGCGGACGAATAAGAATTTTAAACTTAGAAAATGACATTTATTTTGACTTTAGTTATAAAAAAAGTGATCTTTTAGAAGTTTTGAAAGACTATAAATTGAAAAGGAAATATGTTTGTGATAGTATGGCTGAGAAAATGGGACACACTGTTTTGCGTCTTCCTCCGTATTATTGTGTGTTTAATCCAATTGAACACATTTGGCACCAAGTTAAATCAAAAATAAGGGCATAAAATGTTTCTCCTACTTTAAGCGTGCCAGTGGTTGAATTAGTAAAAAAAGTTATAAATGATATACCTTGTGAAAGCTGGAAGAATTCCATTCAGCACGTTGTTAAAGTTGAAGATTCATATATTTATGTAAATAATATAAAACCATTGATAATTACCTCAGCTGATGACAGTGATAGTGAAACCGAATTAGGCTTAAGTTAAAATATATTTTTATTTATACAATATGTCCCTTTTTGTAAACCCCATTCATTTAAACTATATATTTGTACTTCTTATCTATTTGTTTTTACATGCATCTATAAATAAACATCTTCAAAAACACTTATTTTATTTATTTGCATTAATGAATAAAATTCTTAAGTCCATCTCTGCAACCTAAAAGCATAAAGAAAAGGTCATATTGCCCACTTAAAACGGAAAAAAAACACGATCTTATATTTTGGGACAGGCTATACAAGAGCATTTCATACATAAAATTTTCCCTGTTCTACTGTTGAATGTGCCATTTTCCTCAAACACTGTTCGTAATTGGGCCATGGATTTACATGCTGCTTGAATTTTCGTTATTGTGGGCGCGACAATTTTGTCATCGATTATTCCACACCTAAGGAAGAAAAAGTTTTTCACCGAATGTGAAATTTCTTTTGGCGTTATTTCTACCGGCCGATTTGCAAATATTGCCAATTGTTAATAATATTTTTGAAAAATACTGTCATACTCTCTATGCTTCACACGTTACAAATTTTAATCGGCACCCATATTTCGGCCATTTTATTAATAATCATAGTAGGCTCCACCCACAGGTAAGATCCCAATTGTCGTAGTTCTAATTACGTTGACCAACGATTCAGTGATCCATGAACCAATAGCTGTGACTAGACGAATATCCTAAGTGGATGATAATGATATGAGTGTCTCATGAGCATGCCGCCACGAAACAGGAGTCGATACAAAGGGTTTCAAGGGCTCTCCACCTCCAAAGACGAAGTAGTAGTTTTCTGGAAAGTTGATAGTGACCGCTTTTTACGATTTCGAAGGAATTTTGCATATTGAATACGTGAGAAAGATCCAGAATTAGTAGAGCGTTCACTGAAGGACCATCTAAAATCTGAAGAAAGGCATTGGAGCAACGGCAGAGCCAATTTTTGCGATCTGTGATTCTTTTTACTGTTCCGTACGGAAAACTTATAAGATCACTTCGGTGTCTGTCCGTCTGTCCGTCTGTCTGAACGTCTGTCAAACCCGATTTTCTCCGAAACTATTTGTCATAGAAAGTTGAAATTTAGTAATAATATAGAAATTGATGGCCTCATCAGAGCCATGTAGTTTTGAAAGTTAAATTTTGACTTAAGGGGTTAGTTTTGGGGGGTGAAATCGGAAGTGAAAGAAAAATCTTTTTACTAGGTAATCGAGTGTGGTGTCAAATGAAAGCTTGTGAAAACACGAGTAAAATATATATATATATATATATATATATATATATATATATATATATATATATATATATATATAATGTAATACTTGCGCGCACTTTTCTTTGTATTATTTTTTAAAAATCGCGAAAAATCGCTATCCACCCGCCTTATCTCGAAAAGTACTTATCAAAAAATTTTGAAAAAATTTTGGAATATTCTCCACGGGGTGTAGATTGAACGAAAATTATCACGAGTGCATTACCTTTAATAATTTATCTGGTATTTAAAAAAAAACAAAAATTTCAAGGTCATCAGATTTCAGTAAAGATTGGAAACGAACTTTGTTGAAAACTCAATTGGGTGTGTTTTGTGAAGTCACTGATCATTTTATACTTCTGTAACAAAATTTTTTATTTGAAAAGCAATCAACGTACGGAACACTAATTGCGCAAGTTCAACTTGCACTTGACCGTTATTTTTGTTCAAATATCAGAAGAAAAACCTCAGAGGCTATAAATTTCCATGAGATGATGGGTTGAAAGCCACAGACAGAGTCATTCTTTGAGCCTCAAACAAATAACAAATTTTGAATGGAAGAAGACAATCGCGTAATCGATATGTTCAGATTTTTTTTAAACTTTTATGAGTTTTCGTTCATAGCTAGATAGATAACTCAAAAAAAACAACAAGTTGGTGAAGCTAACCCGCTGTTAGTGAATTTATCCCAATTAATTTAGAAAAATTATGAAAATAAATGCCTAAAACAAAGTTCCATAATAAACACTGCAAATGCTATAACCATGCCGACTACATAGGATACCCAAAAGATCTTTTCATGAAATTTATTTATTCCCATTGGTTTAATTTCTTCAGCAACAACTAGTCTTTTTCTGACTAGATTGCTAGTGTAATTGCTTAAAATTCCATTCTCATAAAATAGAAACAAAAACTCATTTATTTTCTCTCGGAACGCTGATCTGTAACTTAAAATATAAGTAACAAGCGATGGCATTATAGATTCTGATAGTTCTTGATAACAAAAATCTTTTCCGTGAATGTTATATAAGTCTAAGAAATACCGTGAAGTACTTTTGTGACAAATTATTGCATAACTGCTGCAGTTCCTAATTAAATTTTTCAATATTGATTCTGTTTGGTTATCAATGAGGGGCGTTTCTATCCGTGGTATAATCAAATGAGACAATGGATAATATGCTAAAGATTCATTAAGTATTTTTTTATATAATACACTAGCAAAAATCTTGTACTTAGTTTTAGCAAACTGATTTAGAGTTTTAATTTGGTCTCCCTGATTAGGTACTGTTAATACAGACATTATTTCAATGCTAAATAATGTATATCCAAAGAAAGCTAGTACCATCATGCTCATATAAATAATACGAAAAAAACTTAGCATTTACTTTAGTGATGGACTTTCCAGTGCAGATCAAAATGAATATTAAAATTATTTCAATTATACTTTTCTTCTTGTTTACTAATATGAAATAGAAAAACAGAAAAAAGATTGTTGAGACGATGATGCCAAAAGCATAATTGGTTAAGTAAATTGACGACCAAGGTGGAGGCAAGACTGGGAGTAACACCACTAAATCATCACGACGGTATGGATATGTATACTCAACCTGAAACAAACAAAAATACATTTTTCAATTGACTTCAAAGGAGATTCTCAATTGAATACGTATGTATGTAATTGTGTAAATGTCGTAATATGTATCTTTGGCGATAAACGTTTCCAGACATTCAAAATTTCACAAACATGTTTATGTGCATATCTACAAAACTATATGACTGATTTTAACAAAACTGAAATAAAAAAAAATATGTCCGATCTGGTTTTTTAGTGTTCCGTACGGACACTTCGGAGTCTGTCTGTCCGTCTGCTACACAGTTGAAATTTGGCACAAACATAGGAATTGATGCCCAATCAGAGCCGTATAGTTTGACAGTTCAATTTTAACTTAGGGGGTTAGTTCTTGGGGGTGAAAAAAAAAATTTACTAGGTCATTGAGTGGGGTGTCAAATTTGAGCTTGTGAAATTAAGAATTCAAAAATATATGGGATATAATACTATGCATTATTTAAAAAAAAAGACCAAAAAACCCTGTCCACCCACCCTATCTCGAAAAGTGCTGACCAAAAAATTTTGAAAAAATTCTGGGTTATTCTCTACAGGGTGTAGGTTGAAGGAAAATTATCACGAGTTCATTCACTTTACTAATTTGTCTGGTATATATATAAAAAAAAAAAATTCAAGGTCATCAGTTTTCACTAAAGTCTCCATGAAATGTAGGATGAGTGAAAATTATCACGAGTGCATTACGTTTGATAATACAGGAACACAAAAAAAAAGTTTTGTCCGATATGACTGATCCCCCTTGGATTTGCCCCATCACATCGGTCTTTTTCTAACCTCAAAAAGAGGTAAAAAAACCACCCATTCTACATGTCATGTTCCGCAATGTGGGTACGGGTCTACAGAAACTGAAAAAGTCACTCTGATATATTACCATCTATATTCTGATGTATTTCGAGTCACTGAACCCTGACGCAATAGAAAATATGATGGGGGGGGGATAGAATATCTCCCCCGGTATGTTCTGCCTGTCGTAGGAGGCGACTTAAAGAACAACCTAGATGGTA
Source organism: Pachyrhynchus sulphureomaculatus (assembly GCA_019049505.1). Taxonomy (NCBI): domain Eukaryota; kingdom Metazoa; phylum Arthropoda; class Insecta; order Coleoptera; family Curculionidae; genus Pachyrhynchus; species Pachyrhynchus sulphureomaculatus. Next base: position 131,513,393 of record CM032449.1, on the reverse strand, counting down.
GATGTCCAGATCCCACCAGCATCGCCCGGTGTGATACCATCGCATCGGCTTAGGCTGCGTGAAGTTGCTTAACGTTTCGTGGCTGTGCCGATGTCCCGGACTGTGGGACCAAATAGCATGATGAGGCACCTGGATACAAAAAAATTAAAATACCCCCCGCTCAGATCTCCGGGTGGGGGCTGGTTCAGGGGCGTCGACATGCAGAGATCAGAATTTCAAAATGGATTTTTGCAACATACGAGGTTTAAACACGAACATAAATTCAGTGCACACCTGCAATCAAATAACCTCATGTACTCGCTCTCTGTGAAACTAAGGTCAGCTCATCGACCAGCACAGTAAACTATCTTTATCCTGGGTACGACTTCTATTCCCGATTTAGGCGTAACTTTGGAATCTGTATTTATGTCAGAAGCGACCTATCTTGCTAACGAGAAGAGGCACTGGAGCCCCCAAACTTTGATGTTATGTGGTTAAAAATAACGACTCAACCAACCACGAGGTTCATCTGTATCCCCTATCGACCACCAAGTGATACTAACTTTAGAACACTTTTCGCTTCCCTTGCAGACACCATCGATCATTTACAAATTAACTATCCAAATGCCGAAATTGCCATCCTGGGCGACTTTAATGTCCACAACACCAACTGGCTTAAATATTCAAATACTACCGACGAACAAGGTCGTGAAGCTGAATCATTTTCAATCAGTTGTGTCTTAACTCAGCTTATTGACGAACCAACACGGATCCCTGATCGAGACGGAGAGTTTGCCAGTCTTCTTGATCTCTTTTTAACCACCAATCCGGAGATTTACACGGTCAGCGTAAATCCGCCGTTAGGTTCTTCCGACCATAAACTACTTTCGACATCGAGTATTCTACCAATCAATGACAGAGAAGCGCCTAAACCGCGCAAGATTTGGCACTACAAGTCTGCTAAATGGGAAGATCTCATGGAATATTTTCAAACTTTCCCTTGGTTAGACGTTTGTTTTCGATCGGACGACCCATCTGACTGCGCCAGGGAGGTTTCCGATGTTATTTTGGCCGGTATTGAGGCTTACATCCCTTTTTCGAAGAAATGCCCTTCCAACGGCAAGCCTTGGTTTGACCGAAAATGCAAAGAAGCTGTTGCTTCTAAACATCTTGCATATCAACAATGGCGTGAAACACCATAAATCGTAACACATTTGTTCGTGCCAGGAACAGATGCAAAGAAATTATCGACGAAACCAAGGAGGTACACAATCAACGGATTAGAAACAAACTTCTCGCTTGTCCCGACAATTCAAGGTTCTTTTGGTCGATCGCTAAGGCAGTTAGTTAAAATTTCACCAAATCCACCATGCCACCACTCTCACGGCCAGATAATTCTATTGCATCGACACCTGTTGAGAAAGCGAACTTGTTGGCTTCACATTCTACTGTCGATTTCCAAGAAAAAACACCACCTACTATTCTCATAGTGCAGTCAAGGATGCCCGATGTTGTCTTCAGACAGCGTACCATAAAGCGTATTCTGATGAAGCTAGAAACCAAAAAGGCTTCTGGCGCTGACGGAATACCTGCCATAGTTCTTAAAAAAACTGTGCGAGGGAATTAATACCAGTTTTCTGTAGACTTTTCAACCTATCTTATAGAAAGGGAATATTTCCTTCCTGCTGGAAATGTGCTACAGTTAAGCCGATACCTAAAAAAGGCAAGAAGACTTTGCCAAATAACTACCGACCAATCGCACTGCTTCCAATAATATCGAAAGTCATGGAAAAGGCTATCAATCAGCATCTTTTAAAATATCTTGAAGGATTCAACATTATTAGCGATCACCAATGTGGCTTTCGTAAAAATAGATCAACAGGAGATCTTCTGACTTATGTAACACATGTTTGGAACAATGCATTTGAACACTTTGGAGAATCTCGAGCGGTTGCTCTTGACATATCCAAAGCATTCGACCGTGTTTGACACGATGGGCTGTTGGCTAAGCTACGTTCTTATGGTATGTCGGAAAAGTTCTGTTTGTGGCTCTCATGTTTCCTTAGAGAGCGTTCTTTACGAGTGGCAGTCGACGGATTTTTTTTCTAACACCTTCACTATCAACGCCGGTGTACCCCAAGGCTCCATACTGTCTCCTACTCTCTTTCTCATTTACATTAACGATCTGCTGGAAAAGACCGAGAATCCAATCTACAGCTTTACAGATGACAGTACACTTATCTCTTCATTCACTTTGAACGCTCGTACATCGGCTACTCAGACAGCAGGAAGTCATTCAACTTAACAAAGACCTGGAAGAAATTCTATCTTGGGGTGACAGTAACCAAGTGGAATTTAACGCTACAAAAACCCAGGCGGCAGTTTTCTCTAAAAAAGTTAACGTTGCTGAACCCGACATAATTATGTCGGGGCACTCCATTCCTCTAACATCGTCACTCAATTTGTTGGGCGTTAATTTGGGAGCAAATATGTCCTGGCATGAACATGTTGCAGGCATAGCAAGGAAAGCTTCTCAAAAGTTGGGAATATTGTTTTGAACCAGAAAGCTTTACACTCCACAACAACTGTTAATTCTTTACAAAGCTCAAATTCGACCAACTATCGAATACTGCTCCCATGTTTGGAGCTCCGCTCCCAAATATACACTGCACTTGTTGGATTCTGTTCAGAGAAGAGCTGTCCGTCTGATTGGAGACCCAGAATTGACCGGTGGCGTTGATTCCCTGGAACATCGAAGAACGGTTGGCGACTTGAGCCTATTCAACAAGTACTTTCATGGAAAGTGCTCGAAGGATGTGGCCCGCTTAATTCCTCCCAGAGCGGTGCATGTTAGAAGTACACGTCGCGCTAATTCTTCACATCCGTATGAGGTTTAGCTTGTTACTCCTCGTACAACGCTTTTCAAGCAGTCTTTTATATGGAGAACATCATCCCTTTGGAATAATTTGCCCAGGACTATGTTTCCCACCAAGTACAATCTACAGCGATTCAAGAACAACGTGAATCGCTTTCTCCGCATACGTGTCGCTCCTGTAGCGCTTTAGGGACTTCCCTGTAGCACGTGTGCTAGACTCCCGAAACTTGTAGAAAACCGAAAAATTGCACATATCCTTTTCCACAACGCTGATACGGGATATCAGTGATTAACATGGTATGATTCGACATATTTTCGTGTCCATTCCGATGCAATTCAAGTTGCTGAAGAAGATAGAGAAGTTCGGTTTCACCTGGAGGATCACAGTTTCCTAGTGATCTTAAAAATAGGGTAAGAAATCTAGAAATCGCTCATATTTTGCACCAAGTGAATATAGGTGAGCAGAAATTGGAAATCTGTATTGAAATATGTTTTCATCTGTATTGCTATGGACACGAAGTAGCTGAACGGGAACTAAATATTGATTTTGATGACTCGTATGGCAGCATGGTTCTCATCTGAAACAATTTTCAGTCGCTGTAAACCCGTACCCACTTGTGGAATTCGTGGATTTTTGATCGCTTTTTGAGGAGAGGAAACTGTAATGTAATGGGGCAAATCCAATATCGGGGTCGTGTTCCGCTGCCAAAAATACAGGGGGGTAGGGGTGTCAGTCATCTCGAACAGAATTTTTTTTTACCTCTTTTCGAGATTAGAAAAAAATTGTGATGTAATGGGGCAAATCAACATCGGAATCGTGTTCAGCGGCCAAAAATACAGTGGCATAGAGGGGTCAGTCATCTCGGATAGATTTTTTTTTATTTTTGATTTCTTTGTGAGGTTAGAAAAATATTATCAAATATAATGAATTAATTAATAAATAATGCAAATTATTCATAATTATGGATTTTTTAGTGATTAGTTAACTTTATACGACGTATTATTTACCGGGAGACACGAGATTTTTTGAGACTTTTGAGACAACTTTTAGAATGCCAAAATAAGGGTTTATACAAGTTTACAGCTTATTATCTCTCATTCCGAGGTTCACCCTCTTTTTTGGCTTAAGTGCTGTACTACAAGGTCATTGTCACATTTCCGTTTGATTAGCATTAGCAGTATATTATCCATACATATGTATAAACGTCACATATGATTTTCCAGGCGTGCTTAGAAATTAATCCTACAGATAAAAAGTGTTTTCCTTAATATAATATACTTACGATGCCATCTGTCATTATTTTTGTAAGAAATATGCGAGAATTCGTACCCAAATTACAAGTACCATCCGCTACTAGCTTATATGCTCCAGAAGGATTTGTAATATCACCATATGTTCCTCCATCGTGTGGCACAATATATTTGAAATATAGTCCTGTATAATCACTTAATAATCCCGTAGTACGACCATCTAGACCAAGCTGACCGTCTTCGCGTGATAAAATATGAATATTTACAAATATTGCTACCTTAAAAATTCCATCATTTAAAAATCTTTTATCTATTAATATTAGATACATTTTACTGCAAGACAAATTCAGTTTTTCTGCACGGTATTCACTGAGTGGGGGAAACGGAATATATTTATGTGTATCTACATATCCTGAGGGTTTTACTACCATCCATGACATCAGAGCTAGAAGGTTATAACCAGTTAGACCGGTGTTTGATTCTTTGAGTACAAATGTACGCACTATAGATTTATATGATATTGAGTTTATATCATAATTTAGTACAATGATTTTATCTCCATTTCGAAACAAATAACTTCCAGGATTTTTTATAGTCATTACAAGATTAGCACGGCTTATTATAAAAACCTTCCCTTCTCTGGAAATTGTTGAATTTGGTATTTCTTTTAATGGTAGTACTACATCAATTTTAATAAAAATATTATATAGAGGGAATTTCATTTTATAAAGAACTTTTAGTATGTCAAAAAATTTCCACTTTTCCTTGTTATGATCAAAATGAAGTACTACCCAAGACCACAAGGCATGATTCTGACGAAAACAAGATAAACATTCTTGCAGTTCAGTTAAACTAGTATCATCTGTTTCTATATTTAAAGATGGAAATATTTCTGCTATGAACGTGATTAAGCACAGGAGAACAAAGATAATCTTCATGGCCCTATAAATAAAAATAACTGTTATTATATTTATTTGTAAAGTTTTACAAGTTACTCATGGAACCCTGCCTGCGATCAAAATAATCGTCTTGTTTATAGTTTCATCAATAATGACGGGCTTCCAATAAAGATTATTTTAATCGTGTACACTTGAGAGGTATCCAGAGCTCCACTAAATAAATCAATACAAAAAAATTTTGAAGAAATCAACACATTTTTGTTTTTTATTTTATCATATGGAAAACGGTGAAGCTTATAGCAAAAGCTTCGAGATTAGATTAACTCATTTAGATTGCCAACATAATGTGGCAAGAGGCTATAAAAACTATAGGTGTATCTATATAAGGGGTGGTATGGAAATCACTGCATATATTGAAACGGGTGGCTCGTGGGGTCTTCTAGAAGCAATCCTTTTTTTTTTCAAATTCGAAAATTGAAAAAAGAGCAAAACTGGATTTTACCGTCAAGCCAACCCACCATTGTTAAAATAGCTAACAATAGTTAACAATTGGCCATCTTGTTGAGCTATACTTCATATTATTCATGTCATCATTTCTTTAGGGTCAATTATTTACTTTATTAGTGAGATCCGCTATTTAGGGTGAATTTTCTGCAATCGATCTTGATATAAGAAGGAGCCAGTTCCAATATATGCAGTGATTTCCATAACATCCTATATATGGTTATAATAAGGTTTCTTTATCCTATGAAATATTATATTATCAACAACAAACTGGTCGAATCGAAGTTTTATATTATTTTTAGTAATTTAGTTAATGTGGCTTAATGACCTGAAAGTACATTTTTAGTGTTCCGTACGGAACACTTATAAGATCACTTCGGTGTCTGTCTGTCTGTCTGTCTGTCTGTCTGTCACACCCGATTTTCTCCGAAAACTATTTGATATAGAAAGATGAAATTTGGTAATAATATAGGAATTGATGGCCTCATCAGAGCCATGTAGTTTTGAGAATTAAATTTTGACTTAAGGGGTTAGTTTTGGGGGGTGAAGTCGGAAGTGAAAAAAAAATTTTTTTACTAGGTCATCGAATGTGGTGTCAAATGAAAGCTTGTGAAAACATGAGTAAAAAATATACATATAATATTATACTTGCGTGCACTTTTTTTGTATTATTTTTAAAAATTCGCGAAAAATCGCTGTCCCGGGCCTTATCTCGAAAAGTACTTATCAAAAAATTTCGAAAAAATTCTGGAATATTCTCCACGGGGTGCAGATTGAACGAAAATTATCACGAGTGCATTACCTTTAATAATTTATATGGTATATAAAAAAACAAAAATTTCAAGGTCATCAGATTTCAGTAAAGATTGGAAACAAACTTTGTTGAAAACTCATTTGGGATGTGTTTTGTAAAGTCACTGATCATTTTATACCACCGTTACATAAATTTTGACTTAAGGGTTTCGTTTTGAGGGGTGAAATCGGAAATGAAAAAAAATTTTTTTTACAGGTCATCAAGTGTGGTGTCAAATGAAAGCTTGTGAAAACACGAGTAAAAAATATATATATATAATGTAATACTTGCGCACACTTTTCTTCGTATTACTTTTAAAAAATCGCTGTCCCGTACCTTATCTCGAAAGGTACTGATCAAAAAATTTTGAAAAATTTCTGGAATATTCTCGACGGGGTATAGATTGAACGAAAATTATCATTACCTTTAATAATTTATCTGGTATATAAAAAAAAACAAAATTTCAAGGTCACCAGTTTTTCAGTAAAGATTGGAAACAAACTTTGTTGAAAACTCATTTGGGGTGTGTTTTGTGAAGTCACTGATCATTTTATACCACCGTAACAAAAATTTTTTATTTTAAAAACAATCAACGTACGGAACACTAATTGTGCAAGTTCAACTTGCACTTGAGCGGTTTTTTTTACTATGATAGGATCACACATAAGTAAATATTTTCGTATTCTTTTGGCTTTTTTTCTTATATTCAAGTCGAGATACTTCACGATCTCCTAAAGGTTGAAGCAATCATTCGTTGCAAATAATTTCATGAGGTTTTTATTCAATTTTTTTGGTGCATGTTAAACTTTCGACATTTTAACGTCGAAAGTTGCTCATTCAACAAAAAGTAAAATTGTCTTAATTAATCGCATCAAGTCAAGCAATAACCTTAACAGCTAAATTTATTAAAAAGGCCTAAAACTAAGAGCCGAAAGTTAAAACTCCTAGTTTAAAGTTTCGTATTGCTCTTTTGTTCTAGATAAAATGAACGTGAAAAAAATAAATCATTAGTAAACCGAAACTAGCCTAAAAAGTTTTTTTCTTTTGCGAACATTGAATCTGACCAACTTGTCCAACACTGAAACCAGAAATTTCGTATACTTTTAAGAATTGATAAAAACAAGCCAAAGTTGAAGCCACAATAAAAAGATTTGTTGTCACTTCATCATTCTAGACTTTTCTCCTTTTTTACTTTTCTGGTTAAAAAAAGTATTTCTAAAAAAATCAACCGGGGAGTTTTTTTACTTTTTTTTGCCATTCTATCACTTTATCTGTTGGCATAACAACTTTCAATCGAAATTAAATATCGACTTCCAATTTGGTACACATATAATAGCAATATCGCTTAGGGAAAAAGGAGCTGAACAACTTATAAGGAGGAATATATCCTATATATATATATATATATATATATATATATATATATATATATATATATATATATATATATATATATTAACTCACACACACACACAAATATGTGTGTGTGTGTTCGTCCATTTCAAGTTAACATGGAAAAAAAAATTATCTAAAGTTTGTGAGAAGGTTCTCTTAGTAGTACCTCCGAGTATTTGTGTAAAATTTATTCAAAGTTGGCCAAAAACGTGATATCTGCTAAAATCGTATTGCTATAAATTGAGCGAAAACGAAGCAAAACGAAAAAAACTCAAGAAAAATTTTTTTTAGCAAATTTCACGTACTTTTTAAAAAAAAAATATCGTTTTGATCTTTTATGACCTTTCAGATACCTTTTTGGCCATATTAAGTGCCAAAACTGGCCAAAATTGGGTGCCACATTTTTTTTTAACTACGAAAAATGGATTTCAACTACATTTGAATTAAACTAATTTTATTTAGTTATACTTAATATAATCATTTTTAATGTAAGTTTTGCGTAATTCTGTATAAAAATAAATAAATATTATATGTATATTCTTTTACTATTTTTATTGTTTAATTTTCTTGTTTTTAAGAAATTAAGTAAGTGAACCTAAGCGTTATATGTTATTTTTTTATAACTTAATAAAGTAATAAATGAAATATGACGTAATTTTTTAAAAAATTTCAGTATAAAAATGACTTTTTTTTTCATTTAAATAAAAAAAGAAAAATGGGAGATTTTTACTAAAATAGTTTTTATGATCCCTCTCTAAAAATTTAGGACTCTATTGAACGAGAAATCCATTTTTCGTAGTTAAAAAAAAATGGCGGCATCCAATTTTGGCACTTAAAAAGGTCATAAAAGGTCAGAATGATTTTAAAAAAAAAAAACAGGAAATTCGCTAAAAAAAATGTTTCTTGAGTTGTTTTTCATTTTTGCTCGATTTAGAATCGAAAAAACAGGATTTTAGCAGACATCACTTTGAACTGCTGTACATATAAATATATATATATATATATATATATATATATATATATATATATATATATATATATATATATATATATACATATATATATATATATATATATATATATATATATATATATATATATATATATATATATATACATATAAATATATATATATATATATATATATATATATATATATATATATATATATATATATATATATATATATATATATATGGGACGATCCGCGTCAACCGGATCAGAGCTACGATCAAAATTAGAAGGAACCAAAAAACTTGACCAAGGGCTCATTTTAAAGCTTAGAGCGTCTACTTTCAAATGCCGAGTGCGCCTTTGAAAAATCCAATATGGCGGCCGGTAGCCGGAGAAAAATCAAGTGTCCAGCAAAAAAAGCTTGTAAAAATAAAAAATCGCAACTGTTTGGGTCGTTTTTTGGCTCAAAGTGTAGCTGATGGACGCCCCAAGAAATTGGGGTGGTAAGTTGACAAAATCCAACATGGCGGATCCAATATGGCGGTCAAAAATCCAATATGGTGGCCGAATTTTCGCAAATGAACCGATTTGGCCTAAATTTGGTAAACGGGGGTTTTTAGGGTCGCTGATTACGAATCCAAGGTCTGATTTGCCAAATTCAAGATGGCGGATCCAAGATGGTAGATGAAATTTTCGAAAATCTATCGATTTGTACCAAATTTGTTATACGGGGGTTTTTGGGATCCCTGATAACGAATCTGAGGTCAAATTTCTAAAATTCTTAAATTCAATATGGCGGATCTAAAATGGCTGATTCAATATGGCGGCGATATATTCGAAAATCAACCAATTGACACCAAATTTTATGTAAAGGGCTTTTTGAAGTCGCTGATTATATATCTGTCATAAGAATTTAAAAATTTTGACAGATTGAAGGTCGAGGCTCATTCATGGCTCAAAATTCAATTGGTTATTGCTTAACATTATTGACATTTTTGCACTAAATTTAGCATACGGGGATTTTTGGGGTCGCTAATTACGAATCTGAAGTCAAATTTATAAAATTCAAGAAGGTGGACCCAATATGGTGGAAACTGAATAAGGCAATCTACTATATTGGGTCCGCCATCTTGGATTTTGAACTTCTGATTCGTAATCGGCGACCCCAAAAACCCCCGTATAACAAATTTGGTACAAATCGATAGATTTTCGAAAATTTCATCTGCCATCTTGGATCCGCCATCTTGAATTTGGCAAATCAGACCTTGGATTCGTAATCAGCGACCCTAAAAACCCCCGTTTACCAAATTTAGGCCAAATCGGTTCATTTGCGAAAATTCGGCCACCATATTGGATTTTTAACCGCCATATTGGATCCGCCATGTTGGATTTTGTCAACTTACCACCCCAATTTCTTGGGGCGTCCATCAGCTACAATTTGAGCCAAAAAACGACCCAAACAGTTGCGAATTTTTATTTTTACAAGCTTTTTTTGCTGGACCCCCGATTTTTCTCCGGCTACCGGCCGCCATATTGGAGCCGCCATATTGGATTTTTCAAAGGCGTACTCGGCATTTGAAAGTAGACGCTCTAAGCTTTAAAATGAGCCCTTGGTCAAGTTTTTGGTTGCTTCTAATTTTGGTGGTAGCTTTGATCCAGTTGACGCCAATGTGCCATATATACATATAAGTATATATATATATATATATATATATATATATATATATATATATATATATATATATATATATATATATATATAAATATATATATATATATATATATATATTACTTATTTTTAGTGTTCCGTACTTATAAGATCCCTTCGGTGTCTGTCTGTCCGTCTCTCACACCCGATTTTCTCCGAAACTATTTGACATAGAAAGTTGAAATTTGGCACTAATGTAGGAACTGATGGGCTCATCAAAGCCGTGTAATTTTGAAAGTTATATTTTGACTTAAAATTTTGGGGGTAAAATCGGAAGTGAAAAAAAAAATTACCAGGTCATCGAATGGGGTGTCAAATGAAAGCTTGTAAAATGATGAGTTTAAAAACATATATAGTGTATTACTTGCTCACAATTCTCTTTGTATTATTTTTAAAAAAGTACGAAAAATCGCTGGCCCCCCTTATCTCGAAAAGTACTTATCAAAAAATTTTGAAAAAATTCTGTGATATTCTCTACAGGATGTAGATTGAAGGAAAATTATCACCAATTCATTAACTTTAATAATTTGTCTGGTATATAAAAAACAAAAATTTCAAGGTCATTAGTTTTCACTAAAGAGCGCAAAAAAACTTTGTTGAAAACTCTTTTGGGATGTTTTTGTGAAGTCACTATGGCTATAGTTCTTCAAGTGATTATTTTTGATGAAAATAAAGTTATTTAAAAAAAAAAAAAAACGGTCAAGTTCAAGTTGGACTTGCGCAATTAGTGTGTCGTGATTCCTTTTAAAGTAACATAAAATATTTACCTAGGCTAAGTTAATTAAGACCAAGGTGTTTTTGCCATTTCTTAAAAATAATACAGAGAAAAGTGTGCGCAAGTTAATACTTGGCACGTTTTACTACATATATATTTTTAACTCGTGTTTTCACAAGCTTTTATTTGACACCCCACTCGATTACCTGGGTTTTTTTTTTCACTTCCGATTTTACCTCCCAAAATCAATCCCTTAGGTCCAAATTTAACTTTCGAAATTATACAGTTCTGATTGAGCCATCAATTCCTATATTTATGCCAATTTTCAACTTTCTGTCGAATAGTTCCGGAGAAAATCAGGTGTGACAGACAGACAGATATATGGAACACTAAAAAGAAGGGTTTTTTCATCTACCCAATTTCTAAATTATGTTACTAAAAAAAAATCCGATAAAAATTTAAGTAAATATCTTCCAGTGGTTAAAACTTTGGTAAAAAATTGATAACAATTTCAACGATTTTTTTTTTCGGGAACTCTTGGCTTGTCACTTAATTACAAACATTCATAATGAAGAAAGGATATAGCTCGTACGTCACTCTCCCCGACCACCGAGCTGTTTCTCCACTATTCTAAAATGGTCCAAACATTCAACGTTTCACTGTAAAGTGTATAGACGTTAAATCGTTATAAAATTGGGGCCTGAAAAATTGATTCCTCCCGAGCCCAGATTTTCTGTCTTACGACACTGTTAGTATTAGTGCAAGTGTAAACTCACAACAAGAAAATGCCTCTCTCAGGTCGTCATTATCCTTACTTAAATACTCGAATAATCGACACACACATAACTTTACTCCAAAAATACTTCCATGAAAAGTGATACAACTATTTGTGACATTCACATTTGACTTCATAAATAGCCTATAGAAGCGCTATCCAGAGTAAGACTAAAGCTTGTTCAACAGTGTAGCGTAATAGGTTAGATAAAATATAAATATTGAAATGGTAGGGGAAACTCATAATCTATATCCTTTTTAACTACCATGGTAGAAAAAGATTTTTTTTTTTGTGAAATAACTCTTTTCATTAATTCTTAAAGTATAAGGAGTGTACAACATTTTAATTAATCTTAAAAAAATATATATTTATAATCGACTGCTCAAAAGTTCAATATACATATACTTACTTAAAGCTATATCGTACAAACTGACTTAGAAATATGTTGTCAGTTGCATTTTGATAGCGGGAAAATTGGTAAATTAAACTATTAAGTTAAACAAATAGATTTTTATCCTACTAAAAGTTAAATCGTGTATTTGTTCAATTTAAAAAAAAAATATTCAAAATTATATATTATTAGTAGGAAGGATCGAAAATTATTCGGCAAATGAAAAATAATACTTTTTTAAATTCCTGTATCTATTATTTTTTATGATATTTGAAAAACATTAATCAGCACTAAAAATAATTATAGATAATAGGTGACCATTACTAAAAGATTCCTGACATAACACGTGCCATTTTCAGATATTCTGAACTTCTAATAACGAACTCTTGAACTAAAAATTGACCATCTTTTTTTGTTTAATTGCAAATGTTTCCCCGCTCCTGAATAAAATCAGCATAAACAATACAATTATCGCTAGCAAAATTCTTACTTAAAACGATTGCTCAAAATTCCAAAATCTGACTGTAATGTAGAATAAATGTTAAGGCTGCCCAAACATAAGGCGTTCCAGAATTTTTTTTACCAAGGCATTCACCACTTTGACAATGAAAAAGTTTATTTAAAAAGAAAAACAGGAGTATCACATAAAATGTGCGGTATATTCGTATTCGGGATTGTCAGTTAAATTGCCACTGATGTCCTTCAGCTAATCAGAATGCTCTGGTATTGCAGCTAAAAAGAGAAGCTCTCTTGAGTAACATGTATTTACTAAGTATCAAAGTAAAAACTGTCATATTATCACATTAATTGTAGTACTCACAATTCAATAATATTCGTCAATTTAGAGGATATCTCATAAATAGGGCAAATATATATTTTTAAACATTATATCAATTTTTATAAATTTGGTTAAGTATTTTTATAGATATCAATTTTTTCGCAATATAGATGTTTAAAAAAAATTTATTTAATACTTTGCGGGGGCTAGACTGTTAAATTTTGGAAAATTCCTTTTCTTTTTCATTTCCGATTTTTTTCATCCTCTTCTTCGTTTTAGTTTCACTTCAGTGTCTGCCCGTCTGTCTGTCTGTCCGTCCGTCTGTCTGCCACTTCCGATTTTCTCCGAAACTATTTGACATAGAAAGTTGGAATTTGGTACTAATATAGGAATTGATGCCTCATCAGAGCCGTGTAGTTTTGAAAGTTAAATTTTGACCTAAGGGGTTAGTTTTGGGGGGTGAAATTGGAAGTCAAAAAAAAAATTACCAGGTCTTCAGTTTATAAAAACACGAGTTTGAAAATATATATAATGTAATACTTGCGCACACTTTTCTTTGTATTATTTTCGAAAAATCGCTTGCCCTCCTTATCTCGAAAAGTACTAATTAAAAAATTTTTAAAAAAATCTGGAATATTCTCCACAGGTTGTAGATTGAACAAAAATTATCACGAGTGTATTGCCTTCAATAATTTATCTGGTATTTAAAAAAAAAAATTCAGGGTCATCAGTTTTCAGTAAAGATCGGAAAAAGCTTTGTTAAAAATCATTTTTAATGTGTTTTGTGAAATCATTGACCATTTTATACCTCCACGACAAAATTTTTTATTTTAAACGTACGGAGCACTAATTGCGCAAGTCCAACTTACACTTGACCGATTATTTTTAATATGATGAAAGAAATAGTATACGAATTGGAAATCAGCAGTTAACTTTATCTAATTTTTTAAGAAATGGATTTGTAGTAAATTAATAACACACAACCCTCAGCCACAAGTATAAAGACACATATATAATAATTATTATTAATCAGGTCAAGAGTTTTTAACTTAAAACGTATAGTTGCCCTCACCAAGAGCTTGCTAGTCTAATTAATAAGGTTCTACACAATACACAAAAAATACAATTGAACAGTTGCAACGAGGCTTGTATTAATTAGAGGAATCTTTATGTTGTCTATATAGACCAGAAGAAGACTTTCGATTTTGTTATCACTCTAGTGTGTTTTAGATGTACTAATTTGAATTGATTGTATTGTATCCTTTTTAGAGCATTATATTAACTTGAAGAACCACTTCAAATGGATTCCCATCACCGAGACACAAAATGAAAGACTTCAGGGCGATTCCTTACGCCCTTTGTAGTCCTGCCTTGCACTAGATTCACTATTGAATCGGTGGTATTAAAAACAACAACGAAGAGTCTAAGACTAAATCATTGATGTATATATGGACTACTTTAAACTAATAGCGGCCACATAAATCAGCTCTAACATCCATCGTGGAGGAGTTTTTCAGAGATAAAAGAATGCAATTCGGACCGGACAAATATTTTATCCTAAATATAATTTGAGGAAAAACTTAACAGGATGCATTCGGGATGCAGAATAGTTAAAGTACTGAGACAACGTAGGCTGAGTAAATCTATACATATCCGTCTATTAATTCAAATGAGATCACTTAGCAATATGTCGACAAAGCTGCATTGAAATACTGACTGACGTTGAAAGAGATATTTCCGGAGACGGAAGGTTCTAGTTATTAAAGGGTCAAGTTAAACAGCTGACATAATATAGCATGTGGCGTGAGGTTGCCACATAATTCTTAAGGTACGACCGACTGACGTTGCTACATGTGGCTATCAAACTCTCGTTAATAAATTTTGAAAACAGGATTTGCATTAGTTATAGTATCAGATTTGCATTAGTTCAGTTACAAATCTTCAAGTCGGTGGTTAACGTCAAAATCCCTTAATAACCTAAGGAAGAGATATCAGGAAATGTTAAATACAGGGAGTTGGAAGGACATATCAGAAAATATTGTAAAATGAACAGTGGCCAAAACATCAAACATCTGAACCTTAGTGAAGAATGATACAAGACTACATACTATAGAAAGCAATGCTACTTATAACCTCACGAAGTGATCGAAAATTCATAGAAAATGTATGTCACCAAGTGCCCCCTTCAAGGTCAACATCTAAGCATGTCCGAGATGAGTCAATATTCTCATACAGGAGATGTGAAAGATATATGACCGAAATATACTAACAATCATCATCATCATCATCATCATTAGCTTATTCCATCCATATTCGGATGTAAGCCTCCCCAACTTCTCTCCAACGAGCTTTATTTGCTTTTTGCATCCAGTTGTGTCCTGCTAACCCTTTTATGTCATCCGTCTATCTTGTCTGTGATCTACTTCTGCATCGCTTGTGTTCTCTAGACCTCCATTTAACTATACGGCATGTCCATCTGTTATCATTCATCCTTTCGAGATGCCCCGCCCAATTCCACCTTAATGTACATATCAGTTTTATTGCATCTGTCACTTTTGATCTCTTTGAATCTCGATATTAGGAATACGATCTTGGAATCTAATACTGAGCATTCTCCTCTCCATTGCTCTTTGGGTTACCTGGAATTTATTTATTATACTTTTATTTAAGGCCCTCGTTTCAGTGTCATATGTTAATACCGGAAGTACATATTGATCGAATACTCTGGCTTTTATTATATTTGGGATGTCCAATTTGAATGTCGATTGTAACCTTCCGAACGCAGACCAACCTAACGAGACTCTTCTACCTAAGTCAGCCTTTAAATTATTTTTTGATATTTCGATTTTTTGTCCTAAATGTATGAATGTTTGTACCGTTCCTATTCTTTCACCTTCTATTAATAGTTCCTGACTGTTATCTTCACTTTCGTTGTTCAAATATTTAGTTTTGGTGACGTTTATTTTTAGACCTGTTTCTCGAGACTTGTTATTTAATTCCATCAGCATTTCTTGTAATTCTTCTTTTGTGTTGGCGTTCAGAGTGACATCATCTGCGAACCTTAAGTAATTTAATCGTTCACCGTCCATTGTTATTCCATTATTTTCCCACTTTAACGATTTGAACATGTCTTCTAAAGTCAACGTGAACAGCTTTGGGGATATCGAATCGCCTTATCTAATTCCTCTTTTAATTTTGATTTTATTTGTTTTTTCTTCAAGCATTATTTGTGAAGTGGCATTTTTATATATGTATTCAAGAATAGTTGTATATCTTTCATCGACTCTGCTGTTACTTAAGGTGTTAAGGAATGCCCATATCTCTACCGAATCAAATGCTTTTTCGTAGTCAACCATTGCTATCCACAAGGTGACCTTATATTCATTTGCTTTTTTCAATAGTAATCTAATTGTTTGAAGATGGTCCAAAGTGCTGTATCTACGTTTAAATCCCGCTTGTTCACGTGGTTGATAATTGTCTAATTTGTTCGTTATTCTATATGTTATAATTCTAGTGAGTATTTTATATAGTACCGACAATAGGCTGATGAACTGTAATTCTCCAATTTAAATTTGTTTTAAAAATAAGCACAATCAAGACGTTTACCCAAGGTATTGGTATTTTACTTTCTATAAGGCATCTGTTAAATGGAGCTTGAAGAGATTGTATTATAGATGCCCCTCCATTCCTTATCATTTCTATAATTATTTCATCGTCCCCTGGGTCTTTATTGTTGTGTATATGTTGTAGGGCGCTCATTATTTCGTCCGTTGTTACATCGAGAATTTCTTCAGATCCCACATTTCTTACTATCGCTCTATTTCCTTCTTCTTTCCCAAGTGGTGGCGATATTTTCGTATCATATAGTGTTTGATAATATTTCTCTGTAGCTTCCTTTATCTCCTTGATTTGTACGATCTCTTGGTTATCGTTATTTACGAGTTTTATTATTTGATGTCTCCCTTTATTAATTTGTTTGTTTAAGACTTTTCAAACTTTTTCCCTCTTTCAGAATTTCTTCTATTTTCAAGTTCCTGGATTGTCTGACTCTTCTCTAATTTTTTTCTTTATTTTTTTTTTTGTCCATTTCTGCCAATTCTAATCTGTCATTTGTAAGATCATTCCTTAATAGTTTTCTCTGTTTCATGAGATTTTGCGTCTCTTTACTTAATTTTTGTGTTTTGTCTTTTTTCAATGTGGTTATTTGTTTTGTAGTCATCAGTAGGCTGTTGGTGATTTGTGCGTTTAGTTCATCAAGTTCTGTTTGGTAGTTTATGTGTTTTATATGATTTTCCAGTGCTGTCGATACGCGTCTGTGTTTTGCTTTATTATTTCTGTTAGTATCTTTATATTTGTATGCGTTATCAATCTACGTCTCTCCTGCTTCAATTTATTCTTATTTTTACCCTGAGCATTCGATGGTCACTGCCAATGCTTATCGTGTTCAGGAATGTCGTGTCGATTACAATATTCTCGTCATTTGATTGAACATAATCAATTTCGTTTCTTGTTATACCATCTGGGCTTTGCCATGTCTATCGTTGATGTTCTGGCTTTTAGAAAAATGTATTCATAACGTAAAGGTTTACAAAATTTGACTACATTTCTGTTCTGCTTTTCATCCTACCCAAACCAAACTTACTGACACTCTTCTCATTTATATTCGTTGGTTTCCCTATTTTGGCATTGAAGTCGCCTATTATTATGATATATCTTGTTTTATGGTGAAGCAATGCTTTGTTTATATCTTCATAGAATTGGTCAATTTCTTCTTCCTCGCTGTCTGATGTCGTATACTTAACAATAACGGTCAGAAAATTTTGCATTCCTAAGTTCCGTATGATTTGAAACTAAGAGAGAAAAAATATGAAGCTTAATGTATGGTTATTTAGGAGCTTTGCGATCAAATTTGAGATGTATTTTAAAAAGCAATGAATTGACAGTTGCAATTAACAGCATTTGCATTCATTATTACATCTTAAATAAGAAACTCCACAAGTAATATTATTGATATAATTGATCCACAAGTTATCTTTGATTCCTATATCTTTTGGCACTATTTACATTGTAAAATTTTATATAGTAATTATATTTTAAAATTTTTCGAAAATATATCCAATTAGGTAATAAACGGAGGTTTTTCAACTCATAACGACCAAATTCCTCATATTTCATATCTGCGACACTAAACATTCTTCCTAATTTAACAGTTTTCAACCCACCCCATTCAACGCCAATCTTAGTCCACATTAAAATCTACCTGAAAAAAAAATTTAATGCGAAAGATTGGGTTACCTAATGCACTTGTTCGCTTGTCTAAGATTGTTTGCCTTGTCCAAATTGGCTACAAAAAACGATGATGAGGGTGAGATTGGCTTATCTATTTGACGTAAAATTTTAGGTAACGGTACTTAAAAAAGTGATTTTAATAGTCTAAGAGAGAGAGTAACAGTTTTTAGCTCGATTTTCTAGCGCTTGAGAGAATTATTACCTTATAATTAAGAAAATCAATAGTAAAGTAAAATTGTAAAAAAAATAAAAAATTTAAAATTTTTCAAATCCAGAAACAGACTGATAAATGAAAGAAAACCGGCCAAATGCAAGTTTGTCTTGCATAATTAGTGTTCCGTACCGTGATTGCTGAAGTGTTCTATAAAATTTAATCACACATTCATCTTCAATATAAGAATTACCAAGAATATATAAAAAGCGAGGTACCTTTAGAGTAAAAGTTTAAAACAAATATTTACCACATAAATATTTGTTTATCTTTAATAAACAAATAAAATAAAATCATTTTGTCTCGGTACCTATCCGTTAGTCGTCAGTCATCATGATATTACTGATTGCACCGAATACGTATTGATATTTTGTAGCTCTTAGTACCGGTTGAATTCACAACTTTCCACGAAAAAAAAAAACTCCACCATATGGTCAAGACAAATAGTTTTTTTTTTCTTTCAGATAAATTATCAAACGTAACGCTCCCATGATAATCTTCGCGCAATGTACACTTTATAAAGAATCCTACAGAATTTTTTCAAAATTTTTTAATCAGTATTTTTTTTTATGGGTCTAGCACACGTGCTGCAAGGAAGTCCCTAAAGCGCTCCAGGAGAGGCATGTGTGCGGAAAAAGCGATTCATGTTGTTCTTGAATCGCTATAAATTGTACTCGGTGGGAAACACAGCGCTGGGCAAATTATTCCAAAGGGATGATGTTCTCCATATAAAAGACTGCTTGAAAAGCGTTGTACATGGAGTAACAAGCTGAACCTCATACGGATGTGAAGCACCAGCGCGACGTGTATTTGTAACATGCACCGAATGAAAATACTTGTCCATGAAAATACAGAATAGACTCAAGTCGCCAACCGTTCTTCGATGTTCCAGCGAATTACGGCCGCCGGTCAGTTCCGGGTCTCCAATCAGACGAACACCTCTTCTCTGAACAGAATCCAGAATCCAACAAATGCAGTGTATGTTTGGGAGCGGAGCCCCAAACATGGGAGCAGTATTCCATAGTTGGTCGAATTTGAGCTTTGTAAAGAATTAACAGTTGTTGTGGACTGTAAAGCTTTCTGGTTCGAAATAATATTCCTAACTTTTGAGAAGCTCTCCTTGCTATGCCTGCAACATGTTCATACCAGGATATATTTGCTCTCAAACTAACGCCCAACAAATTGAGCGACGATGCTAGGGGAATGGAGTGCCCCGACATAACCATGTCGGGTTCAGCAACGTTAACTTTTTTAGAAATAACTGCCGCCTGAGTTTTGGTAGCGTTCAATTCCACTTGGTTACTGTTACCCCAAGATAGAATTTCTTCCAGGTCTTTGTTAAGTTGAACGACCTCCTGCTGTCTGCGGATATTCGATTGAGCAGCCGATGTCCGAGCGTTCAAAGTGAATGAAGACACAAGCGTACTGTCGCCTGCAAAGTTATAGATTGGATTCGCGGTCTTTTCCAGCAGATCGTTAATGTAAATGAGAAAGAGAGTAGGAGACAGTATGGAACCTTGGGGCACACCGGCGTTGATTGCGAAGGTGCTAGAAAGAAATCCGTCGACCGCCACTCGTAAAGAACGCTCACTGAGGAAACATGAGAGCCATAAAGAGAACTTTTCAGACATACCACAAAAGCGTAGCTTAGCCAACAGTCCATCGTGCCCAACACGGTCGAATGCCTTGGATTTGTCAAGAGCAACCGCTCGAGATTCTCCAAAGTGTTCAATTGCGTTGTTCCAAACATGTGTCACTAAGTCAGAAGATCTCCTGTTGATCTATGTTTACGAAAGCCATATTGGTGATCGCTAATAATATTGAATCGTTCAAGATGTTTTAGAAGATGCTGATTGATAACCTTTTCCATGACCTTCGATATTATTGAAAGCAGTGCGACTGGTCGGTAGTTATTTGGCAAGCTCTTCTTGCCTTTTTTAGGTATCGGCTGAACCGTGGCACATTTCCAGCAGGACGGAAATATTCCCTTTCTGTAGGATATGTTGAAAAGTTTATAGAAAACTGGTGTTAGTTCCCTTGCACAGTTTTTGAGAACTATGGCAGGTATTCCGTCAGCGCCAGAAGCCTTTTTGGTGTCTAGCTTCATTAAAATACGCTTTATGATACGCTGTCTGAAGACAACATCGGGCATCTTTGACTGCAATATGGGAATAGTAGGTGGTGTTTTTCCTTGGAAACCGACAGTAGAATGTGAAGCAAAGAGTTCAGCCAACAAGTTCGCTCTCTCAACAAGTGTGGTTGCAATGGAATTATCTGGCCGTGTGAGGAGTGGTATGGTGGATTTGGTGAAATTTTGCCTTAGCGACTGCCCAAAAGTTTGTTTCTAATTCGTTGATTGGCCTCCTTGGTTTCGTCGATAATTCCTTTGCTTCTGTTCAGGGCACGAACAAAGGTGTTACGATTTATGGAGACCTCCCTGGAGCAGTCAGATGGGTTGTCGGAGCGAAAATAAACGTCCATCCAAGGGAAATTTCGAAAATATTCCATGAGATCTTCCCATTTAGCAGATTTGTAATGCCAAATCTTGCGCGGCCCAGGCGCCTCTCTGTCACTGATTGGCAGGATACTCGATGTCGAAAGCAGTTTATAGTCGGAAGAACATAACGGCGGATTTACGGTGACCGTGTATATCTCCGGATTGGTGGTTAAAAACAGATCAAGAAGACTGGCGAACTCCCCGTCTCGATCAGGGATCCGCGTTGGTTCGTCAATAAGCTGAGTTAAGCCTGAACTGATTGAGAATGATTCAGCTTCACGACCTTGTTCGTCGGTAGTATTCGAATATTTAAGCCATCTGATATTGTGGACATTAAAGTCGCCCAGGATGGCAATTTCGGCAGTTGGATAGTTAATTTGTAAATGATCGATGGTGTTTGCAAGAGAAGCGAAAAGTGTTCGAAAATTGGTATCACTTGGTGGTCGATACAGGATATAGATGAACCTTGTGGTTTGTTGAGTCGTATTTTTTGAGATAGAGACGAAAAAGTTTGCACGAGTATTATATCATATATATTTTTGAACTCGTATTTTCACAAGCTTTCATTTGACTTACTCGATGATCTTAGGAAAAAAGATTCACTTCCCCCACAAGCTAACGCTTTCAGTCAAAATTTAACTTTTAAAATTACACGGCCCTAATTGGGCCATCAATTCCTCAAAATCTCAATTTCCTACGTCGTATAGTTTCGGAGAAAATTGGGTGTAATCCATAAGTGTTCTGTACGGAACCCTAAAAACATCTTTAATAGTATATCAAGCTACATACATCCGAGCACTCTAGGTAAGTGGCGAAATTATTGAACCATGCTCGGTAAATTGTTTCCAGAATCGGTGCCAATTCTCGCCAAATATGTCCTTTTAATTATTTCTATAAGAGAGGATTGGTAATATGAACTTTAGTTTTAAGACAACTCTACACAAAGAAATCCATCAGGCAAACTTATGTCAGCTCTATTAAAAGTCAATTTATTGGGAAAAAACTTTCTTTAGTGAGTCTTTAGTGGTCAAGATGTTTTTCATGTTGCCTCATCTTGAGGTTTTCTCGTTATAACTATTAAAATTATGTAAACCAGTTATGAAAAATCCTCAATCATATCTCTTTTATCGCTCTTAATTAACAAAGTTGGGCGGCCTATGCCATTATCCAAGATGTATAAGTACATTATTTCATGCAGCGACATTGCGGCTCCAGCGGTAACTTTAGTGGCATACTGGATTTGTTGGACTTATAACGGCAATTGAGTTTACTGACGTGGCCTTTCCCAGTAATAAAAAATTTAAAAAAAAAATAAGTCTCCAGTTTGCACAAAGTAAGGTAGGTACGCGAATAAATTCTAAACCTAAAGAAGATCGAATACCATAATAATAAACTTAAAAAAATTCAAAAACAGAGTTAGAAGATTTCCTTTGGCGTCTGACCAAGAGACTAAAATCTAATTAAACAACATGCCCACATTACTTAAAAATACGGTACAAACAGACCAACAGAAAGCAGACTCAATAGCTGACTACTTACACCAAGAGACTTTCGGCGGTGAACCTAACGTAGCATCTGAATATGACGTCATATCGGATATAGTGGGAAATCAGTATATAGAAAATCAAATCACTTTATTTTTCAAGATGTATCACTCGGCGGCGCACGTTACGCTAACCATGTTAGCTTCATCAGGAGCTCCTGATGAAGCTAACATGGTTATCGAAACGCGTATCGAGTGCAAAAATAAAGTGCTTGGTGTAGTGGTGATATATACTGAGTAGTTTCATTGTTCCAAAGATTCCACATTCCCAATACCATTTATAAAATAGAAAATACATTTCAATCAGAGCAATTTGGATTCCGGAGCAGGCACAACACGACTCTGCTGATCGCAAAAGTATTGCAAGATGCGTTAGATAAAAGTGGTTCAACATCGTTGTATTTGCCTTGAATATCCAAAAGGCATTTGACGGGGTATGGATAAATGGGTTATTATGTAAGCTAATTATATTACACGAATTACCACTGTACAGTGTTACACTATTACACAGCTATGTAGGTCAGAAGAGAGTTTGGAGTAAACTATTCAACTTATATATAACTGATCTTCCCAAATATCCATCCACTAAAATAGGATTATCTGCATATGATGCGCCCATTTACGCGCATTCATACTATGCGAACGTTGCTAGAGCGCACATCTGCAACCATTTTACTAAATTACTCTCATGGCTAAAATTTTGTAAGATCAAACTAAACGAATCTAAATGCGAAGGAATAATTTTCACCAGAAAATTCACTAACAACAAGATAAATATACCCATTAACATAAATACCACTCAGATATCATTCAAAAACAACCTGAAATATCTGGGTGTCATTATTAATTCAAGATTAAGATTTCATCTGCACTTGAGCCATTTATACTACAAAGACTTTCGTAGCAACGCAAAATTTATATGCGTTTATAGCATCTAACTCACACATGGGTCCAAGAAATAAATTGATGGTCTACAAACAAACACATAAGATCAATACTAATATATGCAGCACCAATATGGTGCGGCATGTCCGACACACAAACTAAACGACTACAACGCACACAAAACCGCATATTAAGATGCGTTACATCTACTGAACGATACATAAGAAGCAATGACCTACACCAAAAGACTAATATGCAAACAATAATATATAGAAGATATATCTGATAAATTCTTCAAATACAAACCACAAATATCTACTCTAACAAGTAACATCAAACAAACTAGACAACTAAATGAATTAAAACATAAACCATTATACTCCAGATTACCAATTTGTTTCAAGGATTCGTAATCCCAGACCAATTTACTTAAAATCATAAAAAAATACAGTAAACAAAAATAAAAACAGTAAATGAAAAATATTAGCGGATAAGCAGGTAACACCAGATTGAACAACTTATTAAGGTATAACTAGACTTAAATGTAAATACAGTGCGACCTCGATAATCCGGACTAATTAAAACAGTGGTTATCCGAATTAGTAAATAATTCGAATTACTGAAGCAGGATATTATTTATATTAAAAAACGAATCATTTAATACGAAACAACTAAAAAATAGTAGATACATAGAATAATATTTAAAATAGAAGCATATCTTATCAAGTTTTATCTTATTTTGTAAAAAAAATTGTAATTTTTGTTTGCTTGACCCCTCTCTGGTTCATCATAAAAGCAATTTTTTTTAATCTTTGAAGTACAAGAACATCACTTAGAGGGATATCATTTTCTTCTGCTCATCTCATGCACACATTGAAACTTTTAACTGCCGCATCATTCTTCACAGTGTTCTTAACAGTCTGGTTTGTATTAGTATTTAACTCTGAACCTTCATTATCACTCTCGTGTTGTTCATCTGTATCATCTATGTCTTTCAGTGGTAACAAATCTTCATCATTTTCAAGCCAATTACATATTATATAGTGAGAACATTCAGCATATCTGAACCATCTGTTAAATATTTACGAATTAACCAAAAAAATACTAAAAGAAAAATTTCAGGCTTTACTTTTCATTTCTTCATTCGTGGAAAGCAAATTGTGCCTCAATTCACTCTGAGGAATCAGATCTTCAGCATCATATTTAGTGTCTGGGTTGGTATCTGCCACATAAGCCATAATTTTGTGCCAGCACTTTTTCAAGACTTCAGGGGAGACTTTTCCCATGAATTGCATAGTAGACATACAGCATCCTTTAGGTTAATGCTTTTTAATAACCTAACAAGGTTCTCTTCATTATTTGATAAAATATCTGCCACATAAGCCATAATTTTGTGCCAGCACTTTTTCAAGAATTCAGGGGAGACTTCTTCCCATGAATTGCATAGTAGACATACATCATCTTTTAGGTTAATGCTTTTTAATAACCTAACAAGGTTCTCTTCATTATTTGATAAAATATGGGCTAAAAGACTTTTCCGATAAAATAATTTTGTCAGTCTGATTGCATTCTGGTCCATAGGCTGCAAAAGTGCAGTACAATTTGGTGGAAGAAATAAAGTTGTAAACTGTCCATCCTCACTAGTCAGCTCTTCTATAGTTCCATGGCTCAAAGCGTTATCAACGATTAGCAGGGCTCTTTCAGGCAAGTTGAGACTTCTTAAATGACTTTTGACTTGACGAATAAAAAAATGATGAAACCAGTCTAAGAAAATTGCTGTAGTCATCCATGCATTGGCAGATGATTTGTAGTCAACAGGTATGTTCACATTTTTAAAAGCCCTCGGATTTTTTGCCTTTCCTATCACTAACAACTTTAATTTTTGTGATCCATCAGCATTGCAACATGCTAGAAAGGTAACGCGTTCTTTGTTTATTTTTCGACCTGGTGCGGTCTTTTCCTGAGAACGAAGCAGCGTTTTTTCAGGCAACATTTTCCAATACAGAGCTGATTCATCTGCATTGTATATTTGAGTAGGTCCATGGTTTAATTCTTTTATCTTATCTGCGAATAAAGTTAGGAAAGGATCGACGGCACTTTCATCATTGGATAATTTTTCACCACACACTTTTGAAGCACGCAGACCATGTCCTTTTCTGAAGTTAGAAATCCAGCCTCTGCTAGCTCTAAAATTATCATTCCCGTAGGTTTCAGTGTAAAACTGTTTTGCTTTGCCTGATAAAATTTCGTAGGAAATTGGGACGTGCCTTGATCGTTGCGTACTAGACCATGTATACAAACGAGTTTCCATTTGTGGATATTCGGCTTTTCGTAAGGTTTTTCGGACGCCAGAACCGGAATCACATTTGAAAATAAATCTAAAAGAAGTTACACGTCCATAGTGAGTGTCCAAAACTATCTTTAAAATAAATCATATATACATACCTTTTGATTTTCCCTTGCTTCTTTTTTATATCCAAAATTGTAGATGTTCCTATTCCGTATTCATTTGCCACCACTTTTCCACTTTCACCAAGAACTAGTCTTTCTAATATATCGGACTTTTGTTTTATTGTTAGTGTAATATGTTTTCTTTTAGAAGGCATTTTAATATGTAGGTACATATATGTAAAAAAAACGTTTACATACTTATATGAACCACATAAAGTAAAATAGAACGTAGGTATGTTGTACTTGTGACAATAAACAAACAACTACAAAGTCCTTAACCTTTAGACGCGATACGCGATGCGTTCTAGGCAAATCAAAGGCTCCTACAGTTTGTGTGAATCCTAGATGTATTAGACTGAAAGTTAGGGGAACCCCTCACTATCGATTTCAATTTTCCCATGTAGTTTAAATTAAGTAGATGTCTAAAAACACAGGTCCGTATTATCCAGTACTATCAAATCCGGAGTATAAGGAACACAATGCAATAGAAATGTTTGTCCGGATTATTAAAGAATTCGGTTTAATGGAGATCCGGATTATCGAGGTGGCACTGTATTGTAATTTGAACTAAATGTTACGTGTTTAAGGTAAAATAATAGCGAAGTATACAGTGTACCGTGAATTTAATATAAATAATGAATGTAAATATAAGATAAACATTGTAATATACTGTAAGTAAATAAACAAGAAATAAGTGACTGAGTGTACATAGGAACGAAAGAGATAAAGAGTGAAGGAGATGAATATATGCAGACAAGAATGAAAGGACCACATATTGACAACAAACAGCTAAGTCAAGTTATCTTGATAAAACTTTGTACTTGATAAAATCAAGCTAGGTTTTTTTCGTTGGCATAATTTTTCCTAGTAAAAACAAAGAAATAAATATATACCACAAATACAAACAAAAACAACAAAATTTTTCCAACCAAACAAGGGTAAAAAGTCACTAAAGATGTAAAGCAGAAGTGATTAATCAAGAAAAATCATTGACCAAACCTACTCAAAAGAGGTCAAACAACAAGCCTGCCGAAAGATATTTTAAACAAATGAATGTGCATGTATTACACATTGTATTTGTTTTACTTAGAACTAGTAAGTAAGCTCAATGATTAATAATAAAGAGACTTTTGACTTTGACTTTGATGCTAAAATGTTGGTAAATGTGGAAACGCGTTAAAAGGTTTGAGCTTAGAAAAAGTATCAGTTGGTTTTAGTATTTACTTAGAATATGTTGTAATAAAACTCCTATATATATTTAACTTCCTTTGGTCATTTGCGTTATCAAAAGGTAGAAATTATTATAAACTGACATACGATCGCATCCTCATTTGTCCCACTCCTTGATGTCCTTGATCACCCTGTGTGCGGTTTATTTAAAATTGAACCAGTTTTTTCCATCATTCAAAGTTGAGTAATCAAGGCTTCGTTTACGATGTGGAATTGATATTGAGGAATCAACACTTTATGGTATATTTTTATCATGTCCTCTAAGTATAACGCGACCATACTGTTGATTTTTCTAATTTTCACTAGATTTGTTACGAAGTAAGGCCTTCATGCAATAGAAAATCAATCACAAAAAACTGCGACTGTCTCTTGGACTATAAGTCGTTAACGTCTAGCGGTACCTCTATGTCTGAAGGGCAGAAAAAAACAACAGTTCGCAACTCTTTAATGTGTTCCTTATTCCGTGGGAAAATCTATTTCGTAGACTACCTACACCTTATGTTCTGCTTCATCTCTAATAATTATAAAGGGTTTCAGATAAGGTAATTAGCTTGCCTTTTAGGTCTAACGGGTGCTTAAAGATGGTTGCGAACTTTAAAAACGGTACTTTTTAAGGTACCAATATAAATAAAGAATAATTAATAGGTGGATAACTTTTAAATAATATAATGTAAATTATGCTATATACACTTCAATATTTTTCATACGCGAAGTCAATTTTTAGTGTTCCGTACGGAACACTTATAAGTTCACTTTGGTGTCTGTCTGTCTGTCACACCCAATTTTCTCCGAAACTATTTGACATAGAAAGTTGAACTTTGGTACTAATATAGGAACTGATGGCCCCATCGTCGTGTAGTTTTGAAAGTTAAATTTTGACTTAAGGAGGGCGCTCACTTTTCTTTGTATTATTTTTAAAAAATCCCGAAAAATCGCTGTCCCCTACCTTACGTTGAAAAGTACTGATCAAAAAATTTTAAAAAAATTCTGGAATATTCTCCACGGGGTATAGATTGAACGAAAATTTTACGAGTGCATTACCTTTAATAATTTATCTGGTATATAAAAAAAACAAAAGTTTCAAGGTCATCAGTTTTCAGTAAAAATTGGAAACAAACTTTGTTGAAAACTCATTTGGGGTGTGTTTGTGAAGTCACTGATCATTTTATACCTCCGTAACAAAAATTTTTATTTTAAAAGCAATCAACGTACGGAACACTAATTGTGCAAGTTCAACTTGCACTTGACCGGTTTTTAGTTTTAATTTTATTCAGATATGTCTAATACCAGGAATTTTTACTTCCCTTGCTAAAGGTAAGTATAGTTTTCATGTAAAAATCTTTTCAGATTTTTACATTTTTTTATTTTTAGAGTCCCTGGATTATAAAAACATAGTCGCGAATTTCCGCCGATCTGCGTTTGTCAGTCTGTCGGTCGGTCTGTCTTTTAGCACGGTAACTCTCGAACAATGTTGATTTCAAATTCGGTACACATATAATATTTGGAAATAGAACCTACAGTTTTTGAGCAATATCAGTTTAAGGGAAGGGGTTTAGAGGAGTTAGTGCTTAATAAATTTTATATATTTTCAAAATTATTATGGGAGTTTTTCTTGGTTGCCAATAATAAACAAATTTTAAATATAATTATTTATGGTCAAACAGACAGGGTGGCACAGCCAACATGTAACAACCTGTAATTTTTTTATTTTGAAAGTTACATATTTGCATTTTTAGATACCAGAATGGGACATTATTAGACCTTTTTATCACTTAAGAAATATTTTTAACTACTTCTGGTTTGACCGCAAGTGACTGCAACTTTCTTATTTTTAATAGAACCTTGTATATTTTTTCATCAATTTCAATTTAGTTTGAAATTCTCTTTCCATCGATGTATCATAAGTTGACATTTGTTTGACAGGCGACAGGCAAAAACTGATTTAAACTCTTAGACTTAGGCGGCCATAGCGGATATACTAGCAATTGTTTTTGTTCGTTTTATCTCACTTTGGGAAGAATTTAAGACTATTCATTTATCGTTCCATTTTCGCGAATCTAAGTGGCTCCTACCAAATTTTATGCTTTACATTCAGTTACAGAATTTTTTCTTTAAATAAGGATCAATATCACCGAAATTAAGATAGAAACATATATTTAGTGTTCCGTACGAAACACTTATAAGATCACTTCGGTGTCTGTCCGTCTGTCTGTCCGTCTGTCTGTCTGTCACACCCGATTTTCTCCGAAACTATTTGTCATAGAAAGTTGAAATTTGGTAGTAATATAGGAATTGATGGCCTCATCAGAGCCATGTTGTTTTGAAAGTTAAATTTTGACTTAAGGGGTTAATTTTGGGGGGGTGAAATCGGAAGTGAAAAAAAAAATTTTTTACTAGGTAATCGAGTGTGGTGTCAAATGAAAGCTTGTGGAAACACGAGTAAAAAATATATATATATATAATGTAATACTTGCGCGCACTTTTCTTTGTATTATTTTTAAAAAATCGCGAAAAATCGCTGTCCACCCGCCTTATCTCGGAAAGTACTTATCAAAAAATTTTGAAAAAATTCTGGAATATTCTCCACGGGGTGTAGATTGAACGAAAATTATCACGAGTGCATTACCTGTAATAATTTATCTGGTATATAAAAACACAGAAATTTCAAGGTCATCAATTTTCAGTAAAGATTGGAAATAAACTTTGTTGAAAACTTATTTGGGGTATGTTTTGTAAAGTCACTGATCATTTTATATCACCGTAACATAAATTTTGACTTAAGGGATTCGTTTTGAGGGGTGAAATCGGAAGTGAAAAAAAAAAAATTTTTACTAGGTCATCGAGTGTGGTGTCAAATGAAAGCTTGTGAAAACAGGAGTAAAAAATATATATATAATGTAATATTTGCGCACACTTTTCTTATTATTTCTTTTAAAAAATCGTGAAAAATCGCTGTCCCCACGGGATCAAAAAATTTGAAAAAATCCTGTAATATATAGATTGAACTAAAATTATCATTACCTTTTATTAAATTATCTGGTATAGAAAAAAAACCAAAATTTCAAGGTCACCAGTTTTCAGTAAAGATTGGAAACAAACTTTGTTGAAAACTCATTTGGGGTGTGTTTTATGAAGTCACTGATCATTTTATACCACCCTAACAAAATTTTTTTTATTTTAAAAACAATCAACGTACGGAACACTAATTGTGCAAGTTCAACTTGCACTTGACCGGTTATTTTTATTTAACCTAGTTACACATTACTGATTTTTTGCCAACATACATCTATCAGAACTATCTAATGCCAATTGGATTTAATATTATTTTCAGAAAATAAATCGTTTTATTATGCAATAATGTGATATCAACAAGTTCCATTACGGACTTAGTAGGCTGTGATAAAACAGATGAACCGAAAGTCATGGTTGCTACGTGTTACCAAAACGGCCATTATTATTGTTTACCTTAAGTCAAAAATAATTTTTCGTTAACAAAAATGAATACAACGAATAAAAAAGTAGACATGTTAATTTATGGAGAGTGTAGAAAGAATAGCCGACAAGCCGCCGAGCTGTACATGGCAAGATATCCCGAAAGAAGGCACCCATCCAACAATCTCTAGCCCACAATAGTAGAAATATAGTAAATTAATTGAATCAAAGATTTGGTGCAAATTGGTTAGGTATCAATGGATCTAATAAGTGGCCTGCAAGATCATCAGATCTTACGCCTCTTGATCCCCCAACTGACAGAAATGACCTAGAAATGCGCTTAAAAAGAGCAGTAAATCAAATTACTGAAATTCAGTTGGAAAACTTTATGAGAGCCACGATGAGAAAAACAAGATTGTGTAGGATTAACAACGGACAGCATTTTGAACATTTGGAATAAATACCTAGTATAAAATATTTTTATTGTGTTACTTAGTCAAAATATTACTTCTTTCTAATATTAATTAATTATTTAATAAATAGGTTATTTATTTAAATTCGATGATATTGATCATTATTTAAAGAGAAAATTCTGTAAATGAATGTAAAGCATAACATTTTGTAGGAGCCACTTAGACTCGCGAAAATGGCACGATAAATCGGTTAGTCTTAAATTCTCTCCAAAGTGAGATAAACCGAACAAAAACAATTGCTAGTATATTCGCCATGGCCGCCTAAGTCTGAGAATTTAAATCACTTTTTGCCGGTCACCTGTCAAACAAAGGTCAACTTGTGATACATCATTGGACAAAGAATTTCAAAGCGAAAAGCCTAATAATGTCCCATTCTGGTATCTAAAAATGCAAATATGTATCTTTCAAAATAAAAAAATTACAGGGTGTTACATGTTTGCTCTGTCACCCGGTATAGTTAGGTTAGAAAGGTGAAGACGACTCTTAGAGGGGTTGTCTCTTATGTATCGTATTATATGTCCTTTTTAGTGTTCCTGGAGTTGAATGTAAGATTTGGGTTATTTTTTCATTATTTTCAGTTTTTTGTGGTCAAACATATAAGAGATTAACAAGGTGGGAAAGCAAGTTAGAAAAGTTAGCTCTTATATATCCTGCTATTTCTTTTCTTCTTTCTAAAGTCAAGAAATCTAGATTTTGTATTTTTTATTATTTTCATTTATTTGTGGTTACAGTGGGTTAATGAGGTGATTCTTAAAGAGATTGTTTATTACATATCGTAAAATATGTCTTTTCAGGGTACTTGAAATCGAGAAACCTGAAAATTGTGCTGTTTTTCAGTTACTTTTAAGTTTAAAAAGAAATTGTATATAAAAAAAATTGTCAGATCTTGGTTATAAATATCTATGAAGTTTTTCCTCTGCTCAACTTTTTATTTCCTTACCTGCTATCAATAAAATATCGATTGGTAGGACTTGGATCAAGTTATTTTTAGTGTTCCGTATGAAACACTTATAAGATGACTTCGGTGTCTGTCCGTCTGTCACACCCGATTTTCCCCGAAACTATTTGTCATAGAAAGTTGAAATTTTGTAATAATATAGGAAATGATGGCCTCATCAGAGCTATGTAGTTTTGAAAGTTAAATTTTGGGGGGTGAAATCGGAAGTGAAAAAAAAATTTTTTACTAGGTCGTCGAGTGTGGTGTCAAATGAAAGCTTGTGAAAACACGAATAAAAAAAATATATATATAATGTAATACTTGGGCGCACTTTTGTTTGTAATATTTTTAAAAAATCGCGAAGAATCGCTGTCCACCCGTCTTATCTCGAAAAGTACTTATCAAAAAAATTTTGAAAAAATTCTGGAATATTCTCCACGAGGTGTAGATTGCACGAAAATTATTACAAGTTAATAATTTATCTGGTATAGAAAAACAAACAAAAATTTCAAGGTCATCAGTTTTCAGTAAAGATTGGAAACAAACTTTGTTGAAAACTCATTTGGTGTGTGCTTTGTGAAGTCACTGATCATTTTATATCTCCGTAACAAATTTTTCTTATTTTAAAAGCAAACAACGTACGGAACACTAATTGCGCAAGTTCAACTTGCACTTTACCGGTTATTTTTATTTACGATTTACATGAGAAGTATATTTTTTATTTATTTATTTGAGAATATACGGGTACATCCCTTTTTACAATGTATTTATAATACTTTACAATATAACTATATCAATAACAGAACGGCCGAAAATGTGGAATGAAACACAAGAACGGCTTATACTCCTACCGTGAGACAATCAACGCCCGAGCATCCCTTCTAAAGGAAGAGGGAGAACCTGAAAAAATATTCAGCTCCCGGCACTGGTTCATGAATCTCATAGCCCTCAGCAGTGGTGAATGATAACTATAATTAGTTCTGTGCAAGCCAGTAAAGAACAATTCAGTTTGCCTTAAATGTCTTTGAGGTACATTAAATTTTACGAATGACAGTAAAGTAGGACAATCTATTCACCCGTTAATTATCTTATACAGAAAATACTGATAACTCACCAAACGTCTATGAGCTAACATATTCAAATTCATATAGCCCCTAATAATAGTATAATCATGGTCAGCTATTGACCTATCACACTTATAAGCACACAGTCGTAGAAACCTGCTCTGAATTTTTTCGAGAATATACTTATGTAACATACTTCAAACATTGGCGACCAGACAACTGCTAAACACTCCAGAACAGACCTCACCAACGTGCAGTACAGGACCCTTAATGAGGAAAATGATAAACCCCTGAGATTTCTATATATAAGTCCCAAAATCTGACTTGATTAATAATATATACGTAATGATCACTGAAAGAGAGGCGATAATCAAATATTACTCCTAGATCCTTCACTTTGTCCAAACTGTCCAACACTGTACCACTAATAACATAATTACTATTGACATTCTTATGTCTTCTACAGAAGCTAACAGATTTACATTTAGATGCATTAAGCTGTAGACAGTTTGTCTCAGCCCAATTTACAAGTCTATCCAAGTCCGCCTGCAAGTCCCGGACGTCCTGCACATTCAAAACCTTCTTAAACACTTTAAGATCATCGGCGAACATAAGGAAAACAGAGCTCAGTATATGACCGGCAATATCACTGACAAAATTGAAAAGGAGCAGAGAGCAATGGGCGCCCTGTGGCACTCCAGAAAGTGCAATAAAACTATTTGATAGCACATTACCAATTTTACCCTGATATTCACGCCCTTCCAGATATGTTTTCAACCACCCGAGGAGAGAATCGTTGAATCCCAACACCTCAAGCTTAGCTAATAATAGGTCGTGATTAACCCTATCGAATGCCTTGGAAAAGTCGATATAGACAGCATCCACCTAGGCCCCCTTCTCCAGAGCCTCTAACAAGTATGACTCATAAACGACAAGGTTGGTATCCGTCGATCTTCCCTGTGAAAATCCATGTAGTCGCGAAGAGATGACGTGCCTGCAGGACCAAAATAATTGCTTATATATTAGGAAATCAAACAATTTGGGAATACTGGATTGATTACATACACTTCTATAATTCCTTTTTTTTCTATGGGTCTAGCACACGTGCTGCAGGGAAGTCCCTATAGCGCTACAGGAACGACACGTGTGCGGAAAAAGCGATTCACGTTGTTCTTGAATCGCTGTAAATTGTACTCGGTGGGAAACACAGTCCTGGGCAAATTATTCCAAAGGGATGATGTTCTCCACATAAGAGACTGCTTGAAAAGCGTTGTACGAGGAGTAACAAGCTGAACCTCATACGGATGTGAAGTATTAGCGCGACGTGTACTTCTAACATCCACCGCTCTGGGAAGAATTAAGCGGGCCACATCCTTCGAACACTTTCCATGAAAATAGGCTCAAGTCGCAACCGTTCTTCGATGTTCCAGCGGATCAAGGCCGCCAGTCAGTTCCGGGTCTCCAATCAGACGAACAGCTCTTCTCTGGATAGAATCCAACAAATGCAGTGTATGTTTGGGAGTGGAGCTCATGGGAGCAGTATTACATAGTTGGTCGAATTTGAGCTTTGTGAAGAATTAACAGTTGTTGTGGAGTGTGAAGCTTTCTGGTTCTAAATAATATTCCCAACTTTTGAGAAGCTCTCCTTGCTATGCCTGCAACATGTTCATGTCAGGACATATTTACTCCCAAATTAACGCCCAACAAATTGAGTGACGATGTTAGAGGAATGGAGTGCCCCGACATAACTATGTCGGGTTCAGCAACGTTAACTTTTTTAGAAAAAACTGCCCCCTGGGTTTTTGTAGGGTTAAATTCCACTTGGTTACTGTCACCCCAAGATAGAATTTCTTCCAGGTCTTTGTTAAGTTAAATGACTTCCTGGTGTCTGCGGATATTCGTCCGAGCAGCCGATGTCCGAGCGTTCAAAGTGAATGAAGAGATAAGGGTACTGTCATCTGCAAAGCTGTAGATTAGATTCTCGGTCTTTTCTAGCAGATCGTTAATGTAAATGATAAAGAGAGTAGGAGACAGTATGGAGCCTTGAGATACACCGGCGTTGATAGGGAAGGTGATCGAAAGAAATCCGTCGACTGCCACTCGTAAAGAACGCTCTCTGAGGAAACATGAGAGCCACAAACAGAACTTTTCAGACATACCATAAGAGCGTAGCTTAGCCAACAGCCCATCCTGCCAAACACGACCGAATGCCTTGGATATGTCAAGAGCAACCGCTCGAGATTTCTCCAAAGTGTTCAATTGCGTTGTTCCAAACATGTGTTACATAAGTCAGAAGTTTGATCTATTTTTACGAAAGCCATATTGGTGATCGCTAATAATGTTGAATCCTTCAAGATATTTTAGAAGAGACTGATTGATAGCCTTTTCCATGACTTTCGATATTATTGAAAGCAGTGCGATTGGTCGGTAGTTATTTGGCAAGGTCTTCTTGCCTTTTTTAGGTATCGGCTGAATTGTGGCACATTTCCAGCAGGAAGGAAATATTCCCTTTCTGTAAGATACGTTGAAAAGTCTACAGAAAACTGGTGTTAGTTCCCTCGCGCAGTTTTTTAGAACTATGGCAGGTATTCCGTCAGCGCCAAAAGCTTTTTTGGTGTCTAGCTTCATTAAAATACGTTTTATGACAAGCTGTCTGAAGACAATATCGGGCATCCTTGATGGCACTATGGGAATAGTAGGTGGTGTTTTTTCCTTGGAAATCGACAATACAATATGAAGCAAAGAGTTCAGCCAACAAGTTCGCTTTCTCAACAGGTGTCGTTGCAATAGATTTATCTGACCGTGTGAGTGGTGGTATGGTGGATTTGGTGAAATTTTGACTATGGTAACTGCCTTAGCGACTGGCCAAAAGGACCTGGAATTGTTGGGACAAGCGAGAAGTTTGTTTCTAATTCGTTGATTGTGTGCCTCCTTGGTTTCGTCGATAATTTCTTTGCATCTGTTCCTGGCACGAACAAAGGTGTTACGGTTTATGGTGTTAAGATTTTCCCGCCATTGTCGGTAGGCAAGATGTTTAGAAGCAACAGCTTCTTGCATTTTCGGTCAAGCCAAGGCTTGCCGTTGGAAGGGCATTTCTTCGAAAAAAAAAGGTTTAAGCCTCCATACCGGCCAAAATAACATCGGAAACCTCCCGGGCGCAGTCAGATGGGTCGTCGGATCGAAAACAAACGTCTAGCCAAGGGAAAGTTCGAAAATATTCCATGAGATCTTCCCATTTAGCAGATTTGTAGTGCCAAATCTTGCGCGGTTTAAGCACCTCTCTGTCACTAATTGGTAGGATACTCGATGTCGAAAGTAGTTTATGGTTAGAAGAACCTAACGGCGGATTTACGCTGACCGTGTAAATCTCCGGATTGGTAGTTTCATCATTCCTGTTCCCAGACTTGTAAATTGGACTCAGATCACTTTTTTTAAATATTGTTGGTAAAGCTCCCTCATCCAGTGACTTATTGAGCAGATCCGTGATGGCCCCCGTAAATGTAGTGACACATCGTTTCAGCAAGTAATTCGGAATATCATCTGAGCCCACAGACATTTTGTCAGGCAGATGGCAGATAGCATCGTCGCATATTTTACCAATTTTTTTGGTAACCACTTTTTAAGTAGCAAGCGAGAAATACTAGTCTATTATCTTGAATCAGTTCAAGATATCCTCAGTGGAAAACAACACTGGGCATTTTATTCCAGAGGGATTAAGTCCTCCAGATACAAAGAAGGATAGTACGAGAAGTGACAAGCTCAACCTTATACGGATGCGATGTGTTAGCATGACATGTATTCCTAGCACGTGCTCCTCCATCTATTGAACATTTTCTATAAAAATATATAACTTTTCACCAACCTTTTTCTATGTTCTCAAAAATCAAAGTTTTTAGTGTGTTCCAGTCGCCAACCGAGCGAATAGCTTTCTTCTTGATAAAACGTATCAAATGCAGAGCAAGTTTGGGAACAGAACCACAAACATTGATCGAGTTTTCCCTTTATAGGGGATCAAAAGTTGCTGAGGAATATAAAGCTTTCTAGTACGAAATATTACTTAATAATCATATACCAATAGAAAAAACGAAATGGTTGAATGCTTTTTCTTGGATTAGGCACTAAGTATTTTCTCATTTTAAAAGTTTTTAACAAACCCTGCTCAAAACCACTATTAGTCCACATTAAAATTTACCCAAAAAAACTTAAAAGTAAAAATAATAAATTAACTAATGCACTTCTTTACTTGCCTGACCAAATTATCTACAAAAAAGTCTTATGAGGGTGAGATTGGCTTATCTAACGGTACTGAAAAAAGTAATTTTTAAGTGGTAACGTCTAGCAAACCATTTGTGTCTCAGGGACATAAAAAACAGTTTGCAACTCTTTATCATCTTCTTCTTTGCGTGG
The DNA here is from genome assembly GCA_019049505.1 of Pachyrhynchus sulphureomaculatus. Taxonomy (NCBI): domain Eukaryota; kingdom Metazoa; phylum Arthropoda; class Insecta; order Coleoptera; family Curculionidae; genus Pachyrhynchus; species Pachyrhynchus sulphureomaculatus. The sequence goes on along the minus strand of CM032449.1, from coordinate 131,475,957 downwards.
GAAAAACCTTTTGCGTAGGCTACCTACGATTTATGTTCTGTTTGATCCCTAATAATTACAAAGGGTTTCAGATAAGATAATGAACTACCGGGTACTGAAAGAAGGTTGCGAAATTTGGAAACGGTAACAACCTAAATTATTTAGACAATAATAAATAATAAATAACATGCCTATAAAAGTTTGTCAAAGAATATAATATACGGTGTTGTGCTAAGTTAGGGGATATTTTTACATTTTAAAAATAAGTCACTTCTCCAAATCTAGCCTCATTACAGGTTAGTTCATAAGCCAATCGAAATTTGTAGTTAGTCCGATCGAGGAAAATATCACCAGGTAATAGCATCTCTCGCTGTCTTCGACTGATAAAATCAGATCGATCCAAATAGAACTCACAATATTATTTTGACATGATATCTAGTTCAAAACGTCTCTCGAAGTCCTATGCCAACTTCCAAGCCTTCCTCTTATTCAGTCGGGCCTATCTCAGTTTTCTTAAGCTCATTTCTCTGAAAATTTCCTTTTTCCGGATCTCTTAGTTTCTTCATTCTCTATAGATGACCATATCATCTTATTTTCTTTGCTTTAAAATGCATCATCCGAGAACTACCTACTCCCATTCGTTGCCGTACATCCTCTGAAACCAAAATATTGGTGCAGATATTTTGACGACACCTTTGCTCTCTTGCCATCTAGTAAGGAAAATCTAAATGCCTTTTTTAATTACTTTAATCAACAATATTTAAACACAAAACTTAAAATGCAAACTGAATCATATGGTACCTTTCCTTTGCTAGATATACTGGTACAGAAAAAAGTAACATCTTGGGACATTTGGTTTACAGAAAGCCAACTTATACGAATAGATATCTGGTGCTAATTCGAACCATCACCCTTCTCAATGTTAAAAACTCATTAACATTTAGAGACTTATTAATACGTAAGGATTCTTCTATCTCTTGACAACTGTCAAGAGCTCCAAAAAGTAATGGATATTGCACCAAATATATTAAACCTTTCTTTAACCGATTACCATAATGACAATATTAAACCTTTGATTAACCGAGATTACTATTACACAATTATTACATATTACTGACATACACGGTACCACAAAAAAATAGCCAAATTACTTAGAAGATTCAACATTTGCACACTTGTAAGAAAATTGGAAAATGCTTCACCATAAGAGAGAAGTAATTTACAGACTGAAGGTCTCTTAAAAAATTCATGTCATAGTGTACGCAGGAGAAACTGAAAGATTAGCATCAACTAGAATTAAAGAACATGACGAATGTGTCAAAAAATAAACAAATTATATAATCAGCTAAAGCTAGGCTACGCCACTCTACAGGTCATCCCATCAATGTAAGAGAGGCCAAAGTTCTTATTTGTGCCTCCAATCACATGTAGACCACGACCATTACACCGGGTCACGATTTAATCAAGTATAAATATATGACTTCTGTTCCTGCGAGCTCATCCTGTGTTCTAATCTCGATGAGTAAATATCCCTGAAGATGCTTCGTATAATCGTAGGTGAAACCTCGGAAAGGTACTCCAAACTAACACGGTCTCATCCCAAGGACCACAATTTTTCATAGTTTATTTAGTTAGATTTTTGGTTACAAAACAAAGTTTAGTTATGTTTTTGGTGTGAAAAAGTGAAGCACATAACTAGTATAACACACAATAGTTATAACTACTTCACCAAACGCTTTATTTAAGCAGTTGACATGAGTCTCACTAACCATGTTACGCAACCATCGCTCCATTAGCTAGCTGAACTAAGGTGTTTGGGGTACTGGTGATAACTGTTGTGTAGTGTCGTTTAAAGATAAAATAAAGACATGGGAGCAATAACATAAAACAACTTTTCAATGGACATAGATCAGAAAACTTACAGCTAAACAGAGATAATGAGATAGGGCCAGAAATAACAAGAAGAGAAGTTATTCATGTTACACCACTAGAGAAGGATGGAAAAGCAGTTAGTCCAGATGAGATAAAGGGAGAAATCCTCAAAATATTTTCGGATGTAGGCCCATTTATTAATCGACTGGTAATCTTGTTTAACAAGATCTATGAAACTGAACAAATTCCTTTTGACTGGCTAAACTTTCATCCCAATTCCTAAAAAATCAAAATCAATGAAATATGACGATTATTGCTTGATAAGTTTGATGTCTCATGTTCTCAAGATATTCCTGAGAATCATCCATACCAGAATATATAGAAAATGTGAAGCAGAAATAGATAACACACATTTCGGGTTCCGAAAAGGCATGGCTACACGGGAAGCTTTATTCTCATATAATGTATTGGTCCAGCGTTGTAAAGATATGAATGTAGATGTATGTGCATGTTTTATAGATTACAATAAAGGTTTCGACTATATGATGCACAAGAAATTAAATTCTAGAAACAATATTACAAATATACACAAAAGAGATCTAAATATTATTAAAAATCTGTACTGGAATCAATCAGCAGAGGGAGGTTAAAATTGGGTTGGAAAAGTTTGAAAACATAAAAATAATCCAATGTGTAAGACAGGAATGCATTCTCTCACCACTTTTGTTCAATCTTTATTCTGATGCTGTGTTTAATGAATCCATTGAAGGAATAACAGTTAATGAAAAAACACTGAACAACATACGGTATGCTGATGATACTGTTCTATTAGCAAATAATATCAAAGATCTCCAGCAACTGATCGATCGAGTCGGAACAGCGAGCAAAAGATTTGGATTAACTATGAATATATGAAAAACCAAGTGGCTGGAAGAACAAAAAAATCTCCCACCAGAATCCCTCGAGACAACACCGTAGAATAGTGGGACCCAAGAAAGGAAATAAACCAGTCAGTCCAAATAGTCTCCATACACCACCTGCTTTGTATACTATTTTTCTGTTATGTTTAACTAATTAATTGGAACTATGAGAAAACATGTTTAAACTAATACGTGAAACTTAACCAACGAGGATTAGTATTAAAAAGAACTACGAAACATTTAATTTAGAAGTTACATCATTGTTATAAAAATGTAAACAACGTTATTGTCAAAAAAGTCTCTATAAATTTAACAATTACCAATAACAGTTTGACGGAGTTTAACGGGAAATAACAACTTCGTTTAAACTAATATTTAGTGGGAGTTCCGTTGACCTTTCTAATCTCCTGTAACCTATTTGTCATGCCTGCAATCAGCTTTCTAGTAACTTCTGCTGGCATGTTCTCCCATTCGTTCAATATTCTGTTTTTTAATTTTTCTCTATTTGAAACATTATGTTTGCTAACGCGCCGTGTAAGTTCCTCCCATAAATGCTCGATGGGGGTAATATCGGGTGATTGCGGAGATGTATGAAGCTGCTGTACCACATTATGGATCAGCCATTCTCGCATCAAGTTTGGGGTATGTTTCGGATCATTATCCTGTTGGAAAATGTATCTTTTTTCGAGTGTTAATTTTTAGACACTTTCTCTCTCAAAAATGTTCAGATAAACATGGTACCACTAATAAAATGTAAATTTCGAACCCCTCTAGCAGACATGCATCCCCAAAGCAGAACACTGTCACCCCCTTGTCTCATCGTGGAACAAATGTTTTTAACATCGGATGCGGTATTCTTCTTTCTCCAAACTTTAGTTCAGCCATCAGACCCAAAAAAGTTAATTTTAGTTTCACCACTAAAAATGACGGATTCCCAAAATTCAGGAGGTTTAGTAACCCATTCCCTAGCAAAAGCTAACCGCTTTTTGCGATTAGCTTCCGAAATTAATGGCTTCTTCCAGGCTGCACACCCCTTATAGCCTACCCTGTGTAAAGAATTTCTCACTGTTTGTGAACAAACATTTTTCGAAAATATTTCCCGTACTTCTTTTAATTTTGGTGCACTTTTCTTGGGGTCTATAATTGTTTGTCTAACAATACTGGCCTCTTCAGGTGGAATTAGTTTCTTGAAACGACCGAAGCGTGATCGAATTTTATAGGAATCCGTTGATTTATACTGGTTTAAAATGTACTGAACAGTAGCATGCGACTTTTTAACAATTTTTTCTATATTCCTGTACGATTTTCCATCTTTCCACAAGTCAATTATGATCTTTCGAACTTGAAATGGAATATCACAATTTCTCTCGCTCATTTTTAATAGTACTTTGAAACTTCACCCGCAATTTATAAAACAAACTAAGAACACAGTGTTTAAAGTTTTAACAATGTTTTGGATCTTCACACTATTGCTCCAGTCATAATACGATTTTGAGGTGAAATCGTCGGATACTACTACTTTTTTTTAAAAAGGAAGGAAAAAAATATTGCGACCTCTCAAAAATTGGAAAATTGGCCCGCCCGTTTTTGAGTTTTTTAGCGTAATTTGGCAATTTTATCACAAATTTATGGCAGATAAACTAAAAATTCTGACAGATTTTGATTCTAGTCTGTCTTTTTTTGTCATTTTCTATGATTAAATATTTGTACTTGCAAACTGGAAGCTAATTTTTTTTAGTTAACTCTGGAAATATTGGACATGGACAATACTTCAATTGATCCAAACATAATTTTAGCCATCTTTTACATATTAGACATATTTTTCACTTCTCATAATATTGATAAATTAACCGATTCTCTTTTTTTTCTTCTGACGAATTTTTTAAACAACTCTTTTTCGGTATACTACTACCTTACGTAAAATATCAGAAAATGCTCCTTAGTCTTTAAGTTTTCATTTGAGGTACTTAACTCATTTAAACAATTTAGGCCGGCGAAATTGGCCATTTTAGTCTCAAATTTATTTATTTTTTTTTAATGCAAATTTGCGATTTCTTTTTAAAAAATTATTTTTTCTTGAGTTTTATAATATTTTCAGTAACCAAAGTCATTGTTAATTATTATACACAGTTTACTATACATGTTGAGTGGCTAAGGAAGTCATTTGGTCCATTTAGGCTGAATAAACATGCCATTTTACTTTTTTTTTGTTTCAAATTTACAGTTACTTTTAAAAAATTAATTTTTCTCTAGTTTTATCAAATTTTCCGTAACAAAAATCATTTTTATAAGTTATAAAATGTTTACCATATATCTAACAAGGAAAGGCCAGAGCATTTAAGTCACCAATTTGGATGAAACTTGATAGAGAGTCAGGTTTCACCGACATATTAAGAACCCAGTTTTATGTTTTATCTCATAGGATTTTTTTTACAGAAAATTAATTTTATTTGGCTCATAATATTTTGAAAAAGTAGTAATATTTCTATTAAATAAAAAATACATTACTACAACAATTTAAATATAATTTATTATTTTATTTAACTAGTAGTAACTAGAACTTGTATCATTAAAATTATTATTTTGTGCAGTAAATCTATAATTTTTATTAATTTAATTATTATATCGTCATATCCAATTTACATTTACACTTAATTTAAAAGCCACAAGAAAACTATTTTTTGCTCGATTTTTGCAAAAACGTCACTACTATAGAGTATAGAGTACTATTAGTATGTATTATGTAATCAGTATGGTCTTAATAGCACTAGAACTATATCTAGTTATATATCTAAGGCCACCGGTTCTGATTGGATGAATATCGCTGAGTAACTAGACAAATAAGTTGTAAGGTGCGAATCTTATCGCCCGTACGTTGCGCCATTTGTGGCGTTCCCGTTTCATAATTTCTGAGAATGGATTGAGTGGATATTAATACTAAAAGAACTAAAGAAATTAGACATACACTAGCTCAGTTTTTTCTTGGTAGAGTAATATGGGTAAGAGACAATTTTTGTACGTCTTTTGAAAATAGTCTCTATAGTTGTTTAAAATTTTTGGTTGTACGGATTTTGGGCACCATTCGTTTTAAAATAAATAGAATCTAGCTTCAGATAAAAAAATGAAAAAATACTGAAGGGTTATGTAGTTGTTAAGAATGATTTTGACATGGTACAACCTTTGCGTTCTGAAAGGTAAAACAGGTGATTCAGTGAAACGCTAGCCTTAAATAATAAAAAAGGTTTATTAAGACAAAATTTAAAATTCTAACTTTGCTACTCTACTATTACTCTTATAAAAAACCCTTAGTCTAATAGGTGGTATTATTAAATAGAATCTTTAAATCAGGATTTTTAATTAAAACTTTGTTAAATACGATGTTGAGGTTCATGAGGTTCACTTCACAAGTTACCAGTTCGATACGTTGTAAAACGCATTTGTCAACGGGAAGCTAGGTCTACGAATTGATATACTGATGACTTACGGTTTTTCTATGAGTTTTTGGACTGTCCTGGTGAGATATTCATAACACTGATGTCTTCACCTTGGCTACCCCAGTTCCCTTTGGGCTCCTAAACCTTTGTTGGCCCCTAAAGGTCTGGGAATAAACCGGATATTTCAAGGAAAAAGGCCTTGAACTTGAACACTAAAACCGTTTTCGCACTACTACATCACTAATATATCAGTACGGTAACTTGATAAAGAAAGCCTACTGGGCGGCTTTCTGAAGAAAAAAAGCCCTTACTTTGGCTTCACAAAATATCTACTTCATCTCGGCTGGGAAAAAAGACCTGGCTACGGCTACATGATGGAAAAGGCCAACTACGGCCACATGATGGAAACAGCCTTGGGCGGCTATACAATGGAAAAAGCCTCTTGCGGCTACATGATGGAAAAAAGCCTACTATGGCTACTTGATGGAAAAAGCCTAGATCCGTGTCACCGGACCCTTAAATATTTTTCTCCTTTCCGTAAAATCACGTCTTCAAGATGGCTACTTCCCGGATACAAATATCTAGCCAATCGACGCATTAGAAACGAATTAAATAAATCCATTAGAAAACCCGCAATGCACACTGTAATATAAACGGCTCTTAAATTCGAGTGAACTACACTGCTTAAAAGTTAGTAAACACTACAATAAATATAAAATATAATTTATAGGGAGAAAAACAGGGTCGTAACATGATTTTAAAATCTAGGAAAAAATGAATGTTACAAAGTAAAGTAAGAGCAATAGCATTAAAAAATCTAGTTATAAAGCAACATTATACCAGTTACTTTAAAGATATAAAAACAAAATTGATCAAAATAAAACGAGGGAATAATTATGTTTTTAAATGTAGTAATTATTAAATAAGAGAAATTAAATAAAATAAGTTATTAAAAATATTTAGAAATTGTACAAGAAATTATTTAATAATAATTGAAAATTAATCTATGCTCATAGATCGGTAATAAATTATGGTTTACTTCCTCGTAAAGGTTTAAATTACTGACTGAGACTTATGTTAACAACGGGAGGAATGAGGATTTAGATTACCAATTTAACAATTTAACTTATCCACTCAACATGTACAGGGTGAGTCAACGGTAGAGTTCATTATCTCATTTGTTTCGGGAATGACGAAAGAATGTTAAATGCAATAGTTTTAGGGCATATTAAGATGCACAGTTTAAAATTATTTTTGAGTATACAGGGTACTTCAGAAAAGTGTGGCTGATATAACATATGTTTTTTAAATGGAACATCCTATTTTCTAATTTATTTTTAAACTCTGTGCAAAATTTTATAACTTTTTATTAATAATGTTATATAACTAAACCTAGTAGTTTTTTCTAATATTTCAATATTTAAAAAAAAAATACTAGTTTTCAGTTTTGTAAAAAATTGCCAGTGGCACCATTGTTTCTGAAGGTGGAATACCCATAATTGATGCGAGCGTTCTATAGAGGTGAAAAAAAACATCTGTAAAGAAATTTGAGTTAGATGCTCCAGGGTGTTCAAAATAAATTTATACATTTCGACTATTTTAAATTGAAAAATCTCAAATTTTTTAAATAGGGTACCTTGTATATTATTATTTTTTCTGATAGATTTTACAAAACCCTCCAACTTTTATTAAGTATGTCATATACCTATTTCTAATAGTTTTCGATTTATTTTGAATTTTTCAATTTTTACCCTTGTTTTTAATACACTTACGCTATAACATTATATTTGCCAAGACAAAACAAAAATGTAGGCATTGTCAAATTTTTGATATGTCTATTAAGCAAGTAAAAATAGTTTAATTTGTACTTCAGAAAAGTGTGGCTGATATAACATATGTTTTTTAAATGGAACATCCAATTATCTAATTTATTTTTAAACTCTGTGCAAAATTTTATAACTTTTTATTAATAATGTTATATAACTAAACCTAGTAGTTTTTTTTTCTAATATTTCAATATTTAAAAAAAAAATACTAGTTTTCAGTTTTGTAAAAAATTGCCAGTGGCACCATTGTTTCTGAAGGTGGAATACCCATAATTGATGCGAGCGTTCTATAGAGGTGAAAAAAAACATCTGTAAAGAAATTTGAGTTAGATGCTCCAGGGTGTTCAAAATAAATTTATACATTTCGACTATTTTAAATTGAAAAATCTCAAATTTTTTAAATAGGGTACCTTGTATATTATTATTTTTTTTCTGATAGATTTTACAAAACCCTCCAACTTTTATTAAGTATGTCATATACCTATTTCTAATAGTTTTCGATTTATTTTGAATTTTTCAATTTTTACCCTTGTTTTTAATACACTTACGCTATAACATTATATTTGCCAAGACAAAACAAAAATGTAGGCATTGTCAAATTTTGATATGTCTATTAAGCAAGTAAAAATAGTTTAATTTGTACTTCAGAAAAGTGTGGCTGATATAACATATGTTTTTTAAATGGAACATCCTATTATCTAATTTATTTTTAAACTCTGTGCAAAATTTTATAACTTTTTATTAATAATGTTATATAACTAAACCTAGTAGTTTTTCTAATATTTCAATATTTAAAAAAAAAATACTAGTTTTCAGTTTTGTAAAAAATTGCCAGTGGCACCATTGTTTCTGAAGGTGGAATACCCATAATTGATGCGAGCGTTCTATAGAGGTGAAAAAAAACATCTGTAAAGAAATTTGAGTTAGATGCTCCAGGGTGTTCAAAATAAATTTATACATTTCGACTATTTTAAATTGAAAAATCTCAAATTTTTTAAATGGCACACCCTGTATATTATTATTTTTTCTAATAGATTTTTTCAAAACCCTCCAACTTTTATTAAGTATGTCATATACCTATTTCTAATAATTTTCGATTTATTTTGAATTTTTCAATTTTTACCCTTGTTTTTAATACACTTACGCTATTGTGAAAACATAAACAAATAGTTAATAATAATTTTAATATAGTTTAACTTATCTAATGATTAATTATTATGACGTAATAAATGTTCAAAAATATGTCCGTCTACTTGAATACACATGTTTAGTCGTTTTACTATAATTTCCTTCACTTTCCTAAGCATAAAGGGCGTTATTGTCCTGCACGCATCCCGTATCCTATTTTCAATATCTACTGGTGTTGTAGGGGGATTCACATAAATACGATCCTTAATGTAGCCCCTGAAAAAGAAGTCTAAAGGTGTTAAGCACATGATCGAGGGGGCCACTGAATGAATCCATCCCTACCGATCCATTTTTGTGGGTAACAATCGTTTAAAAATTCCCGAACTTCCCGGTGGTAATGAGCAAGAGCTCCGTCATGCTGAATCTACATTTGTTCCCTTTCAAAGTTATCAACTTCCTCAAGAAGCTAGGGTAATTTGTTTTGCAAAAAATTTAGATATCTAAGCCCGTTAAGCGGTTCGCGGAAAAAATATGGACCAATAATTCGAAAATTTAATATTTCACACCATACATTAAGCGACTAGTGGTTTTGGTTTTTAACTTCCTGGACCCAAAATGGATTAACTGTTGAATAATAATGCATGTTATGGTTGTTAACTGCTCGATTACTGCGAAAAGTAGCTTCATCAGAAAATCTCATTTTGGATAAAAAATTTAGATCGGCCTCTATTGCTCCATTCAAGGTGGTAAAAAAAGTTTACTCGTCATTCAAAATCACGGTCTTGAAGTTCTTAGCGTAGTTCCATATGAAAGGGATGTTAGTTGTATTTTCTCGTAGTGCGATTAGCCGTAAATTGGGATGTGTCAGATAAGTCAGCTAGTTGACGGCTGCTGACTTGGGGATTATCTTCAACACGAAGTAAAATCTCCAATTATTTTTCCTCATTGGTAGCATTCTGGTTTACTTCTTTCCGTTTCGTATAGTCAACGCTACCACTACCATCAAACCGTTCCATTAAGCACTGAAAAGATTGTCTAGTTGGTATACGTCTATTAGGGTACTTCGCTCCGTAAAGCCTTACTACCAAAAGACAATTTTTTCCCGCCTCGCCCAGTATATAAAGCACTTCAATTAATTCATTTTTAGAAAAATCCATAACTATTACCTTCATACGTCACTTACTACAACAAATTAAACTATTTTTACTTGCTTAATAGACATATCAAAATTTGACAATGCCTACATTTTTGTTTTGTCTTGGCAAATATAATGTTATAGCGTAAGTGTATTAAAAACAAGGGTAAAAATTGAAAAATTCAAAATAAATCGAAAACTATTAGAAATAGGTATATGACATACTTAATAAAAGTTGGAGGGTTTTGTAAAATCTATCAGAAAAAATAATAATATACAAGGTACCCTATTTAAAAAATTTGAGATTTTTCAATTTAAAATAGTTGAAATGCATAAATTTATTTTGAACACCCTGTAGCATCTAACTCAAATTTGTTTACATATATCTTTTTTTTCATCTCTATAGAACGCTTTTTACAAAATTGAAAAACTAGTATTTTTTAAAAGAAAATTGAAATATTAGAATTTAATAAATAAATTAGAAAATAGGATGGTCAATTTAAAAAAATATATGTTGTATCGGCCACACTGTTTTGAAGTACCCTGTATGCTGAAAAATAATTTTTAACTACTTTTCTCTAAAACTATTGTATTTAACATTTTTTCGTCATTCCCGAAACAAATGAGATAATGAACTTTACTCTATCGTTGACTCACCCTGGACAGTAATCTGTGTATAATAATTAAAAATAACTTTGTTGAAAATATTATAAAACTTAAGAAAAAATATTTTTTTAATTAGAAATAGTAAATTTTCATTAAAAAGATAAGTTTGAGACTAAAATGGCCAATTTCTCGGGTTGTTTAAATGAGTTCTTAAGTACCTCGAATGAAAACTTAGGGACTAAGGAACATTTTCTGATGTTTTAGGTAAGATAGTAGTGTACTGAAAAAAAGTTGTTTAAAAAATTCGTCAGAAGAAAAAAACGCAAATCGGCAAAATTTATCAATACTATGAGGATTGAAAAATATATCTAATATGTAAAAACTGGCTAAAATTATGTTTGGATCAATTAAAGTAATGTCCATAGAACATATTTCCAGAGTTAACTAAAAAAAATTAGCTTACAGTTTGAAAGTACACCTCTATAATTATAAAAAATTACAAAAAAAAACGACAAAAACGGCCAATTTCCCCCGACCAGAAGGTTCAAATGACATACATAGCCCCTTAAATTTTTCGTTTTTTTTAGTGTTCCGTACGGAACACTTATAAGATCACTTCGGTGTCTGTCTGTCTGTCTGTCTCTCTGTCTGTCACACACCCGATTTTCTCCGAAACTATTTGACATAGAAAGATGAAATTTGGTAATAATATAGGAATTGATGGCCTCATCAGAGCCATGTAGTTTTGAGAATTAAATTTTGACTTTAGGGGTTAGTTTTGGGGGGTGAAGTCGGAAGTGAAAAAAAAATTTTTTTACTAGGTCATCGAGTGTGGTGTCAAATGAAAGCCTGTGAAAACACGAGTAAAATATATATATATATATAATATTATACTTGCGCGCACTTTTCTTTGTATTATTTTTAAAAATTCGCGAAAAATCGCTGTCCCGGGCCTTATCTCGAAAAGTACTTATCAAAAAATTTCGAAAAAATTCTGGAATATTCTCCACGGGGTGTAAATTGAACGAAAATTATCAGGAGTGCATTATCTTTAATAATTTATATGGTATATAAAAAAACAAAAATTTCAAGGTCATCAGATTTCAGTAAAGATTGGAAACAAACTTTGTTGAAAACTCATTTGGGGTGTGTTTTGTGAAGTCACTGATCATTTTATACCACCGTAACATAAATTTTGACTTAAGGGTTTCGTTTTGAGGGGTGAAATCGGAAGTGAAAAAAAATTTTTTTTACTAGATCATCGAGTGTGGTGTCAAATGAAAGCTTGTGAAAACACGAGTAAAATATATATATATATATATATATATATATATATATATATATATATATATATATATATATATATATATATATATATATATTTATATATATATATATATATGTAATACTTGCGCACACTTTTCTTCGTATTACTTTTAAAAAATCGCTGTCCCCTACCTTATCTCGAAAAGTACTGATCAAAAAATTTTGAAAAAATCCTGGAATATTCTCCACGGGGTATAGATTGAACGAAAATTATCACGAGTGCATTACTTAATAATTTATTTGGTATATAAAAAAAAAACCAAATTACAAGGTCACCAGTTATTGGTAAAGATTGGAAACGAACTTTGTTGAAAACTCATTTGGGGTGTGTTTTGTGAAGACACTGATCATTTTATACCACCCTAACAAAAATTTTTATTTTAAAAACAATCAACGTACGGAACACTAATTGTGCAAGTTCAACTTGCACTTGACCGGTTTTTTTTTTTTATATAGAATCGAAATATGTCAGAATTTTTAGTTTATCTTCCATTAATTTATGATAAAATTGCAAAAACACCCTAAAAAAACACAAAAACGGGCTAGCTCTCCCATTTTTGAGGGTGTTGTCCCAATTTTTCAGCAGAATATTTTTTCGTTAATATACTCGTCAAGACGAGTATTTAAAAAAAAATAGCAGTATCCGGCGATTTTTTGTCTTATCTTTTATTAACTTTCTTTTAACAGGTTCATTTAGAAACGAGTCTTTAAATTATTACTACTTGCTTCTTCAATTGCTGTTCCAAAACTTCAGCTATTTTTGGATAGTATAGTAAATTTGTGACCTACCCTCGCGTTATGACCACTCCCTTATTAAAGTCTACATGTATATTTAATTTTAAATGTCCCATTATTAACAACCATTAGCAGCGATTTCAAAAAGGAAACAGAATATTATAACATTACAGAAAACAAAACAATCGCAACGAAATAACATTGACCTAGACGCTGGGCCTAACCCATTACAAAAACGTTTTCGTTACGGTTCCTAGTTACAACACAGACCTGCAGAAGATGGTCCACCATGCGGAACATGATTCGATAGTTTTTTTGGTCTAGGTTTGGATGTATCCAATTAGATTTATTAAATCTATCTATCTAGTTTAATAAATTACATTAAATTTTTACACACCGTGATAGTTTTTTCCGTACCTCGTCTAAAACAGAAGTGACAGCTTATTTGATAACAACTGATATTATCTTTTTTAAAAGATAATAATCAATCTGATTTTCGACCTATGTTTTCTAAAGGAATCTCTTCAAAAATATTAAATAAGATAAAATAATACTACATCCTAAAAAATAAGCATTGATGTTATTCCGCTACTATTACGTGGGCGGTCTGAAAAGTTCTCGACCTAACAATAAAAGAATTTTTTTTACGTGAAATATGTTTTATTTTTCAATACAATCTCCCGAAACTTCAATACAATTATTCCAATGTTTTTCCAATAATTCATTATCATCCTTAAAGTGTGATTCCGGAAGGTCTGCAAAATATCCATCCACGGCTGCAATAGCTTCGTCATTTGATGTAAAACGCTTTTCAGTCAGGATTTTTTTAGCAGGTCTTTTTTCACGAATTTTGTGCGTCCAACTGATCCACAAGGTTACAATAATATTCAGAGTTAATAGTTTTGCCTTTCTGAAGATACTCGATCAACAAAACACCTTTATAATCCCAAGAAACTGTTTCCATAACCTTCCCTGCTGATGGAACCGTCTTTGCCTTCTTTAGTGTACTTCCACCGGCTTCAATCCATTGTTTTGACTGTTCTTTGTGTGTGTGTGGTTGATCCAAGTTTCATCAATAATTATCAAACGACTCTTGAAATCAATTGTATTTTGCTTAAAACGATCCAAACACGTTTGAGAAATACGTATTCGAATGCGGTTTTGATCAATTGTTAGCAAATGCGGCACCCATCTCGTACAAAGCTTTTTCATATGTACTTCTTCATGCAAAATATTTCCAATTCGTTCTTTTGAGATGCCTATCGCCTCAGCTATTTCACGCACTTTCACTCGTCGATCATCTAACACCATATCATGGACTTCTTAAATGATCTGTGGTGTTGTAGCAGTTTTTAGACGACCTTCTCGTGGATCATCTTCGAGACTTGAAGGACCAGATTTAAAAAGAGCAGCCCATTTTTTCACAGTGGAAAGTGTTGGTGATGAACCCTTATACGCTTTTAACAATTTCGGATGAATTTCTGTTGTTGTTAAACCATCCAAAACAAAGAAATTAATCACTGCACGATATTCCATTTTTTTTCCATTTTAAAAACCTCAATGACACGTCATTATTAAACAGCTGCTACTACTCGAATGAATTGACAGATCGAAATAAAATTTTACGTGTGTTATGTGTTACTCGTATATAAAGGATGGAACTTTCCAATACAATTATGGTTTCACAGTTTCTAACTCCATCTAAGTGTCAGGTCGAGAACTTTTCAGACAGCCTAGGTAATATAATAGTAGTAGTAAAACAATAGAAAAATATTGATTTATATAAATTTATTATATTTAATTTTTTGAGTAAATGCTTCGTCTTTGTAAAACCTTTAGCTTTGATATAATTTCTCCTGATTGCCTTGGTATACGCCAAAGATTTTAAGAATGAAGACGATATTAATTCTTAGCCAAAAGCATGAATGAATTGACTAAGATTACTATCACCTATCAATTGTAAGAACATAAATACTTTTCTTTTATAATCAGGAACCATTTACTTCTGGCTTATTTCATATTATATTAGAAGTTTTAGACAGTGCATAAAAATATAGAGTAGGATCGTGTAAAACATTTTTCTTGGAAAGGCCTCCTTAAGATATAAATGTAAATACGAAATTTTTTTAATCTTCATTATCTCGACAACTACTAATTTTGGCACTGTTTATACACACAAAATACGTCCAGAAATTTGGTCATATAATATAATAATATATGGTACAGCATGTATAACGTGCATTGTAAAAATTATTTGTCTAGTTTACCGTACTTTATATTCCTTAATAATTATAAATTATGGTTTTGTTACCAGTTTGATTTCCACAGATTGCATATTTTATTGTTGCGAGTTGATTTCCTCACTTTATATATATTATACTAGCAGTGCCCGCGGCTCCGCTCGCTTGGTTCACTACTATCGTTACTGCTTATTCCTTATGTTACCTAACATAATAAAATATCTGCCATTATTTCCCCTTATCTCCAATTATCTTTACATAATCTCCATTATCTAAGCTTATCTCAGCTCATCTCCCATTATTTCTCTTTATCTCCCATTATTTCTCCTTATCTTCCATTATCTCACCTTATCTCCCATTATCTAGGCTTATCTCGACTTATCTCACAATATTTCTCCTTATCTCCCATTATTTATACTTATCTCCCATTATCTCACTTTATCTCCCATTATCTAGGCTTATATCGAATTATATAGAACATATGTATAAATTTATGAAAACACGTAAATCGGTTCTCGAGTGATAAGCGCACTAACGGACAGACAGACAGATTATATATTATATTCTTTGCTACATGATATTGTTCCATATTTAATGCTTTAGGCAGTTTATTGCAAGAGAACGCGCTAGCGGCAAAGTTTCCGACTTGATTCACTATTATCGTCACTGCTTATCCCTTATGTCACCTAACATAATAAAATATATCCTATAACCTGGCCAGAGAACATATGTATATTTAAAAAAAAGCACGTAAATTGGATAAGTGGTTCTCCAGTGATAAGCGCACTAACGGACAGACAGACAGAGAAACGTTGCATTTTATATATATTATAGATATTCTTTGCTACATCATATTGTTCCATATTTAATGGTTTATCATGTTTAAAAAAAAGCACGTAAGTCGGATAAGTGGTTCTCCAGTGATAAGCGCACAAACGGACAAACAGACATAGAGACGTTGCATTTTATATATATTATATATATTCTCTGCTACATAATATTGTTCCATATTTAATGGTTTAGGCTGTGTATTGCGAGAGAACGCGCTAGCGACAAACTTTTTTCCGACTTCATTCCCTATTATCGTCACTGCTCATTCCTTATGCTACCTATCGTAATAAAATATAGCTTGTAACCTGGCCAGAGAACATATGTATGTTTTAAAAAAAAAAGTACGTAAATCGGATAAGTGGTTCTCCAGTGATAAGCGCACTAACGGACAGACAGACAGACAGAGATAAGTTGCATTTTATATATATTATAGATGTAATAAAATATATATCTATAACCTGGTCAGAGAACATATGTATGAAGTTAAAAAATCACGTAAATCGGATAAGTGGTTCTCGAGGGATAAGCACACTAACGGACAAACAGACAGACAAAGAGACGTTGCATTTTACATATAGATATAGATTATTATTATTATTATTATATAACCTTGCCAAAGAATATATGTATGAATTTAAAAAAATACACGTAAATCGGATAAGTGATTCTCGCGTGATAAACGCATTAATGGACAGACAGACAGATAGAGAGACATTGCATTTTATATATATTATAGATTATAGATTACAGATTATAGATATTCTCTGCTACATAATATTGTTCCATATTTAATGGTTTAGGCTGTATATTGCAAGGGAATGCGCTAGCGGCAAACTTTTTTCCGACTTCATTCACTATTATCGTCACTGCTCATTTCTTATGCTACCTATCGTAATAAAATATAGCCTATAACCTGGCCAGAGAGCATATCTATCTTTAAAAAAAAAATACATAAATCGGATAAGTGGTTCTCCAGTGATAAGCGGACTAACGGACAGACAGACAGACAGACAGACAGAGAGACGTTGCATTTTATTTATATTATAAATACATTTTTTATGTAACTGTTTTAAATTAGATGCAATAATTTTTGTGATTTTACCTAAATATACAGTAACTAACAAATTGTTCCTAGGTAGGAACGGGGGATATCAACATATTTCCTTTCCTTGTCGAAATTATTAAGTAAATAAATAATTAAACATACTGCTTGCTAAAGTATTTACTCTAAGAGATATTAAGTTTCATAATTTAAAAAAAATGCAAGTTGGAGTTGCGCAATTAGTGTTCCGTACCATGTTTGCCCTTAAAATAAAAAATTTTGTTATGGAGTGATAAAATGACGTCACAAAACATACCCCAAATGAGTTTTTAAAAAGACAAAAAATTCCTTCTTCTTCTTTCTTATATGGTGTGTCATATAAGTAGATGTGAACGTCCAATATTTCTTCCACCTTTTCGGAGGTATGCCGCTAGTTTTTCTACAACAGAGTTTATTGAGTTTGGCCCTTCTTACCAGTCTGTTGTCGTCCATCCGATGTACGTGTTTATTCCATTGTTTTCTTCTGGTTCTGGTCCATTTGGATATTTCTTGGATCCTACTTAGTTCTTGTAGATCTTTGTTGTGGATTCTGTCGTGGATAGTTTTTCCATGTATGACCCTAAACACCTTCATTTCCGTTGTCCTCATCATTTGTGCTGTTTTACATGTGTGAGCATATGTGAGGATCGGTCTCACTATTGTCTTGTACACTCTTATTTTACTTTCCACTGTGAGATATTTATTTTTCCATACTATATCCTTCAAACAACATGCAATTAGTGATGCCTTCATAGACTGTTGTTTTACTTCCCTGTGTTCCTAACATGTATATATCTGAAGATCCAGTATGTATTTTCACGTTTTTAGAGTTGCGTACAGAACATTTGTGAGATCACTTCGGTATCGGTCTGTCTGCCTGCCACACTCGAATTATCGACTATTTGACATAGAAAGTTGAAATTTAGCACAAATATAGGAATTGGTGGCCCCATCAAAGCCGTGGAGTTTTCAAAGTTAAATTTCGACTTAAGGGGTTAGTTTTTTACTAGGTCATCTACTGGGGTGTCAAATGAAAGCTTGTGAAAACACAAGTTCAAAAATATATTTGGTGTAATACTTGCGCACACCTTTCTTTGTATTATTTTTAAAAAATAGATAAAAATCGCTGTCCCCCTCTATCTCCAACAAATTTTTAAAAAATTCTGAAACATTCTCCATAAAGTGTAAATTAAGCGAAAATTATCGATAGTGCATTACGTTGGATAATTTATCTGATATAAAAAAAAATTAGTTTGACGATAAGGTGGAGGTTTTTTTAATATACGTTTCAGTACACACACTGCTAGCCAAGGGATAGGTACCGAAACAAAATAATTTTACTTTATTTGTTTATAACTAAACAAATATTTAGGTAGTAAACATTTATTTTACACTTTTATTATTATATTCTAGATTGAGCTAGATTCTTTTATTAGCTATTAGGTAGCTAAGATACTATAACTATTATACATTATTGACTAAGAAAAAATATTAAAATGTATATTGGATCTTAAGATATACACATGTCAGGGACCTAATTAAATTAGCCTAGGTTAGGATTTTATTTTCTTTTAAAAAGCAATCACCGTACGGAACACTAATTGCGTCCGACTTGCACTTAACCGGTGTTTTCTTAGTCAATAATGTATAATAGTTATAGTATCTTAGCTACCTAATAGCCAATAAATCAATTTGACTCAATCTAGAATCTAGTGGTAAAAGTTTCAAACAAATATTTACTACCTAAATGTTTGTTTAATTATAAATAAATAAAATTAAATTATTTTGTCTCGATACCTCCCCGTTAACCATATGGTTAAACTAAATAGTTTTTTTTTACACCGGTTAAGTAAAGTGACTATGATCGGCTACGCGGAAATAACATTGATCTGATTTTCTAGGAAGAAGCCAACCTAAAACATACAATTTTAAATATAATCCTAATTCTACTCAGTATATATCACCACTACACCAAACACTTTATTTTTGCACTCGACGCGCGTTTCGATAACCATGTTAGCTTAATCAGGAGCGATGATTAACAGTCAATCATCGCTCCTGATGAAGCTAACATGGTTAGCGAAACGCGCGTCGAGTGCAAAAATAAAGTGTTTGGTGTAGTGGTGATATATACTGAGTAGTATCACTGTGCCAAAGATTCCACATTCCCAACTTAGATAATCCTAATTACTAATAGTTTGAAAATATCCAACTTATTATTCAGTTATATCTTTCCATGTTTACACTGCGTAGCACACCTACTCCTTTTTCGCAAAAATATGAAATTATCCTCTTATCCATGTTTACGGCTGTCTTCGTATACCGATTTCGATAATCTAATGGCGTCATCAGTAGAGTTGTGAACTGTAACGGACTCAATGCAAATAAGATTCAACAGAGAAAACTGTCAGGCTATAAAAATCCAGTATCGGATTCTAACGGTGGGATGTAAGAACATCCACTAAATCGATACTAGACTGTAAAATATCTAAAACCAAGAGACCTAAATAGCTAATAGTAAAAATAAATCTTTACATGGCCACATCAATAAATTAGACACCCTATCGACTTCCATAACTATCAATATATACAGTTTGCCAAGTAAAGACGTGTTCTGGATAATTCATTTTTGGTAGATGCGATTCTAGCAACTCAACAAAAAAATCGGCAGAGGGAACCTACGCCGCGTTTTAGTGAAAATATCACTCGATTCCGAACTTTCATCGAAATCACGTAAAGTTCAAAATGAGTCACTTGTTTGCCCGTCGATTCGAAGCAATCTTTCTTTGTTCCTACCGGAAGGGGCCTAAAATGACACATTCCACGCCGCTAAGTATATTAAGAAGTGGGTAAATTGTTTTAACGAGACGAAAAATGTCGACGAATTGCCAAAACGAAGTTCGGAAAGCGAAGTAACTCCGAAAGTCGAAAAACAAATCGTGTCTTTGTTTTCACGGAACCTGAAATTGACGCAACAAAATTCAGGTTTGAATGTATCTCATGAGACCATTCGACAACATTTTCATGCTCATGACGAAACCTTTACAGGGTTTGCTGTAAGGTTTCAGTAATAGTCACGAATCGAAGCGGCTCGCTTGAGCCCACGATAAGATAGAGTGGCACTCACACCGGATACCAACCCTATTGAAAACGTTTGATCCCTTGTAAAAAGAAAGCTCAGAGCAAAGACTTTGAGAATTTTTACTCAGTTATTTCGCGAGATTCGAAAAATTTACAGAGTATGCAGAAAATCTCTCCGACAGCATGCCTAGAGGATGCCAGGGGATTGATGCAGAAGACGATTGGACAACTTACTAAGGTAATTGCGCCATTATTAGCACAACAAAGAATACATTGAAAAAAATGTTCTCGAAACACATTTTTTTCAAGAATACGAGCGGTCACGTTCTTACTTGACAGACCGTAGGTAGTTATCGATATGTTGGGAGTTATCGATGTATCGTTAATTATATAGCGAAAACTATTGATATGTTGATAAGTTAAAATTCTGGTTAGGTAGATTGCCAGTGACTATCAATATAACCCTAACTATTACCATAAATCAAAGAATTATATTAATAGAGATTCACTCAAATGTCGGCTACTCAACTGGAAACAAAAATTTCTAACATGCATATATTACATCATATCCGCCTGGCCTCTGTTGTTGCTATTCACCCAGGGATGCTTCTGATGCCCCAGCTCCCCACTGTTTTGGTTGTCTAAACTTTACATTAAATTACATAGTTTTATAAAGAATAATAACAGCCTCTATATAAAGTATCATTTCTACTACTAATAGATTATGCTATAATACTATACCACCCCGAATAAACATTCAATGAACTAAATTTTCGTAATTTTTCCAAGTAAAACAACTCCTTAATCCGATATTTCTTCTCTAAAAATTTGTCTAGAAGCCGATGGCGCATTACCCATACCTGCTCCAACCACTTAATGTTCTCGTCAGCAGCACTGTAATTGTAAAGGTGTGCATTTTGTGTCCTTCTCTCTCTGATTATGGGAAGATTTTTTTTTAAATTTAAATGCATGTATTTTTTTATTTTACACAGTATCTCTTCACGCTTCTCTTATATAGTCTCCATGCACTGATGGAATACCTGCCATTTAAGGAAAGCCAAAACATTATTTTTGCACGGGAGCTAGAGTCCACAGAACTCGCACAGTCCAAGTCAACAGCAAAAGCTGTAGATTCACTTAGTTACAAGATCCACTCTACGGCCCTGATTTAGTTTTTGTTTAATCATGTAAAGGAGGATATCAAGGGCCAAAAATTTTTCTGATTTTGAGTTGAAAATTATCATAGCGTCATTTTTTGAAGCACAAGGAAAATACTTTTTTTTTGGGTGGAATAAATTGAATAAATAACTTGAAAAACACTGAACAAAGCTTTTTAGTATAGAAGGTAGTTATGTAGGAAAATATTTTTTTTTAAGCTCTGCAAGTTTTCTTTCACAGCTAAGATAGATTCCGTAAAAAAACACCCTCGTACATTTCATTCGGCATGTTACATCTTCTACACTTGGTTTTAGGTGTGAGTATGTTTTAATACCAATAAACTTCTTTTTGTATTAACTTTTAGTATTGGGATGATACACTAGCAAAGGCAGCACAGAATATTGCTATTACCTGTGCTTATAGACAACGTGTTCTAAAATTAAAATAGCAATGTACTATATATACTCAAAAAATTCGCGAGAGAATTAACACTAGTTGTCTGTAGACTTTTCAACCTATCCTACAGAAAAGAAATGCTTAAAATACGCTACAGTTAAACCAATACACCAAAAAGGCAAGAAGACCTTGTCAAACAACCACCGACCAGTCGCACTGCTTTTAGTAATATCGAAAGTTATGGAAAATGCTATCAATCGGCAACTTCTAAAATATCTAGAAAGATTCAGTATTATTAACGACCATTAATATGGCTTTCGCAAGCAAGGATCAACGGGATCAACTTTTGTAACATATGTTTGGCATAGCGCAATTGAACACTTTGCATTCGACCTAGTTTGGCATGACGCTAAGCTACGCTCTTATGGTATGTCTGAATGGCTCTTGTATTTCCTCAAAGAGCCTTCTTTACCAGCGGCATTCGACGGATTTCTTTCTAAAACCTTCACTATCAACGCTGGTGTACCCCAAGACTCAATATATATCCTTCTTTTTTTCAGATTTACATTAACGACCTGCTGGAAAGGACCAGGAGTCCAATCTACAACTTTGCAGATGGCAATACACTTATTTTTTCATTCATTTTAAACGCTGGAACATCAGCTACTTATGCATATATCCGCAAATAGCACAAAGCCGTTTACCTTAACAAAGTCCTGGGAGAGATTCTATCGGGAGGTGACATTAACTAAGTAGAATTTAATGTTACAAAAACCCCAGGACATCCCATTCCTCTAGCATCGTCACCCAATTTGCCGAGCGTTAATTTGAGACAAAATATGTCTTGGCATGAACATGTTGCATGAATAGCAAAGAGAGCTTCTCGAAAGTCGGGAATATTATTTTGAACTAAAAAACCTCACACTCTATATAACAACTGTTAATACACTACAACCTGTACAAAGCTCATATTAGACTAACGATAGAATACTGCTCCCATCTTTGGGCTTCTGCGCCCAAACATAACACGTAGGCTGAAAAGTTTTTGGTCTAGCTACTTAAAACACATTTTTTCCATGCGCATCCCAAAATACAGAGGCCAAAATCTTCTCAGCCGATTCTTGTGTCTTTGGTCGTTTCGGGTGGCTACTGTCCACTCAGCTGACTGCCGATTTGATTCCGGTGTGTAGTGGTGGATCTATGTTTCATCCATTGTCATATATCGCATGAAAAAAAATCCTTTTTATTGCGGTTAAACTAGGCCCAAGTAGCGCTTAGAATCATCAACACGTTGTTGTTTTTGGTCCAATGTGAGCAAAGGCGGTACCCGTTTCAAACAGAGCTTTCTCATGCCCAAATGTTCATGCAAAATATGACCAATATGTTCTTTTGATATCTTTAGGGTCAGTTATCTCACGCAATTTCACTTTACGGTCATCCAAAACAATTTTATGCATTCAGCATATCAGTAAATGATGAGTGATTTTCAAGGGGCAGAGTCTCCGTAACACTTATCAAGCCATTGCTTTCCTTAAACGGTATTTTTTCCCATCAAAAAACAGTGTTTAATCAACACACGAAATTCGATTTTCTCCATTGTTTTAAAAATATCTAAAGTAGCGTCACTAAAACCACTGTAACTAGTAAACTAATCATCGAAATGTCATGAAATTTTGACACGTATCATTTGAAGGTTAGTACTTCCTAAAAATCATATGGATTTTTTGAAAAGGGCGACATCTATGTGTCAGACCAAAAATTTTTCAGCCTACGTGTTATACTACGTTTGTTGGATTCTATTTAGAAGAGAGCTATTCGTCTGATTAGAAACCCAGCACTTACCAGCAACCTTGATTCCTTGGAACATCAAAGAAGGGTTGGTGACTTGGGTCTATACTACAAGTATTTTCATGGAAAGTGTTTGGTGAATGTAGCCCGCTTAATTCTTTCCAGAGTGGTGCTTGCTAGGAAGACACAATGCGCTAATACTTCACATTCGTATGAGGTCCAGCTTGTCACTCTTCGTACAATACTTTTCAAGCAGTCGTTTATATGAAGAACCTCATCCTTTTAGAATGATTTGCGCGACCTGTGTTTCCCACCGTATAATTTACAGAGATTCAAGGTCAACATAAATCGCTTTTTCCGCACTCACGTCGCTCCTGTAGAGCTTTAGAGATTTCCCTGCAGCACGTGTGCTCTGCCCATAAAAAAACTGAGGGTACCGCTATTGCAGTCTGGTGGACTAATATCTGCACTGTATGGCGCGTAATGCAACAATTCATACCTAGAATTAATTAGTAAGTCGGTTACAAGCTTTCCCACGTGAAGGCGTACATTGAGTTGCATGGAGAAATGCAAGTCATGTTTGTTCTTGTACATTTTTCTACAATAATGTCGCATGAAATTTCGCGACTGTCGAGTATGGCATCAGTCATGATGATTCCTTGATGATCGTAAGCATTGATTGATTCTTCAGATTTTTTTGGTCGCAGAGATGAGGATGGCCTTCTCCATTCATTTGACTGCAATTTTAACTCTGGTTCAAGGTCTGTAAGCCATGTTGTACCAACCGAGACAATTAGAGACAGAAATAATTGACCTTAACGTATGAAGAGAGAGACGTAGGCGTGTATAGGATTCAACTAGAACAATGTATTTTTTCGGTGAGTGAACAATTTATTTATTACCGCGATTGTCTAAAGATTTATATTTACATCTATCTATATTGATTATATTAATGTTTACACTAGTTTGTTATATAACAATTTAACATAACAAAACAAGAGAACAGATGTCTACATCGTAAGCAAAGTCAAGGATGAAAGCTAGTAATCTTTAAAAATAAAGCCTTCAGAGACACTCTATATTAATTAAAATAGTAATTTAAACAGCCGTAAATACATTCTTTTAGTTTCTTTGTACTCCAGTCCGACACAGCAGTACTTTATATCATCCCTGTACGATACATATTTTTTAAATCTTTTGACACAATGCCCGTATGCTTCTGGCTAAATGGCTTATAAAGTGGCCGTTAATTCTCTCCTATGTAATTATTGCGGTAGACGCTGAGATGTGTTATGGTTTAAATCGAATGTAATTAGGAACGGGCTTTTTTAGAGTTCAAGGGCACTGCATTCGTTATTAATGAAATATTTTCAGCTTATTAGGTTAAAAGTTTTTTTTATTGTCAATTTTTTGATATGACCCGTGAAAATAATAATCAAAAAGAGTATGCTCAACCTATCTTGTGTATGATTTGAGTAAGGTAAACGTCACTTTTGTATTTCCTGTTAGATCTTTGAAAAGTGTCACAGCTAAATCTGGCCTGACAACAAAATTATTACTTAACTTACTGGTTACTTAAGATTTTGTAGTCATTCTTTTTAAGGTTAAAATTAATATATTTTTTTTTAAAAACCCACGTTTGATCTTTTTTAGTGCTCCGTACGGAACACTTATAAGATCACTTCGGTGTCTGTCTGTCCGTCTGTCTGTCAAACCCGATTTTCTCCGAAACTATTTGTCATAGAAAGTTGAAATTTGGTAATGATATAGGAATTGATGGCCTCATCAGAGCCATGTAGTTTTGAAAGTTAAATTTTGACTTAAAGGGTTAGTTTGGGGGGGGGGGGGGTGAAATCGAAAATGAAAAAAAAAAATTTTACTAGGTAATCGAGTGTGGTGTCAAATGAAAGCTTGTGAAAACGCGAGTAAAAATATATATACAATGTAATACTTGCGCGCACTTTTCTTTGTATTATTTTTAAAAAATCGCGAAAAATCGCTGTCCACCCGCCTTATCTCGAAAAGTACTGATCAAAAAATTTTGAAAAAATTCTGAAATATTCCCCAGGGGGTGTAGATTGAACGAAAATTACCACGAGTACATTACCTTTAATAATTTATCTGGTATATAAAAAAAAATTCAAGGTCATCAATTTTCAGTAAAGATTGGAAACAAACTTTGTTGAAAACTCATTTGGGGTGTGTTTTGTGAAGTCATTGATCATTTTTTACCACCGTAACAACATTCTTTATTTTAAAAGCAATCAACGTACGGAACACTAATTGTGCCAGTTCAACTCTACTATCTAGTAAGTGCCTACTTGTTTCGAATGTTAGCAATCATTCTGGCCATTATTACTTTATACACTTTACGGTCATCCAAAACAATTTTGTGGATTTTTTTATGTTTTCCTATGTAAGCACCTCATTTGAGCGTCCAGAGCGTTCAGCATCTTTTGTATCTGTACGACCGCGTTTAAATTCAGCATACCGGTAAATGCTGAGTGATTTTCCAGGGGCAGAGTCCCCGTAACCCTTATCAAGCCATTGCTTTCCTTAAACGGCATTTTTTCCCATCAAAAATCAATGTTTAATCAACACACGAAATTCGATTTTTTCCATTGTTTTAAAAATATCAAAAGTAGCGTCACTAAAACCACTGTAATTTGTAAATTAATCATCGAAATGTCTTGAAATTTTGACACGTATCGTTTGTACTTCCTAAAAATCATATGGATTTTTTGAAAAGGGCGACATCTATGTGTCAGACCAAAAACTTTTCAGCCTACGTGTTATATTACGTTTGTTGGATTCTATTTAGAAGAGAGCTATTCGTCTGATTAAAAACCCAGCAGCTGTGAAAAGACCGGTAGTATTTGTTGAGAACCAATTTCGCAGATTGTTTATCCAGGAGATAAGTCTACATCCTGGTCCCCTTTTTCCAAAAACCTTTCCTTGGAGTATTTACTGTAGTAATCGATATCTGTGAGAATTTTTCATTATATGTTCTAAATACTCCAATTTTCCTACTTTAACAGTTTCTTGTTCATGCGACGTAAGACATCCTCGTTAGTAATATGATCAGTAAAAGGAATTTTCAAAATTCTGCGATATAGCCATAATTCAAATGCTTCAAGTTTCTTAGAAGTGGCTTCAATTAGCGTCCAAGAGTTCCACACCATAAAGAAGGACACTGAAAACATAACATCTATGGAGTCTTACTTTTGTGCTTAATTTTATTGCCGAGCTTTTGAAAAGTGATGTCTTTTCGAGGAACATTGCTCTAGCTTTTTCGATATGGTAACGAATTTCCTGCGAGTGATCTCACTATTCGTTTATCATGGTACCTAGATATTGTGAAGTTCTTTATATTCGTTGATTGTTGACCATCAACAAGGTAGCTGGAACCGGAGACTTGGTGATTACGATGTACTTTGTTTTTCTAATATTAAGTTCGAGGCCGTGTCGATTACTGAATTCGTTTATTTTTGTCATAAGATGTTGTAGACCCTTTAAGTTATCAGCCAAAACCGCCGTATCGTCAGCATAACGAATATTATTTATTCGCTCTCCATTAAGCAGTATTCTTTCGTCAGCCTCCTTCAGTGCTTCTCTGAAGATTTGTTCAGAGTACATATTAAACAATAGTAGAGGCAAGATACAGCCCTATTTTACTCCACGCTCAATCGATATTGCTTCTGAACGCTTCCCTTCTGCTTTAACAAATGCCATCTGGTTCCAGTAGAGGGTGCTAATAATCCGCAAATCCTTTCCATCTAGCCCAAGATTTTTCAGAATTCCGACCATTTTGTGCTGTTGGACTCTATCAAAGGCCTTTTGGGAGTCGATCAGGCACAGATATACGTCACAATTGACGTCACTACATCACCGAATCAAAACCTGCATAAAAAATAAGGCCTCTCTGGTTCCCATGGCATTATGAAAATCGAATTGGATAGGTGACGTGTTTTCTTCACACAATTTGTATATTCTTCTGTGAATGATGTTTCTAAAAGATGGCTTATGAGGCTAATTGTACAGTATTCTCCGCACTTTTTAATGCATGAATTTTTTGTGATCGTTATAAACTCAGACTTTAATCAGCTTTCTGGTATTCTACCTCATAGATTTTATTGTAAATCGCCGTAAGCCACTTAATCCCATTCTCATCTAAGAGCTTAAGCATGGGATTCATCGGGACCGGTGGCCTTTCCATTTTTTAGTTATTTATTGCAATGCGCACTTAACCGGTGGTAATACAGGGCTCAAACAAGTGTATTGAGCATTGTGGTTGATCTGGTCTTACATCAGAAAATAACTCTGTGATATAGTCATGCTATCTCTTCAGTTTCTCTTTTTTATCCATAACAACGTTTGGAGTGATTGATTGAAGTCAATCATCACTCTTAATGAAGCCACTCGTAACATAGTTAGCGAAACGCGCATCGAGTGCAAAAAATAAGGTGTTTGGTGTAGTGGTGATATATACTGAGTAGTGTAACATTCATTTTTTCCTAGATTTTAAGACCATGTAATGTTACTGATTTTTCACTTCAAATTGTACTTATTTTCATTTTTGTATCGAACGGTATATTAAACAGAGATTCCAAGACGTTCGGTATATACTGTGCAGTGCGGGTTCCTGACCGAATCTACCGCTACGCCGCGATTGGTGAAATGTGTGTATCCGCTGTTTTGGTTCCGGCGCCGCCATGTTACCGGCAGAGTTTGCATGGTTTATTTAAGGGTCCGAGAAAGGACTAGCAAGGCTAATTTCCATCCAGCCGCCGAGTAAGGCGAATTTCGATCCAGCCGCCGAGTAGGCGAGGCTAATTGCATCGGAGCCGCCGAGTAGGCTTCCTTCGACTGAGCTACAAAAAAAAGCTCATAACAACCATCATGCGAGCTAAGTAAAGCACCAGTTTCTTAACGAAAAGCCGTAGTGGGCTCTCTAAGTGTTCGCTAGAAAAGTGTGAAATCGGTCGTATTCCATCAAAGCAGGAATAAGAACAGTAAGTTACCAAAGCATACTTCAATAGACCTGTCCCTGAGTAGTGCCTTAACAGTAATTTAAAACTGACTAAAAAGTGAAGTGAAAAGCACTATTTTTCGTCTTCGGGGGTTGTCATAGTTCAGAATTTAAATGTAATAACTACTAGTTAGGCTAGAATCTTTTTGTAGAACTGCAAAGGTTAGAACTTTTTATTTTTTAAAAAACATGAATAAATTTTCTTTTTGTTGATTAAAGCTAGTGTCTCACTGAATACCTATCTTTCTTTTCAGGATAAGGACGGCTGTACCAAACTAACTTTTTATTTAATAACCATAAAACCCTTCAGTATTTTTTCATTTTTTTTAGCTGAAGTTAGATCCTTTCTATTTTAAAATGAATGGTGCCCAAAAAAATCGTACAGCTAAAGCTTTTTAAAAATAGAAAATAAATCCAAAAAGACGTACAAAAATTATCTCTTACCCATATCTTCCTACCAAAGAAAACTGAGCTAGTGTGTGTTTAATTTCTTTAGTTCTTTTAAAATCAGGGTTCACTCGATTCATTATCAGAAATTAAAGTGGGGCGCAATTAAAAATGACGCCTCAAAAAAGCGGGTAAGTTCACACCTTACAGTAGTATCATTGTGTCTAAGATTCCACATTTCCAATATAACGTTTCCTTGATCTATTAAACGTCCATTTGATTTCGTTCTCGGTTCACCAGTTAAGTCTTTGATTTTTCAATAGATATTAAAGCTATCATACTTTCCCTACAACTCCTCTATCTTTTTACATTTTTCACCATTCCACCAAATTTCTGCTATAATCTCTTTTATTATCTCTGTTTTTGTCTAACCGTCTTTCCTCCATTAGTCTTAAAAGGTCATCTGTCATCCATAGTAATAACTTGAGTAAAATTACAAATAGTTGTCTAGAGTCTGGACAAGGAAAATCAAGCATCAGCTGATTATAAGACTGACATTATCCAAAACGGCAGATTTTATAGATTAAATAAATTTTCCTGTGATTATAATTACAATTATATTTTTACTTTCTTTGTTAAACGGAAATATCCATCAAAAAAATCATCCACCGAGATTTTTGCATTTCCTCACGTTTAAGGATCCCTAAGATCAGGATAAATATAATCTCCCATTTCCGTTAGTCTGCCTAGCTGTCTATTTATCTGTGTTTTGACAGGGGTTAAAGAGTTGAAAGAGAAGGTTAGAGGGCTTGCTTTGTATATATGTCGCATCCAGGGCTCTTGGAGTTTCGGAATCTCAAAATTATGTTTTCAATATTTTCAGTTATATATCGTCAAACAACTAAAGAATGAATGAGGTGGGAGACAAGGGTAAAGGGGTTGCTTCGTACATATTGTGTTATATGTCTTATTTCAATGTTCTTAGAGCCTTGATATCTGAGAAATGTACTATTTTTTCATTATTTTTATTTATTCAAACATATAAGGGGATAACGAGGTAGGAAGGGGATTAGAGAGATTACTTTGTTTGTATCTAAATCTGAAAAATGTGATATTTATCATTATTTTTCGTTATTTATGATCAAACATAAAAGGGGTTAACGAGGTGGGAGATTAGAGGGATAACTTCGTTTAGATCATGTTTCATTATTCTTTGAGCCGAGGAAAACTTGTTTTCTTTCTTTATTTTTAATTTCGAAAATAATATGTAGAGGGAAATGTTAGGTTGCAGTTGTAAATATCTTTAAAGCTTTTCATCTATACAACTCTTGTGACTAATAGCTTAACATAAAGTATCTATCGTTTAAAATATCGACTTCTCATGCTCATATTAGGTTAGTTCAGGTTAGTTCATCTATACAACTCTTGTGACTAATAGCTTAACATAAAGTATCTATCGTTTAAAATTTCGACTTTTCATGCTCATATTAGGTTAGTCTTTAGTGTGAATAAGTCCAGTTCAGTACCGACTGGAAAATAAAAAACCGCCAAGTGCAAGTTGGACTTGCACAATTAGTGTTCCGTACTGTGATTGACTTTAAAATAAAAACTTTCGTTACGGAAGAATAAAATGATCAGCGACTTCACAAAACACAACCCAAATGAATTTTCAATAAAAGAATAAAGACGAAATAAACTTTCACCATTTTGGCGGTCAAATAATTTTATACATGACATATATACCAGATAAATTATCAAACGTAGTGCAATCCTGATAATTTTCGATCAACTTACACTTTATGGAAACTATTAGTAAAAACTGATTACCTTGAAATTTTTGCTTTTTTTATATTCCAGATAAATTACACAGCCACACAAAAAAAAAGAAAAGTTCATTACCACGAACCAAAATACATGGATCTAGTGTATTTTTCGACGCTGAATTCGAATCCGTAGTTCATGCCTTGAAATTGGGTAAAACTATAGTAATAATGTAATGACTCTTAATGAAGTGTGAAAAATGGTAGATATTTTATAGTCTAAAGAAGAGAATGTGCATTCAAACCACAGCAGGTTACTTCTCTTAATTAGTCCAAAATCCACCCTTATGTGAAAAGTGAAAAGTACTAAAACTCAAATAACACACATGAGTTTAAATAGCATGTACAAAGGACAAATTCTTGTAGCTCTTAGGACAAAATACCTGAATCTGGTGTGACAATCAGGCATTACTCTTAAAGGGTTGAGACTCACCCCTACCTATGGAGGTATCTCATAAGTTCAGGCTTTTGTAGTTTTAGGCAGAGTGAACGCAAAAATACTCTAGAAACTAGCAAGTCGACTAACAAGCTCCAAATCACTCAAAGAGCAACGGAAAGAGCCATGCTTGGAATAAGCCTTAGATACTGAATCAGAAACTAAGGTATCCGAAAATAAATAAAAGTACCGGATGTATTGAAAAAAATAGCACGGCTATAGTGGCAATGGAGACCAAGGGAAACCAAGAACACCACAAAAGTGATGGCGAGGCAACATCCAGAGGATTGCAAGAACGAACTGGATACAAGTTGCAATGGATAGAAGTGTATGGAAGGTTTTGGAAGAGGCCTACATTCAAGAGTGGATGAACACAAGCTGATATATATATATATATATATATATATATATATATATATATATATATATATATATATATATATATATATATATATATATATATATATATATATATATATATATATATATATATATATATATATATATATATATATATATATATATATATATATATATACATATATATGCAAATATATA
The DNA here is from genome assembly GCA_019049505.1 of Pachyrhynchus sulphureomaculatus. Classification (NCBI taxonomy): domain Eukaryota; kingdom Metazoa; phylum Arthropoda; class Insecta; order Coleoptera; family Curculionidae; genus Pachyrhynchus; species Pachyrhynchus sulphureomaculatus. The sequence goes on along the minus strand of CM032449.1, from coordinate 131,444,191 downwards.
TATATATATATATATATATATATATATATATATACATATATTTATTAATATTACATATTGTGGATTAAAGTTTATCTACACTTTTAAACACTGCATTGGGCAAGATATAAGAAGAATGTTGTGTGATTCTATTTTTTTGTCACACTTCAATCATTGTGAAATATAGAATTCAAAATATTTAAAATCGTTTTATTCGATTCATATTTGGTATAGGAAGACATAATCGGGTATCATATAAATTAAAAGAAGCGTCATGTCTTTATATGTTTAACAGACGTAAATTATGTACATTCAACATGTCTTAATTATGAATTACTAAAATTTCGTTTTCCTTGGTACTTACATAAGAAAATAACTTTCAGAAATGACATTTACCATTTAAATTTGCTTAGAAAAACCTTAACAATTTCCAAACATAACAAGATTTTTTTTCTTTTCTTCTCATTTTTTCTACACTCCCTCTCTTTTCTATTTACTGTCTTTCTATCTGTTTCTTTTTAAAATAGAGATGTAATATATATTTTAGTATTTCAATTATTGTACCATTTTTCAATAGTTTGTTAATCTAATAAATGGTAAATTTTCCTATAATTTTTTTTGGGCTGTTTTGTTTAACTACAGATTTACAATAAATATAGCTATTTCTACAGGAAGATAAACACGTTGAAAAAACGTCGCCACCAAACGAAGCCGGCTGGCTACTGTCGGATCGTTAAATGCACCGCGTCAAATTTCTCAGAGATGCCGCGCATTTTTTTCCTATTATTATTACATATAAAGACAATTTCTACTTGCTCGGCATCTCTGAGAAACTTGACGAGACACATTCTAACGATCCTGCGGAACTTAGCCGGCATCGTTTTGCGGCGACATTTTGTGTTTGTCTTTCTATAGAGATAACTATATTTTCGGATATAGAATCTACGTCTTGATACAGAAATCTGAACCTGTTGGCCTTTTATTTTCAATAAAAATTATAAAAATATTTGTAAAGTGTGCAATTGTAAATTGTTTTTTTTTGGAAATATAAAACTTATATTATTGTTATTATTATCATCATACAAAAAGAAACAATGATTATGCTTACATAACAACGAGAACTTTTAAAAAGATAACCACACAAAATCATAATATATAAATCTATTGTTGGAAAACCTTATACACATTTGTCCATACAAAAATAAAATAATTGTTCACTATATGTTGTTATACTTAATTTCATTAATTTGTATAATTTTTTTTTGTAATTTTACTTTTTTTCGCTGCTTTTATATTACAGGTTATTTTTGCATTCATTGTAAATGCTACAACTTACTGACTACTGAATTTTATATTCTATGACAGCTTTTCAACATTCATTAAACATTTACTCTGGTTTTAACAACTGGTAAAAACTATGGTTTTGATGGCTCAAATCAAGACTCGGTCATTTTGTTTTTAGTCACGTTATTTAATTGACTTTAATCATAGGATTTGCTTTAAAAATTGTTTTTTCCTAGAGAATTTAAAAATCTGATTTTTCACAATTGAAATTTAAAAATACAACTAGATATGCTTTATTTTTTTTTAATAAAACCTCATTTTAACATTTCAAATAATTCTTCTTTTTTTCTTCTTTGTTAGTTGTTCTAGACAATCTGGTATCAGTTCAATCCAGCAAATCTCTTTCGTTCGTCGATTAGTGTCTTGAATTGCGTCTTCATTTTTCATCTGTAGTCCCATTTTCGCCGGTCCTTCATGTAGTTCTTCTAGGATCCGTATTAGTTCTTCCCGAATAACACGATATCGTCAGCAAATCGTAAACCATGCAGGTGCTTGCCATGAATCTTAATTGCTTTGTCTTCCCATTTAAGTTTCTTGAAAGCATCTCCAAAACTATGGTGAACAGCTTGGGCGAAATGTAAAAATCTGAGAGTGTGATTTTTAGTGTTCCGTACTTATAAGATCACTTCGGTGTCTGTCCGTCTGTCACACCCGATTTGCTCCGAAACTGTTTGACATAGAAAGTGGAAATTTGGCACCAATAGAGGAATTGACCGCCCCATCAGAGCTGTGTAATTTTGAGAGTTAAATTTCGACTTAAAGGATTAGTTTTTGGGAGTGATATCGGAAATGAAAAAAAAAAAAAAAATTACCAGGTCATCGAGCGGAGTGTCAAATGCAAGCTTATGAAAACAAGAGTTCAAAAATTTTTATAAAATAGACTTGCGAACACTTTTCTTTGTATTGGAATATATTCCATCAAAATTCTGGAATATTTTCCATAGTGTAGACTGAACGAAAATTATCACGAGTGCATTACCTTTAGTAATTTATGTGGTATATAAAAAAAAAAACAAAAATTTCAAGACAAGATCGAGACAAACTTTGTTGAAAACTCATTTGGGGTGTGTTTTGTGAAGTCACTGATCATTTTATACCTCCGTAACAAAAATTTTTGTTTTAAAAGCAATCAACGTACGGAACACTAATTGCGCACGTCCGACCTGCACTCGGCCGGTTATGTCATCACTTTACAATACTTTCCTTTAGTAAAAACACAATTTAAAAACATTTGTAAATTTAAGAATACTCTTTAAATTCCCCGAAATTATAATTAAGATTTTTAAAAAAATCTGAATTTTAATATCGGAAGAAAAATGGCCTGTTTTAATTGAATTGAGAGGAAGTTAAAAATAATTCTACCATGGGATTAACCTATGATATGAAAACAATAATAATGCTACTTTAACTGACTTCAGCAGTTTAAAAGATATTTTGACTCTAAATGGTTGAAGGAGGAAAGCACATTTTATCGTAAGTTACATTTTATGACTCGTTAGTAGCGACAGTGTCCTTATAAAAAGTAAATATTAGAAAGATTTTACAACGCTTATTTTTCACATGCCTTTGTCTTTCTCCTTACCTCATGTATGCGCAGTATTAATGCGAAGGAATTGCAAGGTTAGATTAACATTCATCTTCTATAAACATAGGGAATTTTTTTTCATTCATTTCATGGTTAAGTAGAGTTGTTATTTGATGGGTCAACACAAGTTTCTAAATTAAACTTGTGTTTAGCAGGTTTCTATCACGTCCTTCAATATTTCCAAGGTAATACGAATGTGCGATAAATAAAATTTCATTTGATATTACCATTACACACACTGTAATGTGATTGTGCCAAAGATTGCAAAATCCCAACATAATCTGAACACTAATTAACTGTTGTCAATGTTGTTTGCAATAAAAGATTATCATTTCAATTTTATTGTATTTTTTTAGTGGTTTGAATACCTAAATAGGAAAAAAAACAGGCCCTACCATAATAGCGATAAGAATAACGAACTTCAAATAACCTCTCTTACAAGTTCCTAAATAAGGAAACACGTTATCCTTAATAAAAGATTCTCTTATTTTGTTTCAATACTGCGCAAGCTCCGAATTCTGGGTGCATGCTTCAAATAACGTTAACAGCTCCTTATATTTAATTTCTTCCTTTACTACTGCGCAGGCTCCAAACGGTGGGCGCATGCTTCAAATAAAGATAGTGGCCTACCAAAATAAGCATTGCAAAATCTCTCTATTATTTCTACTTCTAATACAACTATGCAATATTATATTAATAATTTAACTGATACGGTGGACATATTTATTATTCTACATAAGTAGCACACATAGTCCATTAAATCATTTATATTGCCTAAATTCGTTGTCGAAACGCGCGAATGATAATTTTAGACCTTTCGGCGGGTAATAAAAAATAGCATTTTAAAGACCTTCACCCATCATGCAAATTAATTTCACAACTTTACAAACTGAAAGTGGGTCGCCCGGTTTCCGAACAAGGTGAAGCAAAATAAATTGCTCGGCCGATGCCCCCCTTGACCCTCGGTCCACGCACGTACGTGCCTCATGAAATTCTTTTCTGTTTAGCGAAATAAATTTACGAGAATTTCGTCTAAATTTCATTTTTTTATTTCCTGCTAGCGCAATAAAACATAAGAGAAAAGAATAGTTCGGAAAGTGGTGTAGTGTCGAACGAATAGGCAAGTTTTAGGTTAGTTCAGGTTAGCTTTCGAGGCCTGCTACAACAGCACATCTTTTCGAACATGACACTCGCAATTTTTTTTTGCGCATTTATATAAATCATTCTGGAAGCTATAAAATAAATGAATATCTTTTGGTCTAAATTTGTATAGACAAGATAAGGCGAAACTTTAGGATCTCTCGTTTTATCAGAAGCGATGTCTCTTGCCAACGAGAAGGGAGGTTGGTACTGTGCCATAAAAATAACAAGTCAGCTGCTGGCTTTATTGATCGCTGAAAGACATCAAATTTAAGGCACGTTTTGCTTCTTCTTCAAATGACATCAGTTTTAACAGAATAATTCCCCAAATGCTGAAATTATTATCTTAGACGTCAAAGTCGTGAAGCTGGATCTTTTACAATTAACGGTGGCTTTACTCAACTTATCGATCAACCTAAACAAATTCCTTATCGAGATAGAGTTCACTAGCCTTTTGACCTCTTTTTGACCACCTATCCAGAGATGTACACTATTACCGTAATTCCTTCATTGGGTTCTTTCGACCATTAACTCGTTTCAACATCGAGTTGGTAATAAAAGAGCCACTAAACTGCGCTAAAATCACCACAAATATACTAATTACGAAGAACTCTAGGGATAGGTGGCTGTTAGCTAACAGTCGATAGCTATAGCAGGCCTGATATACACAAATTCATTGAAGAAACCTATTTTTCTGTTAATAGGTTTCTCATAAAAATTCATACATTTTTGATGAGGTCTGTTTTTGGGTACAGTAAAACAAAGTCGTGTGTTCTAATATAAAATAGGAATATTTTTTACTCGCAAATGACCAGTAAATGCAAGATGTTTTCTAAAATAAGTCGATTCATTAAATATAGTCCATATAAAAGTTGCAGAACGAGGAAAATATAGCCTCTTGAAATTATTTAGATTTTTAGATACAACCCTGAAAAAAAATGTAATTATTATATTATTTATGGAACACCCAGTAATATCATTATGTATTTGCATCTTCCTTAATCTTTTTTCACAAGGATTTTTTCTGTGATTCAATTTTTGAAACTAATTACAGAGTTAAACAAAATAATATACTAATAGGGAGTGGTCTCATCATATACACAATGGTTGGTGAAATGATGATTAAAATATTAAGAGTGTAAAATTTTTTGATGGAAAGTTTACATGAAAGTAGAAAAGCATGACGATTAATGAGGATCTATAAAACGTTTATAATTAGAAAGCATTTAATATTCCATTTTGGCAAATTATATAACATAAATTCCTCTACATATAATACGATAAAAAAAGACCTACAGAATCCTAGACCTGGAACGTCATAATGTTTACAGTAATTTTTAGTGTTTCGTATGGAACATTTATAAGATCACTTCGGTATCTGTCCGTCCGTCTGTCACACCCGATTTTCTCCGAAACTATCTGATATAGAAAGTTGAGATTTGGCACTTATACAGGAATTGATGACCTCATCAGAGCCGTATAGTTTTGAAAGTTAAATTTTTTCTTAAGGGGTTTTGGGGGTGAAATCGGAATTAACTTTTTTTTTACCACGACATCGGGTGGGGTATCAAATGAAAGTTTATAAAAACACAAGTTCAAAAATATATATAATGTAATACTTGCGCACACTTTTCTTTGTATCATTTTAAAAAAATTGCGAAAAATCGCTCTCTCCCCTCCCCCGTATCTCGAAAAGTACTGATCAAAAAATTTTGAAAAAATTCTGAAATATTCTCCACAGGATGTAGATTGAACGAAAATTATCACGAATACATTACCTTTAATAATTTATCTGGTATATAAAAAAAAAACGAAAATTTGAAGTCATGAGTTTTCAGTCAAGATTGGAAAAAACTTTGTTGAATACTCATTTGAGTTGTGTTTTGTGAAGTATAAAGTGATCAACTTTATACCTCCGTAACAAAAATGTTTATTTTAAAAGCAATCAACGTACGGAATAATAATTGCGCAAGACAGACTTGCACTTGGCCGGTTTTTTCTTATCGACCTAGCACATGGGCTGCAGGGAAATCCCTATAACGCTACAGCAGCGACACGTGTGCTGAAAAAGCGATTCACGTTGGTCTTGAATCGCTGTAAATTGTACTCTGTCAGAAACACAGTCCTGGGCAAATTATTCCCATGGAATGAGATTCTCCATATAAAAGACTGCTTGAAAATAGCTTGTACGAGGAGCAACAAGCTGAACCTCATACGAATGTGAAATATTAACGCGACGTCTATTTCTAGCACGCACCACTCTGGAATTAAGTGGGCTACATCCATCGAACGCCTTTTCATATATTTGAAGAATAGACTCAAGTTCCGTTCCAACCATTCTTCAATGTTCTAATGAATCAATCAATTAATCAATCAAGTTAAGTACATAATCAAAGTAAGTGAATGCTGCATGAAAAAAAATATATATATATATATATATATATATATATATATATATATATATATATATATATAATACTTGAGAACTTGGTTATTCTTTAATATCTTCTAAATTTGATATCATTAAATATCTTAAAAATCATTTTGGACAGCCTCCCACCTGATTTCTGTATCATGTCCATTCGTTATTCAATTGAAGCAAACTTGATTTAAAAATGCCATGCAGCATCCGTGAACCCCAAAATTTAAATTGTATTTAAATAATCTAAATAGTAATTTCCTTTGATTATAAAAATAGATATACGAAATCAACACCTTTAATGCTAGTTAAGTGCGGCCGAATTGAACCTGCCACGCTACATTCGGCTTTTATTCGTATTCTCAATTTTTTGGTTTTTTTTTTTTACCTTCGCGCTCCGCTCAGTCGCTGCGGACCGCGCTGCAACCCGTCTTGTCCCTCCCCCCGCCCTTCTCCACGTCACTCGCATGCAACGTATGCCCTCCAAAGGACCTCTAAAATCGGGTCATTGAATTTTGGACCCTTGTCCTTCGGTTAGCGCGCGGTGCAGGACGGTTTGGCCTTGGTTCTGCTGATGCGGCGAGTATATTGCGTTAGTTGATATTAAAACTCTGCAATGTTGTCAGATGTAGAGTTTTGGTGTGTGTAGTTGCAAAAATATTCTTTTGTTTGTGCAAAAAAAATGTTAACAATTTATTTTAGAAAAAAAACCGAAGCATTGCTTATAAATAGTAGATGATTTGAGATGCATGTATGTAGCAATTTCTTCTTTAGTTGACCATATGGTTTAAACCTCATTCTTCCAAAGAATAAAATATCTAGAGAATGTTTTTAAAATTATCATTACGTGAACTATATGTATATATAATAATGGATAATGTGGTTTTACATTGAACCACATATGAATGGAATGGAACCGCTGTCGAATCCGCTTGCCTGTGGTGAATATTGGCTATTTGCTGACCATTCTTCTATCGGCCTGTGGCCATAGACGGCCTCCGATTGAGGGCAGGAATACTTTTCAGTTTTAGATACAGTTTACTTACGACGACGTTCCGCCAGTATCTAGAAGACTGATGAGACGGCGAAACGCGTTTCAAGATGGACTGACAAATGAGAGAACGGGGGGGGGTAGCCTGCTAAAATATGGCCTTTGGCCATTTTTAATGGTACATTGAACCACAAATGCATGGGGTGGAGTCCTTGTCGAATCGCTCTGCCTGTGGTGAATATTGGCAGTGTACTGTCCATTCCTCAGTCGGCCTCTGATTGAGGGTAGGGATGATTATATATATATATATATATATATATATATATATATATATATATATATATATATATATATATATATATATATATATATATATATATATATAAAATACATTAAAATTCCGGGTTTCAATCCGTTCATCTAACAATAAATTTGTATGACATTTTGCAAAAAATCTTATTTGGCATTTTCAAGTGCTCTTGCTGCTGTGGCTACTCGATACTCTGATCTTGCTGCTGCTGCCGCTCGAAGCTAACCAGTTAGCTTCTAGCGGCAACAGCAGCAAGATCGCAGTAGCAAGCACTTGAAAATGCCAAATGAGATTTTGGCGAAACGTCGTGCATTATTAGACTAACAGATTGAAAAACGGATTGAAACCCGGAATTTTAATGTATTACATTCCACTATCCGTGAAAACTTCTATTGTAATATATATATATATATATATATATATATATATATATATATATATATATATATATATATATATATATATATATATATATATATATATATATATATATATATATATATATATATATATTGCGGAAGTAGCAGGCAAGCTTTTATTTTATACATGAGTTAATGGTCAGCGAATAACAAATATTACCACATTCTTCGTAAATTACTGCGATAAATTTAATTTGATTTCTTCATAACAGCAGTTGGAGAAAGTGCAAACTTTATAAAATAAATTTCGGGCAAACATATAACAGACATTATTTTGTATACGTTCGGAAAATTATCAATTTGCAAAAAACAACAAAAATCGGTTCTGATGAGACAGGTTTATAGCACGGAAATACTCCTGGCAAGGTAAAAAAACGACCAGTTATACTGAAATTGGAATATTCAGTGCTTGTTTCAACAACGGGTTATAATAGCAGTTCAACTACTGTTCCAACTCAACGATCTTGGAAGCCTTCAGGCTGAATCAAAATGCAAGGGGTTGGTACATGCGATCTAGTAAGCCCATACCAGGTGCCTAGGCGAGCTTAGTAGACAATTGCTTATCACAGCAACAATCTCGATTAGACTGACATAGCACAGAAGATAAGGGTTGTTAGCCATAGCTATATATAATGAATAATCAATTTTTGCATTAATTTTTATACACTCGTGGAATCACTAAAATTATCCAGTGAATAAATTGAGAACTTTTCGATTTATATTATTTATAAGTGGTTATAATATAAGAATTATCTTCCTTTCGTTTCAGATGTGCGTTGCAAGTTCATCTAATCACGATTTTCTTTCAGAATTCATAGTAACCCACAAATATTTCTATTTTATGTAGTTGCTATATTTGTTAAATAGAGGGTGTTCTTTAAGTTGGGACTTCTTGGCGTCGGAAACGGTCATTTACTAACAACAACTTACTTACTGTTAAGACTCTCTCCCTTTAAGTTTTATTTACAGGCTCTTTTTCAATAAAAGTTATCTGGATAGCAGATACATCGTGGCGCCGAGATGATAACTGAGGCCAAACTAAGTACAGTTTTAGAGAAATTTTTTAATGGGTTTTGGACATTTTTATAATAATAACGAAGAACTTATTTTGTACCAATAATAATAATAAATAGTTGTTAGATTAAATTTATTATATATATATATATATATATATATATATATACATATATATATATATATATATATATATATATATATATATATATATATATATATATATATAGATAGATAGATAGATAGATAGATAGATATTATGGAAATCATTGCGGATCGGAACTGGTACCTCCTGCAGACTAATTGCAGAAAATTCACCTTAAATACCCTAAAGAAATAATGAAATGAAGAGATTGTTTTTGCTCCGCCACTGGTAGACAAAACAACTAAACAATATGGCCGATTATTAACAAAAACGTGACATTTACAGTGTTCGTGAGATTTTTAATTCAGTATAGACGCATTTTACGGACAGCGACAATGCGCTTGCGCCTGAGCTAATTCCTACAATGGCGGCCTTTCAGATACGGGTTGGTTTGGAGGTAAAATCCAGTTTTACTTTTTTTTAATTTTTCAAAAATTTTCCAATTTGAAAAAAGGTATTAAATGTGTTTCTACATGACGTCCCGAGTCAACCGTTTCAATATATGCAGTGATTTACATAACATCCTATATATATACATATATATATATATATATATATATATATATATATATATATATATATATATATATATATATTATAGAACAATTGAAGCGTAAATTAGAACATATTTAAATAAGCCAAAAATATCACTATCACATTAATTGACAAATAAGTGAGATTTTGCTTAGTGATTAATATTTGTTCCAATGTGACCCGCGCGGATAATTTTTAATTTTTGTTCTAAAATCAATATATTTTAATTTTTTGGGATTATACGGTATACTGTTATAAATTATTGAACAAGTATATTTAAACGAAGATATTTATTACTCATTTGGGCGCACAGGTATTTCTAAAATATTTCGATATCTTGGGTTAAGAGAGTAAATGTTCTTTTTCAAATGAATTTGACTAAAGTGTCAGGTATCCTTGTTAAAATTACCTTATGTATAAAATGATTTCACATCTGTGCTCTAATTATATTGGTGATAAGTGATTATATGTTTTCAGCTTTGTTGAGAATCCGATACAGTTACTTCGAAGAATTTCTAGTTTTGTTTGTCATTATGGTATAACTGATCCTACTAACAGTTATTTTTGGACTCGACGTACGGCGATTGTCGGTCACTGGACCTGATGATACCAACATGCTAACAAGTGTCTGGTGTTGTTAGGATAACTGTTGTGTAGTGTCGTTATGCCAAAGATTCCAAAATCCCAACGTAATTATAACTTATGTCTTTGTGATAAATAATATCACATTAATCTAATATACTCAAAATAATAGAATACAATTTTGATTCAGTATTTGTAAATGACACCAAGTTTTCTTACCAGATTATACCACTGGTATTTTAAAATACCCGTTAATACTAAATTTAAAGTCTAGGCAATTTTTTATTGTTGAGTCTATTAAAAGGAAACTAGTTTTGGTTTCACTAATTTTTAAGCCATGGTCATGTATAGTGGTAGAAATATTAAAAGGATTACAATTTTTGTTGATTTTATGCTAAATTTTTAATATCGGCAACAAGTGCTGAAATATTCAAATCTTTTATTGAAAGATGAAAGTCAAAAATATATAGGATGCATAATAATAGACCAAGAACAGTTCCTTGAAAAACATCCTTTGTCACTGACAGATAATTTGAAGGACTATATTAACTTAACCTATAACAACTAAACAATATAATTAAATATAACTATAACAACATAACGTAGTGGTTAAAGTGTCTGCTTTCTACGCCAGCGACCCGAGTTCGTATCTCGGGTCGAGAAACAATAAAAAAGTAAAATGAAACTTAAATAATATTTACATCGTGACGGTCGCTTCTCTGGAGAAGGGAATGTTAATATCATGCCTAGTTAAGCCTCTCACGTTGGCCGTTCGGAACCGGCTTTAAACTGTAGGTCTCTTTTGTCTGTGGAAACACTTAAAAAGGCACCAACGACAGGCACGGGCGAGAGGGTCACCTACATCTGTATCAGAAAAAGTTATCAACTACAGATTAGATTGAAATTCTTTAAATATGATTTTCTCTAGATAATTAGTAAGCCATCGCCAAGTTTTTAAACTAAAGCTAATATATTTAATTTTAGATGATAATATATCATGATAGTTTTAACTAGATAAAGGAAAACTTGACAAAACCTGAATCCAAACTATCCATTGTACCATATCATTTGTAAATTTGCAAGGTAAAGTTCTTCTTCTTTTTATAATGCGTCCTGGTCTCCTTTTTCCAAAAACATTTCCTTGAAGTATTTGCTGTAGTAGTCCATATCAGTTTCCATCATTTCCAGTCTCATGTTCATGCGACGTAAGACATCCTCGTTGGTAATATGCTCAGCATAAGAAATTTTCAAAATTATATATAGATAGATATAGACATAATTCAGTTGCTTCAAGTTTCTTAAAAATGGCTTCAGTCAACGTCCAAGATTCCACACCTTAAAGAACGACACTAAAGACATAACATCTTAGGAGTTTTATTTTTGTGCTTAAGTTTATTGCTGAACTTTTGAAAAGTGATGTCATTTTAAGGAACACTGCTCTAGCTTTTTCGATAGGGCAACGAGTGATCCCACTGTTCGTTTATCATGGTACCGCGATATGAATATTGTGGAGTTCTTTGTATTTGTTGATTTGTTAACCATCAACAAGGTGGCAGGAACCGGAGACCTGCTGATTACTATGTACTTTGTTTTGCTGATATAAAGTTCAAGGCCGTTTCGATTATTGACTTCGTTTATTTTTGTCATAAGATATTGTAGAACCTTTAACTTATCTGCCAAAACCGCCGTATCGTCAGCGTAACTAATATATATATATATATATATATATATATATATATATATATATATATATATATATATATATATATATATATATATTCAATTTCTTGGGGTTTATGGTTCTTTTGTTTTAAGGATAGAGAAATTACATCATGTTCTAGTTAGAATTTATTGAAAACGTTTCGCCCGATTTTCAGGCTTCTTCAGTTCAGGTTAGTTCAGCCCAAGAAATTGAAAAAATATATATTCAATATTCCAAGGTTCAAGAAAGAATTCAATCCAACTTATATATATATATATATATATATATATATATATATATATATATATATATATATATATATATATATATATATATATAAGGTAAAGGTACTGTACTAAAATTTGCCCTAAAAATTAGTTAAAATGCTATATTTATTAATATATTCCGCTACTTGATTAATAACTCTTCATTTCAAGATTTTAGAAGTTATAGAAAGTTAAGAAATAAAATCGCATTGCGAGTTTTATGACCCTGTGAAATTGATATACTATTATACAGACTATTATTTATGTTAAAAAGATTCCAATTTAAGAAAAATGCTTCACAGTAAGTTCGGCTTTATCATTTTGAAAAGGATATTGGCACCCAATTTACTGAAAAATTCTTCGTCGTGGCACTACTGTCGAAATAAACGCAATTGTTTACTCTAAGACCGTCGCGGCCCAGACACCGTCTTCCGTTAAATGTTTGTAGCAGCCTCGCGCAAAAGGCCGCTGCTTGTTTGTAATACAAACATGCCGGTGATGGTGGCCATGCATGGTAAATTTTAAATATTTACCATATGAAAAGTCTAAATCGGATTTGATTTCATCATTTCATTAAAAGAATATTGAATTCAAACTTAAGAAAAATCAACTTAGCCTTCTTGCATACATTTCTGGGTTATAGCGACAACTTGCCATTTTCAGTACCTTTTTGGACTTTGGGATTAATCATAGCATCTTACGGTAATTGAGGAAGCTTACTGCTACTTTCTTTGCGAACAAGTAGTTCTAAAATAAGTACTAAATTTGAATTTCTCAAGTAAAGTAAGTAAGTTTCCATAATACTATTAAACCATACAAAATATCGACACCTCTTTAACCAATTTCCGAGAAGCGATATAGCTAAAAAACTATATGTTTAATTTCCACTTCAAGTAATATACAATATATTACTCTTCGCTTGAGAGTTTCCAACAGACTGACTGACGGAAATGGAAAACTGTGTTTTTCGTGATCTCGGAACCCTAAAACGAGAAGAAAAGCAAAAACCTTGAACGGTATCTTTTTCGCACAGCAAGCGAAGTACAATAATTTACCTAAGTAGGTAAGCTTTGTCAATTTACACGTTTCTATTTCTAATTTGTTTTGTATGTAATTAATCAATTTTTTTTAAGGTCACTTTGTAAACAGACTTAAAATCCTTCTTCATACTATTTCTATTCAAATTGAAATTACAATAACCGGTCAAGTGCAAGTCAGACTTGCGCAATTAGTGTTCCGTACGTTGATGGCTTTTAAAATAAAAATTTTAGTTACGGAGATATAAAATGACCAATGACTTCACAAAACACACCCCAAATAAATTTTCAACAAAGTATGTTTCCGACCTTTATTGAAAACTGATGACCTTGAAATTTTTGTTTTTTTTATATACCATATAAATTATTAATGCACTCGTGATAATTTTCGTTCAATCTACACTCTGTGGAGAATATTCCAGAATTTTTTCAAAATTTTTGTGGTCAGTACTTTTCGAGATAAGGTGGGACAGCGATTTTTTCGCAATTTTTTAAAAATAATACAAAGAAAACTGTGGGCAAGTGGTAATTTTTTTTTTCACTTCCGATTTCACTCATCAAAACTAACCCCTTAAGTCAAAATTTAACTTTCAAAACTACACTACTCTGACGAGGCCATTAATTAGTGCCAAATTTCAAATTTATATGTCAAATAGTTTCGGAGAAAATCGGGTGTAATGGGCGGACGGACAGACGGCGAGACAGATAGACGGACATACACCGAAGTGATTTTGTAAGTGCTCCGTACGAAACACTAAAAAACATTGAAATAAACGTTTATTGTGATATATACCCGATCACCTTTCTAACCTTCTACCCCATTCCTTTCACTTCATATATCTTTTACTGTAAATAATTATACTAAAATTTTATCTTATATCCCAACCAAAAACAAGAAAAATTCAGGTAATACTATTGAATAATTCAATAACCTCGCCATTTTTACCCCCTGGCCGTCTTCGTCATTGAAAAACTTATTAAAAAGTTATAGAATATATTTGCTATATAATTGCTACAAATGATATGCTTAAAACTGGACCATAACATCAACCAAGAAACCAGGATACGATATTTAACGATGCCCCACCCTTTTTATTCCTTTTCCGGTTAAAATTAAAAGTAATGAAAAAATATCCTAATTTTCAGATTCCCCGACTCGAAAAGTCCTGAAAAGAGCATATTACATGATACACAATAAGCAACCCCTCTAATTTCCTACCCACCCCTTATATATTTTATTATAAATATTTATGCAAAAAATTTGTTTATTATCTCAACAGAAAAAACCAAAATATTAAAACTATACAAAATTTCTCAATCCCATCGCCTGAAGCGATATCCTTCAAAAACTATTTTTGTTCAGTATTATATATGTACCAAGTATGAAATTCATATTTCATTTCGTTCAAGAGTTATGGTGCCAACATACCGACAGACCGACGGAAATCAGTGACTATATTTTCCGTGATCTGGAAACCCTAAAACGTGTAGAAAAGCAAAAATCTCCGAGGCTTACTTATTCGCAAATGTTATACTTTCCTTTACCAAGGAAAGTAAAATCTACGAAAAATAAAATTAAATACAATTTCCTAGACCATAGACATTTCATTTAAATGAACGCGCTACTCGGCAGCAATTAAAAATTTCGAGACGACTTAAGAAACTCTACGGGCCTTATTTCATTAGCACAAGTTCTAACGAAATATGTGTATTATTAAAATACTCCCCTCTATTAGTATCCGCGCCGCCCCAGTTGTTGCTGCCTACCCAGTAAAGCTTTTGACACCCACTATTTGGTGGCTAAAATTCACATCGAAATACGAGGGTTGTATGATAAGTACCTGGACTTGACAAGAAAAAAACATTTTTATATGTAAAATTTATTTTATTTGTCAACATAGTATTCTTTTAGTTCGATACACTTAGTCCAACCTTTTTCTATCTTTTGTATCCCATCTAAAAAATACGATTTCTCCAACTCTTCAAAATAGACCTTTATTTCAGCAATCATCGATTGGGCTGAGCCATTTTTTCATATTCGGAAATAGGAAATAATCGCTGGGGGCTAAATGCGGAAGCAATTCGTATCCTAACTCATGGAATTTTGCCATGGCGATGACACAAGTGTGAACGCGTGCATTGTCTTGATGAAAGAGAATTCTGTTCTTCGCCAAAGATGGACGTTTTCCTTTCATAGCATGGTTGAAACGATCCAATAAGTCGCCATAATTATTTTGCTCTTTTCAAGGTAATCGACGTGGATTTTGCCGTATATATCCCAGAACACTGTGACCATAACTTTGTTGATCGATAAAATCGCCTCGGCCTTCTTTGGCGCCACTTTGCAACGAAAAATTCCCTGTTTGGACGGGCATTTGGTCTCTGGAGTGCTGTGATGAATCCATGTTTTGTTAATAGTTTTGAATCGACGCCAAAAATCATTCCGATTGCGCTTTAACATAGCCAAAGTTTTTTTTTGAAGTTGACACACTTACGTATTTAGCACGGCACCCCATCTTGCTTCCTCATATCCAAATGAATTGTTAAAATGTTCGTTTAGTTGAGATGCTCACATTCTCAGCAACATCACGCATTTTCACTCTCCGATCATTTATCACTATCTCATGGATTTTTTTCAATCATTTCTGATGTGGTTACCTTATTTGGACGACCTGGACGTTCTTCATCAAAAATCCTTGTACGGCCACATTTAAATGCATCTGTCTCATATTTTTTGATGGATAACGAAGGTGCACAATCTCCATAAACTTCGCTGAGTTCCACTTTTATCTCATTATTCGTTTTCTTTTTCAAAAACAAATATTTTATCTGTGCTCGATATTGAATTTTTTCCATTATTGTAAAATCACAAAAGTTGTTCTAGTTAAATGGCTTCTTCTCTTCTTCTTCTTCTAGCCATTATCTATCTTTTGGATCTAGGCCTTTCTCATGTGCTTCCATGTGTCCCTGTTTTGAGCAATTTGATACCAATCTTTTAATATCGCCATACCATCGTTGTTGGTATGACAATTTTTCCCCTCACGATCTCCATCTGGTCACTTTTCAGCTCCAGTTATCAGTATTTCCGGCCACATGGCCAGCCGAGTTCCACTTAAGGGAAGATATCCTCTCAATTATGTCGTGGACCCCTGTTTTTTTTTTCCTGATTTAATCGTTTGATTTACAATCCCTAAGTAATATACCTAGGATTTTCCTTCCAGTTGCTCTCTGATGAACATGCAATTTTCTAATTATTTTTCGTGTCAAAACCCAAGTTTCACTACCATATGTTGTTACTGGTAGAATGCTTTCGTTATATACTTTACTTTTAAGTTTTAAAGGCAGTTTGAACTGAAAGACTTGCTTCATTTTACCGTAAGCCGCCCATCCCAGGCGTATCCTTCGATTGTCTTCCAGTTTTTAATTCAATTTTCCGAGAATACCTTCCTGTCCCAAATATACATATGAATCTACCCTTTCCACTTGTCCGTGTATGGATATTACGTCATTAATGGTTGTTTGTTCATTCGTCATGAATTTAGTTTTTGTGATGTTCATCTCTAAACCAACCTTTTTTACTTCAGTTTGTAATTCTTGGAGTATTTCTTTCAATTCGATTTCATTTTCGGCAAAAAGTGCGATGTCATTAACAAATCTTAAGTTGTTGAGTCTTTCTCCGGATATGTTAAGTCCCCTGTTTTC
This sequence comes from Pachyrhynchus sulphureomaculatus, assembly GCA_019049505.1. NCBI lineage: Eukaryota > Metazoa > Arthropoda > Insecta > Coleoptera > Curculionidae > Pachyrhynchus > Pachyrhynchus sulphureomaculatus. The sequence continues at coordinate 131,427,022 of CM032449.1, read as the reverse complement.
CCAGTGAAGGTTCTTGAAGATATCTTTTAGTACCAGGGTGAATATTTTGGGTGATATGATGTCACCCTGTCTAACACCTATCTTTAATTTTACTTCCTTTCAGTTTTGATTCTTCATTGATTTTTGTCAGTATGTCAATATATCTTTGATCGACTCTTGCGTTTTTCATCGCTTTCTCAATTACCTAGTATTCCACTCTGTCAAAGGCGTTTCGGAAGTCGACAAGTGCCATCCAGGCAGTGATGTTGTATTCGGTTACCTTTTCTATAAGTTGTCTGACCGTGTGTAGATGTTCAGTTGTGACAAATCTTTTTCGGAAGCCTGCTTGTGCTTTGGGTTGATAATTTTCAAACTTTTTGTCTAATCGGTTTGTGATTATTCTCATGAATAGTTTATATATTTGCCATAGAAGACTTATTGGCCTATAGTTCTCCAAATTGCTAGGATCTCCTTTTTTGTATATCAATATAACTGTGGCAGTTTCCCAATCTTTTGGTATCACTCCCGCCAGAACAATGGCAAAACAGTTAAATGGCTGCTACTCACAAATTAAATCACGCAGCGACTTGAAAATTGAAAAAATTCTTGTGAAAGGTTATGTTTACGAAAAATATAATTTTCTCAATGGTAGTAGCGCCATCTCTCGCCGAGGCCAGGTACTTTCATACAACCCTTGTACAAAGTTCTACAGGAAATAATTCTTTCGTCTATGACAATAGTCTGGGGTTTATCGCTTGTACGCAAGAACAAACATAAAAATATCAGTTCAAAACAAAAACCCTAAAACAAAAGAGCATATTCAATTGTATATTTGCAAAGAAGTAAAGGGCAGGTCAGTCAACACATGGCCGCATTAATAGCGCACCAGTAAAATACGTCAGTATTTAAAAAATATAATGAATAAATAGAACCAAACTTTATCATTAAATTTATTATTACAATGTCAGTTTCTTAAGATTAAGATTTGTTTGATCCCCTTTAGAGTAATCTCCTCCCACTGCACCATACGTTTTTTTCCTATCTTTAAAACACTTGTTAAGCTCGATAACTGTTTTCAAGGAGGCCAGCAAATTATCTTTTATAGCTCCTATAGATTCAAAACAGTGCCCATGGAGTGGTAAGGGAACAGGAAAAGAATCACGTGGTGCCAAATCCATGAATTATTCTTGCATTTTTATATATATATATATATATATATATATATATATATATATATATATATATATATATATATATATATATATATATATATATATATATATATATATATATATATATATATATATATATATATATATATATATATATATATATATATATATATATATATATATATATATATATATATATATATATATATATATATATGTATATATATATATATATATATATATATTGTAACATGGGAACTTGCCCGCTTTTTGAGGCGTCATTTTGTACCCTGTGAAAATTGTTTTTCCCACGCTTGGGCGCAATTTTCTTGCAACCTCTTTTTAATTTCTGAGAATGAGTTGAGTGAATAATGATTTTAAAAGAACTAAAGAAATTAAACAAACATTAGCTCAGTTTTCCTTGGTAGAGGAATATGGGTAAGAGATAATTGTTATACGTCTTTTTGGAATTATTTTCTATTTTTAAAAAAGCTTCAGTTGTACAAATTTTGGGCACCATTCATTTTAAAATAGAAAGGATCTAACTTCAGTTAAAAAAATGAAAAAAATACTGAAGTGTTTTACGGGTATTACTAAAAAGGAATTATTCTAGTACAACTTTTCTTATCCTGAAAAGAAAAATAGGTATTCAGTGAGACACTAGCTTTAATCAAAAAAAAGAAAATTTATTCATGATTTAAAATAAAAGTTCCAACCTTTGCCGTTTTAAGGAATACAGAAAAATTCTAGCCTAAAAAGTAGTTCTTATAAATTAGAGTCCCTAAATCAGAGATTTTACTTCTGAATCTTGACTACACCCGAAATCGAAGAGTCGTGATTTTCACTTCGCGATTTTTCAGTTCAAATTGCTGTTAAAACACTTATTTGCGGGGAATATATTTATTGATGTATGTTCTGGCAACTTACGGTTTTCCTACGGGCTTCTAGGCCTTCAATGCAACACAAAACCGATTTCACACTTTTGAGAAGAGCCTACTTTAGCTACTCCAATTAGAAAACACACAAAGCCCTCTACGGCTTTATGATAAAAAAAACTCGTGCTTAACTTGGCTCTCGTAGATATTGTCGTAAGCCTCTACTGCGGCTCGGTGGAAAATCGCCACTTGGCGGCTCGGTGGAAATTAGCCTGGCTGCGGCTTGATGGTACTAAGCCTCTCGGCGGCTTGATGGTACTAAGCCTGGCGGCGGCTTGATGTTACTGCCTGGCGGCGGCTCGGTGTTCTAAGCCCAGATTCGCGTCCTCCGGACCCTTAAATAAGCCGTGGGCACTCTGTCTGTAATATGGCGACGCCGGAACCAAAACTCCGGATACAAACATTTGACCAATCCCGGCGTATCGATAGATTCGGTCGCAAACCCGCACAGCACACTATATAACGAGCGGCTAGGAATTTCTGATTAATATACCGCTCGATACAAAAATGAAAAGAAGTACTTTATAAAGTGAAAAATCAGTAACATTATATGGTCTTAAAATCTAGGAAAAAATGAATGTTACAATATATATATACAGGGTGTCCCATATGTTTGGAATAATGATTTCACAGTATTTATTAATCAGTATATCAAAAAAATGTTTAAATAAAAGTTATAGGGTGTTATACAATGCACATGCTGACGTTGACAATAAAATGTTTTAACCTATAAGTTCGAAGAAATTACGCCATCTTAATTTTTTTAATGGAAAGCCCTGTATATTATTTTATTTTTGTGTTTTGAGTCCTACTAAAAATTCTAGATTATATTTGTCTAACATACCATATGTCTAAATTGAACTGTTTTGGAATTATGGTCATTTGAAATTTAAAATAAAAAACCATTAATAAATACTCTAGGTTTATTTTTAAGGTAACAATTGCTCAAAATGACTACCGTTAGCGGCGAGGCAATTCATAGTATTGTTTTTACTGACGAGGCCACATTTTGTCTTAATGGAAGACTTAACAGGCACAACTGCCGGTATTGGTCTACTGAGAATCCCCAATGGATAATCGACAGTCATTCTCAAAGACCATAAATGATAAACGTGTGGGCAGAGATTTGTGGACGTCATATCGTTGGTTCCTTTTTTATTTTTGGAAATCTTACAGGACAGCGGTATTTACAGTTACTCCAAGAGCAAGTTATTCCAAGTTGTGCAGGTCTTTTTCCCGATGAAAATAATTTGGATACCCCTAACAGGAATCTGCGGTATCAACAGGACGGAGCACCTCCTCACTATGAAATCAGTGTACGTAGACATTTGGAGGCGATTTTTCCTAATCGATGGATAAGCAGAAGTGCTATAGAACTGCCTGCAAGGAGGCCCGACCTTACGCCACTCGATTTTTAGTGTTCCGTACGGAACACTTATAAGATGACTTCGGGGTCTGTCTGTCTGTCCGTCTGTCTGTCTATCTGTCACACCCGATTTTCTCCGAAACTATTTGTCATAGAAAGTTGAAATTTGGTAGTAATATAGGAACTGATAGCCTCATCAGAGCCATGTAGTTTTGAAAGTTAAATTTTGACTTAAAGGTTAGTTTTGGGGGATGAAATCGGAAGTGAAAAAAAAAATTTTTACTAGGTCATTGAGTGTGGTGTCAAATGAAAGCTTGTGAAAACACACATATATATATATATATATATATATATATATATATATATATATATATATATATAATGTCGTACTTGGGCTCACCTTTCCTTGTATTATTTTTAAAAAACCGCGAAAAATCGGTCTACTCCCAC
>CM032449.1:131415620-131420620 GCA_019049505.1 Pachyrhynchus sulphureomaculatus | reverse complement strand
ATACGGTTATATAATATATTTTCTTTTATAGAATTCCTAGGACTCCATTTTTTAGTTCAAGGCATTTTCAACAAACCAATCGGTAAAGTTATTTATCCAGTACTTCACTTACAAACTGGCAGTTCTAAAGTAAATACTAAATTTTCAATTTCTCAGACTTAACGCAAACTTCGTCCAAGCCTTACAATTCGCTATCTCAAATGATAGATACTTTAGAGTGAGATATTAATAATAAAATAACCGGTCAAGTGCAAGTTGAACTTGCGCAGTTAGTGTTCCGTACGTTCATTGCTTTTAAAATAAAAATTTTTTTTACGGTGGTATAAAATGATCAGTGACTTCACAAAACATACCCCAAATGAGTTTTCAACAAAGGTCGTTTCCAGTCATTACTGATGTGATGACCTTGAAATTTTTGTTTTTGTATATACCAGATAAATTATTAAAGGTAATGCACTCGTGATAATTCTCGTTTAATCTACACCCCGTGGAGCATATTCCACAATTTTTTCAAAATTTTTTGTACAGTACTTTCGATTTTTCGCGATTTTTTAAAGATAAGACAAAGAAAAGTGTGCGCAAGTATTACATGATATATATTTTTTTACTCGTGTTTTCACAAGCTTTCAATTGACACCACACTCGATGACCTAGTAAAAAATTTTTTTTTTACTTCCGATTTCACCCCTCAAAACTAACCCCTTAAGTCAAAATTTAACTTCCAACACTACACGGCTCTAATGAGGCCATCAATTCCTATATTATTATCAAATTTCAACTTTCTATGACAAATAGTTTCCGAGAAAATCGGGTGTGACAGACAGACAGACGGACAGATAGACAGACACCGAAGTAATCTTATAAGTGTTCCGTACGGAACACTAAAAGGAAAATTGCGCAGAGAAAAAGCTTGTCTTATGGTTGGAAATAATGAAAAAAATAATATCTCTATTAGTACTGAAACTATACGATATGACAACTACACCTTTCACTCCTTTCTCTTCGGGCGATATTTTCAAACATCATATGTTTACCAAATTTAAAATCCATTTGACATTTCATTCGAGAGTTATCGTGTCAATATACCGACAAACGTGGGAAATTGTGTTTTTGTGATCTAGAGACCCTGAAGCGTGAATTAATTCAAAAATCTCGGAGAATCAGTTTTTCAGAAATACAATACTTAGTACGTGAAGTGAAAACAAACAAAGCATCTTTGAGTGACGCATTTATAAATAACTCTAACTTCTCGTGATACAATCACTACCTTGTTCGCATACTTTTATAAAAGCCTAGTATGGAAGGACCAGGTTACCGCCTGCGCCAAGAAAGCCAACCAACTCCTCGGCAAGCTCTACCCTCTACTCAAGTCCAGCAATAAGTTGACAATCTACTAGATGATCATCCGAGCTGGACTGACCTACTACAGCCCAGCTTGGTGCCAGATGTCACGCACCAGCAGATCCACAAGGCCCTCCGCATCATCGCCAAGACCCCATGGTTCCTCCGCAACACCCAACTCCACCGGGACCTCCAGATGCCCACAATCCGTGAATCTACCAGCAACGCCGCTACCAAATTGCTTGACAAAGCTAACCACCACCCCAACCCCACAGTCAGGGCCCCCTATCGCCCTCCTCCACACCATGCCCGCCGATATATATAATTTATTGAATTAACCTAAGGTAAGGCATAAACCACGGGGCGTTGATGATGCGGGTGGATCTGGGAGGAAACGCGACATTTAGCACCATGCTGGACTGGAATAAGTAAGGTTGCCTAGAAGCAGGATAGTTCAGGTTAACTTAAGTTTGGTCAACTTTCATGTTGGTGACCGCGACCTGATCCTTCTACACTAACCGGTTGCCGTAGAAGAGAACCAAGTACTTGATGTTGTTGATCGACTAAAGTCTCGTGCCATAGAGAGTGTGGCTGGTGGGAATGGGTCTAGTGAATCTGGGGAAGATGATGGCTTGTTTCTTGGCTGCGTTCAGTTGAATTCTCCAATATTCAGACCAAGGGGCTAATATGTCTAAGTGACATTGGAGCCGGCTGGTGATGATTCTGGTGGACTTGATGGTAGCGAAAATGGCGGTGTCATCGGCATATATAAGTATTGAGGCACGGTCTGATGTGGGAATGTCGACGGTAGATATTGAATAAGTGGGGGGAGAGGACGGAACCTCGGAGGACTCTGGCTAGTATGGGCTTGATTTCGGAGATGACCTTATTCTTATTTGGAAAATGTGGTCCGGCAGAAAAGAGAAAACGAACTTAATGGTGTTAGTAAGATATTCGTAACGGATGAATTTGAGAACTAGAGCTTCGTGCCAACACAGTCGAAAGCCTTGGGGGACATCTAGCAACAGCTCCAACCTAATGTTTGCGGTTGAAGCTGTTGGCGATGTGTTGGGAAGGGGCGGTAGTAAGGTATATGGTGGAAAGATTGGAACCAGAACCCGATGACTTTAATGTTTTGGTTTTGATGATTTCGAGGATAACTTTCTCGGCGATTTTACCTAGGCAAGAAAGTAGTCCAATTGGCCCATAGTTGCTAGCTTCGTGCGAAGGGGTGCCTGTTTTCCTGATCAAGATGATCCATAATGGCGGAAAGTAGCTAAGTGTCCGTTTATGGTGTTTATTGTTTCCGTGACCTGTTTCATGGGGAGCTTTTTCAAGGCTTTGACACCGATTTTGTCATGTCCTGGAGCTTTCCAAATAAAACTTGATGATGGCTTGACTTTCCGAAGGGGCAGTGATATACGTGTTTATAGGGGGTTGAATCTGGTTGAAGACTTGGAAACCACCCCTCGAGTCTCAGGCTAGGTTGGGGCGAAACTGATCTTCTAACATGTCTTCTAGAAAATCAGCTTTTTCTTGGGGGCGACAGCATTGGTGCCTATGTGGGAGATTGTGGGAATAGAACGGGGGTTTTTCTTGGATAGGGCTCGAACCATTCTCCAAAATAATGGATGCGAGAGACATATATATATATATATATATATATATATATATATATATATATATATATATATACATGAAATCCATCTAACCTACAAATTTGGCTATAAACCATACCTTAATCTGAAAAATAAAAATCTTCATTTAAAAATCTTTGTTAAATAATTTAAAAAATTTAATCTGTCTCACTTTTAAAACAAAATTTAAAAATTATTGCCAAGGATCAAATTGAAAGAATGATTAACTATTAATCAAAATTTCAGCTATTAGTGCCGACTAGTGTGTTACCGTCATTTTTGTTTCCTTTAAATAGGTTTATTTTTACTAATTTATATATTAAATATTAATGTATCTATTATTGTTAGTCGTACAATTTATTAGTATTATTATTATTAATATTAAAACTTCTTCAGCTCAGTTCGTTACTTTTCAAAAGATTTTTGTTGATTTTTTAATAAATTCGTTAGGTTAATAATACAGCCCCACAAAAAAAAAAGTGGGGTATACTTTTGATGCGATGTATCAAATCCGTAGTATTTTTTGCCCGCTGATCACGAATCTGACGTCAGAATATCGCCATCACATCTCAATTTTTTTTTAACCTCAAAAAATAGGTAAAAATTAGTAAAAATTAAGAAAAATATAATCCTAAAAAATTGATTCAAGCTTTTTCATGAATCCAAAGATGTATTAATATGTATTCGGACACGCTAAGCTAATATTCATCGGTTGGATTAAGCCATACAGTTTTGTTTTGCAAATCCGACCTCAGATTGCTGATCATGAATCTGAGGTCGGATTTGCAAAATTCAAAATGGCGGATCCAAGATGGCGGACAAAATTTTTTGAAAACCAACCGATTCCTACCAAATTTGGTATACAGTTGGGGAATCCTCAAACCTGATACTCTTAAACCCTAAACCCTGAAACCTTAGACTCCCACACCCTGTAACCTCAAAAAATAGACCTCAATAACCCTGTAACCTTAAAAATGAGACCCAATAAACTCAAAACCAGGACTTTTAAACCATATACTCTCAAATAGTAGACCCTTAAGCCCTAGAATTGCGAAGGTTAGACCCGCGCCTAACTTTCCTTTTTTTTGGCTGTATCTTGTTCTTTTTTTCCGCGAATGACTTATTCAAAGGCTTTCTGCCCAAACGCTTTTGAGGACTTGTTTCTCTTTTTAGCGACCAGCAATAGTCCGCTAGCATATGGTCATCCCATCGTCCTTGATACCGATTTTCTATGATTTTCAGATCTTGGTGAAAACGTTCCCCTTGCTCCTCACTATAGTCACCAAGATTATCTGGGAAATCATCGATGTGGGAGTCCAGGAAATGTAATTTTAGATTCATTAAGCAACCTAATGTTTGAAATTTTTTTACCATTTTCTCGGCTATTTCTTTGTACTTAGGACTTTTATTATTTCCCAAAAAGTTTGTTGCGACTTCTTTAAAACTAAGCCAAGCAGCTTTTTCAACTTTATTCATTTTAGTAACAAATAATGAATCTTGAAACAATTTTCTTATTTGTGGCCCGTCAAATACGCCTGCCTTAATTTTAGCTTCAGAAAATTTCGGAAATTTTTTATGCAAATATTTGAAACATGGGCCGTTTGTATCTAATGCTCTCGTGAATTGCTTCCAAGCTTAATGTGAAACGGGGGAATAAGAACTTTTCCTGGATCTACCAATGGTGGAAACAATACATTATTTTCACCAGGAGTGAACGATTCTCTTGTTGGCCAAATGTTTTTCTTATAATGACGTTCCCTGTCTCTGCTATTCCACAGACATTTATAACAGGGATAAAGTGTAAACCCTGACTGTTGGCCAAGCAATATTGTTACAATTTTCAGATCTCCACAAATTTTCCAGTTATGATCAGCATATTTTATTTTTATCAAAAGCTGCTTCATTTTTTCATATTGCTCTTCCATAACTGTGGAATGAGCAATCAGAATGGGAGCGTAAACGTTGGTATTATGCAGCAAAACTGCCTTAATGCTCCGTTTAGAAGAATCAATGAACAGTCTC
>CM032449.1:131252502-131415520 GCA_019049505.1 Pachyrhynchus sulphureomaculatus | reverse complement strand
ATTAAAAATTGCTGTCAAATTTTTACGTTATGAGATGTTATGCATAATTTTTATGTGCGCGTTATTCAGAAATTTAGGTAGAATTTCTGTAAAAAAGTCACTATGCCTTAAGGTCTTAATGCTCTTCCTCTTATTATCAATGAAAATAAGACACCCTGTATCGACCTAGACAAATTCTAACATATCTTGATGGTTTTCATAAAAAGATACGATTACTGTTTACAATGCTTATATATGGTGATGAATATTCAAATTAACTTTAACATTTATACTATACATAATCATAAACATTGTGATCAGTAATCACAATAATAACTAATTAAAACAGTTGTCTAAAAATTTTCTTTACACCACAACTGGCCAGTTGCTTTAATCCTTTATACTGTTTATACTCTATGCCACAATAAACTTAGACACCCTTCGTTCTTACATATACACAAATTCTGTTATTTCATTGTTAAAGTGTACCTACACAGCTTCGAGTACAGTTGGTAAGCGTATTTGGTTTAGGCGTTTTCTAAAATTACCCAGTTTCATTCCAACCGATGAATTACCGACACATTTCTAAAATTATCCATTAGTTTGTTGTTCTGTTCAACGTACGTTTCTGAACGAACCCTCTGAAAGAATCTGCATTTTCAAAATCAACTAATAATTCACCAGTGAGGAGTAATCCTGTTTTGCAACAGGTTTAGTCAGCAGAAGCAGCGGTAGAGTGCCAGTAACGGACAGATTAATTTAAGTATCAATCTATTATGCTAATATTTGTATATTAATATCATAGACATAGAGGATGGACTGAGCATTAACCTCATAAAATTGACCACTCTTTAGAAAGAGACAAAGCAATTGTGCGGCCCAATACCTGTCTCTTTTCTGTAGGCCTGTAATAAACAAGGCGTAGTACCCCGAGACGGAATGCAAGGGAAGAAAAGCCCCATACCCGATTTTAGTTCAAATAGAATCTCTCTCTCTCCTCTCCTCAGCCTATAGTCATCCACTCCTGAATGAAGGCCTCTTCCAATCTTTTCCACGTCGTTCTGTTTAGGGCTGTTTGGATCCAATTTCCCCCCGCAATTTTCTGGATGTCATCGCGCCACCTTTTTGGAGGTCTTCCAACACTCCTTTTGGTTTGTCTTGGACGCCAGTTTATTATTTTGCTGGTCCATCTTTCTGAGCTTTGACGAGCTATATGGCCAGGCCCATTGCTATTTGAGTTGAGCTACTCTTCTGAGGACATCTGTCACGCACGTTCTTCTTCTAATTTCCTCGTTCTGTATCCTGTCTCTCAGGCTAATTCCGAGCATAGATCTCTCCATTGCTCGTTGTGTCACTTGAAGCTTGTCAGCAGTTTTTCGGGTGAGTGCCATTGTCTCGAGACCATACGTAAGGACCAGCAGAGTACATGAGTCGTATGTTTTACGTTTAAGATTTATTGGGGATTTCTCTAGATTTAAGTACATACCCCAACTTGCCGAACGCGGCCCAACCTTGTCCTATTCTTCTAGTTATTTCAGAGCTTTGATTTTTCTTTACCAAGTAGTATTTTGTGTCCCAAGTAAATATATTTTGATACGTTTTCCAATGTTTGGTTTCCGATGTTTACCTGAATATTTTCCACACTTATTATTTTTGTTTTATGTAGATTCATCTCGAGTCCAATGTTTAAGGATGCCTGGTGCAATTCTTCCAGCATGCTCTGAATTTCCTCCGTTTATCACTTATAATCACTATATCGTCTGCGAATCGTAAATGGTTCAGACGCCCACCATCTGTATTTATGCCCCTGGATTGCCAATTTAAACTCTTAAAAATGTCCTCTAAGGCTAGTGTGAGAGAGTTTAGGGTAGATAGTATCGCCCTGACGTATGCCTCTGTTTACCAATATCTTATCTGTCTTTGTATCTTCGTCCAGTGTTATTTTGGATGGTCGCGTTTTCGTATATGTGTTTGATGAGATTTGAATACCTGGGTGTCTACACTTGCGTTGTCTAGAGCTCTCAATATTGCCCAAGTTTCGACCGAGTCGAAGGCCTTTTTGTAATCTACAAATGCCAGATGCAATGGTATGTTATATTCTGTGGTCTTCTCTATGAGAGTGCGTACTGTCTGCAAGTGGTCAATCGTACTAAACCTTTTCGGAAAACCTGCTTGTTCTACTGGTTGATACGAATCCATTTTTTGAGTTAATCTATTTGTTACTATTTTTGTTAGCAACTTGTATAAGTGTGATAGTAGACTAATAGGACGGTAGTTTTCTATGCCATTTCTATCTCCTTTTTTGTATAGCAAAATAACTTCGGCGTTGTTCCATTTTGTTGGAATTCTTTCTTAGGTTATGCATTTGTTGAGTAGGATTTTTAACATTTCAGTGGTGATTTGATCTTCTCCTGGACATTTCTGAGATTTCATTTGGTTGAGCGCTGTTCTTAATTCATTGGTATCTATCTCAGGAATTTCTCGGATCCAATATTTTGAATTTTCCGTCTGTTGAATACTTAGAAATATTATTTTCAAGAGCGTCGTAGATTAGCGGCATTCTAAAAAGAAACAGCTACTGGCCACTCATTCGCTTTATCTCTCTCACCCTTTTCGTCCATATTTACTTCACAGCGGGATACGGAACACTCAGTCCATCCTCTATGTCTATGATTAATATCATTTATTTATTGACTTGACATAAAAAACGATTAACTCAAGAAAATTTTGAACAATAATGTAGTTTTTATTTATTGTTAAATATTATTTAATTATTAAAGTTGAAACTATATGTTAAAAAAGTGAGGTAACAGCTCAATTTGATCAAAATTCAAAACTCGGTAATTTATGTATATCATTGGTTTGCATTTTGACGTTAATAGGTGGATTGTATAGTAAATTAATGGGTAGTTTTAAGAATGTTTCAATCATTCGGCCGATTGCGTGGGCGCAGAAACTATTTAATTTCAAAAAACGCCCAATCTGGCCAAAAAAGGTGCTAGTCGTAGTCAAACCTACTTACTAATTGATTACTTATAAAGTTTATGTAGGCTATTGTGCTAAAAAGTAAGTAAAGTATTTGTCGAGGTAAATAAAATTCAAAAAAGTAAAGCATAGCAACCGAGTTTGAAACTAAGACAAAAACCTTAACTTCAAAACCCACGCATGCGTTTTTTAAATTCCTGATCTTAAGAGTGTTTAGCTCGTCGATATTATGGCATTGATAATTTCTTCCTCGCATTTTTCAAATTCTTTTAGATCAATTTGTATAATCTCAGCTAATAAACTAATATTAAAAAAAACTCTGAGGTGGTTTTACTTTAAGATATAGGTAAAAAAATCTAATTAGGATTACTGCGAGACCATGTTTAAATTGAATTTCTATATTTCATTTAATTTTATTATTTTATTCTTGTGTTAGTTTACTTTTATTATTACTTTTTCTCTGAGATTTTGCACATATGGACCAACTATGTCCTATATTAAATCGTTTCCCCACAAATCAATCATCTTTTTAAAATTTCAAGGAGTGCAGTAAGCACAAGTAGAAAATGGTGGATTAAATTGCACCACTGTCCTAAGTAAAAAGTTACCGTAAAAAAGAAAACTGGAACAGTGAATGGCTTTTGCTTTTTTGTATTACAAACAATTTTAAAAACCGTAGTTGTGCTGCCGCTTATATTTATTAATTAATTAGATGGTTATATGGGGTTTTATATAATCATTCATTACAATGCAAATTTAGAAAATATTCAACTGGTAATTATAAATAAAATATTACTTATTTCCTTCTCTATTAGTGAGAACTGTACACTACATTAGATTAGTTTTTTAATGATATTGTCAAAATCGTTGAACCTAGAAAGCTTTTAAATTTTGGAAGTCTGACAACGCTATACATGTGACCGATTCGTTAGAAATCAATGCGCTCGGCTAATTTTGAAAGCACGTCAGACTATTGATCCTGTTTTAATGTCAACATCCGGAGGCTTGGTTTCATTAATATTACATGACTTTTTTTGGTTTTTGGTTGGGATAATTAACACAATTTAAGCATAATTATTGACAGTTAAACATATAAGACGTTAAATGGGTGAGGGACGGGGATAGCAAAGTAGCTTCGGACGTATTCTGTTACGCGTTTTTTTTTTGGGTGAATAATCTGAAAATTATAGTATTTTCAATTTGACCAGAAATATTAGTGTAAGATAGTCAAGAGTCGTAAAAGCGGTTTTAAAAGTTATTGTCTTTAGATGTTAGGCAATAGAAGGCGACGTTGTATTGTTTTTTAATTTAAACCTTCTTGAACTTTATAAGTAATCACTGTATATACATATTAATAAAAAATTAATTCTTAACGGTTAAATATAACTTTAATTAATGAGGTAGATAGATTTCGGGAGATAAAAATGAATCAACTCCCAAAGTAGGTATAGATAAGTGGTTATTAATCGAGAGATCTGTATAAATTATAACAAACGCTAAAAATACTTGACAACAATAATTATAACAAATAATAATATAATCAGTCTTAACTAAAATGGCAAAAGTTACATACATATCTGTACCTACCAATCAAAACGTGTGTGCTTAGTTTTTGATTTTTGTAAATTGCAGTCAAACCGTGTTTTTTTTATTAACATTAATACATCTACTGGAATGTTTAACATAATATAGATCTTTTTTTTAGTAAATTGTATTAGTGGAAAGGCACAAAATGTATTATACTATAATATTCTCTTTACATTGTTAATATTGGTCCACGATCCGCTGTGTGTATTAAAATTGAACAAAATTATGACTATATACTTAAAACACAAATCCAACATCAGTCTTATAACAAGTAACTTGGTAAAACATCAAAAACTTACCCTGTACATTTTTTATGGTATACGGATGGGTAACGATTCATTTACAACTTTTGTCTTTCTATTTTTGTCTTTCTCTATGAACGAGCTAATTCTGAGAAACAAATTATGTAGTTGCCTTCAATAAAAACCGGTCAAGTGCAAGTCGGACTTGCGCAATTAGTGTTCCGTACGGTGATTGCTTTTAAAATAAAATAAAATTATATCTCGGTACAAGAGCAACTCGCCACTCGGTTACAGTTACCTCCACCATACCTCAAGAAACATAATTTTCATAGATTTTTTTATACCAGATAAATTTCTTAACGTAATGCAATCGTGATAATTTTCGGTCAATCTATACTTTTTTTTTCATAATTTTTCGATCGGTACCTGTCGAGATAAGAAGGGGGACATCGATTCTTGGCATTTTTTTTACATAACAAAAAGAACTCGTATTTTCACAAGCTTTCATTTGACACCCCATTCGACGACCTTTTTTTTCACTTGCGATTTCACCCCCAAACTAACCCCTTAAGTCAAAATTTAACTTTTAAAACTACACGGCTCTGATTGAGCCATTAATTGCTATATTTGTGCCAAGTTTCAACATTATATGTCAAATAGTCCCTGAGAAAATCGGGCGTGACAGACGGACGGGAAGACGGACAGACACCGAAGTGAACCTATTAAAGTTCCCTACGGAACACTAAAAATCCAACTAAATAGTAAACAAAAAAGAATGTCGCTAAAATTAATTAGATACTCTTAACGTTAAAAAGAGTATTAGCAATATTAGAGAGAATTTGCAAGCGTCTTCCGCCGTTTTTTCAACATAAAGAATATCGAACTTACACATACACTATTGCCAATGTAAAGAGTAAAATGTACTCTTCTTCCATGCGAGCCCAATATTTTGATTGTATTAGATGTGCAAATTATTTCTTGGTCTTATAAACCAACTTTGACATTTATTTATAAAAAGTTAATACAGGCTCAATCTTCAAGTAATAGTTTTCGCTTTTTACACATTTTTCTCATCTCTCATCTCAGATTCCTGAACGAAAAAATGATTGTTTCTATGATGAATTCATAGAGGCTCTTTTTAACCTGTTTGGTTAATTCGGCCTAAGAATCAGCAGGTGGTGTTGTAGATATCGAAATAGATGGTAATCGGAAGGGACCGAAACTGGAAAATAAGCTGCATGACTCTTCCATTTTTTTTTGGCTGGTTCTGCTTCTGAAGATTTTTTTCTTCAAACTAGTTTTTATACGTGCTATACAATGCAGTCTTTTCACTCAAAGTTGAACAATCATTTTTTTTGCCTCAAGCGTGTTTTTTTTACGATAAAATGTGATAAAACGGAAGCGTCTACAATTGATTTTTCAAGTTATTTTTATGGGGGATCAAGACTTATATCTCATTTTAAAGCTAAAGGATGGCACTTTAAAATGACTACAGGGAAACAATTCCCATTTGATTAGGTTTTGTGGTAGATGAAAGGTACTGGCCGATCATTAATTTATACCTCTAACAGTAGTAGGCAGTATTGAGAATTTTTGGTTATGAAAATTGGCGAGAACTGCTTACATTATCTCATTATCGTTTATGCCTACTAAGAAATTTTTGTATTTAAAAAAATGAGTCTCTAAAAACATGAAAAATTACTTATTTTCTTTGCAATAATATGTAATAATTATTATTTCAGATAGAAAGTAGCTTAACAAGTAACAAATAATTATAGTATGGCATAAAAATTGCACGTTTTACTAAACTGGCGAAGGTATTTACGTATAGTCGTGGCCAAGTACATCGTACATCTCGAGCACATTCTATTAACTAGTCAGCAATATTAGTTTGCGTCCGGCAACATGGTTTTACGGTCGGAAGGTCGCTGACCTTGTGATACGAGCTAGAAGCACCAGCCACAGATAAGAGGGGCAAGATATTATGATTTTTAAAGATGATATATTAATTAGTTTTTAAATCGGATGAAAAGGAAATGATATAATCATAATAATTTCCTTGCTTAAAGAAAGTATTACAATATTAAAAAGACCACATTTTGAGGTCTTAAGTTTTAAGATTACAAGAACATAATTTCCCATTTATATGGTCTGTCTGTGGATATGATAACTTTCTAATAAAAGGAGATATAGATTTCAAATTTGGCACTCGTATAGTAACAGAGGTATAATTAAACCCTACAGTTTTGGAGCAATATTGTTTCTGAAGGAGAGGGTGCAGGGATGATAAATACTTTGTAGTTTCGACAGTTTTATGAGAATTTTTCTTTTTTTTTTTTGTTGATGAAATGGATAAATTTGAAATGTATTTATAAATAATCAAACATATAAGTGGTTAAAGGGGTGATGGTGAGGGTTGGAGACGTTACTTATTCGTTACTGCGTTATATATAATTTGTTTTGTAATTTTCTTTGCTCTAGAAAAGCTTATTATTATATCATTCTCATCTATAATCTAACAAATGAGGTGTTAAATGCGTTGCTTCGTATATATCGTATAATATGTCGTCCTATATAGAATTTTCAGGGTTTTCGGAGATAAGGTAACTAAAAACTATATTATTACTTTCCTTGCTTAGGAAAAGTATTGTATTTGAGAAAAAATCACGAAAACAGTCACCAATTTCCTTCGGTCTATCTGTCTGTGTGTTTATTGATCTTTTGGCGCGATAGCTCTCAAAAATCACTTTCAAATTTCTTACACATACAACAACTAACGAAAGGGCGGAACTTATAGTTTTTAAGCGATATCGCTTCAGAGAAAGGCGGTGAAAAGGGTAAATGTCCACAAATGTTGTATAGCTTTAATAGCTTAAAAGTTTTTCCAACTAGCTTTATGGATAATTATTTATATTAAACATATAACGGATTAAAGAGATACGAAAGGAGGTGAGTGGAGTGGTTTGGTATTTAGAGTATTATATATCTTTTTAAGATTTTTTTTTTAAATCGGAGAATCCGAAGTGGGTGGGGGTTTCTAAATATTGTATAGTTGCAATAGTATTAGGGGTATTTTTTCAGGTTTTTGGTTGAGATAATGGCCAAATTTTAAGCATATTATTTATAGTACAATATATAAGTGGTTTTAAAGTCTTTTATCTTTCAACTACTTTCAACTCTTTATAATAAAACATAAAAGTGGATAGAGGGGGAAGGGTTATTAATCGTATTATAGCTTATTTTTAGTTTCTTGAAGCTGAAAAATTTAAAAATGTGTTATTTTGTAATTATTTTCAATAAATTGTAGTCACACATATGAAAGATTAATGTTGCTTCGTATATAACGCGTTTTTTTTAAGAGTCTAGTACACGTGCTGCAGGGAAGTCCCTAAAGCACTACAGGTGCGACAAGTGTGCGGGAAAAGCGATTCACGTTGTACTTGAATCGCTGTAAATTGCACTCGGTGGGAAACACAATCCTGGGCAACGTGAAGAAGTACAGAAATCTCGAAGGGTGATTTTTTTACGAATAAAACACTTTCCCTTATTGAGGGAAGCAATAATATAGATTACATATTCGTCGATTCTAAGTACCCTAAAAAAAACATACAACACGACCTACACATCTTTAAGCTACTTCCCCACCTTATTAACCCCTCATATATTTGAGCATAAATAATTAAGAATAATAAAAAATAACATAATTTTCAGCTTCATTGATTTCAACAACCTTAAAAAGGACATATAACATGAGCTGTACAAAATGACTCTTTTAACCCCTTACCATACGTCATTAATTTCTAATATGCTCAATCATAAATAATTAAAAAAACAATATAATTTTAGAACCTTCCAGATTCCAAGAGCCTTGAAAAGGACGTATAATACAATAAATGGAAAACATTCCGATATTTATTTTAAATCTGTTGACTATGTCAACCAAAATCCAAGAAAAATTCTCATTATGGTATAGCAAATAAATAAAGTTAATTGCCCCAACCCCTTTTTCACCTCCTTTCCCTTAAACAAAGACGCCGAAAAACTTCAAGTATTCCTACTTCAATACATATTACTTGCGTACCAAACTTGAAATCCATCTTCTGGATTGTTCAAAAAAGAACAACAGACTGACTGAGAGTTATATTTTTGGTGCTCTAGGGACTTGAAAACGTGAAGAAATATAAAAACCTCGGAAGATAATTTTTTTTTAAGAAAAACTTTCCTCTAACAATCGAAGTAATAACACAATTTTCAAATTCCAGTACTAAAAAGGAGGTGCGACACGATAGTTAACGTCCTCTCCCACCTCAGATAGATGCTGTTTAGCCACAGATAATTGATAATAATAAAAACGTTTTCAGATCCCTCGACTCCAAGAACCCTGAAAAGAACATATAACATAACACAAACTAAACAACCCCCTCATATAAGGTCCCTCACCCTTTTGACCCCTTGTATGTTTAATTGTAAATAATGATTGAATGTAAAAATTGTTGATTGACCCCCCTTGGTTACATTCCTACTGCAAGGTTTTGATATACCAAAGTTGAAGTCGATATCAACAGATAGATAAACATACAGACCATAGGATACGACGTTTTGATGCCTGACGCATAATTAAATGCACGAATATCGGACAATGGCCGATGATGTATACCGATTGCAATTGTTTATCAAAACGAAAGCGCGTTTAAATAATTCTAAAAATAATTTGTTATCATTCAAGACCAAATTAAAATTTTAAATTCCTTTTACTTTTTATCGTCCAAAAAGATTTAATTGTAGCGCGTTACCTTTATGACGCTACAATGCCGCCGAGCTGTATACGCTTTGCAGTAGAATATGCCTGGGGTGTACGATTTATATGGCCACGACTGTACATTTTTTACTTATATTAAAAAGCTGCTTGTAGAACTTGGCGGACTAGACTTTTATGTAAGTCAGTAGAATTTTATTGAGCGCATCAAAAAAATAAAATGTGATGCGACGAGAAATTTTCTTGTTTTAATGAGCAAGAGACAAAAAATTCGAAAAAAGATGAGCATTTGGTGAGCAACATTTTGCTAAAGTCTTTGGGTATTATTAAAGGGGTAATTCCGAAAATATGCTCGATAGTGCTATTAGAACTGTCACACGTCTAATGAAAATATTTCACGCTCCGTTTAGTACGTTTCTTACACGATTTTTTTTTAACAATAATCAATTCCTAACACATTACTCATTACCTAACCTTATTCTAACTCTAAAGCCCAAAACCATATTTTACCTTTTCAATATATCCATAATTTTTATAAATCACATTGACATTAAATTGTACAGTTTATTTAGTACAAGATGTGGCCATAAAATTTACATATTTGAATTGAAAATTATAAAATCAATAACTTTTACCAACCACAGACTTTTATGACTGAGCACTTGAAACTCCCACTCAGGGTTAATTCAGGTATTTCAACCAAACAATTTAAAATTACGGATTGTATTTGAAATTTAAGTTAAACATTAGCCTTTGTGCCAATAATATGAAAAATTACCTACCTTACGGTAGTCACACGATTGCCATTACGTGTCAAAATTGAATCTGTGTCAAAAATTTGCCGAACCGGGCTTATTTCGTAAAGTTTAAAAAAGTTTTACATAAAGTCTATTTAAAAAATTTTTTTTCATTTTTTTAATGTTTGCAAAATTTATCTAAAATAGTTTTCTAACTTGAAGAAACTGATTTTTTTCTCGATGATCTCCTTATATTATAACTCTTTAAAACCTACATGTTATGATCAATATTAATTTAATTTAAAAAATAAATCGTAAAAGTTAATAACAGTACACCCACATACTCATAATAAATAGCTAGTATGACATTTAGCTTTTCTTTAAATTACGATTATAAAATAATTGATATGTTAAATTGTTTCATTTCTTAATTCTGATTAGATATACAAATGATGATATTTTTATTTATTCTTATTTTTATATCAGTTCAGTGCTGTTATCCACGGAAAAACACCCCCACTTTGTCAATGTGCAGTCTAAGATGCTCGAAATTGTCTTGAGACAGCGTCTCATAAGCTAGAAACCAAAAAGCTTCTGGCACTGATAGAATACCTGCCGTAATACTCAAAAAACGCGCGAACGAACTAACATCAATTTTCTTGAGACAATTCAACCTATCCTACAAAAAATAAATATTTGCTTTCTACTGGAAATGCGCTTGAGTTCGGCTAATATTCATAAAAGGCAAAAATACCTTGCCAAGCAATTACCGGCCAGTCACACTGCTTTTAGAAACATCAGGAGTTATCGAAATCAACATTTTTTAAATATCTGGAATGATTTAATATTATTAGCGAACATCTATATAGCTTTCATAAGCAAAGATCAATAGGAGATCTTCTAACTTATGTCACACTTGATGTATTCACGGCATTCGACCGTGCTTGGTGTGCCGGTTTGTTGGCTCTTATGGTACGGCCGAAAGGTTTCGTTCATGGCTCTCGTGTTTCCTCCGAGAGCGTTCTTTACAAATGGCAATTTCGTTCTAACACCTTCACTATCAGCGCCGGTATGCCCCAAGGCTCCATACTGTCTCGTACTCTCCTTCTCCTTTACATGAACGATCTGCTGGAAAAGACCAGGAATTGAATCTACAACTTTATCGATGAGAGTATGCTCGTTTCTTTATTTACTTTGAATGCTCAAACACCAGCTACCAATGCAAATATCTGCAGACAACAGGAAGTCTTTCAAGTTAACGAAGACCTCGAAGAAATTCTATCTTGGAGTGACAGTAACCAAGTCGAATTTAACGCTACAAAAACCGAAGAGTGCAGTTTTTTCTAAAAAAAACTTAAGGGTGCAAAATCCGACTTGGGAGAAAATATGACTTGGAATGAACCTGTTGCTTGCATAGCAAGTGGGAATGTTATTCCATACTAAAAAGCTTGACACTCCATAACAACTTTTAATCCTGTTCAAATTCGACCAATGGTGGAATAATGCGCCCGTGTTTGGAGCTCTGTTCCCAAACATAAGTTGCATTTGTTGGATTCTATTCAGAAGAGAGCCATATGCCTGATTAGAGACCCAGAACTCCCTCGAACATCGAAAAAGATTGGTAACTTGAGTCTATTCCACAAGTACTTTCAAGGAAAGTGTTTAGTGGATGTAACTCATTCAATTCCTTTCAGAGTGGTGCATGCTAGGAATACATGTCGCTTTAATACATCATATCCATCCGAGGTTTAGTTTGTCACAGCACAGGACTGTATTGCCCACCGAGTTCAATTTGCAGTTCCTGTAGGACTTAAGGAATTTAAAACAACAAAAATAAATAGGTGCTAAGAAGCTAAATAAATATAAACTAGTTTTATGAGATCAGATATTTCTTTTAGAAACTTCGCCAACCTGAAACAAGTGACAAAAATGTTTGAATTGATCGCTATTTTCACGTATACAAAATTGACGAAGAATTAAC
The DNA here is from genome assembly GCA_019049505.1 of Pachyrhynchus sulphureomaculatus. Taxonomy (NCBI): domain Eukaryota; kingdom Metazoa; phylum Arthropoda; class Insecta; order Coleoptera; family Curculionidae; genus Pachyrhynchus; species Pachyrhynchus sulphureomaculatus. The sequence continues at coordinate 131,403,253 of CM032449.1, read as the reverse complement.
TTTTCTTTATAAAAATTTTTCAAAAGCTAATGCGGAAGTTGAATTTCAAATAACACCCGTCCAAAGAGAGTTTACCATATAATATGGACTGTTTCGAAGGCACTGAATATGTGAAGATTGGATTTTCTAAAAATATTCACAGGAGCTTTATGTTTTGCTTATTAGTGACTTTTTGGGAGGAAATATCGTATTTGTAATATTCGCTTGAATAATACATGCCCAATTATCTCTACTGATTGTTAAAAATAGATATTGATTTTATATTAGGCCCCATTGTGTTTCTATAGCATATTATACAGGCTTAAAGCCCCTCAGCAATATATTATTATAAAAATACACGAAAAAGTAAGATTGTCAAATATTATTTAACTAATTCATTAAAGCTTTCAACTTTATATCAAGTTGTATATTTTTCAGTTTATCAACTGTTAATTTGATGATTAGAAAATTGCAAAGCCAATTTTTTTAAACTTTACTGTTTACGTATATTCTAAGGTTTCGCGCTCTTGTTTCAAAACTATATTTTTTCAAAATTAACCACTGATAAAAAGTTCTTTCAAGAAAACTCGATAGATTCTAGCTTTAACATATTATTAGCAAATTAGTTTTGCAAATTACTATTTTTGACAATTTTCCTTTCTAAGATTCGACTTTACAATCATTTTATAATCCAAAGTTATTTACATCTTTTAAAGATTAACAAAATTAAACACCGGTTTTTATAACATTTCTATTCTATACGTACTAACTTCTTAACCTCGTCAAAGTATGCAGACCTTGTCCCTTTGCTTATTTCCCATTATTAATATTCATCAGTCTCATAAAATAAAATAAAAAAAAAACATAGTATATCTATCAGTCTTATGAGTTGCAGTTTCCTTTAGAGGAACTATTGTAGCAAAATTGGTGAGCATTGGTCCCCATACAGTGCGAATATGTAACTATAAACTACAACAAACAGGCACTCAGTTACGTTTTAAAACCCTTAACCTAAAATCTTATGGATAAAAACATTTCTAAAGCTAACATTGAGTACGGGTAGTCAACCACAGACATTTGATATTGCACGGTTGATATAGATTGTTTTTTTTTCAGTTACCTTGAAGCTAGAACAACACTAGGAGAAAGACTTGACAATTTTAAAAAAACCTCAGTCAATAAAAACAGTCTAGTCAGCCTCCCCTTCCACACGCATTTCTCTTCTTATGTCTCTTTCTTTGAAGTCAACTAATATATCTTCCTTTTTTACTATGGCAGACATTTGGTTCATCGGAGGCATGATAACCCGCGACTCAATTGCTGGCTTCCTGTTTATTGAAAGATCTTCAACTTGATCTTCTTCCTCTTCTCGGTCTCTCTCAGAGCTACCATTCGTTTGGTCGCTATGATTGTGGTCACTTCCTGGAGCTGGAGAAGGAGTAAGGCTACTATGCCTCATGTATTTGAGCATCGTAGGACTTGGGCTAGGGCTTCGCGCTTGTCCAATATTATTGGGGCTGGTAGAATGTCCAGACGCAACTGCATGGACTGCAGCAGCGGCTGCCATTGCTGCAAGGGCTTCCCTCTCGTCGCCACCCCTACTGTCCAATGCGTGTTGAAGGAACGTGCTTGCTTCTAGAAGTGCTGAATTGTTATTAATATTTTCATCACTCTCCGATAGATGACCTCCATATGGTGATCCGGAACTATAGGGAAAACATGCCGAGCTACCATTGTTTCCTCTCTTAAACGGCCTACTTGTGGTGATTCCCATTTTCTTAACTTTGTCATAAAGCGTTCTAGAAGGGACACCATACTTTCTGGCCGCTTGGAGTGCAGACATTCCGTTTTTTACTGCTTCAATGGCAGCCATTATTTCATCTCTAGTATATTGCTTATATCTTTTCCATTCTGGTTTTTGAGATGGAACATAGGTAGCTATTCCAGACGTTACACTTGTTCGAATGTCATGTGAAAAGGATTGAGGTGAGGAAGAGGGAATGGCTAATTTTGATTTTTCTTCTTCATCATTCATTCGCTCCGTAAAGTCGGTGTATGGAGATTGAGCATCTTCAGAGGGCTCATTTTTCATATGCTGCAAAAGAAGAAAATGTATGGTAAAACAATTTGTTGCAAGAATTGTATTGTACTCAAAATTGTATTCAAGTTGAACTGCAGAGAAATATAGGTTTTTTTAATTGTTTAAGTTTTGCTTTGTGAAGCAATCAACGTTGAATGTCTAGCGACCGTTGAATGGCACAGCATAGAAGATAAAACCCTTTTTGCTCCTGCTAAGGAATTATTGTATTCGTGAAAAAATCACATTGCGAGACTTTTGCATTTGTTCATGTTACAGTTGCTGAATGCTAATTCATGTCTGTCAGTTTGTCTGGTAGTCAGTCTGTTTGTTGCCACGATAAGTCTGGAATGAAATGAAATATTGATTTCAAATTTGGTAAGCTTATATTACTTGAAGTATGGATGGAACCTATAATTTTTGAGCGATATCTCATCAGCTAAAGAGGGAGATATTTTGTTTTGTTTTAATAGTAATACGAGAATGTTTCCCGGTTTTAGTTGCGCTAATAAAGAAACTGTAAGGGGTTTTATTTATAGACAAACATATAAATGGGTAAAAGAGTGGAACAGGAAGTTAAATAGTGTGGTTGCTTCGAATATAGCGTGTTATAGTTCTTTTTACGGTTTTTAGAGTTAAAGAATTTGAAAATTGTTAGTTTTCATTATTTTCAATTTTAACAAAAATAGTATGGAATTGATTTTTTTTTTACAGAAATGGTAGATTTATTATAAACTTTTGGAACGCACCAACCTGTAGAGAATTTTAGAAGTAAGACAGAATCTACATATATAAAAATAAAAAACCGGCCAAGTGCAAGTCGGACTTACGCCATTAGTGCTCCGTACGGTAATTGCTTTTAAAATAAAATAAAATTACATTTGGGTACAAGAGCCACTTGCCACTCGGTTACAGTTACCTCCACCATACGTCAAGAAACATAGTTTTCATAGTTTTTTTTATAGTAGATAAACTATCAAACGTAATGCACCCGTGATAGTTTTTGGTCCATCAAGAATATTCCAGAATTTTAAAAAAAAATTTTGATCTATACTTTTCGAGATAAGGGGAGGAACATCGATTTTGGCAATTTTTTAAAATAATGCAAAGAAAAGCGCGCGAAAATAATTCATCATATATATTTTTGAACTCGTATTTTCACAAGCTTTCATTCGATACCCTACTTGACGACGTGGTAAAAAAAAATCACTTTTGATTTCATCCTCCAAAACTAACCCCTTAAGTCAAAATTTAACTTTTAAAACAACACGTTTGTTTAATTCCTATAATTGTGACATATTTCAACTTTCTATGTCAATTATTATTTTTTTTAATATATTAAGGGGTAAGGGCGTGTCAACTTCAATGGTTATTTGGCGCCCGTCTATGTCAATTAGTTTCGGAGAAAATCGGCTGTGACAGACGGACGAACAGACAGACGGACAGACACCGAAGTGATCCCATAAGTATTCCGTAGGGAAGAAGACTTAATCCGCCGCAAAATTTATGAAATGAATGCAGAACAAAAAGTTCCTACGTTATTGTCATTTTCACGGAGGCTGACCGAGGATAGTTGTGAAATAAAATGTTCCACTACAACTTTATGGCGTATTCTACGTCGCAGGACATGAAATAATTCGGTTTCCACCATATTATTGTATCTTTTTTTTTATGGGTCTAGCACACGTGCTGCAGGGAAGTCCCTAAAGCGCTCCAGGAGCGGCATGTATGCAGAAAAAGCGATTCAGGTTGTTCTTGAATCGCTGTAAATTGTACTTGGTGGGAAACACAGCGCTGGGCAAATTATTCCAAAGGGATGACGGTCTCCATATAAAAGACTGCCTGAAAAGCGTTGTACGCGGAGTAACAAGCTGAACCTCATACGGATGTGAAGCACCAGCGCGACGTGTATTTCTAACATGCATCGCTTTGGGAGGAATTAAGCGTGCTACATCCTTCGAACACTTTCCATGAAAATACTTGTAGAACAGACTCAAGTCGCCAACCGTTCTTCGATGTTCCAGCGAATCAAGGCCGCCGGTCAACTCCGGGTCTCCAATCAGACGGACCGCTCTTCTCTGAACAGAATCCACCAAATGCAGTGTATGTTTGGGAGCGGTGCCCCAAACGTGGGAGCAGTATTCCATAGTTGATCGAATTTGAGCTTTGTAAAGAATTAACAGTTGTTGTGGGGTGTAAAGCTTTCTGGTTCGAAATAATATTCCCAACTTTTGAGAAGTTCTCCTTGCTATGCCTGCAACATGTTCATGCCAGGACATATTTGCTCCCAAACTAACGCCATGTTTAATGCGATCGAGTTGATATGTCATAAAATAAAGTCTAATATACGTGCTCACAATAATACCCTCACTTTAAACAGTAGTGTGATTGTGTTGATAAAGACAGAAGTCAAAAATGTAACCGTTGAAAACTGGAGAAACTGTATTCAACACTTCAAAAAAATTGAAAACTTATATAGATGTATGTACATAAATATAAATAGTTTAGAACCTGTAAAAAAACTTATTATTGATTTGCAAGATAGTAGCGATAGCGAAATTGAACTAGATATTAATTAATAACTAAAATTGTGACAAATGTACGCGAGGACAGTGTACACTGTTTTAATAAATTTGTGTAATTACTATATTGTGTATTATTCAGTACATAAAACATTAAAATTTAATCACAATAAAATTTAAACCCAACAATTATGCAATCAGGTATAGTGCGACCCTGCATGATGCCTTGTCATTAAACAACCATAAATTAATCACTTTAGAATCTTGTTGAATTTTGAATGGGTATAGGTAGCTAAGTCACTTTCTTAGATCGTGACAAATACTATACAGTCAAGAAGATTCAGTATACCAACAGAAATTCAGGATCTATTTGAAAATTTAAGAGTTTATTAAAAATTTTTAGATCAAAAGATTTTAACTAACAACTTAATGAATTTGTTAATTTTATATACGCATTCACCTACTCCTTTCATAAATATCAATATTAAATAGAGAAGTAAAAGGATGTAAAATAAAACAGGTTCTATAAAATTGTATGTTATCGTGATATTTAATATCATATTTTGGTTGTTTGTCATTTCTTTGTAAGTGGTGCAGTGACTCATCATTATATAGTCTGTCAATTTTTTTCTGTATCTAACTCAACTGTTTAGGAGTGATGCCGAAACTTATACTCTGTCAAGTAAAAACGCTCGTATTCTTGAAAAAATGTGTTTTGAGAACATTTTTTGCCATCAATGTATTCTTTGGTGTGCAAACAACGACGCAATTACCTTAGTAAGATGTCCATTCGCCTTCTGCATCAATAATCGCCTGGCGTCTTCGAGGCATGCTGCCGACGAGATTTTCTGCAATGTTCTCCAAATTTTTCGAATCTGGCGAGATAACTGAGTCAAAATCCTCAGAGTCTTTCCTCTGAACTTTCTCTTTACAAGGGACCAAACGTTTTCAATGGGGTTGGCATCCAGCCATTGTGAGGGTCACTCTAGTATCTTATTGTGGGCCCAAGCGAGCCGCTTCGTGATGTGATTTTCGTCCAGCAAAGGTTTCTTCAACTTGTTTCGGAATTTGACATCACGAGAACGAAGATGTTGTCGAATGGTCTTATGGCATACATTTAAAGCCGAATTTATTAATTTTACCGCTCCTTGACGCAGCGTCAATTTCGAGTCCCGTGAAAACAAAGACACGATTTGTCTTTCGACTTTCGGAGTAGTTTTGCCTACCGAGCCACGTTTTGGCAAGTCGGACACATTTTTCGTCTCGTTAAAATGATTTACCCACTTCTTCACAAATGATACCGACTTTTTAATATATTTAGCGGCCGCAGAATGTCATTTTACCTGATTTCGATGAAAGTTTGGAATCGACTGATACTTTTACTAAAATGCGTCGTAGACAAAGGTTCCCTCTACCGATTTTTTGTTGAATCGCTAGAATTGCATCTACCAAAAATGAATTAACGCGGACACAATCTTACTTGACAGACTGTATGATATGCATCTGTATTCGATTGCGATTATACATCCCGTAACAAGAGAATATTTTTTTCGTGACTGTCACTAATTAGTACACTAATATAATAAAAACCCAAAGGAGTGATGGCGTGTTTTATTTTTTCATGTTTTTTGAAATACCCATGTATTTAAAAAAGGTCCCATATGTATTGTACTTACTTTCACCCTATCTTCAACACTAGAATGTTCCGTGTTATCCGGGTGGCACACCAAACTGACAGGCTGCGAAGTATCGGGTTGCCCCTGTCCCAACACTGTCCTTAAGATTGGTGTATCCCGTTGCATTAGAAGACTACTTAATTTTTTTCTTTTAAGTGGTGACATGTCAGAGCTTACTGCTTCATACGCGCTACTTAACATGGCGGCTGCTGCTGTGGCTGCAGCGTGAGGATGAGTTTGACTCGGTACCTAAAAATAGACATTTTTAGTAATATTCGAACTAATATGTATTTAAAAATAAATAAATTATGTAATAGATGGAAATCATCAAGGACGACACTTGTTCACAACACATTAAATTTAAAAAAATATTGTCGAGGTCATGGCGTCTACCTGATAAATAGATTATTAAACTAAGGAACAAAGTTTAATTAAATGCTAATATGTTGGTCAAGGACTCTCTAATTTTGTGACTATTAAAAGTTATATTATTATACATTGAAAACAATAAATGAAAATATATCAAATAAATAAAAATTTATTTTTAAAATTGTTCTGCCCGTCATTAAAGCCAAGTATTTTCATTTTACACTATTAAATCAAGAATTGATATTTATGGAAAGAAAATAAATTAAAAATGCAAAGGAATAAATACATTGAAGAAACCTGACTTGTTTGCTAAGACCATTTCAATGACATAGACCATCTAATTAACCAAAGTTTATTTTAACGAAATTTTATAGTTGTGTAGGGTAAAACACGAAAAGACAGATTTATTTATTGTTAATTAACTAATAAGAATTGGAAATTGTCTTAAGTCTTCAAAAATCATTTATTTTTTAAATTTCTGAAGCTTTAGACCTCGTTTTTACCTTCCTTGCTAAAGGGAGGTATAGTATTCGTGAAAATAATTAGCCTCGGAGATTCTTGCATTTCTTCACGAAAAATATAGTTTCCCATTTTCATCCGTCTGTTGATCTGCTAACACGATCACACTTGAACGAAATGAGATATCGATTTCAAATTTGGTATAGCGTGTCTCAAAATATAAGATCCCGATTTTTGCCGTTTTAAGTGGGCAATATAAAAATTCTGACCTTTTGTTTATGATAGGTTGCAGAGATGGACTTAAGAATTTATATGAATCTTAAACTTTAACAAAGTGCTGAATGGAATTCTTCCAGCTTTCACAAGGTATATCATTTATAACTTTTCTTACTAATTCAACCATTGACACGTTTAAAGTAGAAGAAACATTTTGTGTCCTTATTTTTGATTTAACTTGATGCCAAATATGTTCAATTGGATTAAACACACAATAGTACGGCAATAATACGGAGGAAGCCGCAAGACAGTGTGTCCCATTGTCCATAACTATAACACTCTGTTCGGGAACATTTGGCAAAAGAGAATTTTGAAACCAATTTTCAAAAAGTTCTGCGATCGTGTCTTCGTGATAGTCCAAACAGGAACTTGTATGTTTTTTGCAGATAATAGTAGACAATTTGAAACCCAACCCTTTTCAGATCCAGCATGTGCAGTTTACCTTTATTTGAAGATGCGTTAGTTTGACATTTTGTATTGCTGTCAACCCACCCTTTTTGTACAGTGTCATGGGTATCGAACCATGTTTCGTCAAGATAAAATATTGGCCAATTCTCTGATCGATACTTTTTAATTTCTTGTAAATAAGTATGTCGCAAGATTCGTAATCTTTGTGACTCCATCACTACTTGCCTTTTGTTAATTTTTCGAAACGTGAATCCCATTCTTAAGAGAATTCTGTGAAGGGTTGATCGGCCACAATATATATTGGTCCCGTCCTGCACCAGTCTAATTTTATTTTGTCTAGTGTCGGCACCAACTGCTCTTCATATATAGAATATATTTTTCTCCCGATGACATCTTTTTCACAATCGTCTACATGATGCATGTGAAAATCTTTCCGTTTTTTCCTGTTCCTGAGTGATGGTTTTTCTACAATACCTTTAATCATAGAAATTGGAGTTTTTGATAGTTCACTGGTTTCTTGCAAAGCACTTTGTTTATTCAAATTTCTTTTTACCAAACTGTCGTAAACATTTTTCACTATTTGTTTAGCGTCGAGTGATAAATGTTTTCTCTTGCGATAGCCACTATTGCAATTTTTCCGCGAACGCCACGTAATTAAAATAGAACCGTTACGTTGTAAGTTATAAGTAAAACTAAAAATAATAAAAAGTGTCTTTCGAATCTTAATGGGGACCTATGGTCATTAGGTCTACATTATTAAATACTTAAAGGGTTCCAAACCGGGCTGCCAGGTAGTAAATATATAGGTAAAAACAGATCCAATATGACTGCAGGTGCAAGTGAGAGCGGTATACAAATAAGGTAAAATAAAAATACGTTTATCGTAATACCTGGCAACTATGCACAAAACCTTAATAATGTATAATTTTAATAATATAATATAATATAATAATAAAAATAAAATTAATAAAAACGTTTATTGCCCCATTGAAAAAGCAAAAAGGCAGGATCTTATATCTTGGGATTTACTTTACATATATAATTCTGGTAACAGAAATAGAATCTGTAGATGGAACCCATGAAGTTTGAGCACTATCGTTTCAGTGGAAGGGATTGAAAGGTATGGCGGCCAATAAATTTTGTATGAGTTTTAATAGGATTATGTGAATGTTTCCTCTTTTTTGATGAAATATTAAATAAATTTTATATATAATTATTTTTGGGAAAACATATGAGAGGTTAAAGGGGTCCGGGAAGACGTTAGGATGCTGCTGCGTATATACCGTTTTATACCTCCATTTCTTGGTTCTTGAAATTGAGAAATCTCAAAATTAGGACATTTTTTCATACCTTTTAATTTTAAGAAGGAGAGGGGAATAGACTGCGGTGTCGTTAAATGTTGTATAGTTTCAATAGTTTTATAAGAATTTTTCCAGGTTCTTGGTTGAGCTAATGGAAAAATTTAAATTGTAATTATTTATAGTAAAACATTTAGGGGTTAAGGGGGTTAGAAGGGTTGCTTCGTATATATTGTGTTTTATATATTTTTCAGGGTTATTGGAGTTGAGGAATCTTAAAACTAAGATATTTTTTTATTAGTTTCAATTTTAACAGGAGGAACGGGTTGGAATGTGGGGGAGTCGTTAAATATTGTTTAATAAAGTTTTAATAGTATGGGTTTTTGGTTGAGATGAAACATAATTATTTATAGTAAAACATATTAGGGATTAGAATCGTATTTATCGTGGTATACGTCTTTTTAAGGGAAGAGGGTTAAAGGTGGCGTTAAATAGTGGATAATTTTAACAGCATTATGAGAAATTTTTATGGTTTTTGGTTGGATTATGAACAAATTTGAAGCACACTATAAACATATAATATCAGTAGAACATATAAAGGGGTTAACAGGGGGAGGGAATGAGTTAGAGGGGCATCTTTAGATATATCGTGTTACAAGCTTTTTTCAGGATTCTTAGAATCAAGGAATCTGAAAATTTTAATATTTTTTCATTACTTCCAATTTCAAAAGGAAGGGGAGGTGAGAGATGTGGGGATGGTTAAATATTGAGTACTTTCACTAGTATTATGAGAGTTTTTCCGGGTTTTTGGTTGTGGATTGCCAAAAATTTAGCATAATTATGTGGAGTTAAAGGGATGGAGGAATGATTTAGACAGGTGGTATGTCATAATATATTACATATATATTTTTCATTATTTCCAACATTATTAGAAGCATCTGCGCTCCTTAATTTTTTTTTATTAATATCTTACAATAAAATACCTATCGTGTCAAATACCGAGTTGTAATGCTTGCGTTGTTACAAAAAATGTGCATTCCATTTCATTCCTAAATAATTAAAATTGAAAAGTACGAGGCTGGTTTGAAAAGTCCGTGCAAAGTCCGAGAGATGGCACCACCGGCGCGTATCGAGGTCATGTTTAGTTAGTAGCATCTCTTGAATGAACGCACACCAAGTTTCAGCCATATTGGTCTATTTCTTTGTGTTTGGCATTCGTGTGAATCAAGGAAATCGAGTGATTTTCAAGAAATGGGCGAAAAAGAATTTCGTGTGGTGATTAAACATTACTTTATGAAAGGCAAAACGCCTCAGGAGACTAAAGAGAAGCTTGATAAACATTATGGTGACTCTGCACCTTCGATTAGAACAGTTTATAAGTGGTTTCAAAATTTTCGGACTGGCCATATGGGCACAAGTGACGCTGAACGTTCTGGACGACCTGTGGAGGTTACGACTCCAGAAATCATTGATCAAATCCATGATATGGTGATGGATGACAGAAGAGTTAAGGTGCGTGAGATTGCTAGTGCTGTGGGCATCTCGACTGAACGGGTACATAATATTTTGCATAAACATTTGGACATGAGAAAGCTATCCGCAAGATGGGTGCCGCGATTGCTCACGCTTGACCAAAAACGGAATCGTGTGAAGTGTTGCAAGGATGGTTTGCAGCTGTTCCAGAAGAATCCGGAGGACTTTAAGCGTCGTTTCGTCACTGTGGATGAAACATGGATACATTACTATACTCCTGAGACCAAACAACAATCTAAACAATGGGTTACCAAGGGGGAATCTGCACCAAAAAAGGCGAAGACCGTTCCTTCGGCCGGAAAGGTTATGGCGACTGTCTTTTGGGATTCGCAAAGGATAATCCTCATCGACTATCTGGAAAAGGGTAAAACTATTACAGGTGAATATTATTCATCGTTATTGGACCGTTTGAAAACCGAGCTGCAAGAAAAACGCCCGCGATTGGCCCACAAGAAAGATTTTATTCAAACGAGGAGGTGATTGCAGACACTAATGGATATTTTGCAGACAAATCCTTTTATTCGGAAGGGATCATCAAACTAGAACATCGTTGGACGAAGTGTATAAGCCTAAAAGGAGACTATGTCGAAAAATAAAAAAGGTTTACCCCAAACACATAAGTAGTTTTTATTTTTGCACGGACTTTTCAAACCAGCCTCGTAGTCTAAATGGCAATTATGATTGTACCAGGTGTACAAGTATGAAATGCGAATTTTTTTCTAAAAAAACATGTTAAATTCGGAAGAATGATAAAAAGTGCTTTATTCAAAGGATGCTCCATCGCTTGTTATACATTTTTCCCATCTTTCGGGCAATTTGTGAATATCATGCCAGTAAAAATCTTCCCCTTTTGCTGCGAACCATTCATCTAGCCATTTTTTCACATCTTCGTACGAACCAAAGCGCTGCTCAGCAAGTGCGTGACCCATCGATGCAAACAAGTGGTAATCGGAAGAAGCCAAGTCTGGTGAGTAAGCCGCATGGGGTAAAACTTCCCAGCTGAGTGCTTCCAACGCGTTGCGAACTGGTTTTGCCGTATGTGATGGAGCATTGTCATGAAGAAAAATGACTTTGTGTTGCCTCTTTCGGTATTCTGGCCTTTTTTCAAGCAGCAAACGGTTCAAATCGGTCAATTGTTGTTGGTAACGTTTAGTATTAACCGTTTCCCCCCGGTTTTAGCAGCTCATAATAGACCACGCCCCTCTGGTCCCACCAAACACAGAGCATCGTCTTTCTGCCAAAGGGATTCGGTCTTGCGGTCGATGTGGATGGTGCTCCTGGGTCTACCCATGATTTTTTGCGCTTGCGATTTTCAAAATAAATCCACTTTTCCTCCCCTGTAATGCAAATGACGCAAAAACGACTTCCTTTTGTACCGAGCGAGCAAAATGTCACACGTGTTTTTGCGCTTTTCCATTTGCCTGTCGTTCAACTCATGTGGTACCCATCTACCGGTCTTCTGAATCTTTCCCATCTCTCGTAGCCGATTGGAAACAGCTTGTTGAGTAACGCCCAGATGCTCGGAGAGTTGTTTTTGTGTTTGCGAATCATCTTCCTCCGACAATCCTTGCAATTTCACATCTTCGTATTTTTTTGGCGGTTTTCCACGTTCCTTGTCTGCAACATCGAAGTCACCAGTTTTTGAAACGCCGAAACCATCATTCACACGTATCTTGCGATGGAGTATGTTCACCATAAGCTTTTTGAAGTAATCGTTATGATTCAACAGCAGTTTTCTTCAAATGAAAACAAAAAATTAATGCTGTCCGCGAATGCTCTTTGTTCGGTATAAATTTCGACATATTGAACACAACAACCCAACACTATGCACACACTTCTCCAATTTATCACTCGTGCGGGTCTGATACTTGTTGATGACACAACAAAATGGTGCAGTGTCAAATCTTTATAGCACAAACTGCAATGGTGCACCATCTGTTGTCTGAAATCCGCATTTCATATTTATACACCTGGTATTTTGTTCATATTTAAGTATCCATCATGCTCCATATAAGGTACATGATTCCAGTGGCGTAGCAAGGTTTAGGGGCGGGGGTACAGATGGACCCAAATTTCAAAATGCTGAAATATTTCGTTTATAAATATTTTAGAAAACAGCATTAGGGTCTTCCATGATATACAACAGATAATTGATATTGTATATACGGGATATGAACTTTTAATTTTTACTAGTTATGAAGTATAACCAAAGTTTCACTTTTCAAGTGACGGCCGGGGCTCCGTGGCGTAGTACTTGCTTGCGGTGCAGAAGCTCTCGGGTTCAATCCCGGCTGGTCGGTGTACGTATTTATTAATTTATTTAAGTATATTTTGCCTGGCCACGTATACAGGTAGTAGTTGTTTACAGAAATGCAATAACGTCCGTGGCAGCATTACCGCTTTGTCTAAAAGGTGCTGTGAAATACAAAAATGTATGTTCCGGCACTTGGACGACGTCGACAGGTATTACATCCTCGCCGATATCCTTAGGATATGAAAAAAGGGTAAAATACCTACTCAGGTGGAGAGGTGAACAATAAAAAAAAATTAGGTAGATTATTTTCAGTTTTACCAGCTATTTTACTGATTATTAATGGTGATTTGGGCGGATTGTACTTTGGTACAAAATGTATTTTACGTAAAATTCTAAAATAAATTATTACACAGGCTTCTTCGATGCAGTATATATGTTTAAAAATATTTTATAAATGTTAATACCCAGTTTACTTACCGATGCCGTATGTGGGGGTAACGGTAATCCAGGAACTGCCCAGATGGGCAAATTCATCCGTGAATTATGATCATTATGAGGCTTTCTGTCAAAGGAACTGTACGGATTTTTATATAGTGTATTGCTGGAATGAGGCGGTGAATTGATCCTGTTGTTGCTATGAACGGGATTCGGAACAATACAATCTGATGTTGGAATAGGTAGTGCTTGTTCCAGTGGTATTGGGGGTGGTTCTTCTCGAGGAGTTTTACAAGATCTAAAAGTAAAATTGTGTGTTCAGAATAAAAAAGACTATAGACTGCTAAAGATATTTGGTATTTTTGCGATTCCTTTTGTTATTACATGCTATTTTACATGACTCAGAAATTGTTTTAGCTCTATAAAAGAAAACAAACATTTGGGAATTTTTATTTTTCAAAATTAAATAAAATGAGAACGGTCTACCTCAAAAATAATAATTTATAAAACAAAAAATCTAAAATTATTATTTTAAAGGTTCAAAGAAACCAGAAAGTGATACTTGCTTTGCGATCAGCAGACTTAGAAAATAAATTTAAGAACGTAGATTGAAGAATTTTTTTTCTGACATAGGTAGTTACAAAGTTTAACAGTAGCTAGGTAATTTATACTTGTACTTACAGTTACGTTTCCGGGAAATGAGAAGAATAGACAAAAATAGGAAAAGGGGTGATGTCTATAACTTTTAAATTTATACACAGAACAGGCAATGAAATGTGTACACACTGGAAATGGAAAGAATAAGCAGCATACAGAAGCATTTTTAACAAATGTACTTTCACGGAAGTAAGTTAGCTACATGGGGTTAGGAATGAGGAAGTTATCAGTCAATTCAAGAAGGAAAGGAACATTTAAAAAAGATTAGAGAAAAAAAGAGAGAAATAATCGAACATATTTTGAATTAAAAAGGAATAAGATAATTAACTCTAGGGGTAAAGATAGACAGTAGATAACCAGAGATAGCCTAGTTTAAAGTTTATTTAGATGTAGCATTGAAATGGCAAAGATAATAGAATCAATCCTATGATAGAAAACTGTATAAAGAAATAGTTAACTATTTTTATAACTAAAAAGGTTTTGGCAGTAGTCTTTAAAATTTGGAGTTACATACCTATTTTCTTCTACTAATCCCTTGACTTTAAGTGCTTCAGCGACTTTTAATAAAGCAGCTAATTGATCTTGTGCAACATTTACTTCACCCCTGTACATGTATTCTAAAATAGCCTTGATTTCACAATATTGTACGTCTTTTAGCACTACTACAGGATGCTTGCAGGGTAGTTCCGTAAACAGGTTCTGAAATTTTTAAAAAAATTATATGTAAGTATAAAAATATTTTTGAATCGTAAAATTTATAGTGGGTTAGCGATTTTGTGCCGACACAAGACTGTTAACATTACTTTGTGATTTTTCGAGTACCAACATTTACAGAAATTAAATTCTCTTACAAAATAATTGTATTTTATATAAATTTAGGTAATATAAGGATAATGGTTAGTTTAAAATTGCAAATCGGGTATCATAAACCAAAAACTCACCATGTACAAGGTTACTGATTCTAAATTCACCACCTTACTCCCTTACTTGAAGAGAGGTAAAAATGATTAATACAGAAGTTGTTTTTTAATGTTCCGCACGGAACACTTATAAGATCACTTCGGTGTCTGTCCATCTGTCTGTCTGTCCGTCTGTCACACCCGATTTTCTTCGAAACTATTTGATATAGAAAGTTGAAATTTGGTACTAATATAGGAATTGATGGCCTCATCAGAGCCGTGTAGTTTTGAAAGTTAAATTTTGACTTATAGGGTTAGTTTTTGGGGGGTGGAATCGGAAGTGAAAAATTTTTTTTTCCTACTAGGTCATCAAGTGGGGTGTCAAATGAAAGCTTGTAAAAACAAGAGTTCAAACCTATATACCAGGTGTACAAGTATGAAATGCGGATTTTTTTTTCTAAAAAAAGATGTTAAATTCGGAAGAATGATAAAAAGTGCTTTATTCAAAGTATGCTCCATCGCTTGTTATACATTTTTCCCATCTTTCAGGCAATTTGTGAATACCACGCCAGTAAAAATCTTCCCTTTTTGCTGCCTTTCATCGAGCCATTTTTTCACATCTTCGTACGAACCAAAGCGCTGCTCAGCAAGTGCGTGACCCATCGATGCAAACAAGTGGTAACCGGAAGGAGCCAAGTTTGGTGAGTAAGCCGCATGGGGTAGAACTTCCCAGCTAAGTGCTTCCAACGTGTCGCGAACTGGTTTTGCCGTATGTGATGGAGCATTGTCATGAAGAAAAATGACTTTGTGTTGTCTCTTTCGGTATTCTGGCCTTTTTTTAAGCAGCGAATGGTTCAAATCGGTGAATTGTTGTTGGTAACGATTAGTATTAACCATTTCCCCAGGTTTTAACAGCTCATAATAGACCACGCCCCTCAGATCCCACTAAACACAGGGCATCGTCTTTCTGCCAAAGCGATTCGGTCTTGCGGTCGATGTGGATGGTGCGCCTGGGTCTACCCATGATTTTTTGCGCTTTGGATTCTCAAAATAAATCCACTTTTCATCCCCCTGTAACTATACGATGCAAAAACCGAGCGAGCAAAATGTCACACATGTTTTTGCGCTTTTCCATTTGTCTATCGTTCAACTCATGTGGTACCCATCTACCGGTCTTCTGAATCTTTCCCATCTCTCGTAGCCGATTGGAAACAGCTTGTGGACTAACGCGCAATTGCTCGGCGAGTTGTTTTCGTGTTTGCGAATCATCTTCATCCAACAATGCTTGCAATTCCACATCTTCGTATTTTTTTGGCGGTTTTCCACGTTCCTTGTCTGCAACATCGAAGTCACCACTTTTGAAACGCCGAAACCATCGTTCACACGTATCATGCGATGGGGCATGTTCACTATAAGCTTCTCGAAGTAATCGGTGTGATTCAGCATCAGTTTTCTTCAAATGAAAACAAACAATTAATGCTGTCCGCGAATGCTCTTTGCTCGGTAAAAATTGCACACACTTTTCCAATTTATCACTCGTGCGCGTCTGACACTTGTTGATGACACAACAAAATGGCGCAGTGTCAAATCTTTATAGCACAAACTGCATTGGTGCACTATCTGTTGTCTGAAATCCGCATTTCATACTTGTACCTCTGGTATAATGTAATACTTGCGCGCACTTTTCTTCGTATTATTTTTAAAAAATCGAGAAAAATCGCTGCTCCCGCCTTTATCTCGAAAAGTACTGATTAAAAAATTTTGAAAAAATTCTGGAATATTCTTCACGGGGTGTAGATTGAATGAAAATTATCACAAGTGCATTACCTTTAATAATTTATCTGGTACATAAAAAACCAAAAATTTCAAGGTTATCAGTTTTCATTAAAGATCGGAAACAAACTTTGTTGAAAACTCATTTGGGGAGTGTTTTCTGAAGTCACTGATCAATTTATACCTCCGTTATAATTTTTTTTATTTTAGAAACACTCAACGTATGGAACACTAACTGCGCAAGTTCGACTTGCACTTGACTGGTTTTTTTTATTTTTTAAAGAGTTACAACCGAAATACTCGCCCGTTATGTTACTGATATAGATACAAACTTCAAATGTTTATTATATTATTTTTCAGTTTTATAGGACCCTAAATTTTGGAAATATCAATATTCGTCCAGTACAATTAGTCATTAAAAATTAAAAATAACGGAATCCAGCTATAATGAACCGATTTGAATGATTTTTTATATTTTCTTGATTTTTAGTAGCACCATATAATGCCAAAATGCATATAATACCCGATTGCAAAATATAAGTGACGTCTTGTAAATATCTACGATTTTCGAATAATTTATTTTTACCCTTTTTTGTAAAACGCTGAAGTTGTATCGCCTCCAGTTAATGCATGTAAAAACAAGATATGCTTCTTATACATTGCTAATGTTAAAGCATGAATTGTTGCAGGCATAGCAAGGAGAGCTTCTCAAAAGTTGGGAATATTATTTCGAACCAGAAAGCTTTACACTCCACAACAACTGTTAATTCTTTACAGCTCAAATTCGACCAACTATAGAATACTGCTCCCATGTTTGGGGCTCCGCATTTGTTGGATTCTGTTCAGGGAAGAGCTGTTCGTCTGATTGGAGACCCGGAACTGACCGGCGGCCTTGATTCGCTAGAACATCGAAAAAAACGGTTGGCGACTTGAGTCTATTCTACAAGTATTTTCATGGAAAGTGTTCGAAGGATGCAGCCCGCTTAATTCCTTCCAAAGTGGTGCATGTTAGAAATACACGTCGCGCTGGTGCTTCACATCCGTATGAGGTTCAGCTTGTTACTCCACGTGCAACGCTTTTCAAGCAGTTTTTTATATGAAGAACATCATCCCTTTGGAATAATTTGCCCAGCGCTGTGTCTCCCACCGAGTACAATGTACAGCAATTTAAGAACAACGTGAATCGCTTTTTCCGCACACATGCCGCTCCTGGAGCGCTTTAGGGACTTCCCTGCAGCATGTGTGCTAGACCCATAAAAAAAAATAAAGACTTTTATCAGACTAATTTTTGCTGGTTTGAGAAAATCTATTTCTCTATGAGGAGGTGTTAAAGCTGTTAATAAAATTAACACATCAATATCTTCAGCAGCAACAACATTTTCTTTACTATCCCTGTTTCCCAACCCTACTCCTTCTTCTATACCTGCAATACCTACGTTTCAAGGACGTTTGCTGTCTCTTTCTATACTTTATATAACACGTAGGCTGAAAAATTTTTGGTCTGACACAATGATTTTTACGAAATACCAACCTTTAAACGATACGTGTCAAAATTTCATGACATTTCGACGATTAGTTTACAAGTTACAGTGGTTTTAGTGAAACTACTTTTGGTATTTCCAAAACAATGGAACAAATCGAATTTCGTGTGTTGATTAAACACTGTTTTTTGATGGGACAAAATACCGTTCGAGCAAAGCAATGACTTGATAAGTATTATTGGGACTCTGCCACTGGAAAATTACTCATCATTTACTGGCATGCTGAATTCAAACGCAGTCGTACAGACACAAATAATGCTGAACGTTTTAGACGCCCAAATGAGGTGTTTACCCCGGAAAACATAAAAAAATCCACAAAATTGTTTTGGATGACCGTAAAGTGAAATTACGTGAGATAGCTGACACCCTAAAGATATAAAAAAAACGTGTTAGTCATATTTTGCATTGACATGTGGGCATGAGAAAGCTCTGTTCGAAATGGGTACCGCGTTTGCTCACAACAACGTGTTGATGATTCTGAGCGCTGTTTGGACCTGTTTAAGCGCCATATAAAGGATTTTTTCATGCGATATGTGACAATGGATGAAACATGGATCTACCACTACACACCGGAATCAAATCGGCAGTCAGCTGAGTGGACAGCAGCCGGAAAAAGCCGCCCGAAGCCACCAAAGACACAACAGTCGGTTGGGAAGATTTTGGTCCCTGTATTTTGGGAAGCGCATGGAATAATGTTCATCGACTATGCTAAGAAGAAAAAAACCATCAATAGCGAATATTATATAAAGTTATTTGTGCGTTTGAAGGCAGCAATCGTCAAGAAAGGGTATCAAATAACAAGAAAGAAGTGCTCTTTCATCACGACAATGCACCGTGTCACAAGGCAATAGTTACGATGGCAAAATTGCATGAATTGAAGTTCGAATTGTTTCCTCATCCACCGTATTCTCCAGATTTAGCCTCCAGTGACTATAATCTATTTGTAGATCTCAAGGAAATGCTCGCGGTAAAGAGATTTGGCTCCAATGAAAAAGTTATCGCCGATACTGAGGCCTATTTTGAAGGCAAAGGCACATCTTTCTACAAGAAAGGTATAGAAATGTTAGAAAAGTGTTGGACTAATTGTATCGCTGTTAAAGGAGACTATGTTAATGAATAAAGTCGAATATTGCAAAAAAAATGTGTTTTAAGTAGCTAGACCTACGTGTTAGGTGTATAAAGAATTTACTATACTAGAAGTAACGTCATTTTCATGGGCGTATACTTAAAAAAACAAATCATTAGCGGAATTTTTTTCTTTTTAGTATAAGAAATTTTAAAAATCCTGAAATATTCAAATTCATTCATTATAACTGGGTTCCGAGGTATAAACCTAATTGCACTAGACTATATGTATTTTTCGGGTAGTGTTGAGGAAAATAAGACAGAAACAGAGAGTGAAACATGTATACAATATATTTATTAAAAATGGTTATAACAAAAGGCAAAGTACAACTCTTTATAGCAGACAAAGAAGAATTCTTAACTTAAACATATTTCTACGATTATACAGCTACATCTTGGCCCCTAATAACTTGCCGTCGTACCGCGATAATATAACATTTATAACCAACTAGAGAAGTGGGATTGTGGCTCATAAACAATACTAATAACACCAATATACGAACAAGTAAAGTAACTTCACAAAGAAAAACTCTTAAAAATAGCGTAAACTGCAACGAAAGAGGTAGCGAGAAGCCAGTTCCAAAGACTCCAAAGAGCAGTTTTACAAGTGATCGAAAGTTCTTCTTGGTGGTTTACCCAAGGTGTTGGTAATTTACTTTCTATGAGGCACCTGTTAAATAGAGCTTAAAGAGATTGTATTATCCATGCCCCTCCATACTTTATCATTTCTATAGTTATTTTCATCGTCCCCTGGTTCTTTGTTGTTGTATTGTTTCATCCGTTGTTACATCGCGAATTTCTTCAGATCCCACATTTCTTACTATCACTCTATTTCCTTCTTCTTTCCCGGGCGGTGTCGATATTTTCGTGTCATATAGTGTTTGATAATATTTCTCTGTAGCTTCCTTTATCTCTTTGATTGGTGCGATCTTTTGGTTATAGTTATTTATAAGTTTTTCTCTCTTTCAAAGTTTCTTCTATTTTCGAGTTTCTGTACTGTCTGACGTTTTCTCTGATATTTTCCTTTATTTTTTAGTTTACTTCTGCCAATTCTAATCTGCAATTTGTAGGATCATTTCTTAATAGTCGTCTCTGTTTCATGAGATTTTGTGTCTCTTTACTTGGTGTAGTCAAAGAAAACCAACATAGCTTAAACGCGAATAATATACTATTTACAAGTCTTAAAAAATCTGTACAATCTTGGTTAAAATCTGAAAATATAATAAAGGACTGGGTGTTTCAGTAAAAATAAATAAATTGCCTGTCACTTTCAGTTTAACTGAAGTTACTTAGTGCCATTTTTATCAAAGAAACCCCAATTTTTTTGCATGCCATTCGAATCAGTGTAACGTCTGAAATAGCTACCTACGTCCTATCTCAAAAACCCGAATGAAAGAGATATAAGCTATACACTAGAACTGACAATATATGCTGGACCTTTCTACAAGGGCTCGTTGTAATAAATTCTTATCAGGATGTTATCCGAGTTAATTTTTAAGCTACAGCTGATAGCCTATCTTTTCAGTACATATCGAATACTAAATGACACCAACTTACACTTGACAACTTGACTAAAAACTTATTTTAAACTTACCTGAAAATATGGCGAGCAAGCTGCCAATACCATCCTGTGACATTTAATGGAATTCCCTCCTTCACAAGCGATTGTGACATCTGTAAATGCTTCGTTTTGTAGAAGTTCATCAAAAACGGTCAGAAGATTCGACCGATGATTGTTCCATCGCAGACAATATTGCTGCGATTGGGTCATGGTGAGGGCAGCCAGAAGCAGTCTCTAAAATAAAATAAATATATGAAATTATGAATATTATGTGATAAACATTTACACTTGTACACAGTGCAATATATATTTTTCTCGACTGCTGGTATTTATAAAAAAAACTAGTGACGTCATCTAAAAGTTTGATATGGCATTTTAAAGCTGTAGCCTTTCTTGATGTTCATTTCAAATTTTATCACGAAATATTGATATATGACGATATTTTATTTAAAAATCAAAAAATCTATGTTTAAAAATTAGAACATAGAACAAGGGGTTGTAATTAGATTTCACGAAAAACTTTGTAAAAATTCCACCAACAATAATTGATTTGTTAGATGGAAGAGCTTGAAGATGGCAAATACACGGAAATATCAATATTAATTTGAATGGTTCAAAGAATTCAAGAATCTGTTGCAGAAAATCGTAAAGCATCATTGGATATGATAAATGAATCGTTACATATTAACAAAAAAAAAAAAACAATTCGAAAGGATTTAAAGAAGATCTAATTAAAATAAATTGTTCAAAATGTGTTCAAACTGCCTGAAATCAATTGTTACTGGTGCCGAAATATGGGACGAGGGCAGTCCTTTAAGTTTGTACAAACGACCATTAAATGGCGCTATTGAGATGTGACGTTACCATTGTTACATTTGTTATTGTTAAACAGTGGCAGCTCAGACATTAACCGAGCAGTTTGTTTACAGTGAGCGTTTAAAAAAAACAGTTGTGTGAAGGAACGGAAATTTCAGGTGAAGGTTTTTTACGATTTTAGTAAAGGCCTAACTCAACAACGATGCCTCGAATCGCTTCGTTCACTTGTGGTAATAAATTATCATCAGAAAAGGCTGTTTACAATTGGTTTGCAGAATTTCGTCATGGTCGTGCTTCCGTCAGCGATGAATTTCATGAAGGTCGACCAAAAACGGTTGTTGTTCCAGAAATATCGATGCTGTGCGTAAGATGATTGAAGGGGATCGGCATGTGACTTACCGTGAGATAGAGGGATCCTTTAGGTATATCGAAGACTACAGTATATTTGATTTTCATGAACATTTATGGATTGCGCATAATTTGACAGAAACTCAAAAACAGGCTCGTGCCAATTAGTGTAAGGAAATGCTTAAAAAATTGGATGGAGGGCATGCAAAATCCGTATACAACATCCTAACAGGATATGAAACTTGGATATATTCGAACGAGCTGGAAACTACGCAACAATCAACTATTTGGGTATTCCAAGATGAACCGAATCCAACAAAAGTGGTTCGTTCACGAAGCACTTCCAAGAAAATTATCGCTTGCTTCTTTGATTATATTGGACATTCCAAGATGAACCGAATCCAACAAAAGTGGTTCGTTCACGAAGCACTTCCAAGAAAATTATCGCTTGTTTCTTTGATTATATTGGACATGTTGCAATGATTGCTTTAGAGGATCAAAGAACAGTTAATGCTTATTGATATACGATAATTTGTTTGCCAGAAGTTTTCGATAAAATCAAGAAAAATAATTGAAAATGTCGCATCATTCTTCATTATGACAACGCCAGCTCTCACACAGCTCGTCAAACAATTGATTATTTGGCGGAAAAAAACATCAAATTAATATCTCATTGCCCGTATTCACCTGATTTATCGCTTAACGACTTCTTTTTGTTCCCGAATGTCAAAAAAAAATCGTGGACAGCGATTTTCATAACCTCAAGAAGCTGTTGAATCTTTCCAAAACCATGTTTTTTAGGTACCAACTTCAGAGTGGAAAAAATGTTTCAAGAATTGAGAATATTTTGAGAAACAATAAAACTATTTGTATCAAATTGTTTTTCCTTCATTGTTTTTGTAAAAACTGAAAAGGTAGCCCTCATATATTATAGATGACTCACGTACAACGCTCCAAAGTGCAGAATGAATTTCAGAAATGTAACTGCAAGTAAAAACAACACTAGAAGTTCGATCACAAATCAAAACAATATGGATGGTTTTCCATGATAGCAAAAGTATTATTCATTGTGAATTGGTCAGATTATTATTGGCGAGCATTATTCGAAAGTAGCGAAACGTTTGATGAGTAAAATTATAAATATCGTGAACTTGGTAGCTCTTATAACACTCAGTCACAGTTCACTAATTGTTCTTTAATTTGCGACTCGAAGTTAAGTCTGTGTGTTGAACCATATTCACCCGACTTAGGGTCTAGTGATTTTTTACTATTTCCAAAAACTAACTTCTACACATGCTTTTTAGGTACAGCCAAGTAAGAACGTGGCTGCTTGTATTCTTGAAAAAATGTGTTTTGAGAATATTTTTGCCATCAATGTATTCTTTAGTGTGATAACAACGGCGCAATTACTTTAGTAAGTTATCGAATCGCCTCCTGCATCAATAATCGCCCGGCATCTTCGAGGCATGCTGTCGACGAGATTTTCTGCATACTCTGCAAATTTTTCAAATCTCGCGAGACAACTGAGTCAAAGTCTTCCGAGTCTTTTCTTTGAGCTCTCTCTTTACAATAAACCAAACGTTTTCAATAAGGCTGGCATCCGGCGATTGTGAGGGCCACTCTAGTATTTTATCGTGGGCCTAAGTGAGCCTCTTCGCGACGTGATTTTTGCCCAGCAAACGTTTCTTCAACGTGCTTCAGGATTTGACATCATGTGCACGAAGATGTTGTCGAATGGTTTCATGGGACACATTCAAACCCAATTTTCTTAATTTTGCCGCTCCCTGACGCAGAGTAAATTTCGGATCCAGTGACGACAAAGACACGATTCGTTTTTCGACTTTCGGAGTGACTTTGCATACCGAGCCACGTTTTGACAAGTCGTCGACGTTTTTCGTCTTGTTAAAATAATTTATCCATTTCTTCACAAACGATACCGACTTTTTAATATACTTAGCAGCCGCGGAATGTGTCATTTTAGGCCCCTTTGGATGGGAACAAAGAAAGACTGCCTCGAACCTAGCTCATTTTGGATTTTACGGGATTTCGATGAAAGTTAGGGATCGACTGATACTTTTACCAAAATGTGTCGTAGACAAAAGTTCCCTCTACCGATTTTTTGTTGAATCGCATCTACCAAAAATGAATTATCGCGGACACGTTCTTACTTGACAGATTGTAATTTCATACATTTTGTTAAAAAATGTGCTATTGTACAAACTGTATTGAATTAGAAGTACATATTGAATAAATAAAGGGAAAACTAAAAAAAAGTTTCATTAAATTTTTACACTAGTTCGGAAAAGTAATATTCGCATTGTGGTATGTAAACCTGTTTTTAATATGCATATTAATAAAATTACAAATGACAAGGACAAGCAATATGTTGGAAATTCGCCTTCAAAATTTGTTAAGTTCGATGAAAAATCTAAACGTGCCTATCATACTGTTTAAATTTTGGCCGTAGTTAAAAAAATACTCTATCTCTATTTTGAAAACAACAGTAAGTATTGCAAACACTTTGATTGACATAATAGGATTCTTTTATAAGGATTGTGAATTAATTTTGATGGATTTCTAAGAAAGGGAGTAATTTGTTTTATATCGCATCGGGGTATATTGTTGCTATATTCATGGTGAAGCACCATCATTGGATTTTAACATTTAGTATATGCTATTTTGCCGAAGTGTAAACAACATATTTTTTTGAGCATTGAATATGTCGAATTACGTACCAACAAAACACCATTTGCGGGAAGCATTACTTTTCTTGTTTAATTCGAAGAAAAGCGCTGCTGAAAATCATCGATTGCTGTCGGAAATCTATGGTGATTATATTCCATCGATAAAAATATGTGAGTACTGGTTTCGACGCTTTAAAAGTGGTGATGTCGACACGGAAGACAAGGAATGTCCAGACCAGCTTAAAAAGTTGAAATATGAAGAATTGGAGGCGTTACTCGATGAAAAACCCATGCCAAATGAAAAAAGAACTTGCAGAATTATTAGAAGTTGATCGCGCAACCGTTTCCAAGCGCTTATATGCACTGGGAATGATTCAAAAATAAAGAAATTGGGTGCCGTACGAACTGAAACCGAGAGACGTTGAAAGGCGATTTTTCACCTGTGAACAACTGCTTCAACGGCACAATCGGAAAGGTCTTTTTGCATTGTGTTGTAATTGATGATGAAAAGTGGATACGCTACGATAATTCGAAGTGCAAAAAATCATGGGTGAGCCCGGTGAATCATCAACATCCTCGCCAAAGCCGAATATTCATGGCTCCAAGCATATACTGTGTTTCTGGTGGGATCAGCTGGGTGTGGTGTATTATGAGCTGGTTCTCCAACCAAACGAAACTATTACTAGAGAACGTTACCGTTGAAGGAGAAACGACCGCAATATGACAAAAGACACGACAAAGTGATTTTTTAACATGACAACGCTAGGCCACATGTTGCAAGATTCGTCAAGGAAACGCTAGAAGTTCTTGGATGGGATGTCCCACCTCACCCGCTATACTCACCAGTCATTGCTCCTTCTGATTATCAATTGTTCCGATCGGTGACGCATGGCCTCTCTCAACAGCGCTTCCATTCTTATAAGGAAACCAAAAAATTGGTCGAGTCGTAAATAGCCTCAAAAGATGGCTCATTCTTTTAACGTGGTATTCATATGGTGCCGCAAAGACGGGAGAAAGTAGTGGCTACCGATGGACAATATTTTGAATGATCAATTTGTAACCACTTTTTTACAGTCCGTTTGTTTGGAGTTGATAGCACACAACATGGGTTATAAACATTAAAATGTCATAAACTTTAAGCGTCCCAATTTCTCTACCAATTATTTGTATTTTTAGTTTTAATCACCTATATTTTCTATCCCTACACAACAGTGCGACTGTTTTCTAAAAAATAATTTATTACATGCCTTCTAAACTTTACAATAATCTATATAAATCAACGCATTTCAATGTCTATTTTAATGAATAAATGATGAAGCTAAAAATCTTATTTGTATGATAAAGGACTAAACGAGTAAAATTAACAATTCTTAAAAACTAGAAATCTACAGTGTTATAAAGCTTAATGATAATAGATACAATAAAATTATTTGGGATTTTGGCAGTTATTCGAATATAATTAACCAAAGTACTTATCGGTAGGTAGGTGCCTAAGTACCTAAGGATGCAATAAAAATATTCTGTGTAAGTATAAAAATAAAACAAAAACCTATAATATGCTTAGTTCAAATCAGAACAGTGATTGCTTCAACTTTCAGTTTTGCCCCTTTCAAACTTCGCGGAGTTTGTAAATCTGCATTTTCCCTGAGAGAAAAAACAATGATACTTAGAGTCCACGATGCCCTAGTGCGTCAACAGCCAACAAGCCAAGTCCTTGAAATTGTGGAAACCTGTGCCAACATGACGGGAGTTGAATCAGCAATCATTTATGGATTTCTAAAAGAAAGAAAACGCGATTCTTGCAACGAACCTCAGAATCACAAGGAGAAGGAGCCCTTAGAGGTCGATGAAGACTTTAAAAACGCAATAAGAAGAAAAGTACACGTTTTTTTTTTTTATTAAGAAAGAAATACCTACACTACATAAAGTTTTGCAAGAAATCAGACATGACCAGGACTTACCGGATTTGAAAAAATGGAAATTATGGAAAATCCTTCATAACCTGAATTTTCGTTGGGAAAAACACAATAAAAAAATCTTTTCTTGTCGATAAAACAGAAATAATTTGTTGGAGAAGAGAATATCTACGAGCAATCAGAAAATTTCGAGCCGAAGAAAGAAACATTTTTTATTTGAATGAAATTTGGGTTAATGAGGCACATACAGTGAAAAAATTCTGGATTGATAAAAACCTTAAGAGTGCCAAACAAGCTAGGCTAATTATAGCACATATCGGTAGTGAAAGCGGATTTCTCGGTGGTGGATTGTTGGGATTCGAATCAAAGTCAACTAAAGATTACAGCCGATGTTTTTGAGGAGAACTTCCAACAAATAATTGAATGTATACCAGCAGAATCAGTTATAGGGTTAGTCAATGCCCCATACCATTCCCGATTATTAGAACGACTCCCGACAAATTCATGGAAGAAAGCGGATAGTCTTCAGTGGATAAGAGACAAAAATCTCAAATATAAAAATGGTATGTTATAAGCGGAACTTCTCAAAATTGCGAAAGAAAATAAGGTACAGTTCAAGAAATACGCAGTCGATGAGATGGCAAAGGAACGAAATATCACCGTGCTTAGATTACCCCCATATTGCGGATTGAATCCCATAGAGCTAATTTGGGCACAAATGAAAGGTTTCGCTGCAAGGCAAAACACCAAGTTCAAACTTCAAGACGTAATGCAATTTTTACTCGCCGGAATAGAGAGGATCAAAGAGGATAATTGGAAAAATGCCATTCGAAATATAGAAGAAGAAAATGAACTGTGGGAACTTGACGAATACATCGAAGAAACTATGGATATCAATTTAAGAGAAGTTGAGTCTTTAGATTTTGAAGATGATGATTGTTTTTGATTGTAATTAAAGTACTTATATATCGTTAATTGTGAATGTGTATATATACATAGATCTATAGATTAAAAAATTTTTGGTAATAAATCTTATAACTTTATTTTTAAGATAATTATATTTATTAAACACTAAAAGTAGGTTACACTTGGACGGCTATGCTACCGATGAACCCTCCATTTACATTTTCTAACTCTATTCTATAGCAGAGGTTTTCTGTCTAAAATAGGGTGATTCCTTAAAAATAATTCAAAACAGGTAGCAAAATCCAGTAAAATCCATAAGAAATCGCTTTTTTTTTTTGGGGCGCACCCCAACATATATTTGCATCTACAATGAGAGAATTGTGCTATCAACTCCAAACAAATACACTATACAATAAAATGACATTTTTGCCGAAAAATTCCTCAAAATTAAGTCACACACCAAATAGTTCATTTAGTAAGAAATATGTAAAAAAATGTAGTGATAATTAAAATTATCAGTTATTTCGCAAATGTAACTTGTCTTTATTCTGAATCATACAGTTAGTAGCTAGCATTATCTCCTTCAATTAGTATTGAAGAATACTACTAAAGATACCTTTAATGTGAACAAGAAAATTATCCAGCGACAATACTAACCGATTATTCACCCTCACTTCCTAATCACATGATAATTTTCGTAAATAGCAAAAGTACTTATCATGTTATATTAGTGCAAAATTTTGTTGACATTAGATCTTATTTTCTCTAATTCTATAGGTCTAGGATAGTACGAAAAATATTTATTCCTAGATAAAAATATTGTAGCAAATATTTTTGTCAAACGAAACAAACAAAAACCTTTTATCTATCACAAGAATTTTCTAAATGTTGGTTCACCCAAATCGGTTTTTAATTTGGTAATTTTTTTCAAATTTACAAAAAGACGTAGATTATTGCAAAAACATTCCCATCATTACTGGTAAAACGGATTTGATACTATTTTGTTAATTTTCTTTTTGTTCATAGAAAAAGTTGTTTGTAATTAAACTTTGAACTAATTAATTACTTAATTATTTTTGAAACGTTAGCCTAGTTAAAAGTTTGCCATTTTTATAAACAAATTACCAAAGGAAGTCTGCTACTATGCGGAAAGTAGTAAAGCTGACTTCAACCACTACTGCGTAAAGTGCAATACTTTACACACTAGCGATTACACTAATGCATTTATACGATTCGTTTTCAGTTCTGGAGGAACTATTTTAATTTTGGATGCATAAAATAGTGAAATACTCAATGTTATTATCTCTAAATGTAATACTATAATGATAGTATTTAAAAAAAAATGTTGAATTGTTGATGATTTTAATGTATCGGCAGTTTTTGAAGTTTGCGAGAACCAAGAAGGGAAATATTCATATATTAGTGTGTAAAATAAAATACTAAGGCCAGCGTGTAAATAAACATGCAATTGTGCATGTAGGAACTTTTTAGTGTTCCGTACGGAACACTTACATATAAGATCGCTTCGGTATCTGTCTGTCTGTCTGTCTGTCACATCCGATTTTCTCCGAAGCTATTTGACGTAAAAAGTTGAAATTTGGCACTAATACAGGGCTCATTAGCGCCGTGTAGTTTTGAAAGATAAATTTTAACTTAAGGGGTTAGTTTTGGGGGGTGAAATCAAAAGTGAAAAAAAAATACCAGGTCATCGAGTGGGGTGTCAAATGAAAGCTTATAAAAGCACGAGTTCAAAAATATGTGTAATGTAATACTTGCACACACTTTTCTTTGTATTAATTTCAAAAATTGCGGAAAATCGCTGTCCCCCCCTATCTCGAAAAGTATTGATCAAAAGATTCTAGAATATTCTCAAGAGTGTAATGCATTCGTTAATAATTTATCTGGTATATATAAAAGAAAAATTCAAGGTCATCAGTTTTCGGTAAAGATCGGAAAAAAACTTTGTTGAAAACTTATTTGAGGTGTGTTTTGTGAAGTCATTGATAATTTTATACGTCCATAACAAAAGTTTTTATTTTAAAAGCAATCAACGTACGGAACACTAATCGTGCAAGTCCAACTTACACTTGACCGGTTATTTTTATTCATTCATTGGATTGATAAAATTCTTATTCGCGAAAACAGTGCTTTTCGTTCGTTTTGAATCTTGCGGTGAACATGTGCGTAGTGTAATAGCCTCCTCCAAGGGGTAGAGGGATATAAAGCACTAAAACCAAGTTTACTTCTAGGCGGGCACCAGTTGACAACCCGAACTAAGACTCGCAACAGAAACTCAAAGTTGATGATCGGGGATAAGAACCATAAATAACCCTTAACCCCAATTTAAAAATCGATGTGGTGGAGATTTTTCAGAAGAAATCACCCTTTCATACACTGGAACTTTAAGAGCCTCCCCCAATAAAAAAAAGCCCTGGTTCGAAGAAAGTGTTACTTTCCACGTTCATAGGGGTGCCATCTAGTCCCCTTAGAATAGCACACACTGTATAAAAAAAACGTTGCATCATTTGATGCCTGTGTCTATTTATTGGCAGATATGTGGCACAAAAAATCTGTATCACTACAGAAAAACAGCAACATGCCGACAGCACCTTTTAGAGCCACCTGTTAGAAGGTGGCTAGACAGTGTTAGGGATATTCGGCCACCGCCTTTAATCTCGTCCACCTAAATGATTTATGGCAGTTTTGTTGGCATTTGCTATTTTTTTTGTTGTGACATAACGTTGTACGACTATACCTGTATAGTAACAGTCCGTGTGAATGTTTATGAATATTTAAGATAGTGTGATGATTAAATTGTTGTTGTTGTTGTTATTGGTGTCTGGGCGCATCAACTATTAAAGGTTATTTAGCGCCCCTTGTTCTGTTTATCTAGACTTTAAAGTGTATTTCTAGGAGGAAGTTATGAATATTTACTTTCTTGTGTTCAAAAGATTCAATTATTTGTTTCATGCTAGATGGAATGTTATGTCTGTTTCTCTTGTCTCTATAGTGAGCTGCCTCGAAAATGTGTGACGTTGTAAGGGGTGCATCACAGTCTGGACATGTGGGCTGTTCCTTGTTTATAAGGTAACTGTGAGTGGAGTACGTATGTCCTGCCGCTAATCTTCTCCTGTGTACGTTGTCGTTTCTGTTCATGTTGACTGAATGCATGATGGATAGACATTGGGTTGGATGGGCCATAGTTTATTATTAGGATTTTTCAGATCCCATCCTAGTTGGAAAAGGGATTTATAGATCGATTTTAGGTATATATTAAAGTCTGAGTAATGGTTTTCTTCTGTGATTAGGTTCCCCTTTTCAGTGGCCATTTTGGCATAGAAGTCCGCTCTGTCATTTCCCCTATTTCCTATGTGACTAGGCGACCAAAGTAGTGTGATTGAGTAATGCTTTAGAGAGGGGGTATACATGAGATCTGTGATCTGCCTGATATAGTTGTAGTCTAGTTTTTTAGATTTAATTGCTGTCAGAGCGCTGAGGGGTCAGATATTATTAAGATTGGAGCCCTGTGGGGCCTAGTTAAGGAATACCTAATCGCCTCTTTTAGTGCAAACAGTTCAGCGGCAAAGATGGAAGAACGGTTAGGGAGCTTAAATATTTTTGTGATATTTTGAGTGATAAAGGCTGCTCCAACTCCTTTTTCAGTTTTAGATCCGTCGGTATAGTATAGCAAGTGTTTTGAGTATTTTTTTGAGATAATTTCTAGGAATTATTTTCTAAGAAGAGTGTTTGAGCAGTTTGTCTTATCGTAAACTCTCATTGAAAGGTCTATGTTGGGTTGCGGGGAAAGCCATGGAGGAAAAGTAGTGTAAAGGGGATATTCATACTTTGGGGGGGGGGGGTAATATTGTATGATATGATCAAATTGTTTATTCTTTTGGTATCGATTTCGGAATATGGTTTAGGTTTAATAAGTGGGGCGTTTTTTCTAAGTTTAAAGAGGTTTTTGTATGAGGCCGGAATAAGGCCGAGGAGAAGTATTTAAGGAGGGATAAGTGTCTAGAGAGTTGTAATGGTGGAGTGTGGGATAAGCATTGTGATTTATGGCAGTTTTGTTGGCATTTGCTATTTTTTTTGTTGTGACATAACGTCGTTGTATGACTCTACCTGTATAATAACAGTCCGTGTGAATGTTTATGAATATTTAAGCTAGTGTGATGACTAAATTGTGAACTTCATATACAGTTATTAAAATCGAGCTTGTATCTTATTTTTATGCTAAGTTTCGAGTATTTTTACCCGTCGTTCAAAATATTGACACAGATAAGAGTAGAAGTTAAGAGAATAATTTCTCCTCATGACACACTTACTTGAAAATACCTAAATATTTCATACTGAAATATTCATTTTAATGGCCGTCTTGGTAATTTTCCAATTTGCAGTATAATTTCCATGTAATTTCTTCATTTTATATTTGGTGCCTTTTTTTAAGTCTTATTTATCATTAAAAGATTCATAAGTTTATGCTGTTTATATTTTTAGGTAACAATCATGTAATTGAGCAGCTATGGATAAAAGTTTGTTTTATTTGGAATCTTTGAAATACAGTCTGTCAAGTAAGTACGTGACAGTTCGTATTAAAAAAAGGTGTTTCGAGAACATTTTTTGCCATTAATTTTTTTTTTTATGGGTCTAGCACACGTGCTGCAGAGAGGAAGTCCCTAAAGCGCTACAGGAGCGACACGTGTGCGGAAAAAGCGATTCACGTTGTTTTTGAATCGCTGTAAATTGTACTCGGTGGGAAACACAGTGCTGGGCAAATTATTCTAAAGGGGTGATGTTCTCCATATATGAGTGCTTGAAAAACGTTTGTACAGGGAGTAACAAGCTGAACCTCATACGGATGTGAAGTGTTAGCGCGATGTGTACTTCTAAACATGCATCACTCTGGGAGGAATTAAGCGGGCCACATTCTTCGAACACTTTCCATGAAAATACTTGTAGAATAGGCTCAAGTCGCCAACCGCTTTTCGATGTTCTAGCGAATCAAGGCCGCCGGTCAGTTCCGGGTCTCCAATCAGACGAACAGCTCTTCTCTGAATAGAATCCAACAAATGCAGTGTATGTTTGGGAGTGGAGCCCCAAACATGGGAGCAGTATTCCATAGTTGGTAGAATTTGAGCTTTGTAAACAATTAACGGTTGTTGTGGAGTGTAAAGCTTTCTGGTTCGAAATAATATTCCCAACTTTTGAGAAGCTCTCCTTGGTATGCCTGCAACATGTTCATGCCAGGACATATTTGCTCCCAAATTAACGCCCAACAAATTGAGCGACGATGTTAGAGGAATGGGGTGCCCCGACATAACCATGTCGGGTTCAGCAACGTTAACTTTTTTAGAAAAAACTGCCGCCTGGGTTTTTGTAGCGTTAAATTCCATTTGGTTACTGTCACCTCAAGATGAAATTTCTTCCAGGTCTTTGTTAAGTTGAATGACTTCCTGCTGTCTGCGGATATTCGTCTGAGTAGCTAATGTCCGAGCGTTCAAAGCGAATGAAGAGATAAGCGTACTGTCATCTGCAAAGCTGGAGATTGGATTCTCGGTCTTTTCCAGCAGATCGTTAATGTAAATGAGAAAAAAGAGTAGGAGACAGTATGGAGTCTTGAGGTACACCGGCGTTGATAGTGAAGGTGTTAGAAAGAAATCCGTCGATTGCCACTCGTAAAGAACGCTCTCTGAGGAAGCATGATAGCCACAAACAGAACTTTTCAGATATACCATAAGAGCGTAGCTTAGCCAACAGCCCATCGTGCCAAACACGGTCGAATGCCTTGGATATGTTAAGAGCAACCGCTCGAGATTCTCCAAAGTCTTCAATTGCGTTGTTCCAAACGCGTGTTACATAAGTCAGAAGATCTCCTGTTGATCTATTTTTACGAAAGCCATATTGAATAATGTATTCTTTGGTGTGCTAAAAACGGCGCAGTTACTTTAATAAGTTGTCCAATCGCCTCCTGCATTAATAATGACTGCCTGGCATCTTCGAGGCATTCCGTCGACGAGATTTTTTTCCATACTCTGCAAATTTTTCGAATCTTGTGGGACAACCAAGTCAAAGTCCTCAGAGTCTTTCCTCTGAGCTTTCTCTTTACAAGAGAGTAAACATTTTCAATAGGGTTGGCGTCCGGCGATTGTGAGGGCCACTCTGGTATCTTATCGTGGGCCCAAGCGAGCCGCTTCGCGACCTGATTTTCGCCCAGCAAAGGTTTCTTCAACGTGCTTCAGAATTTGACACCATGAGCACGAATATGTTGTCGAATTGTCTCATGGGACACATTCAAACCCTTAATTTTGCTTCTCCTTGATGCAGCATCAATTTCGGGTCCCGTGAAACCAAAGACACGATTCGTCTTTCGACTTTCGAAGTGATTTTGCCTACCGAGCCACGTTTTAGCAAGTCGTCGACATTTTTCGTCTCGTTAAAACAATTTACCCACTTCTTCACAAACGAAACCGACTCTATAATATATTTAGCGGCCGCAGAATGTGTCATTTTAGGTCCCTTTGGATGGGGATAAAGTGACTCATTTTGGATTTTAAGTGATTTCGACGAAAGTTCGGAATCGACTGATACTTTTACTAAAATGAGTCATAGACAAAGGTTACCTCTACTGATTTTTTGTTCAATCACTAGAATCGCATCTACCAAAAATGAATTATCGCGGACACGTTCTTACTTGACAGACTGTATGTGCAGCGTTATCCTATATTTTTTATTACACTCTTATATTCTTGGACGCCACAATCGATTCTATTCAGATTCGATCACTCGTGCACTATATTTTTATACAATATAACACAACACAATATTTACACGAAATCACCAGGTTTATAAAAGAAAATGGTGGCAATAGTTTGAACCACAATATGAATTTTCACTGGCGGATAAAACAAGAACAAATAAATGAAAAGTAAGACTTGTTTAGTTATAATAAAGTCACAAATGTTTAAAAACATCTACAAATTTTCCTAAATTGCTAATTGTAAACAGTTTTGCGGAACCGCAAATATTTTTAAACAATTTTAAACATCGGATTTTGCATTTATTTCATTTACAATGCCACTACTGAAACTTGAAAACAATACTCGACCTTTAAACAGAATAACGTAAATAAGAAATCTTCCGTTTGCTTAGTAATGTGTCATCATCTATCCAAGCGAGATTTTGGAATAATATGATATCTCTCAAACTATTCGTATATCAGTGACGAATTTTGGCGACATGTATCTTCGGTTCATTTTATCTAATTCCTAGTAAAAGTAGTTTTACTACAATTTCTAAAAATAAAAAAAATGCATTTATTGATATTGCGTGGAAAGATATTTGCTTCTTTTGGAAAAATTCACTAAGATAACATAAAATGCGTAGATTAATGGATATTGTACAGGGTAATCATTTTTAGACGCTCGGTCCCGATTTGTGGAAAATTGTTGGATATTTATTTTTTCTAGTGTTCCGTACGGAACACTTATAAGATGACTTCGGTGTCTGTCCTTCTGTCTGTCTGTCTGTCACACCCGATTTTCTCCGAAACTATTTGTCATAGAAAGTTGAAATTTGGTAATAATATAGGAACTGATGGCCTCATCAAAGCCGTGTAGTTTTCAAAGTTAAATTTTAACTTAAGTGGTTAGTTTTGTGGGGTGAAATCGGAAGTGGAAAAAATTTTGGACTAACTTTTCTTTGTATTATTTTTAAAAAGTCGCGAAAAATCACTGTCCCCCCCACCTTATCTCGAAAAGTACTGATCAAAAAATTTTGAAAAAATTCTGGGGGTGTAGATTGAACGAAAATTATCACGAGTGCATTACCTTGAATAATTTATTTGGTATATAAAAAAACAAAAATTTCAAGGTCATCAATTTTCAGTAAAGATTGGAGACA
Source organism: Pachyrhynchus sulphureomaculatus (assembly GCA_019049505.1). Taxonomy (NCBI): domain Eukaryota; kingdom Metazoa; phylum Arthropoda; class Insecta; order Coleoptera; family Curculionidae; genus Pachyrhynchus; species Pachyrhynchus sulphureomaculatus. Next base: position 131,367,839 of record CM032449.1, on the reverse strand, counting down.
AACTTTGTTGAAAACTCCTTTGGGGTGTGTTTTGTGAAGTCACTGATCATTTTATACTATCGTAACAATTTTTTTTTTATTTTAAAAGCAAACAACGTACGGAACACTAATTGTGCAAGTTCAACATGCACTTGACCGGTTATTTTTAAATGTAAAATGGTATAGTGCATATCAAGGAGTATACTGACGCATTTGACATTTTGTAGTGAAAACGACGCTGGGCGCCGCGACGCCAAACAACTTTTTTTTTCCATCGACATGCCTTTCGTAAAACGGCATTGGAAAGTCCTGATTTTTTCAACATTTTTTTGTTAAAACGTTTTTCTCTAATGTGTTTTGCAAAAAAGTTATGGAGCAAAAAACCCTCTAAAATATTATTTTTTTGCCATCGCGGTTGCCATGGATCGTATGTAACGTTTTGCGGTTCTCAAACAATTAATCTAGTAGGCGGCTGTCATACCATACCATTATAATAATATTAGTTACTATGCTGTTGAGGTTTTTCCTTTAATAAAATATCTTTGAACAATCCTTTAAAGTTACATACCTTATTACATACCTATAAAATTAAATGTTTGAAACTTAAAAAATTAAAAAACATCAAAATAAATTTTCTATATGTCTACCTTCTTCTATTATGCATTTTTCGTTAGCACTTGATGAGTGGCTTTGTAAATAACTTCTCCAGATATACCATTGCACGCATCTGATATTTTTGCTTTTAAGTGCTCAATCTCATTTGTCGTAGATTTGTATACAATCTCTTTAAAAGTCTCCCACAAGAAAAAAATCTAACGGCGTGAGATCTGGTGACTTAGGTGCCCATTGAATAACTAGGCTGCGAACCCCTATCCATCTTCGTTGAAACCCTTCATTCAAATACTCTCTAACAGCAGCAGTTGTATGAGGTGGTGCTCCGTCGTGTCGATACTACATATGCCTTCTTAAAATAAGGGAACCTTTTTGTAATACACTGGTAGAGTATTAACGAAGAAATTAAGGTATCTATTTCCAGTTAGTGTTCCCTCAAAAAAGTATAATCCAACCTAATGTCTTCCCATTATCCCACACCATACATTAACGCCATGATATCCTTGATTCTGAATTTAATTAACCTTGTATGGATTCTCGTCAATCCAGTAATGATAATTTTTCCTGATAGGTTTGCCGTTGCTGACAAAATGACTTTCATCTGTTCCTAATAATGATTCAGAAAATAATATATTGCTCCTCCGGGATATACCTGTCGGGGAAACGTTCTCGATACAGTCTAACGGTTTCCCGAGAATTTCTTTTTCATGGCAACCGCGATAATATTTTAGAGGGTTTTTTCTGCATAACTTTTTTGCAAAACAAATTAGAAAAAAAAACAGTTTAATGGAAAAATGTTGAACAAAATTAGGGTTTTTCAACGCCGCTTTACAAAAGGTATGGTAATGGAAAAAAAGTTGTTTGGCGTCGCGGTGCTCAGTGTTATTTTCACTACCAGATGTCAAATACGTCAGTATACTCATTGACATGCACTGTACCATTCTAAATTTAAAAAAAATACATATCTAACAATTTTCCATAAATCGGGGCTGGGCGTCTAAAAATGATCACACTGTACAAGGGGTCTCTTTAATGCAGGTGTCTGTTTAACGCGTAATTCTAAATAATCTTGTAAATAATTGAGCTGACTCATCCAAAAATGTATACGCTTGGCTTTTAATATGAGAAGTTTTAGAAATTAAAATATCTTCTAAACATCATTTTGGTTTTAGGAGGAACTTAAGTACAACTCTGGGTATTTTGGATTTGATCTGTGATCACAGTAAGACCTTCGATCGTGTTTTGCTCCTTGTATACGCTTTAAACTTAAACGATCAAATTTACAACACTATAGTGTAGCTGTGGTTGCTAGTTGCGTATCAAATGTTGTGTTTCAAACAGTACAAGTTGAAGGGGAGTTCTTTGCAAGAAGAGAGCCAAAGATTGGAATCCTCAAGGCCGTATTCTAGGACTTCTAATGCTTTTAATTTATATTAATGCCGTAGGGAAGTGTCTTGCGACGTACAAAGAGAGATCAGCTTTGCTTTAAGGCAAATGAACTTTTTTAAACATACTTAACACTTTAGTTCTTCCAAAGCGTGAAATCTTGGAACGAAGACAGTGATCGGAGTGTACAGTTCTTATGTATTTATTTTGATCCTGAGCTTCACTGGAATGGGCACGTGGGTAGGCATTATTCTATGTGCAACAAGATTAGTTAATACTGAATTATTGGCGCCTCAAATTGCTCAGAATGTCTGGCAAACTAGAATAAAATATCCTGTAATTTAAAATTGGTGTCTCCTTGTAAGTTTAAAGTTGTCATTAAACAACTTTTGGTTGGTCAGACTATAGGTGAATTTTTAAATTATAATTTCATGTAGTATATATTATTTAAAATTAGCATTTTTAGTGTTCCGTACAGAACACTCATGGGATTCCTTCGGTATCTGTCTGTCACACGCGATTTTCTTCGAAACTATTTGACATAGAAAGTTGGAATTTGGCATAAATATAGAAATTGATGCCCCAATCAGAGTTGTGTAGTTTTGAAAGTTAAATTTTTATTTAAGGGGTTAATTTCGGGGAGTGAAATCGGAAGCGAAAAAACATTTTTTACCAAGTCATACAGTACAGTGGGGGTGCTAAATGAAAGTTTGTGAAAACACAAGTTTAAAAATATAAATTATCTAGAGTAAAAAAAAACTGTGTGATTTGAAAATAGGGGAAGCATCTTTTCATATGTTTTTCAGTACATTACTGTCGCGCATCGCTGCTGTACTAAGAGAATTTTATTTTATTTGTTTATAATTAAACAAATATTTAGGTAGTAAATATTTGTTTTACACCTTTATTACTAGATTCCAGATTGAGCTAGATTGATTTATTGGCTATTAGGTAGCTAAGATGCTATAACTATTATACATTATTGACTAAGAAAAAAACGTGAAATTACATATTGGATGTCAGGGACCTAATTAACTTAGCCTAGGTAAGGATTTTATTTTATTTTAAAAACAACCACGGAACAGAACTCTAATTGCGCAAGTCCAACTTGCATTTGACTGTTTTTTTTAAATGTCTTATAGATTTTTTATATTATAATTTCTTAAGGTTTGAGATTATAGTCCGAACTGTCGGTTTTTAGTTTAGGTCTTGATTTTATTATACATATATTCTTTTTGGCTTGCATAAATATTTAATTTTACTATACCAATAAATAAATAAACAAATAAATAAATAATATTCTTTACCTACTTCTACCACCTTCTTTAAGACATAAGTTAATATAGTAGTTATTTATGTGACAACACAAAGTAGTATTTTGCAGGACAAGTAAACAAGTTACAGGCTCACCCATAGGTCAATCCCTGAGCGCTTGAGTCCTGCAATACCGCCACCATTTTCCATTACATTCATATAAATAATTATAAAAAATAATAATATAAATAATTAATTAGTCTTCCGAACGGAACACTTCGGTGTCTGTCCGTCTGTCTGTCTGTCCGTCTGTCTGTCTGTATGTCTATCTGTCCGTCTGTCTGTTCGTCCGTCTGTCTGTCTATCTATCTGTCTATCTATCTGTCTGTCTGTCTGTCTGTCTGTCTATCAGACCCGATTTTTTTCGAAACTATTTGAGGTAGAAATTTGAAATTTGGTACTTCTATAGAAATTGATGGCCTCATCAGAGCCGTGTAGTTTTCAAAGTTAAATTTTGACTTAAGGGGTTAGTTTTGGGGGGTGAAATAGGACATGAAAAATATATTTTTTTACTAGGTCATTGAGTGGGTGTCAAATGAAAGCTTGTAAAAATATGAGTTCAAAAATATATATAATGTCTTACATGCGCACATTTTTCTTTGTATTATTGTGAAAAAATCGCGAAAAATCATTGCCCCCCTCTATCTCGAAAAGTACTGATCTAAAAATTTTGAAAAAAATTCTGGAATATTCTCCATCTTTTATAATTTATCTGGTATATAAAAAACAAAAATTTCAGGGTTATCAGTTCTCAGTAAAGATCGGAAACAAACTTTGTTGAAAACTCATTTGGGGTGTATTTTGTGAAGTCACTGATCATTTTATACCTCCGTAACAAAAATTTTTATTTCAGAGGCAATTAACGTACGGAACACTAATTGCGCAAGTTCAACTTTCACTTGACCGGTTATTTTTTGTTTAAAATTGGTGTAAAATATACGAAATATTGACAAGATCCTTCGTCGTTTTGTTAAGGATTATTATTTTAATTAATACTTTACTATTATTATATTAACTGGTCTCAACATGCTGTACCTATGAAAACACATTTTCCATACTAGTGTGTAAAGATTATTTTCGAGATCAAAAATTGATTAAAAAGTGTCAATTTCTCAAAATTGATATAAAATATAAGGCAAGATCTTTCGTCGTTTCGTTAAGGATTACTATTTTAATTCCTACTTTACTATTATCGCATTAATCTCAAATCTGAAAATATTTTCGGCACTAGTCCGATATAAATTATTTCTTAGATTAAAAATTGATTAAAAGGTAATAATATTCCTGAAGAAAAGAGTTATCAAAATATATCTATTTGTAGGTAATTTTATTATCGAATAAATTGTGCATTAAAGGTCCAGGAAAACTTGAGCTTTGAGTTATGCAGGACAATAAATAAAAGCGAGAGAAAATATTGAATACTTTCATTATTTTTACCTTTCCAGCTTGGTGCCATACGCATATTTTTAAATTCGTTAAATTAATATTATGATATAGTAGAAAACAAACTTGTAAAAATCTAAAAATTTACCTTATCTTTAAAACGAAACCACTAAACTTCATAAATATTTCATCACTTATTCTACAAAAATAAACTTTTCTAAATTAACCAATAGAAAACACAATAATTAATCACCATTAAAGTTAAAGTTTTAAAACACGTCCCGAAACCTTCACCACACCGACTTTGCTCATCTAGGAAATATCTCTATGATCCACACTTCACAACTATCTTTTTACTATGCGCGATATATTCGCTGTCAATTCAAAAACAACCCTTGAAACTGTCCCGTTTAAGGATACGCCCCTTCCATTGGCTAAAAAACTAATCCTCTCACCCCTCGCTGCTTCTGCAGCTCTATGATATAACCCGGGGATTTACCTGTTCTATCTTTTGAGTGGGGGAAGGACAACAAGAATTTGCGGTTGAATGATTTTATCGGCATAATTTTATTTATTAAAAGGCCTTTTTTTCTGCCGGGTAAAACGATGTTTTATGGGGGTGGCTATATTGTCACAGAGATAATATAAAATATAAAAGGATTGGGCAGTTTTTTATGGTTATTATATAAGAGTTTTTATGGGGTCTTTCAACAAAATGTTAAATTTAAAAAGGCTGGATTGCATTTGGGTTGGTAGTTCTCTTTTTATATCTTTACGTGATTTAATTGTGAAAGGTTTAAGAATATCTATATTTTATTCTCTGCATTACATTTTGAAAAAATTATTTCAATCAAATTTTCTTGTTTACCAATACAACATTTTAAAAGAGACTGGGATCCTTCACCGTAAAATTTAATCTTGACTTAAAATATTTAAAAAGAAAAACAGAGTTTACTTGTATGAAAGTCCCAAAAATGTTAATCCCTGGCTCAACAAAGAAATATAATATCTTGATAATTAAGCAGAAAGGAAAACTTAATTTTTTCCATTAAAAAAAAAACATCAGAATTGCTATTAATAACCAAATAAGAAGTATATAAAATTGTTATTGTAGTATCTATACGTATTATGATAGCAGAGTTCTTTTTTATATTCTTTGCGTAATTTTTCTATTATTGGTAACAATGTTACATGTTTATTTTCAGTTTTGGTGAAATGTTATTAAAGCTGAAGGTTACCTAAAAATTGGGTTAGGTACAAAAATAGAAACAATAGGAATAAAAATAAGCAATAATCTATAAGCAGGGCCTTAAAAAGATATTAGTAATACTATATTTTACTCACGTTCCCGATTTGTTGCAAATTTTTGACAAATTTTTTGCTTATAAAATAAGTTTAGTTCATATTAATCATAAATTTTAGTTTTAAATGAGTTCTAACTTTACAAATTACTCTGCCCATATTATGTTCTTGTATTTGATTTACAATATAACACTTTTTTAAGTATCTTAAATATTTTTTGAATTCAAGCCGTTTTATAAACTTTTTTTTTGAAGAAATGATAGTTTTGACATCACTGACTGACAAAATCAAATTTCAATATGTATTAATATCAAATTTTTAAAGACTTTTCATAGGCTTAAAAAGCCAGGAATTTGTACCCTTCATCCAAAAATTTGACCTCGATTGGAATATAAAAAAAACAAAAACAGACTTTACCTTCCAATCACTTTCTTAGAAAAACAGTCAATGTACAAATACAGATTTAGAATGCAGGCTTTCACGACCAGTTGAATTAATATGGGTTGCTTTCGGGAGTTGAGGCCGTGTTCTCCAAGTATTAACTTCTTGACGTTTCGTTGACACTGTGCTTAACATTTTTAAAGGCGTGTTCTCCAAGTATTAACTTCCTGACGTTTCGTTGACACTGCGGTCAACATTTTCAAAGGCGATGTGGCAGTGGTCGAAGGGCTCTTCTTGGCTATTCACTGTCAACTTTGACGCAAAGTTGCCACCTCGCCTTTGAAAATGTTGACCGCAGTATCAACGAAACGTCAGGAAGTTAATACCTGGAGAACACGGCCTCAATTCCCGAAAGAAACCCGTATTAAATACAGATTTAGTTGAATTTTCTTATGTGTATTGTTCTAATATAATATAATATTCTGATTCAGTTATCCTACAAACAAAAAAATGTTTCGTTACCTTTCGAATTGTCGATAAAAAGGGTTTAACAGGGGTTGGTTAGCCGCAAAGATAATTAGCGATTGTAAATAAAAGAAAAGTTTTTTTGATAATTGTTTATAATTAATGGCGATATCTTTTGGGGTAAATTGATATTTACCTAAAATTAGCCTTAAATAGTAGCGTAGCATCCGTTGGACAAAATTATGTAGTGCATCGGGGACCAACGCAGTAGGGGATCCAGAACAGGGCCACTGAGAGCAAGCGTTTGAAAGTCGAGAACAGTTGTTTTAAATTTTTTTGATGCATTGACATTAGAACAATAGTTTTTATAGTGACAATTGCATTGTAGCGATAATTGTATTGCAAGTATTAATTATATTTTGTATTTATATCTTATTTTAAACAAAAAAATCGGAATTTTTGATTTAAATTTGCTGTATAGCAAGATTCGCGCATTTAAAATTACAATTTAAATTTCAGACCCTTTTGATTATTTAAAGTTAACAATATGTGCTTAAATCGTAAATACAATACAAAATGTTTCTGTTTATGATTTGTTCTTAATGTGACTAGATAGAATATTTTCATCCGAAGAAAGGCCAAGCAGACCAGTCTTAATGCTTTTTTACAACCCACGAATTTATATGATAGTGAGTTTGGTCTCCCCTGGTAGATTTCATGGTCCCTTTACGATCTAAGTTACATTAAGTCTAAATGTTTTTTGTTGAAAAAAGCATTAAAATAACTTATTTTTGATCTTATTCAGAACGAAAAAAGATCATTTGACAACGAGCGATTTTCTCTTTATAAATTTCCATATAATACACTCAAAAATTGTCGGTATTTTTTATTTACTTGTGATATTATCCCCGAAGATTATGGAATATTACTTCATGTATAAAGAAGTCAACTGGGCTAATTCGTTTAGTCAACTTTCAATGATTTAAATATACGAGGAGAACTTCCGGCAAAATCGGAAATGGTTGAATGTTTTTCATAATTGTTCTAACTAGTTTGAATTCAAATATAAGGGCGCCATATTAGTTTTAATGACAATTTTATCATTTGTCGATTCGATTACATACAAGTAAGGTCTTTAACAGGGGTTGGTTAGTAGTAATGCTAATTAACGATGATAAATAACCGGCGAGTTATTTACTGATTCACAGGATATTTTTGTCGGTCTTTTTATAATAAAATTGTTATTTGGTGTACTCAGCAAAAATTTGACAATTGTTGTTTGAGTGTATAACTGTGGAGTTCCACAGTTAGAACAAGAATTTAATTTTTACCGACATTGTCTGCTTGCATCTGAAATTCAGATATGACGGTTACTGAATTTCTAAAATAATAATTAATATTTAGATACATAAATGGGAAAAATGCACCAGTTAAACGGGGTGCGCCATCAGTAAGTTAAAATTTATCAGTAAGATAACACACAGGCTGAAAAGTTTTTGGTCTAGCTACTTAAAACACATTTTTGTTTTGCAAAATTCGACTTTATTCATCAACATAGTCTTCTTCAAGAGCGATACAATCAGTCCAACGCTTTTCTAACATTTCTACACCTTTCTTGTAGAATGATTTGTTTTTGCCTTCAAAATAGGCCTCAGTTTCGGCGATAACTTCTTCATTGAAGCCAAATCTCTTTCTCGCGAGCATTTTTTGAGGTCTGCGAATAGATAATAGTTGCTGGGGGCTAAATCTGGAGAATACGTGGATGAGGAAGCAATTCGAACTTCAATTCATGTAATTTTGCTATCGTAACTGACTTGTGAAACCGTGCATTGTCTTGATGAAAGAGCACTTTTTTCTTATTCATTTGGGGCCGTTTCTTTGCGATTTCTGCCTTCAAACGCACCAATAACTTTATATAATATTCGCTGTTGATGGTTTTTTCCTCTCAACATAGTCAATGAAAATTATTCCATGCGCATCCCAAAATACAGAGGCCAAAACCTTCCCAGCCGACTGCTGTCCACCCAGCTAACTGCCGATTTGATTCAGGTGTGTAATGGTGATTCATTTTTCATTAATTATCACATATCGCATAAAAAAATCCTTTTTATTGCGCTTGAACAGGTCCAAACAGCGCTCAAAATCATTAACACGTTGTTGTTTTTGGTCTACTGTGAGCAAACGCGATACCCATTTCGAACAGAGCTTTCGTATGCCCAAATGGTTATGCAAAATATGACCAATACGTTCTTTTGATATCTTTAGGGTGTCAGCTATCTTACGCAATTTCAGTTTAGGGTCAATCAAAACAATTTTGGGGGTTTTTTTGATGTTTTCCGGCACTTCACTTGGGCGTCCAAAGCGTTCAGCATCATTTGTGTCTGTATCAGCGCGTTTAAATTCAGCATACCAGTAAATGATGAGTGATTTTCCAGGGGCAGAGTCCCCGTAACACTTATAAGGTCATTGCTTTGCTTGAACGGTATTGTTTCCCATTAAAAAATAGTGTTTAATTAACACACGAAATTCGATTTTTTCCATTGTTTTGAAAATATCAAAGGTAGCGTCACTAAAACCACTGTAACTTGTAAACTAAACGTCGAAATGTCATGTCACGTATCGTTTGAAGGTTGGTACTTCCTAAAAATCATATGGATTTTTTGAAAAGGGCGACATCTATGTGTCAGACCAAAAACTTTTCAGCCTACATGTTACAACAATGTGTATGTCTGGCTCTTCTGAGCCCAAGTGCCTGCCCTGGTTAACAATACATAACTGTTAAAATATCGACATTGTTTAATTTTGGTAGTTAATAATGAATTTTATATTCGTGGGTTGACCAACTCATAGTAATTTCGTTGTCTAAGTGTGACTGCGTTCTTGCCAAGAATTCCTCTGCCGATCTGTGGCTTGAGCACTCTTCGATAGTGGGTGGGTTTCAATATTGGGATCACCTCAGCTGGGTATAACAAGTGTTGTATCTTACTGATATATTACGCTAATACACCGATAGGTATTTTGTGTTCTGTTATTTTCTTTGTTGATCCTAGCTCAGCTGATAAACCGGGATACTACAAGATGCGTCGCGAGATAGTTCAACAGACGAGACAACAAAGTAAATAACTGCCGAAATATGGTTCACTTTTGTATGATGATTTGATATTGAAAGTTAAAATTTGTTTACCTAATTGCGCCAAAGGGACGTGAGGGAGGAGCAAGGTGAGAGCACAGAGCGTAATCTTTGTAAATTTAGTTGCTATATAGTATTTTACTAGACCGAAATAGGGTGTTTCTATGCGAGATATTTACAAACCATAATTCTGCATATATTTCCAGTGTTTCATTAATTTAAAAATTATTCGACTTTAAGTAAACCTCGAGATAGCTGACCAAGCACATTCCGAAGAGATGCTAACGTGCGTGGGTTCGAGTGTTAGTTTGCGCCTGTACGCAAACGATCAAGGAGGTGATTACAATGCATTCTTCCTAAAGATATATTTATTATTTACAACTGTTAATTCGGAGCGATGTGTTGAGATGACTGAGAAGTTTTTCACACCCAAGTCATGCGAGAAAGTTTTCCGAATAAATCGTTTACCAAAAGATGTGACATACGTTGACCTTCATATAATCCTAACTAAAGTGTATAGTAACAAACCTTGCTCTCTGGAACAATTAAAAAAGTATATTTGGATAAAAATTGCAGCAATTAGTGAAAAAGAGTGCCAAGCAATGATCAGTTTCTCGCTCACAAGAAAATAATTTTCTTAGGACTGTAAGTAAAGTTTTTTCATTTATCATTCTTTACTATAAATATCTTAAAATTTAATTTTTAGTGGGACGCTTTGTAATAAAATAATAATAACTAGCCTGGAGATTATATAAACCATTTCTACCATGTTGAAAAAGTTGGTCGGTGTAATTTTTAAGTGCTTGATGTTGATAGTTAATTTAAATGTCAAAAATGTGTCAGAGTACCCATTGATATTGTAAACCAAACTTCTATAATATTGGATAGGTATTATACTTTTGACGCCTTTGAAACATGCATATACAGAAGAATGCTGAGGATACCCTGAACACAGCATCGAACTAATTCCATTCCATTCTAAATCATCTGAGTATAAAGAATCGTCTATCCACAAAAATACAACAATTGTACTTGCGATACTTTGGGCCTATCTCTAGAAGAAATGATCTAGAAAAATTTATGGTGGAGGGAAAAAGAAATGGGAAACGCCCAAGAGGAAGATCTCCTAATCGATGGGCTGGTCAGGTGAAGCCGCTCAAAGGACATTCTGTGCACGAAGCCATTCGTTCCGCTCAGGACCGTGGTTCATGGAGGGGTATGATCCTTGCAATCGAAACATAACACCACTAAATTCTTGCTAGAGTAATAGGACTGAGGATGATTATACTTTTAAATATTCCAAATAACCACAATAAGATTTGATTTATTTTTGCTTTTGTGTAAATACTGGTTTTTCCGGAAAGAATAATCAGCAGTTTGTTCGACCTAATAGGGGGCTGAAATATGGGTAAACCGAATATAATTATACAATGGGAAAAGATCATTTACTATAATTCATTGCTCTTATCAAAAACGATCATTTTTAGTGTTCCGTACGGAACACACTTCGGTGTCTGTCCGTCACACCCGATTTTCTCCGAAACTATGTGACACAGACAGATAAAATTTGGTAAATATAGGCTCAATCAGAGCCGTGTAGTTTTGAAAGTTTTTAGGAGGTTAGTTTTGGGAGCTGAAATCGAAAGTTTTTACCAGGCCATTGAGTCGGATATTAAATGAAAGCTCGTGAAAACACGAGTTCAAAAATATATATAATGTAATACTCGCGCAAATTTTTCCTCATAATATTTTAAAAAAACCGCCAAAAATCACTGTCCACCCCGTTATCTCCAAGTACTGATCAAAAAATTTTGAAAAAATCCTGGAATATTCTCCAAAAAATGCGTTACCTTTGCTAATTTATCTGCTATATAAAAAAACAAATTTTTCAAGGTCATTAGTTTTCAACATAGATCGGGAATTAACTGTTGAAAACTCATTTGGGGTGTGTTTTGTGAAGTCACTGATCATTTTATACCTCCGCAACAATTTTTTCATTGTAAAAGCAGTTATCGGACGGAACACTATTTGCCCAAGTCCAACTTCCTAAACTAAAATTCATGAAACAAGACACGCTGGCATTTAAAATCAGTTACAATTACAAATAACAAAATTAGTAGATGAGAACTACCAAATAATAACTCAAACGAATGAACTAAGAATGAATATAGAAAGCTTCTACAAGGACCCTTATGAGAGTAAAATAGAACCACCACCAGACAAGAGCGAGTTAGTTCGAATACAAATAATTAATGAAGGATCTGATTCCCAACATCACAAAATACGAAATACAAGATTCTTTAAATAAAACGACAAGAGGAAGAGCAGCAGAAGACGGCGTACTTGTCTAAATGTTGGAACAGGGCGGAGGGCCCATATTACAAATGCTAGATATATTGCATAAATGTCTCGATATGTGCGATGTACCTCGAGACTGGGATAATGCTGTGGTGGTCTTGCTCTTCAAAAAAAGAGATAAATCAAAATTAACCAACCAGCCTACTATCCGTAATGTACAAGTTATTTATGAAAATAATAACTGCGAGACTCACAAAAAAATTGGACGCATACTAACCCAGAGAACAAGCCGGATTTAGAAAAGGCTTTAGTACACTGGACCACCTCCAAATATAAAGAACTTTAATGGAAAAGTCAAACGAGTATAAGTTTAAGATTTGGGTGGTCTTTGTGGATTACGAGAAAGCGTTTGACTCCCTTGAAATTTGGGCAACATTAAATAGTCTAGGTAACTGTAGAATTGACAGCAGAGATTCGCAGATTATTCAAAATATATATAAAAACATTTCAGATAGTATTAAAAAAACACCAATAAGATAGAAATGAAAAGAGGGGTACATCAAGGAGACAGCATCTCTCCGAAATTGTTTACGTTGGCGCTAAAAGATCTTTTCAAGCAACTTCCATGGACAAGTAAGGGTGTAAATATAGGAGAGCAACTCAATTATTTGCGATTCACGTATGTTATTGTGCTTATATCCGACAACAAAGAAGAACTGGAAGAAATGCTGAATGAACTTAACAACAAGTCCACAAAGATTAGTCTGAAGTCATGACAAATGACGACTGTGATAAAGAAGTAGTACTAAACATTGAAAACGCGAAAATCACAAGTACAGATTCATACGTATATCTTGGACAAAAAATAGTAATAGCCAAAGAAAACTAGAAAGCGGATTTATCAAGGAGAATATCATTGGATTGGTCGGCATTTGGCAGATTACGGAATATCTTCCTTTCCAATATCCCAAATACACTAAAAGCGAACAGATTTGATCGATGCGTGTTGCCAGTATTGACATAAGGAACCGAAACGTGGGTTTTGAATTAAGAAATTATAAATCGCCTGCAAGTAAGTCAACGAGCGATGGAAAGGACGCTGTTGGAAATATTATTAGGGGATAGGCTGACTAATGAAGATATTCGAGGAAGGTCCAAGATGACTGATGTGGCTGAGAGGGTAAGCAGGTTGAAGTGGATATGGGCGGGTCATACCGCATGACTCTCTGATAATCAATGGACCTATTAAGCGATCAACTGGAGGATCTGGAATGAGAAAAGAAGTAGAAGATGCCCGCAAACTCGATGGTCTGACGACATCAAAAGACTAGTGGGATACAACTGGATCAACAAGGCCCAAAACCGAAGAAGATGGACGTACTTATGGGAGGCTTATGTCCGACGATGGACTGCATAGCTAATGATGATGACTCACTAAGGTATATATTTTATTAATTCAGTTTATAGAACGCTAAGCCGTTGGGTAGAAAATATGGCAACGTTTAAAAAATTAATAAATGAATTTCCTATTATATTTATTGTTTCGGTATCAGTTCTTATTCTGTTTTTTTTTTTTTCGTAATGCAGAAATCGCATCTCTTATTGTTCGAAAAATTTGTCATTATTTCATTATTTTTTGCCTTTTTCATTAAAGGAATTGTATTATGCTATTTTTTCCTAGTTCTTGCTTCATATAATGAATACATTTTAAGCATAATTTTCTTTAGGCAAACATTTAGTGTTCTGGGATTCGGGAAATCTGAACATCATATTATTTTTCATTATTTCCAATTTTAAGTTATTATTTAGTGAGAGGAAATCATATCCAGTATTCATTTTAAAACAATGTGTTTGCGAGTGAAGTACTGAGTAAATTTTTTTCCTCATTTTTTTTCTGTTTATGTTTCCGATTTTTTTTTCTTTTGGAAACGGACTTTAGCCTTATTATCAAGAAAATCATTGTATGAACTTTGGAACGATCGGTATAAGCAGATTGTTTGTTGCAAAATAATCTGTCCGTTTTCTGTCACGTACCCAAAACTTGTTTATTATATATTTTTTTAGATATTTATTTAGCAGTGAAACATACGGAAGCCATATAAATTGGTGTTTAAAACCTAGTTGAAAAAACATGCTTTAAAAAATATAATTAATGATAGGTATTATTATCAAGGTTGGCTACATAGGCGCCGTTCGCGAAACCGAAGTTTAGAACGTCGGAAATAACTTTCTCATGTATCTAAGCCGAATTGTCAAAATTTGAAAAAAGCACTACCGATGTTGCACGTGAGAAATTTTGTAGGTCAGATTTAAGAACTAGGTCTATTTTTATTAATCGAAAAATGTGTTTAAATTAAGTTAGTATATAGAAGGAAACAAGAAATATTAATTTCATTTTTAAGGTAATTTCACCCTTCACATTTACTCGACGAGCCGCCAATGTCTTTAAACAGAATAATTTATGTCCCATATATCATACATATGACTGTAGTTAATACTGTTATTATTTTATTTTTAAACATGGGTACCTATGTTTATTTATATAATTAAAAATTCAAAAATCTTTAAGTGAAATTTGCAAAATTTAAATTTTCCAATACTACATCGTTAAAATTTAAATTTAAAATAATTTCAAAAATACACTCATTTATTGATTTCCAACGTTTCGGCTACGATTGCATGAAGAATTGTCAGGATTAATAACTATTAATTATATTATAACGCATTCAAAAAGTTTTCAAAATAATTTCTCAGAAAATTATTAACATCTTGATGTTTGTAAGAGTTTAAGCGCCTGGAAACATAAAAAACACTACAAGAGTATTTTGTTTTAGAATGTAATTACTGGTATTTAAATTTTTAGCTTCAAATACATACCAACTTTCTTTTTGCATTAATCGAGAAATGTATGAACTTTGTGACTTTTAAATTTAAGTGAGATAGGAAAAATCCTTTATTTTTTACGAATTATTCTTTTTACTATCAGTTTTTTTTATAAAATTTTAGTTTTCTGTTACATTTTGATATTTTTATAACACCTTGTATGTTGAATTACAAAAATTGTAACTTAAACTTTTTGCTTTTCGGTTTTTGTGATCAACCAAAAAAATTGCAGAAATGAAGTTAATATAAGTTTTAATTTGCTTAAAAATTTTGATCAGTCTGTATAAGCGTTTCATATTAACTTACAAAAACCTTGCATATGTTTTTTTAAATATAAAAAATGAACGGCAATATCAAAAAAATCTTAAGTTTGAAAAAAGGTTGTACAACTCTTTATGGTTTAAGAGCTGATACTGTAGACTTTCTTTACAAAAAAAAAATATGTTAAAAAGGTGAGTTTAATTTTTTTGCAAGACACGCCCTTAATTTAACATACATAATGAACAAAAAAAAAACTTACTTTAAAATCACTAGATCAACCGGATCAGACCGGTCAAAAATCACAATAAAAAAACATTAGCACCTAAATATTAACATAAGAGTTCAAAAGTGCACGCCTCCCTAAAAATCAAGTTCTATTTAAAACCAGCAGACAGTCAGCAAAATAAAAGTCAAAGTCGACGGAAGGCGAATAATATGCGTTTCTTCCGCGGACGCACGCAACGCACTATCCGCAGTCGCATGCACTGCACGCATACAACCAAAAATTTTTCCACGCACTCGGTTGGTTTTCGTCAAAACGTCCGAAATGTTTCTGAAAAAGCGCGCCGATTGTGGCCCTGATGGAAGAGGGGGTGGAAGACGCGAGACGCGAGGGGGTGGATGTATTGGTGGGGAACACACGCGGGGGTAGCGGTGCGTAAGTTGCGTGCGTAGGCCCGCTTTCGTCTTTTTTTAGCGATATCGCGCTTTCCGTCTCCTGTTTGGGTCTAGGGCAACGTGTCTACTTTTTGTAGCGTATAGCGGTTGCATTTTTGTCTGCGCTGCGATGATCCGATGCGTTTAGTCGTGTGGAACGGTTACTGTTTTGTATTCATTGTTAATAGAATGAAAAACTTTGTTGAAAGAGATTTTATAAAGCAACTTGACATTTGTCCCTTGTTTAAATAAATCATTTTATTAATTGATATAAATATAAATGTTTTTACTTATTTAGATTTTGTTTTTTGCACCAATCTGAACAAATTTAATTTTAAGACAGACGAGACGATACCTTTAAAACCAATATTTTTACAACTATTTGTTTAAAACCTGTTTTCATCCCTGAAAGGGTTATATTACTTGTTGCCTTAGTTCTAATAGCCTACTCTTGATAGCAATTAAACAGGTGTTTTGTGTATATATATATATATATATATATATATATATATATATATATATATATATATATATATATATATATATATATATGTATACGAGGGAGAGTTGGAGAATTGGATGGGTCGGTGGGGAACTATTTCGAAGCCCTGCTCGTGCGCTTTTGCCATTGCGAGGTCGATGAGTGAGGCACACATCGACCTCGAGCACTTCGAGCACTTCGAGCACTTTTTACCGCGCTGATCTTGGCCGCTTCTGCTTCAACTCCCTATGCAAACAGTCCAATAATGTTGTGTAATAAGAGCCAGTCAGCGTCTTACCCTTTTCCAAATAGTTAATCATGATGTTACTCTGCGAATCCCCAAAAAACAGTTGTCCGGCCGAAATAACTGTTTTCACTGTTTTTGGTGTATTCTTCATCTTCGCCAACCCACTATTTTGACTGCCGTTTGGTCTCTGGGGTATAATGGTGGATCCACGTTTCATCTACGGTCACAAAACGACCCCAGAAGTCCTTCGGATTACGTAGCAACTTTTCCAAACACGATTTTTAAATATCCTTCCTCGTACGTTTTTGGTCTGGAGTCAACAAACGCGGCACCCATCGCTCACTCAGCTTTTTCATTATTGGAACTTCATGAAGGATATTATCTACCAGTTCATATAAGCTTAATGCGACGATTTTCCATCACGATACCATGAATTTTATCTACCATTTCTTCAGAAAATACATGAACGTGCTACATCTGCAGTGTGCATACGGTCACGTTTAAATTGATTTCTCCATAAGTGCTCTTGACTACTGGTGCAGTTTCTATCTGGGTTGCAGTTCACATTTGTATAAATAAAAATGTTTTATCCCGGCACGATACTCGACTTTATCCATTTCTACGAAACGTGTAACACCGATCACTTACGATAGCTGCCAACAGACAACATCGTGTTGCATCTTTTTGAAATTATAAATACGGTTACAAAATTACACTTACCAACAGTCATGTCAAACATAATTTACCAGATTTATCAATCCACCATCATATTATATTATGTATATATATATATATATATATATATATATATATATATATATATATATATATATATATATATATACGAGGCTGGTTTGAAAAGTCCGTGCAAAGTCCGAGAGATGGCACCACCGGCGCGTATCGAGGTCATGTTTAGTTAGTAGCATCTCTTGAATGAACGCACACCAAGTTTCAGCCATATTGGTCTATTTCTTTGTGTTTGGCATTCGTGTGAATCAAGGAAGTCGAATGATTTTCAAGAAATGGACGAAAAAGAATTTCGTGTGGTGATTAAACATTACTTTATGAAAGGCAAAACCCCTCGGAGACTAAAGAGAAGCTTGATAAACATTATGGTGATTCTGCACCTTTAATTAGAACAGTTTATAAGTGGTTTCAAAATTTTCGGACTGGCCATATGGGCACAAGTGACGCTGAACGTTCTGGACGGCCTGTGGAGGTTACGACTCCAGAAATCATTGATCAAATCCATGATATGGTGATGGATGACAGAAGAGTTAAGGTGCGTGAGATTGCTAGTGCTGTGGGCATCTCGACTGAACGGGTACATAATATTTTGCATAAACATTTGGACATGAGAAAGCTATCCGCAAGATGGGTGCCGCGATTGCTCACGCTTGACCAAAAACGGAATCGTGTGAAGTGTTGCAAGGATGGTTTGCAGCTGTTCCAGAAGAATCCGGAGGACTTTAAGCGTCGTTTCGTCACTGTGGATGAAACATGGATACATTACTATACTCCTGAGACCAAACAACAATCTAAACAATGGGTTACCAAGGGGGAATCTGCACCAAAAAAAGGCGAAGACCGTTCCTTCGGCCGGAAAGGTTATGGCGACTGTCTTTTGGGATTCGCAAGGGATAATCCTCATCGATTATCTGGAAAAGGGTAAAACTATTACAGGTGAATATTATTCATCGTTATTGGACCGTTTGAAAACCGAGCTGCAAGAAAAACGCCCGCGATTGGCCCACAAGAAAGTCCTTTTCCATCACGACAACGCACCAGCACACATCTCAGCAGTTGTGGTCGCAAAATTAATGGAAATAGGATTCCAACTCGTTTCACATCCCCCCTATTCTCCAGACTTGGCTCCCTCGGACTACTGTTTGTTCCCCAATTTGAAGAAATGGCTGGCGGGACAAAGATTTTATTCAAACGAGGAGGTGATTGCAGACACTAATGGATATTTTGCAGACTTGGACAAATCCTATTATTCGGAAGGGATCAACAAACTAGCACATCGTTGGACGAAGTGTATAAGCCTAAAAGGAGACTATGTCGTAAAATAAAAAAGGTTTACCCCAAACACATAAGTAGTTTTTATTCTTGCACGGACTTTTCAAACCAGCCTCGTATATATACAGGATGTTCCAGTATTCCGTGTACATAGAGTTACTGAGGATTTCTGGGATGAAAATATGATCATTTAACCTTGGTCCAAAAAGTCGTAATTTTTGAGATACAGGATGTCAAATTTGTACTTTTATTTTAGCTTTTTTTGAAGTAATTTTCTTAATAATTATACTATTTGTACAATATTCAGTAATAAGGGGTTTTCCGAGATGAAAAATCGAAATTATTTCACAGTTTTGTTGTAAATTGTAGGGGGCGCCACTTATTGCACTGTGTACAGTTTTAAATTGTCATAATTTTTTATACCACTCTGTATGATATTTTTAAATACATATTCGTATTTTCCGCCTTCCCCTGTCTAAAAATGCTTTCTTGGTAAATGTTGCTCCGAGCAATAGTTTCTGAGATAATGGGATGACATTTACCAAGAGAGCTTTTTTACATAGGAGAATACCCTTTTTAGATGGAAATCGGCATGGATGTTGTCATATCCCTCAACGTTTTCCCAACGCCGAAACATACTTTTGTATTTCACGATACTTTTTGGACAACGTGGTCGTGCGACCATAGACATTATTACATTTGTCCAACAATTATTGCCTATATATGTGACCAATCCCGATATACTTAAATAAATAAATAAGTAAACTGACTTGCCGGGATTCAAACCCGGGAACCTCTGTACTGTATACAGAAAAGACACAACGGAGTTAGGGCCGCCACGAATATGGTAAAATTTTTGGAAAGGATGCAAACAGTAAGCTTTCTATTGAGATTTTATTAAGCCAATTCAGTTAAGGCGTCACCTATATAACTCTGGAAAATTTAATTTATAAAAAAGTTGAGTATGGTAAGTGATTATGTTTATCGAACATTATTTGCAGTAACTATTTTCATCTCTTTATGGGTAGACACAACAAATTAGGTGCTGTATGATATAGCTGTGTCAACGAATGATGTTTTTTGATGATTTGTGCTGCGATAAAAATTTGTATATCGGAACTGTGAACACCCACAAATATTTTTTAAAACAAATACATTACTATATGCAAATTACCGTGCGAACCTTAAAGAATTTTAAGGTCTAATACTACTTCTCGTACTAAGTCGCAGTAGTTGCCATAATTAGTTTCATGCAACTAATTTCATGTAATTTTTATTAATCTATTTGATTGAATGCGCTCTTAATGTTGTCATATGGGAAATTGCGTGTGCAACCAAAAAAGAATCGTTGTATGTACAATATTAGACGCGATAAGTTTCACGGTGGAAAATATATATATGGATTTTTGTAATTTGTAACTAACAAAGGTATTAGTAACCAATAACCCGCGTTGATAACCATACGTTGATTGCTTTTAATAAAATAAAAAAAATTGCTACGGAAGTATAAAATGATCAGTGACTTCACAAAGCACACCCCAAATGAGTTTTTAGCAAAATTTGTTTCCAATTTTTGTTGAAAACTGATGACTTTGAAATTTTTGTTTGTTTTTATATACCAGATTAATGGTTCATGAGGAACCGACAACTCCATAGGGACCTCGGTGTGCCTACCATAAAGGCACATATGAGGAAAGCCTAACTGAAGTTCCTGGAGAAGGCGTCCCAGCCCCCCAACCCACGCATCAGGGACGCCTACCGACACCCACCTTACGCCAGCTGCCAGTTCCCGAGACCGTCAGACCCGCTGCTCTCGGACGAAAACAATGACCCCCCTCGCCAGCCGTGACAAGAAGATTGTCAATCTAAGTTAAGTTATAATTAGTCCTAGTTTAAGTTAATGTTACGTATTAATTTAAGTTAGCTTAAGTCTTAGGCTAAGGTAGTTTTAGTCTTAGTTTTAAGTCTTACCATTAAGAAATTCCTGTATATATAACACATTTCCTAGGTTAAGTTAGTATAAGATCACTAGTATAAGAGCTTAGGTTAAGTTAGTATAAGCGTACAATCATTCGTATGAAAAATGTACTGTCAAAATTGTAAGAAAGAGGCTTTGCCTATCTTAGTATCCAATAAAGACAATACCAGAATAATTATTAAAGGTAATGCACTCGTGATAATTTTCGTTCAATCTACACCCTGTGGACAATATTCCAGAATTTTTTCAACATTTTTCGATCTGTACTTTTCGATATCAACGGAGGACAGCGATTTTTGGCAATTTTTAAAAAAAAATAATACAAAGAAAAGTGTGCGCAAGTATTACAATATGTATATTTTTGAACTCGTGTTTTCACAGGCTTTCATTAGATACCCCACTCGATGACCTGGTAATTTTTTTTTTCACTTCCGATTTCACCACCCAAAACTAACCTTTAAAGTCAAAATTTAACTTTCAAAACTAGACGGCTCTAATGGGGCCATCAATTTCTATATTAGTGCCAAATTTCAACTTTCTACGTCAAATAGTTTCGGAGAAAATCGGGTATGACACGCAGACGGAGTGACAGACAGTCAGACAGACGGACGGATGGACGGACAGACAGACAGACGGACAGACACCGAAATGATTTTATACGGAAAACTAAAAATTATTAAATAATTAAATAATAAATTACTTCCTCGTGATATTCTTGTTTCACTTTTTCATTTAGGTTTATTTAAATACATAATTATGATGTATTTTACGTAATTTTTATCATTGTTCCTTCCTTGGCTAAAGGGAAGCCAGTATTTGTAAAAAAATTATTTCTTCACTTTTCAGTGCCCCTAGCAAGGGTATAGTTTCTTATTTTCGTCGGTATGTTTGTCAGTCTGTCGATCTATTGACACGTTAACTATCGAACAAATTTAGATACTGTTTTCGAAATTGGTACATTCTGGTACACTTCAAGTAAGAAAGGAAAAAAAGTTTTTGAGGTATACCACGGAAAAGGGATGAATGGACATGGATAAATTTCATACTCTTTCAAAACTATTATGAGATTTTTCTTGGCTTTCGATTTTAAAAATGAGCAAATTGTAACCATAATTACCTATTGTAAAATTTATATAGAATTTGAGTTTAGAGGTGTTGTTTCGAATATATCATGATATACGTCTAATTCGTTCTTGGAGTTGAGGAATCGGAAAATCTTATTATATTTTTATTAGTCAGTTTTCAGTCGTAAATATCTTCATCTCATGGAAATTAGCGTTGTACGTCCCCGATTTTATTGAATTTCACACATTGTAAAACTTCGTGCATTAAAATCAGTTTCGGTGGCCTGGCTTTATTTGATATTAGCATATGTAAATTAGCATAAATTATTTTGTTTCTTTTTTTACATTTTACCTTAATTTTATATCACTAATTTTAAAAAATATCTGAACTCTTTTTTATCAGTTGAACTTTATTTGTTTAATATTCGCACTTATTTCGTCCATGGCAGCTTGTTTTGGTGTGATTTAATTCCAGATGATTATACGTTTTTTTTATTTTTTTTTTTGGTAACTATTTAATGAAAGTTTCTGAGTTGTTACTCTATTTCGTACCCATTGTGCACTGTATTAATATAGCTTCCTTTATTTTCTTAATACTTTATTCATTTTTAGTGTTCCATACGGAACACTTATAAGATTACTTCGGTGTCTGTCTGTCTGTCTGTCACACTCGATTTTCTCCGAAACTATTTGACATAGAAAGTTGAAATTTGGTAATAATATAGGAATTGATGGCCTAATCAGAGCCATGTAGTTTTGAGAGTTAAATTTTGACTTAAAGGGTTAGTTTTGGGATGTGAAATCGGAAATTAAAAAAATTTTTTTACTAGGTCATCGAGTGTGGTGTCAAATGAAAGCTTGTGAAAAGACGAGTAAAAAAATGTATATAAAATGTAATACTTGCGCGTACTTTTGTTTGTATTATTTTTAAAAAATCGCGAAAAATTGCTGCCCCCCGCCTTATCTCAAAAAGTACTTATCAAAAAATTTTGAAAAAATTCTGGAATATTCTCCAAGGGGTGTAGATTGAACGAAAATTATCACGAGTGCATTACCTTTAATAAATTTTCTGGTATTTAAAAAAAAACAAAAATTTCAAGGTCATCAGATTTCAGTAAAGATTGGAAACAAACTTTGTTGAAATCTCATTTGGGGTGTGTTTTGTGAAGTCACTGATCATTTTTATACATCTGTAACAAAATTTTTTAATATAAAAGCAATCAACGTACGGAACACTAATTGCGCAAGTTCAACTTGCACTTGACCGGTTATTTAGAAAATAGTTACATTTCCAAGAAAATGATTTTTAATTATAAACTGTTTAATATTCTACGAATTGATAATATTATAAATGTACTATAAAATACGTAATTGGATAGACAAGTTCCGCTAAAAATGGGTCCATATAATAGTGAAGAAACTTGGCAAAAGTTACAAACGAATTTTTATTTTTTCTACCTTTTTCACTTCAAGTGTAAACATCTTTCAAATAGCAAGTTGCAAAGCTTGTATACATTTTTGTGTAGTGCAGGAGAGCCAAATTCAGTATTTATTTTACAACTGCGTGTTTGCGAGAAAAGTACTGGATAAATCACTTTACCGATTTTTTCCCTTCCTTATTATTATTGCAATGTTTAGTAACACTAAACTTTATTTAGGATTTGTTTAAAATTTCAATACAGCTAACATATCGGCTTCCTATAGACCCGTTTGTCCGTAAACGTATTGAATTTGAATAAACTACATGTGTAATTTTACTTACAATATCTCAAATATAAACTGCTTCAAAGTGTATCCCCAAACACCACTAACATTATATAACTACTCTTACTAGAAATTACGAAAATAATCTGTTTCTTTGTTTAATAGAAAAACCACAAAGTGGTTATCAGAAATCATATATTATTTTTCTTCTGTAAATTATCATAGTTTGGTATGTTAGCGATTGCAAATAGATAATTGTTATATTTTCATCTAGGGGTTAAAAACCTTTTACAAAACACCACATCTTTTGGTTGATTGTATCTGTTTTGCAACTGTCCAATTATCAAATATTATTAAATTTTCTACTTGAACAAAGGTTTCAAGGAAGTGCCGGATTTTGTTATCATTATGTTTTTAATTTAATAACCATTGTATCTATGTGCTTACAGCTCCTTGTTATGTTTGTGGTCAAGTGCTACGAATTAGCCGTTGAATCGCACAACTTAACTATTGTGCTTATTCGTCGACTCGTTAACTGTCTTTAACAACAAACTAATATGTTTCAGTCTTCCAAAGGATCATCCTCTAGGTGAATCGTAAGAATAAAAAACTCTATTCACATCAGGCTAACATTATGCACATAATAGGCTATCGCCAAAGCTACAGATTTTTAGTATATACAATTAGATCGTTTAAATAAAAAACAAAGAATGGCGACAGTGTGTGAGAGATATACATCACCTGACAATTGCCAATAACAATCTCTGAGACAATTGGAACGCTATAAACAAAATCTTTCAGGCATACAGCGCAGCTTAGGCAACAATACGCCATAGCAGACAAGTTCTAATGCTTTTGACATATCAAGCGCGACCGGTCGGAACGTTCCATAGTGCTCAAATACTTGTTTGATTGATGAAGTCAGGAGATCTTGAGTTAATTTTTGCTTACGAAAGCCACAAGGTGTAATCATGGATTGTATCCGATATATAGAAATAGAATAGGACAGTGCCAATTGTGATTGCGGGGAAATAGGACACTGTATCTTAGATTGCAGATTGAAATCCAATTATAATCCCAAACTTTTAAAAAATATTAAATCACATGCTCAATCATCATGTTATGAACTTTAGAATTAAGGTTTAGAAAAAAAAAGAAGAGGAAAAAGGGGAAAAAGGAAAAAAAAGGGAAAAAGGAAAAAAGAATAATAAAAAAGTAATAATAAAAGGAAAAAAAGAAAATACTCAAGCAAATAAAATTTGAACGTTTGGATACAATGAGGAAATAATCGAATTTTTTTGTTGTTGTTTATTAAAAAAAAAACAGAAAAGCTGGCTAGTTGGTTATAGTCGGTACCAAAACACTCAGACCTCACACCTAGAAACCCACTCAAACAAGCAATGTTACGAAAAAAACTAGAGTAATAATTTCTTTTAAGCTGTATATAGTTTGCGATATTTATTCTGTATATATTTTTCTGAAATACTAGATCTAATGGGTTGTTAAATAAAATTGATCTCTATTTCACTGGAATTTGTTATTGCAAAATTTCCTGTTATATAAAATTTTCATTAAAAAATATTACATCCAAAAAGACAAAATATCTGTGTCAGTTATTTACATTTGCAATTACATTTTTTACTAATATTGCTAATTTTGATTTCCACTTTAGATTTATAATATATTAACTGTTTATTTCATAATTAAATTACATCCTTTACAGTGGAGCGTAAGTAAAGTGTAATTTTGTTTTAATTAGGATAATTAGTAACTAATTAAAAAATCAAAACGTTAGAATTCCAGTTAAACTGTAAATTTTATAAAGTAATCGTATGTTGTTTGTTATCATAAACATTCCTGTTACTGTTACCAAAAGTCTCAATAAAAGTTTTTGGAATTGACAGTGTTGATGAATTTTTGAGGAACAGAGTATTAATGTCACCAAAATTTTAATATTCATACATATGTGATTTGGTTAGTAAATATCATTTTGGCACAATTGTTTTGTTGTTTATTAAATTTACTAAAACACGTCAACTGATACGTTATGTTATTTGTGGTTAGATAACGTAGAGAGTTTTTGGGATCAAAGCAGGTTAGATAACGTAGAGAGTTTTTGGTATCCTAGCATTTGTCCGCCGGATCCTTCACATGAATTTGAGAATATGACTTGGTAATGGTAAACATAACCTGTAGTTTTGTTGATTGTATTTTATGTTTTAACAACTATTTAAGATACAGAAAGTCATTTTCACTCTAGAATATGGTGCCGACATAGATCGATAAAGATAAAATAATAAAAAGTAAACTAGAAACTAAAAAAATTGTCTTAAAGTTTTTCATGATTTTTACTGAAGTTTACCATATTGGTAAATGCGTCATACTGGTAATTTACATTAATCTTAGAAAAACACAAGAAAAGGCAGGTTTATTTATATACATGGTAGTAAAGATATGCACTGGTAGATCCAAATATCTGGATTAACTAGTGCCATTATCCAAATTGAAATAATGGACAATTCTACACAAATCATCTATTCGTGGATAAAAAAAGACGTGAGATGAAGTGTGTACTGCTAAATTATAGTTATTAATTAGTTTAAAAATAGATAGTATTATTTATTAAGCTATTTCTTATGTAAAAACTTAGAATTTATTTTCCATTTAATAAATAAAGCATGACGTACATTGGAGAACATAAAACAAAAACTATAAACAATCTTTTTAATTGCATAATAAACAGTACATTTTGTCTAATGTTAGAAATATCCGTCATTTACACTAAAGGTCAGTACTAAACTGACCACTACGAAATAATATAAACAAATAATTAAAAATTGTAGAAATTTAAAAATCACCTGAGATTTTTGGGGAAGTAAGGCATGAAATTTTACATTTTTACCATTCCTAAACAACATTGCCCAACGGGGTCATTTTCCGATCTCTTTCTTATTGGCATTAGTAAAATATCATCATCATCGGCCGATACTGTCCACTGCTGGACGAAAGCCTCCCTCATGTCTTGCCACTTCTGGGCCACTTGTACACAATTTCCGGCCACTCTCTTCAAATCAACAGTCCACCGATTTGGTGGTCCACCTCTACTCCGATAGGCTTCGGATCTTGGGCGCCACTCTATGATTCTCTTTGTCCATCGCCCATCCTTAACCCCAGCAACATGCCCAGCCCAGTCCCATTTAAGATGTAGAATGAATCTGACTGCGTCTTGTACCCCCGTTCTCTTCCTAATAATATGATTTGGGATGTGATCTCTAAGAGTAACGTCTAACATTGACCTCTCCATCTTTCGTTGCATGACACATATTTTATTGATGTCTTTCATTGTGAGAGTATCGGCTCCGTACATAAGAACAGGGAATATGCGTCTGTCAAATACTTTTCTTTTTAAACACATAGGAAGGTTAGATTTGAACACATAGGCCAGTTTGCCATATGCAGCCCAGGAGAGACCTATTCGCCGCTGAATTTCATATGTTTGGTTATCTCGTCCTATGCTGATTTCATGTCCGAGGTATTTATATTAGTGCACTTGCTCTATCTCAGTTTTGTAGTGTCGCTTAATACAATATTTGTCACAAACTGAGTCTTGGATAGATTGATTTTTAGACCAACCTTTCCTGAAGCTTCCTGAAGCATGTGTAGCATAGTTTGTGCTTCTTGTATTTTGTCTATTATTAAGACAATGTTGTCGGAGAAACAGAGGTGATTTAATTTTTCACCCTCAATGTTAAGTCCCATTCTTTCCCAGTTTATTGATTTTAGAATACTTTCTAGAAGTGTTACAAAAAGCTTGGGTGAGAGCGTATCACTCTGCCGCACTCCTCTTTCGATTCGAAATTTGCTGGTGGATTGATTCGTTTGTGTTTTAACATGGGCGGTGGCATTTCATATATGTATTTAATTACATTGGAATATCGATGATCAATACGACACTCAGCAAGCGCTTACTAAAGTCTCTGCTGATTTACAGAATCAAAAGCGTTTTCGAAGTCCACAAATATGAGTACAAGAGGCTTGTTATATTCTATACATTTTTCAATGAGGATTTTAACTGAAAGCAGATGGTCATTTGGTCCATACCCAGAGCAGAGACCCGCCTGTTCTTTTGAAAGTAAAAACTCGAATTTATTTCCTAGACGTTTGTTAAGTTTTTTCGTGAATAACTTGTGTACATGGAGGCTAATGGGTCGATAGTTTGTAAGGTTTGAAGTATCTCTTTTTTTATGCATGCATTGCATTATTCCATTGCGATGGAGTTATTCCTTTCAGGAGGCATTTATTGAAAAACATTTTCAGTGATTTGATAAATTGTTGTCCTTATTTAATTGCCTCTACTACAATATTGTTTTCATCCGGAGCTTTGTTATTTTTTGCATGTCCTTCAAGGCTGATGTGATTTCTTCTTCTGTGATGTCTGGGATCCTCCGATCCCTGTATTAGGACTTGTATGTTGATTTTTGTTCTTTTTCTTGTATATATTTTTTGATAAAATAATTCGATGATCTGTAAAATATCTCTTTTGTTTGTTATGACATTAACATGGATGTCCTTAATCTTGCATATGTCTTTCCTTCCCATTGTGTTCTTCCTTCTCAAGACTTTTAAGCTTTTATCCTGTTCTACAACGTTTTTAATTTCCTCTGCTTTTTTTGTCTTTTGTCTTTTCTAATTTCCTTCGATATCTCTCTAGTTATAGTTCTGTATTGATCGGTAGTCTTATCTACAATTTCTCCCTTTTGCTTCATTAGCTCTGCTAGCTTTAGTCAATCATCGCTCCTGATGAAGCTAACATGGTTAGCGAAACGCGCGGCGGGTGCAAAAATAAAGTGTTTGGTGTAGTGGTGATATATACTGAGTAGTGCCATTGTGCCAAAGATTCCACATTCCCAAATTAGCTTCATTAGCTGTTTTACTCTTTGATTTAATTTCTGTTCTTTTTGTTGTTTTGGGCAAGTTTTGTCGATGGCATTTTCTATACTATTTTTGATGTTTTCAGATATGTTATTAACTGCTGTATCTTCATTGTGTTCCAAGGAGCTTGCGACCCCTTTTCTATAGGAATCCACATCCTCCGGGGTTCTCCATTTCTTATGGTTTCTTTTAAGAATCATGTTGTTTCTTTCTTGTTTAATGTTAATAAATACTTTGGCTCCCACAATGCGATGGTCACTTCCAACCGAACATCTATTTAGGACAATTACGTCTTGGATAATGTCTTTCCTGTTACTGATTATGAAATCTACTACGTTTTTTGTTTTACCATCTGGGCTAGACCATGTCCATTTTCTGGGTTTGTTCTTTTTGAAGAAGGTGTTCATTACATATAAATTATTTTAATGTAGAAAATCTATTGGTGTCCTCCTTCTTTCGTTTCGATCTCCTAGCCCATAATAACCTATTGCAGTTTCCTCTTCGTCCTCTCTGCTTTCTATCTTGACATTGAAGTCACCGATCAACATCGTAAAATGCGTCTCTCCGTCTTGTAGAGCAGTGGAAATTTATTCGTAGTGTGTTTCTATTTCATCCTCTGGGTGGGTGCTCGTTGGTGCATAAGCCTGAATAATTTTTAGGGAGTATCTTTGATTTAGTTGGATTATTAGATATATGACTCTCGGACTAATACTCTTGATTTCAATAATTTGGTTAATATGTTTCTTATTTACCAAGAAGCCGACTCCTCTAATCAAAGTTACTTCACTTGCTAAATACACACAGTTTCCGGAGTTCAATATGATTTTTTTCCTCTCCAGTTTTACAGACTTCGCTTCGACCTATTATAACCCATTTAATGTTTTTAAGTTCCTCTTCCAATTCTATTAGCTTTTCATCTGTTGACAGAGTTCTTACATTATATATTGCTATATAAAGTGGCTGGAATATGCGATTGTCTTTGGTTGTTTAGTGGGAAGTTGAACGAGTTTTGCCTCCCCCAGAATCCATGAGGTAGACCTTTATCAAAGTGTAGGACTTGTCATTTAATGAGCCACCTACCTCGGGTACCTTTCCAGAAGTTTTATAACTCGTCATATTCAGTAGGGGTTTTTAGCCATAATTTGCCACGTTGGCCAAACGGTTTGGCGAATGGGTAGAGATATAGGGATAGGGTTTTTAGGTGGTTTTGGGCGGGAAGGATGAAAAAAAAGGACATTATTTCCAAAAAAACTCGAAGTGGGAGAAAATCATGGCTTCGCGCGAGGTAGGATCGCGTCCCTAAAGTAGACTTGTCTTCTACCGGGATCGTAAAAGAGTGTCTACCCGCTACCAGTTATATAGTGACGTTTAATACAAGATTTGTCATAAACTGAGTCTTGGATAGGTTGATTTTTAAACTACCCTTCCTGAAGCTTTTTAAAGCATGTGCAGCATAGTTTGTGTTTCTTGCATATTGTTAGTAAAATATTTGTAATTTGATGAAAAGTAAATGATAATTTAAAAAAAATATATAATCAATGTTTTGTTAAACAAGAAGCTTGTCAGAAACAAAATTTATGGTTAACGCGGATTAAACGTTTTCTGCATGTAAAAATTTAATGTTTGTAAGAAGTCGAACGAAAATTAAGTAAATTTTTTTTTTTACGGGTCTAGCACACGTGCTGCAGGGAAGTCCCTAAAGCGCTACAGGAGCGGCACGTGTGCGGAAAAAGCGATTCACGTTGTTCTTGAATCGCTGTAAATTGTACTCGGTGATGATGCTCCATGCTCCACTGCTTGAAAAGCTGTCCATGAAAATACTTGCAGAATAGACTCAAGTAGCCAACCGTTCTTCGATATTCCAGCGAATCAAGGCCGCCGGTCAGTTCTGGGTCTCCAATCAGACGAATAGCCCTTCTCTGGACAGAATCCAACAAATGCAGTGTATGTTTGGGAGCGGAGCCCCAAACATGGGAGCAGTATTCCATAGTGGGTCGAATTTGAGCTTTGTAAAGAATTAACACTTGTTGTGGAGTGTAAAGCTTTCTGGCTCGAAATAATATTCCCAACTTTTGAGAAGCTCAGCTTGCTATGCCTGCAACATGTTCATGCCAGGACAAATTTGCTCCCAAATTAATGCCCAACAAATTAAGTGACGATGCTAGGGGAATGGAGTGCCCCGACATAACTATGTCGGGTTCAGCAACGTTAACTTTTTTATAAAAAACTGCCGCCTGGGTTTTTGTAGCGTTAAATTCCACTTGGTTACTGTCACCCCAAGATAGAATTTCTCTCAGGTCTTTGTTAAGTTGAATGACTTCCTGTTGTATGCGGATATTCGCCTGAGCAGCCGATGTCCGAGCGTTCAAAGTGAATGAAGAGATAAGCGTACTGTCATCTGCAAAGCTGTAGATTGGATTCCCGGTCTTTTCCAGCAGATCGTTAATGTAAATGAGAAAGAGAGTAGGAGACAGTATGGAGCCTTAGGGCACTCTGGCGCTAACAGTAAAGGTGTTAGAAAGAAATCCGTCGACTGCGACTCGTAAAGAACGCTCTCTGAGGAAACATGAGAGCCACAAACAGAACTTTTCAGACATACCATAAGAGCGTAGCTTAGCCAACAGTCCATCGTACCAAACATGATCGAATGCCCTGGATATGTCAAGAGCAACCGCTCGAGATTCCCCGAAGTGTTCAGTTGCGTTGTTCCAAACATGTGTTACATAAGTCAGAAGATCTCCTGTTGATCTATGTTTACGAAAGCCATATTGGTGATCGCTAATAATGTTGAATCCTTCAAGGTATTTTAGAAGATGCTGATTGACAGCTGTTTCCATGACTTTCGATATTATTGAAAGCAGTGCGGCTGGTGGGTAGTTGTTTGGCAAGGTCTTCTTGCTTTTTTTAGGTATCGGCTGAACCATGGCAGATTTCCAGCAGGAAGGAAATATTCCCTTTCTGTAGGATAGGTTGAAAAGTCTACAGAAAATTGGTGTTAGTTCCCTTGCACAGTTTTTGAGAACTATGGCAGGTATTCCGTCAGCGCCAGAAGCTTTTTTTGGTGTCTAGCTTCATTAAAATACGTTTTATGATACGCTGTCTGAAGACAATATCGGACATACTTGACTGCACTATGGGAATAGTAGGTGGTGTTTTTTCTTGGAAATGGCAGTAGAATGTGAAGCAAACAGTTTAGCCAACAAGTTCGCTTTCTCAACAGGTGTCGTTGCAATAGAGCTATCTGGCCATGTGAGTGGTGGTATGGTGGATTTGGTGAAATTCTGACCAACTGCCTTAGCGACTGACCAAAAGAACCTGGAATTGTTGGAACAAGCGAGAAGTTTGTTTTTAATTCGCTGATTGTGTGCCTCCGTCGATAATTTCTTTGCATCTGTTCCGTGCATATATTATTCTAGGAGATAATTATTTAAACTGTGACATTATCAATGCCTTTAAAGGCTCTGATTAATGTCTTTTGTCTATTTTTATTCTTGTTTTTCGGATTGTCTCTTCTGGCATATTTTTGGTTAAGCAGTTAATCTTTATTGTGAAATACATTTTACCAAAATTAAATATACAAATAAAACAATAAGAACTTCTAAATGATTATTATTATCTTTTAAATTAATTCACAAGATTGTATAAAAATGATAGCGGCAGTATTCGAGCAATACTCGTAAACTTCGAGTTGCTTACATACTCGTTCTGCAAAATACCACTTTCCGAACTTGACATGCAAATAATAATAATTAATTTTTAAAACATGTAGGACGCACGTGTCATTCTAAATAGATGAATTCATTACTCTTCAACCCTTTCTTGACCTTATGACCTAAACACGTGCTTCCGTCAAAATGTTTTAGACTATTTTTATCTATTATTTATGAATATTCATGACGAAAAGAGGTATTTTTTAGATATTTCTTAGGTGTTCAAAGCCATTATTAGCTAATAATATAACAATTTGTTTCTAGTTATTAGACTGTTTCGGCAAGTGATTTCGGCTAATATTTTAAATGCAAAACTTTTTAAATTTATATTATGGCAGTCACTTAAAAAAGCTTAATTTTCAGTATTCACCTTATTTT
The DNA here is from genome assembly GCA_019049505.1 of Pachyrhynchus sulphureomaculatus. Taxonomy (NCBI): domain Eukaryota; kingdom Metazoa; phylum Arthropoda; class Insecta; order Coleoptera; family Curculionidae; genus Pachyrhynchus; species Pachyrhynchus sulphureomaculatus. The sequence goes on along the minus strand of CM032449.1, from coordinate 131,335,275 downwards.
GTGACTTTTTACTGTTCTCGAAAATTATAAAGAAGTAATCGTAGTCATGTTTTTCGCCTCTCAGAAAAATTCGTATCCAATTCCCCTCAATTGTTAGGAAGCTGATTTAAGAAATCGGTATTTTTGCCAACGTTTTCAATTTATTAGCTGGTAGTAGTGTTAGGTGTAAATGACTCTGGCTGCGTATGTAGGGTATTGCAGCTCTTAGTTATACCACCTTGGAGTTTCTCACCAAAAATCAAAAACAAACGTCGTCTGTTGTGTACATTGATATTTCTTTACAACCGAATTAAAATGGAACACGATTGTTAGTGTTCCGTACGGAACACTTATAAGATGACTTCGGTGTCTGTCTGTCCGTCTGTCACACCCGATTTTCTCCGAAACTATTTGTCATAGGAAGTTGAAATTTGGTAATAATATAGGAATTAATCTCCTCATCAGAGCCGTGTATGTTTGAAAGTTAAATTTTGACTTAAGGGGTTAGTTTTGGGGGGTGAAATCGGAAGTGAAAAAAATTTTTTTACTAGGTCATCGAGTGTGGTGTCAAATGAAAGTTTGTGAAAACACGAGTAATATATATATATAATATATATATATATTATATATATATATATATATATATATATATATATATATATATTATATATATATATATATATATATATATATATGTATATATATATATATATATATATATATATATATATATATATATATATATATATATATATATATATGTATATGTATATGTATATTAATGTAATACTTGCTCACACTTTTCTTTGTATTATTTTTAAAATCGCTGTCCCCCCTTATCTCGAAAAGTACTGCACAAAAAAATTTTGAAAAAATTCTAGAATATTTTTCACGGGGTGTAGATTCAACGAAAATTATTACGAGTGCATTACCTTATCTGGTATATAAAAAAAACGAAAATTTCAAGGTCATCAGTTTTCAGTAAAGATTGGAAACAAACTTTTTTGAAAACTCATTTGGGGTGTGTTTTGTGAAGTCACTGATCATTTTATACCTCTGTAACAATTTTTTTTATTTTAAAAGCAATCAACGTACGGAACACTTATTGCGCAAGTTCAACATGCACCTGACCGGTTTTTTTTTTTTCAATGTGTTCTACACTACTTTTCTTTGATCGCAAAGTAAAGAACGAAAAGGTTTTGGTAGCGTATCGTAATAGGCAAAACAGAGAACCGGGGTTTGATCCTGGACAACCATCAACGTTGACTACTAAGTGAAACATTACGGTGCATTTGATGGAATATGGATGGTATGGTCTAGTATGAAACCTAGAGAAACAATCACAGTCGAACTTTATAAATAACTGGAACGTTTAAACGATAATTTGATGCAAAAACTATCATCCATTGTATCCAGTCACTGAAAAGTTATTATATTTTAGGATAACGTTCGGTTTCATGTGATTTTAATAGTTAAAAAAACTGATGGAGCTTGAACTCAGCGTATTCCCCAGACATGATCCTGTCTGAGTATCACTTGTTTCGCTCAATGCACTACGCTCTGAAAGATACCTCTTTGATAAACATGAACAAGTTGAAAAATAGGTTGCTGACTTGATAGTTTCAAAGGACAGAGTCTTCTATCGCCATGTTCTCAATTTCTGTCCGAAAAGTAGAAAAATGTAATAGCTTCTAATATCAAAAATTCTGAGCTTAAAAGTTTCTATTGTAATAGTAATTAACATCACCGAATACAAAGTGCGATACACTGGTGAGCAAAATAATCGACTAAAACGATTTTGCTTCATTTAACACAAATTCTTAAATTTAATTTTCAAACAGTGGTATTATTTTTGGTATCATTAGTATGCTGATTTTCCAATAATACCAAAAACATTTGGATTTCCAAAAAGTTTTACTGATTAAAACGGTTTTACTCAATAGAACCGTTTTTGCTCGCACAGCAACATACTAGTTGCGCGCTATTTATCCCTATAAAAACCCATGCAACTGTATTTTCCTATCATTCCTTTATTGGAACTTGAACCGTCAACATCTCTGCTATACCTGCTCTCTAATTATGCCATCGGAAAAGGGATACCACCCAGAGAGGAAACGGCACCAGTCATTGCCCTATTGCAAGAAGGGCATAGTCAACGTGTAGTCGCGGCGCAACTGCATCTGGGCGAGTCAGCTGTCTCCAGAGTCTGCAGACTTTACCAAGAGTCTGGCGTGTTTACGCGGAGACCAGGATCAGGAAGAAGATGCACCTCGGAGCGAGACGACCGCTTCATTGTCAATACAACACGAAATCGTCACCTGACCGGCGTTGAGGTCTAGCAGGAGCTCCGACAAGTTTGTGGTCGGGCTGTCAGTCATTGGACAGTCAGAAGAAAACTTAAAGAAGCTAACCTAATTCCGAAGAGACCAGCTAATGGACCCAAATTGGCAGCAGCCCATTGAAGAGCGCCACTTAGATTTGCCCGGGAACATGTCGACTGGACGTTAGATCAATGGCGCTCTTTTATTCTCTACGAGTTCCGAATGTGTCTACATGGCAATGTTGGAAGAAGATGAGTTTATAGGAGGCCTGGGGAGAGCTATGCGTAGTGCTATATTACAGAAACGGTCGCCTATGGAGGAGGTTCTGTCTGTGTGAGGAGGCATCTTACTGCCGACCGATTTGGTTTTCGTGACTGATGAGATTCGTAGCGGTTGATTAACTGTTCACCGGTACATCGAGGAGGTCCTGCAGGAACACGTCGCTCCTTGCGCTGGATTTGTTGGCGAAAGCTTCGTGCTAATGCACGACAATGCGAGGCCACAGGCTGCTGAATCGGTGCGGCAATACCTGGTGGAAGTGGGCATATCCACATCGGATTAGCCTGCGCGGAGTCCTGACCTCATTCCAATCGAGCACATGTGGGATAGGCTAAAAGAAGGGTTCGAGCTAGAAATCCAGCCCCTGCATCGCTGAGGGACATAAAAAAGGTTGCGATGGCGGAAGAATGGGGAAGAATCCTGCAGACAGTGGTGAAAAAGCTCATCAGCTCCATGAAAAACCGGCTGAAAGCAGTAAAAAGGGCTATGGAGGGAAATACAAAATATTGATTTTGTTTTTTTATCAATAAATTTAATTGTTAAATTTAAAATTTGTTTAATTTTTCTTTTCTTTTATCCCTATTTTCAATTGTTGTTCTCCTTGTTTCCCCTTTCAATCATTTTAGTCAGTAAAAAAGCATAAGGTATGCTATGGGATCCGTATTAAATGAAGCCAAATAGTTTGAGTCGATTTTTTTGCTCACGAATGTAGTTCAAACTACTTTGAGAACTTTAGTTCAGTTGAAAAACTTTTTATTTTGCGTTATAGTTTATATTTTAATTAGAAAGTGAGATGTCGGAATAAAAATAACTATAATAGATATATGCTATAATCTCACTGTTGTTTTAGTTTACCAAACTAGTTAACAATTAATAGTTTTTCATTAAAAAAAATTTAATTTTAGAAACATAAAACCTATCTTAACAGGTAATAGTTATTGTAGAAATACAATAAGAGCCGTGAGAGTACTACTATATTGTATAAAAAGTGTCGTGTAAGTAAAAAGTATGTTTCGGCACTAAGATAACGTTGATGGATATCATGGCGTCCATGCCGATATCTCCCTGATATAGACAGGATTAATCCTATAGGGGCATAGAGGTAAGAGATAAACAAGTTTTTGGTTATTTGAACTATTTAATGTTAAATCTTTTATTTGGAAAACGGTTTTATCACGAAAATAATAATATTGTAACATATAAAATAACAAAAAATACAGAAAACCAGCTGAAATAAATCATCAAAAGGGTTAAAATGAAGTAAATTTAAAAACCCTAACTTGAGTGTTATTTCAAGAAACGACTATAAATGCGGTCCCTAGTTCTAGTAGTATATAATCCTCATTTTTTAATATACTTTAAGCTCTGGTTAAATTTTTGGGGAAAACAGTTTTATCGCCTGTTACGAGGGCGTATGGATAAGGTTCTAGCCTAGCATAGACAGAACGAGCAAAACTGTTTATTGAACATAATCTCTTTTTGCCTTTATACATTTAGAACAACGGTCATAAAGTAATTCTAGACCTTTCAAAAACAATTTTTTGTCTTGGTTTGCAAACCACTCTTCGACAACATTTATTACTTCTTCATTTGAATAAAATTTATATCCTTTTAAAGATTTTTTTCAGTTTTAGGAATAGGTTAGAGTCGAAAGGAACCCAATCAGGGGGATATGGAGACCGATCAATCAGTTTAAAGCTTAATTATATTTTTTTAAAACTACCATCGATTTGTGATCAAGCAGAAACAGCATTTTTAGACACTTTTCCTCGGTGCTTTTCCACAATTTTTTGGGAAGATTAGTTAATAATAAAGAATCTCCAGTCATAATTGTGGCATATTTCAAGTAATCTATACGAAGTATCCCATCCTTGCCCTAAAACATGGAAGTTTCTGTAACTTCTTGTGGCGAGATGAGCCAGAATCTTTTCACTCCCTAGACTGTTCCTTTGTCTTCGGATCATACATTTCTTCCATCCAAAAAGTTAGATGACTCCTCTTCAAAACGGCTTCAAATTAAGTTAGATGTTGTGACTCTCGGTCGTTTTTGGTCGGTGTCTAGAAATTTAGGGACCCATTTCGCTAATAATTTTCTTATACCCAAATCAGAATGTGACAATGTTTGTATGAAATATTCAGAGTCTCTGTTGTACATTTCAACTTAACAGCCTCAAGATTCTCACGGGTAGACACAGAAACAGGTCTTCCAGTACGATGGTCATCTGTTCATCACTGATATCGTTTCTTTCTCTCTTAAAATCCGCAATTTTTGATAATGAGAAATGACATTGTTCCTTTAATGTATTAAACATTTCCTTTTAAATTTCTTTAGCGGAGAGTCAAAAAAAGGTACTTTATCGTCGAGCGATATTGGATTTTACTAAATTCACAATGTTTGCTGGTCATATCATTTTCAAAAATTCACTGTTAATAGCACAATAATATCTTGACTACCAGAGTTTTTACTAAATGTCAAATTGCTATCTATAGCCACTACATTTGTTTTTGACAATAGAAAGGGGTGTAGGCTAACTAATTAGTAACTTTACTTGTAGTAAAGTTACCAATAATTTGATATTGATATCTAAAAATTTAATTTTAATAAGTAGCTCCCATTCAAAAATAGTTGGTTTTTGTGACTACCCTGTGCTCTTCTTCTAGGCGCTTCATAAAATTGATTACCAAAGGCCACCATTTTTATATATACTTAAGAGTAATTTTTATTTCAGGTTCGTTAATATCGACAGAAATGAAGACTATTTAAAATTAGATTTTTAATAGAACCAATTTAAACTTGGAAAGAAATCTATTCAGTTTATTTCTAAGGGCTATATTCACACGTAAATTTTAATCTAACCCAAAAACAATCTCCTATTTTCTATAATTATGGGCTTCGTGCTTCGATAAAAAAAAATCCAATAGACAGATACAAAATTTTTAATGTTATTAAATTCGAGCGTAGGCTGGAACACGTCTTTGGTCTCTGGAGCTTCATTATTATTCAAGAAAAAAAGCAACTTTGGCCGCATAATATTTATCTGCCCCGCTTGTCTTGCTGCTTATTATATAATACTCGTGTTCACCTTTGAAGACGATAATTTAGGGTTTTTAGATTCCCCATCTATATAATAAAGTTTGTAGTCGAGGAAGTTTTGCTTTATACTGTATTCATGACAAGTTTTTTTTTACTAATTTATTACTCTATATATATATATATATATATATATATATATATATATATATATATATATATATATATATGTATATGTATATAACACATTTTTTTTTTGCAAAATTCGACTTTATTCATTAATATCCTTCAAGAGCAGTCCAACGCTTTTCCAACATTTCTATACCTTTATTGTAGAAGGTTTTGTCTTTGCCTTCAAAATAGGCCTCAGTTTCGGCAATAACTTCTTCATTGGAGCCAAATCTCTTTCCCGCGGGCATTTTTGTGAGGTCTGCGAATAGATAATACTCGCTGGGGGCCAAATCTGGAGAATACGATGGATGGGGACGCAATTCGAACTTCAATTCATGCAATTTTGCCATCGTAACCATTGACTTGTGCCACGGTGCATTGTCTTAATCAAAGACCACTTTTTCTTGTTCATTTAGGGTCGTTCCTTTGTGATTTCTGCCTTCAAACGCACCTCAAGTCTTGCCACCTTTTTCTGTTCTGGGTTTCCGTCATTTGTACTTCGATAGGCTTCGGGTCTTGATCGCCCTTCTATAATTTTTTTTTTCATCGTCCATCCTTAAACTTAGCAACATGTCCAGCCCAGTTCCATTTAAGATGTAAAATGAATTTGACTGCGTCTTGTAGTATCGTTCTCTTCCTGTCAATGTGATTGGGATGTGATCTCTAAGCCTAACATTGACCTCCCCATTTTTTTTTGCATGACACATATTTTGTTGATATTTTTCTTCGTTAATGTGAGAGTATCGGCTCTGTACATAAGAACGGGTAGTACGCATCTGTCAAAAATTTTTCTTTTTAACACATCGGAAGATTAGATTTAAATATATAGCACAGTTTGCAATATGCCGTCCAGGAGAGACCTTTTCTCCGCTGAATTTCATGTGTTTGGTTGTCTCGTCCTATGCTGACTTCATATTCTAGGTATTTATAGTAGATGTACTTGGTCGATCTCCACGTTATTCAGTTTTACAGTGACGTTTTAATGCAAGATTTGAGTCTTGGATAGATTGATTTTTAAACCAACCCTTCCTGAAGCTTCTTGATGCATGTGCAGCGCAGTTTGTGTCTTAATAACAGACAAAATGCAAGAAATTTTATCTGTTATTAGGACAATGTCGTCGGCGAAACAGAGGTGATTTAACTTTTTACCGTCAATGTTAAGTCCCATTCTTTCCCAGTTTATTGATTGTAGAATTCTTTCTAGAAGTGTTACGAAAAGCTTGGGAGAGAGCGTATCATCCTGGCGCAATCCTCTTTCGATTTGAAATTTGCTGGTAGATTGGTCAGTTTGTGTTTTGACATTAGTGGTGGCATTTTCATATATGGATTTAATTACACTGGAGTATCGATGATTAATACGATATTTAGCAAGCGCTTTCAAGAGTCTCTGCTTGTTTACAGAAGTAAAAGCCTTTTCGAAGTCCACGAATACTATATTCTATACATTTTTCGATGAGGACTTTAGCTGTAAGCAGATAGTCGTTTGTTCTATACCCTGTGCGGAAACTTGCCTGCTCTTTTGAAAGAAAATACTCAAATTTATTTATTAAGAACAAACAATTTGTTTCTTCTTAATAGTTAAACCTTTCATAGTAAAAAATGTATTAAACACATCAGGTACAGGTTTGAAAAAAATTGCAGCAGCTCTGAAGTTAACGTTCTAACAATAAATAACAACTTAATCTAAGCACTAAAACTCCGTGCTCTGCAAGAAAGCTACTTTATAGTGAGATAATAATTTCAAAATGTGTCTTTTATCCAACCAAAAACCTGGAAAAAATTCTTATAATACTATTTCTCTGTTACAATTGAAAGCAAGATATTTGAATCTCTTTCCCTATCCCTGCAACCCCTTATTTTTTTTACTATAAATATTTACACACGAATTTGTTTGTTATATCATAAAGAATCAGGAAAAAATCACTATGTTCCTATTACAACATACGCGTACAAAATTTATCGACACTAACCCCTACGAAGAAGATCAAAAGTGACAGATGTAGTGCAAGAAATATGTATATTAACGTGCAACTGGGCGGGGCATATCACAAGGTTCAATGATAACAGATGGACACGCCGTATAGTTGAATGAAGGCCTAGAGAACACAAAAGATGCAGAGGTAGACCACAGACAAGATGGACGGACGACATAAAAAGATTAGCAAGACACGATTGGATGCAAAAAGCAAACAATAAGGCTCAATGGAGATAAATTGGGAAGGCTTACATCCGACTATGGATGGAATAAGCTAATGATGAATTTGCAATATTTCACAAAAAAAAATAATTTTGAAACACATTTCAGCACGTCAGAAAAACGTATTGTCTTTGACACATCATTGATTGGTGTGTCATCTCTCTTCAGCTTGCTTTAAAAACTCAGTCTCTCTTTCATTTATACATTCCAATGTCCGTCATAGTTGCATCAACACGACTTAATAATTATAATTGCATTGTCCAGTGATCTATAAAATTTTAAAGCCTTCAAATTTATTAAAAGTAAGTTTTAGGTGTGCCTCCAACTGACTCAAGTAATCACCAATTTCAATAAATTAAACTATTTTCATAGCACCCTGTATTATCTCCTATAAATAAGTTTAAATATCTTTGGCTTATTTCGGAAGTTGAGATACAGAATATAACCTGGATACTTGAAAATTTAGTTTCTGCAGCTATTGCTCTGCAATTTTTTTTTATTTCATATCATTTACGTACCTTAACTGAAGCCCAACCAAGGACATAAGTAGCGATGCGTATGTGGAGTTCGCGAGAATCCGGACCTCTCCATATGCAAGCGATTAAGTCTTGTTGATATGCCCAGGAGTTTCTCATGACGAAGATTTTTGACTGCGACACTAAAAGATACAGCCAATTGATGTTGCGCAGAAGCTGAATTTTGTTAAATAAATGATTGAACCCTCATTAATATTTTCTTAAAACTATATGCCTTCTTTTTGTTGATACAAAGGAACTAGTTATTAGAAACATGATGATGTTTCTAATAACATCACCCTCACTCATCGATGAGGCAGGGTGCTCCTAAAATCAGTTCATCAAGTATTTTCTATACAAAAGTTAAATACCAAACTTAATATTGCGTTTTAAATTTTTGTTAAATCGCTAATTTTGGACTTGAAAAATTTCAGTAATACAGTCCGTCAAGTAAGAACGTCACCGCTCGTATTCTTGAAAAAATGTGTTTCTAGAAAATTGTTTTCCATTAATGTATTCTTTGGTATACTAACAACGGCGCCATTACCTTAATAAGTTGGCCAAATACTTCTTGCATCAATAATCGCCTGGCATCTTCGAAGCATGCTGTCGACAAGATTTTCTGCATACTTGCGCGGCAATGATCTCCAAACTTTTCGAATCTTGCGAGATAACCGAGTCAAAGTTCTCAGAGTCTTTTCTCTGAGCTTTCTTTTTACAAGGGGCCAAAAATTTTTGGTAGGCTTGGCGTCCGGCGATTGTGAGGGCCACTCTAGTATGTTATCGTGGGCCCAAGCGAGCCGATTCGCGACGTGATTTTTGCCCAGTAAAGGTTTCTTCAACGTGTTTTGGAATATGACATCATGAGCATGAAAATGTTGTTGAATAGTCTTATGGGACACATTCAAACCCGATTTTTTAATTTTGCCGCTCCTTACGCAACGTCAAGTTCGGATCCCGTGAAAACAAAAATACGATTTGTTTTTCGACTTTCAGCGTAACTTTGCCTATCGAGCCATGTTTTGTCAAGTCGTCGACATTTTTTGTCTCGTTAAAACTATTTACTCATTTCTTCACAAACGATACCGACATTTTAATATATTTAGCGGCCGCTAAATGTGTCATTTTAAGCCCTTTGGGATGGGAATAAGAAAGGCTGCTTTGAATCTACGCGCAAACAAATGACTCATTTTGGATTTTGACTGATTTCGACGAAAGTTTGGAATCGACTGATACTTTTACTAAATGCGTCGTCCGATTTTCTGATGAATCCCTAGACTCGCATATACCAAAAATGAATTATCACGGACACGTTCTTACTTGACAGACTGTAATTATAATAAATTCTTGGTACTGTACAGCAACTAGCCACCGCAATTTTTTTTTTCACCTATGTACATCCATATGACTGTAAAAATACATTTCTATGTATGATTTTATTATAGCAACTAACAGTACCTTTAAAGTTTTGTAAGTGTAAAAAAGCTGAAAATTAATCATAACAACAGTACGTACCAGCACGATACTACAAACATGCTATTAAAAGCCGACAACTTATCGCATGAAAAAGTTGCGTTAAGGTTCGAATATCTTTAAGACACTTTTCTTTTGAGACTTATTTTCATTTTTTTTTACTGAAAATGTCTTTAGGTACAACGGACATTGTAATGACTACTGGTTAACCGCAAATAATAAAAGTTAATATTTCTAAACCCTTTCTCCGAGGCCAGTCTGTGTCCTGAAGAGCCGCTCCTATCGGAGATTGGAAATCATTCACATCCACTCTCACTCGATTCACGGCTAGTCTAAATAGTTCAATTGAGCTACACCTATACCAATCCCGCAGGTTACGGAGCCAGGATATTCTTCGTCTGCCCACGTTGCTCCTTCTCTTAATCTTATCCTGCATAATATCTCTCAATAGGGAATACTTTTGACTCCTCATCACGTGTCCGCAATATTCAAGCTTCCTCCTTTTTAACATATAATGTTCATCAGCTCTGGGTTCTTGTTCAGTCGTTAAAGAATCTCGTTATTGGTCACTTTGTCAGTCCATGATATCTTCGGAATACGTCGAAAGCACCACATCTCAATTGTTTCAATATTTTTACTGTTATAGTGTTGAGAACACATGACAGCGCAACATACGTAAACCCAGCAGCAAACTTCGATTTCGGTTACAAAAGAATTTTCTCATTTTGTTCAAGACTGCTCTAGCTAAGTCTATTCGCCCTCTAACTTCCCTTGTCTGATCCGTGCTGTCTGTCAACCATGTCCTCAGATATTTGTAGTGGTTGACCCTGTTGATCTGTGTACCATTTAAAAAAGATCACTTCGAATATTTCGAGACTTTGATATCACCGTGAATTTCGTTTTTTTGAGATTTATCATTAGTCCACAATTCTTATTATTTAGTCGTTCGACAAGGTGCTGTAAATCTTCAAAACTACCCGCTAACAGGACAGTATCATCGGCGTAACTTATATTGTACAGGGTTTACCGTTTCCTGTTAGGCCTTCATCTGCCTCCAGGCAGATATACTCACGATATATATTAAACAGAAGGGGTAATAGTATACAGCCCTGACGCACTCCTCAACGGATCTCTATCTGTTCCGTGGTTACATCTTCAACTTTCACCCTAGCTGTCTGGAGCCAGTACAATTTACATTTGACGCAGACATCTCGATCATCAATATTTTTATTTATAAGGATCTTGTTTAGTTGATCATGCCGGATTTAGTTTTAATATATGTAAGAGATATAGTTCGATGATCACTACATTCTTTAGTGTTTGACTTTTTTGGGATTGCAATGAATGTAAACTGAAGCTAATTGTTGAGCATAGTTTAGAAAGATTGGAAGATAAATTCGATGAAATTCGTTTGGTTTATTGTGGGAATGCAACGGACAGGAGAGGTAAGGTGGAAACATAGAGCATGTCACAATAATATTGCGCATGGCGCGCAGTGAAAATTTCGTGTTGAACTTCACTTACACAGCAAGCATATTCAACTAATTCAAAAGTAGGTGCAGAAGCTTCAAAAAACTAAATCGACTTTAAGTAAACATCGAGCAGGGTCAGTTACAGCTGGTGCTGCTAACTGATTCTTCTCAAAAGCTCAATTTTGTTAATCAAATGTTTAAATCCTATCAATAGCCTATTCACGAATAAGGTACCTTTCCACCTTAACGACCACGTTAATTAACAGAATTGCCGTTATTGGAGTTCAATAAAACCAAAACTAAATCATTAAAAGCCCTTAGATTTCCCTAAAATCACGGTTTCGGCCGCAATGTCGGCACATAATATTATGTATCCGTACTTTTTTGAGGATGGCAAAGGCTGCTCAACAACTGTTAATTCGGAGCTATATATGTAGGAATGATTAGAAACTTTTTTACCGCTGCTTTACAAAACCTTGATTGTGATATCCAGAGAACTTGATTTCAGTAAAAGATGGGCGACGTCACACACTTGAAACACATCCTCGCCAGTCATTCGAATATTTTCCTCAAAAAATTTAAGAGATGGCATAAGTTGGCCTCTATATATCTCTAATTTAACGCCCATGGATTTTTTTCTTATGAGAATATTTTATAGCTAAAGTTTACAGGCACAATTTTTACTGCCTGGAATAATTAAAATAAAGCATAATAATTATGCTCAGAGCAAAAATAAGAATAAATCTGAAGTAGGATAGACGTAGATTGATAACGCGTACAAAGATAAACACACCAACAGAAATAATAAAGCAAAACACAGACGAATATCGACAAGCACAGAAATACATGAACTACCAAACAGAACTTGACGAACTAAATGCACAAATAACCAACAGCCTACTCATGACTACAAAACAAATAGCAACATCGAAAAAGAAAAAACACAAAAATTAAGTAAAGAGACACAAAAGCTCATGAAACAGAGACGACTATTAAGAAATGATCCTACAAATTGCAAATTACAACTGGCAGAAATAAACCAAAAAATAAAGAAAAGATCTGACAGTATAGAAACTCGAAAATAGAAGAAACATTGAAAGAGGGGAAAAGTTTAAAACACCTTAATAAACAAATGAATGAAGGAAGACAAACAAATAATAAAACTTATAAATAACGACAACCAAGAGATCGCACAAATCAAGGGGGTAAAGGAAGGTACAGAAAATATTATCAAGTACTATATGACACGAAAAGATCGCCACCGCCCGGGAAAGAAGAAAGAAATAGAGTGATAGTTAGAAATTTGGGATCTGAAAAAATTTCCGATGTAACAACGAATGAAATAATGAACGCCCTACAATATATGTACAACAACAAAGAACCAGAAGACGATGAAATAACTATAGAAATGATAAAGTATGGAGGGGCATCGATAATACAATCTCTTCAAGCTCTGTTTCACAGGTGCCTCATAGAAAGTAAAATACCAACACCTTATTTAAAAAGGGAAACAAATTTAAATTGGAGAATTATAGACCCATCAGTCTGTTATCGGTACTATACAAAATCCTCACTAAAACATAACATATAGATTAACGAATAAACTAGACAGTTATCGACCACGTAAACAAGCGGGATTTAGAAGGGGATACAGGACTTTGGACCATCTTCAAACAATTAGATTACTATTGGAAAAAGCAAATGAATATAATTTCACCTTGTGGATAGCATTGGTTGACTACGAAAAAGCATTTGATTCAGTAGAGATATGGGCAGTCCTTAACGCCTTAAGTAACTGCAGAGTCGATGAAAGGTACACAACTCTTCTTAAATACATATATAAAAATGCCACATCACAAATAATGCTTGAGGAAAAAACAAATAAAAGCAAAATTAAAAGAGGAATTAAACAAGGCGACTCGATATCCCGATAGCTGTTCACTTTGACTCTAGAAGACATGTTCACATCGTTAAAGTGGAAAAATAAAGGAATACTAATGGACGGTGAACGATTAAATCACTTAAGGTTCGCAGATGATATCATTCTGATCGTCAACACAAAAGAAGAATAACAAGAAAAGCTGATGGAATTAAATAACAAGTTTCGGAAATAGGTCTAAAAATAAACTTCACCAAAAGTTGAATAACGAAAGTGAAGATAACAGCCAGGAACTATTGATAGAAGGTGAAAGAATAGAAAAGGTACAAACATTCATACATTTAGAACAAAAAATCGAAATATAAAAAAAAAAATTAACTGCTGACTTGGATAGAAGAGTTTCTTAGGTTGGTCTGCGTTCGAAAGGTTACAATCTACATTTCAACTGGACATTCTAAATATAATAAAAACCAGAGTGTTCGATCAATATATAGTGTCGGTATTATCATATGGCACTGAAACGTGGGCTTTAAGTAAAAGTATAATAAATAAACTTCAGGTAACCCAAAGAGCAATGGAGAGGAGAATGCTAAATATTAGACTCCAAGATCGTATTCCTAACATTGAGATACGACGAAGATCAAAAGTGACAGATGTAATAAAACGAATATGTATATTAAGGTGGAATTGGGTGGGGTATATTGCAAAGCTGAATGATAACAGATGGACACGCCATATAGTTGAATGGAGGCCTAGAGAACACAAAAGATGTAGAGGTATACCACAGACAAAATGGCCAGACGATATAAAAAAAATAGCAGGACACGATTGAATGCAAAAAGCTCATTGGAGACAACTTGGGGAGGCTTACATCCGACTATGGATGGAATAAGCTAATGATGATGATAATTATAATAATTACACTGTTCGTTTAGAAGAGTTCCGGCACATGGCAATTCAATTTAGATGTCACGAAATTTAAAAAGTAATTTTTTAAGAACTGTAGTTTCATATTCAATCAAGGCGTCAATGTTTTCATTTATGAATTTTGTCTTTTTTCTATAAGTATTCGAATATAATAATAAAAATATCTTAAACTATATATATCGTTAATTAAAAGCATTCATAATGTTAATAACCTCTATCAGTAATACGTAGATGACTTCTTCTCGCCTATAAGAATTATAAATTCTAGTCTTTCTTAGACTAAAACACTTTTAATTGGGGGGTCTTCATTTAACAGACCTCTTGCGGATGTAATAGAATGCTTCATTTATTCAACTATAGGTGAAGGGTAAGAGAACTTTCGGAATGGATCGGCATGTTCACTTGTCCTTGGCCAATTAGCGTTGTTATCGTCAATTATATAAGAAAAATAAATAATTAGTAAGTCAATTAAAGACATGCATTATTTCGGACATCTTTAAACGTTCTGAATCTATATTTATCATAAAAACTTTAAAATATTAGGTTTAGTGTTTATGTTTAACAAAAAACACCCACCTTTAACTAAGCTACGTAGCAAAATGCTGTTTAAAATAAATATGTACAACCGTTAAATTCAAAAATTGTTTTTTAATTTTTATTAATATTGAACAAAACTATTATTTCCAGTGTTTTTTTGAGGTTCTTAATCCTTACTTGACATCAAATATGTATATACATATATATATATATATATATATATATATATATATATATATATATATATATATATATTTATATATATATATATATATATATATATATATATATATATATATATATATATATATATATATATTATGCTGAATCCAAAAAATCATAAAAAAAAACATCCACCGTGAGATTTTGGCAGAACACACACAAAGTTGCCAGAAAACTATTAAATTGAAAAAAATACATTTTAATAAATAATGTAAAACTGTATAATTATTGAAATTATGGAATAAAACTATTATTTCGGACATCTTTAAATGTTCTGAATCTAATTTATCATAAAAACTTAAAAATATTAGGTTTGAGTGTTCATGTTTAACAAAAAACACCCATACATCAGCTCTAAGTAAGCTACGTAGCAAACAGTTGTTTAAAATAAATATGTGCAATTGCTAAATTAAATAACCGGTCAAATGCAAGTTGAACCTGCACAATTAGTGTTCCGTACGTTGATTGCTTTTAAAATAAAATGATCAGTGACTTCACAAAACACACTCCAAAGGAGTTTTTCGACAAACTTTTTTCCAAACTTTACTGAAAACTGATGACCTTGAAATTTTTGTTTTTTTATATACCAAATAAATTATTAAAGATAATGCACTCGTGATAATTTTCGTTCAATCTACACCCCGTGGAGAGCATTCCAGAATTTGTTCAAAATTTTTTTGATCAGTATTTTTCGAGATAAGGTAGGGGGACAGCGATTTTTCGCGACTTTTTAAAAATAATACAAAGAAAAGTGAGTCCAAGTACTACCTTATATATATATTTTTTATTCGTGCTTTTACAAGCTTTCATTTGACACTACACTCGATGACCTAGTAAAAAAAATTTTTTTCACTTCCGATTTCACCCCCAAAACTTACCCCTTAAGTCAAAATTTAACTTTCAAACTACAGGCTTTGATGAGGCCATCAATTCCTATATTATTACCAAATTTCAACTTTCTATGACAGGTAGTTTCGGAGAAAATCGGGTGTGACAGACAGACAGACGGACAGACACCGAAGTAGTCTTATAAGTGTTCCGTACGGAACACTAAAAATTGTTTTTAATTTTTACTAATATTGAACAAATCATTGAATTTATTTACTTAAAAAAGGATTTTACCAACCACCTAGCACCCGTGTAAGTGTTAAATACGTTTTTTGTTGAAACTAAACATAAAAACTTTATTTTCTGATGTCAAGTCAGGATTAAGAACTTCAAAAAACACTGGAAATAACAGTTTTGTTCAATATTAATAAAAATTAAAAACAATTTTTTAATTTAGCGGTTGCACATATTTATTTTTAAACAGAATTTTGCTACGTAGCTTAGTTAAAGGTGCGTGTTTTTTGTTAAACATAAACACTAAAGCTACTATTTTAAAGTTTTTATGATAAATATACATTCAGAACGTTTGAAAATGTCCGAAATAATAGTTTTATTCCATAATTTTAATGATTATACAGTTTTGCATTATTTATTAAAATATATTTTTTTCAATTTAATAGTTTTCTGGCAACTTTAAGTGTGTTTTCTGAAAAAACCTTGTCTTTTTTTTGTGATTTTTTTGGATTCAGCATAAAAAAATACTTAAGAAAAGACGTGTCTCACTCAAAAGACACAGAATTATTTTTTTTGTATACCTACGTAATTGTTCAAGGGAGCGAGGATTGTTATGGTAAATATTAGTTTTGGGATATCTCAACAAGAAAAAATTTTACTTTTCTCTGGGAAATCACTTATTCAGGAAAATTTTTCAAATGATTGGTAAACATGTACTGAAATGTGTGTTGTTGCCCCCATTCTGCTATTAGGTTCTCTAGTTATTAAGACGTGAAAAAGTTCTCGAAAGTCTGCTGCTTCTGTCAACCGCAAGAAAGTATGGACCGATTGATCCATGTGCCAGTAGTAGGGTCTAACTGGCCCTTTACAGAAATGTAAAGATTACTGATGCTTTTTTTGTTAATTTAACTGACGAATGCTCTGATCAGTATCAGTTGAATTTACTTTTTGCACCACCTGTATCTTGTTGGTGTGCAGACATAACCTTTACGAAAAATGCGCTCTAATGAACTCCGGAGCATACTTACGTCATATTTGCGTATAGAGAGGATGGGATTTTCGCGAATTGACACTCAAACGTACTCCACGTTTGCATCGGTTCATAACGTTCTTGGTCGCGCTGTCCAAGGTTTAATTAACGTCGGATTTGTTACTTCAAACTTCTGCAAGCATTTTTTTTATCAGTGAAACACTCAGAGCCTCATTTACATTGGGAAAATAATATTGAACATTAAATTTTTGTAAAACTCTCTTATAAAATGTGTGCTCTCCTTTTCATTGAATACTCCATACCAATTAAATTTCCAAGACCCAGAAGGTAAATAAAGTACAAGGTATTTATGATTTAATATTTAAAGGTGTATTTAAACACAGTACATGTAACATGTAATTAAGTCTATTTCCAAATAAATTTATTACATAATTTTTTAAAATCTTTCTGTTATTAAGACCTTTTTTGAATAGATGTAATTACAAACTGTATTTAAACTATTTTGCGAAGAGAGCTGAATACGTGAAACTACTTAAATTCATTTTAATTTCTCTTACATTGTCAACACTTTGTATTTGCCTCAAAATTCAAATACTCATGCATGTAGCTTCCGCGGTAGTTATATCTGATAAAAAAATTGTAAATAGTTACAGATTACGTCCGTATTTTTTATGTAAGTCAAAATCGGAGCAACTGACAGAATTGTGTATTCTGTAGAATAAATATTTTACTAAGGTTTTTTTTTTCTATTAAGCTAATACATTAAATAACGTTGTCCTCTTCGGAAATTTTTTGTCAATAAATTGTATAAAAAGTCGAACTTGAAGTGACTGAGAAGAGCCTCTCAAATTTTTTAGTATCTTGGCCCAAGTCTGCTCTCGACGGCCCTGTAATTCTGTACTGTATTTTTCATTTTCTTAAGGTTAACCTTAGACCCCTATATCAAAGATCTCCGGCAACTGATCCATAGAGTTGTAACAGCCAGCGAAAGATTTGGATTAACTATGAATATAAGAAAAACTAAGTGGCTGGCAATAACAAAGAAAAATCTATGACCAGAATCTCTTGAAATCAGGGATAACACCGTAGAACAGGTCCCTACATTTAAATATTTGGGAACAATGTGACTCCTAATGAGCTATTTCTATGAATTAAACCAAAATTCACCCTTAGAGGGGGTGAAAAGTACCCCTAAAACTCAGATAACGCACGTGAGTATAAATAACATGTACAAAAAACAAATCCTTGTAGCTCTTAAGACAAAATATCTGAATCTGGTGTGACAACCAGGCATTACTCTTAAATGATTGATACTCACCATATAGGGTGTAAAAAGCACCCCCACCTACGGAGGTATCTCATAAGTCTCAATAACGACGAAAAAAGTTCATTTCTCATACCCAAATAGAGAATAAAAAACACGTTCGGCCCAATTAGTCGATTCTGCAGAATCATCTCATGCACAATCTCACTCAGAAACGGATCTTCAAGCATGGTGTTCATCATAGATGTTAGTTCCTCCTCTCTTGCTAATTGCTAATTCAATGCATTAAGCATGTTCTCGTAAATTTCTTTACGACAGTCCTTTCAAAAAGAGGTACTTTATCACCGAATGACACCTGATTTTACTAAATTCATAATTTTTGTCGGTCACAAAAATCTGGACCACCAAAGGTTGTCTACATATTTACTAAATGTCAAATTACTACCCATGGCAACCGTCTTTGTTTCTGACAATGGGAACTAGTTTAGTCTAATTAGTTATCAATATTCGTAGTAGTTTTCCTAGAGGTTGTATGTTATTTGCAAATCCTTAATTTCCTTCAGTATGCTGAATATTTCAAAGTAATTTAACTGTATATGAGGGTCGAATTTTAAGTTTTTACAAACGGCCTATTGATATGTGATATGTGTGTGTGTGAGATGTGTGTGTGTTGCCATTGATGCAAAATTTGACATTTGGCCGAGTTTTTTGTTACAGTGAGCGTTAAAAGAAACAGTTTTGTGAACAAATGAGAATTTCATGTGAAGGTTTTGTTGGATGATTTTTTACGATTTTAGTAAAGGCCTAACTCAACAACAATGCCTCGAATCGCTTCGTTCAACTTTTGATAATGAATCACCATAAGAAAAGACTGTTTACAATTGATTTACAGAATTTCGTCATAGTCAGGCTTTCGTCAGCGATGAATTTCGTGAAGGTTGACCAAAAACAGTTGTTTCAAAAAACATCGATGCTGTGCGCAACATGAAGAGGATCGGCTTGTGACTTACCGCGGGACAGAGGCTTCCTTAAGCACATCGAAGACTGCAGTGCATTCGATTTTTCTTAAAAAAATCTGTTCTCGATGAATTCCACATATTTTTACCGTAATTCAAAAGCAAGCTCGTGTCAATTTGTGTAAGAAAATGGTCAAAAAATTCGACCGAGGACATGCAAAATCCGTATACAACATCGCAATAAGAGACGAAACGGATATATTCGTACGAGCCGGAAACTAAGCAACAATCAACTGTTTGGCTGTTCCAAAACGAACCGAATCCAACAAAAGTGATTCGTTCGCGAAGCACTTCGAAGAAAATGACCGCTTGTTCCTTTGGTTATACCGGACATGTTGCAACCATTGCTTTAAAGGATCGAAATTAATGCTGAAGGGTATTTTTTTATGGGTCTAGCACACGTGCTGCAGGGAAGTCCCTAAAGCGCTCCAGGAATGGCATGTGTGCGGAAAAAGCGATTCACATTGTTCTTGAATCGCTGTAAATTGTACTCGGTGGGAAACACAGCGTTGGGCAAATTATTCCAAAGGGATGATGTTCTCCATATAAAAGATTGCTTGAAAAGCGTTGTACGCGGAGTAACAAGCTGAACCTCATACGGATGTGAAGCACCAGCGCGACGTGTATTTCTAACATGCACCGCTTTGGAAGGAATTAAGCGGGCTACATCCTTCGAACACTTTCCATGAAAATACTTGTAGAACAGATTCAAGTTGCCAACCGTTCTTCGATGTTCCAGCGAATCAAGGCCGCCGGTCAACAAATACAGTGTATGTTTGGGAGCAGTATTCCATAGTTGGTCGAATTTGATCTTTGTAAAGAATTAACAGTTGTTGTGGGGTGTAAAGCTTTCTGGTTCGAAATAATATTCTCCACTTCTGAGAAGCTGTCCTTGCTATGCCTGCAACATGTTCGTGCCAGGACATATTTGCTCCCAAACTAACGCCCAACAAATTGAGCGACGATACTAGGGGAATGGAGTGCCCCGACATAACTATGTCGGGTATAGCAACGTTGACTTTCTTAGAAAAAACTGCCGCCTGGGTTTCTGTTGCGTTAAATTCCACTTGGTTACTGTCACCCCAAGATAGGATTTCTTCCAGGTCTTTGTTAAATTGAACGACCTCCTGCTGTCTGCGGATATTCGCCTGAGCAGCCGATGTCCGAGCGTTTAAGGTGAATGAAGAGACAAGCGTACTGTCATCTGCAAAGCTGTAGATTGGATTTCCGGTCTTTTCCAGCAGATCGTTAATGTAGATGAGAAAGAGAGTAGGAGACAGTATGGAGCCCTGGGGCACACCGGCGTTGATAGTGAAGGTGTTAGAAAGAAATCCGTCGACCGCCACTCGTAAAGAACGCTCTCTGAGGAAACATGAGAGCCACAAACATAACTTTTCAGACATACCATAAGATCGTAACGTAGCCAACAGTCCATTGTGCCAAACACTATCGAATGCCTTGGATATGCCAAGACCAACCTCTCGAGATTCTCCAAAGTGTTCAATTGCGTTGTTCCAAACATGCGTTACATAAGTCAGAAGATCTCCTGTTGATCTATGTTTACGAAAACCATATTGGTGATCGCTAATAATATTGAATCGTTCAAGATATTTTAGAAGATGCTCATTCATAACCTTTTCCATGACTTTCGATATTACTGGAAGCAGTGCGACTGGTCGGTAGTTATTTGGCAAGGTCTTCTTGCCTTTTTTAGGTATCGGCTGAACCGTGGAACATTTCCAGCAGGACGGAAATATTCCCTTTCTGTAGGATAGATTAAAAAGTCTACAGAAAACTGGTGTTAGTTCCCTTGCACAGTTTTTGAGAACTATGGCAGGTATTCCGTCAGCGCCAGAAGCCTTTTTGGTCTCTAGCTTCATTAAAATACGCTTTATGATGCGCTGTCTGAAGACAACATCGGGCATCTTTGACTGCAATATGGGAATAGTAGGTGGTATTTTTCCAGTAGAATGTGAAGCAAAGAGTTCAGCCAACAAGTTCGCTCTCACAACAGGTATGGTTGCAATGGAATTATCTGGCCGTGTGAGTGGTGGTATGGTGGATTTGGTAAAACTTTGACTAACTGCCTTGGCGACTGCCCAAAAGGACCTGGAATTGTTGGGACAAGCGAGAAGTTTGTTTCTAATTCGTTGATTGTGCGCCTCCTTGGTTTCGTCAATATACAACAATTTGTTTGCCAGACGTCATCGATGAAATTAAGAAAAACAACCGAAAACGTTGAATCATTCTTCATCATGACAATGCCTGGTTTCACACACCACGTCGAACAGTTGATTATTTCACGGAGGAAAATACTGAATTAATATCTTATTGCTCGTATTCACCTGATTTAGGGCCCAACGACTTCTTTTTGTTTCCGAATGTCAAAAAAAAAAATGCGTGGAAAGCGATTTTCATCAACTTAAAAAGCTGTTGAATCCTTCCAAAATCATATTTCAGAGTGGAAAAAATTGTTCGAGAATTGGTTCGAACGCATGCAAAAGTGTATAAATCTTAAGGTGAATATATTGAGAAACAATAAAATGATCTGTATCAATTTTTTTTTCTTTCATTATTTTTGTAAAAACTTAAAAGGTAGCCCTCGTATTACCTATTTTTTTAAGTTTCGTTTCTATACCTCAAAACTATCGACAATGTATTAAACACCTAAATGCTTAAATCATAAAAATTTTATGTTTATTATTTTTAAGATACAATAGATATTATCACTTTTAGATATAAAATTAATTAACAAATCAAAAAACAGTAACCTACATAATCTGTATTATTTAATTTATATTATTATTATCGACAAAAAAATAATATATATTACTATATAGTTGAAACATAAATAAAAATTGAAAAAGAAAACTAACTCTTTTTAAATGTGTGTGCTCTTATTTGTCCGTGTATTTTCATTGAGTAAGTGCAGTTTCCATAGCAATAAATTTTCTACATACGAAAATTCCAATGGAAAAAATGTCATGCGCTAAAAGCTCACCCTGCAATCTCTCAGTATTGGCGATTTTTCCTGAAGGGGGCTGAGCTTTGCAGGAAGAGGATGTGTGTGCCAAAGTAATGCGCAACGGACTATATAGACAATAGCAGGACCGGATGACAAGTTACATGTTATGCTCATATTGCAATATTGACTATTTTTTGGCAAACTACTATGTATTAAAAAACATTTAATGAAAACATGCAAATTTTTTCCTCAAAAAGAGTTTCAGTACAATAACTTAAAAGTGTAACAATATACATCACTTTACTGCTTTAAAAATAGTAAAAGAAGTTATCTAGGCCTTCTAAATTTAAAGTGTTTAATTAATGTGGTTCATAATACTATAAAAATCGGTGTACTTTTTGGTGAAAAAAGTTTCATTTGTATCCTAATACGAACATCAAGAGGGTAATGTTTGTAGCCATTTTGCATTTATGTATCTATATTTATCTATTTCTTTGTAGAACCTGAACTACTGTATAGACTGGCACTACTAATTATACAAGAAATAGAAAATGCTGATATACGAGGCTGGTTTGAAAAGTCCGTGCAAAAATAAAAACTACTTATGTGCTTGGGGTAAACCTTTTTTATTTTTCGACATAGTCTCCTTTTAGGCTTATACACTTCGTCCAACGATGTTCTAGTTTGTTAATCCCTTCCGAATAATAGGATTTGTCCAAGTCTGCAAAATATCCATTAGTGTCTGCAATCACCTCCTCGTTTGAATAAAATCTTTGTCCCGCCAACCATTTCTTCAAATTGGGGAACAAATAGTAGTCCGAGGGAGCCAAGTCTGAAGAATAGGGGGGATGTGAAACGAGTTGGAATCCTATTTCCATTAATTTTGCGACCACAACTGCTGAGGTGTGTGCTGGTGCGTTGTCGTGATGGAAAAGGACTTTCTTGTGGGCCAATCACGGGCGTTTTTCTTGCAGCTCGGTTTTCAAACGGTCCAATAACGATGAATAATATTCACCTGTAATAGTTTTACCCTTTTCCAGATAGTCGATGAGGATTATCCCTTGCGAATCCCAAAAGACAGTCGCCATAACCTTTCCGGCCGAAGGAACGGTCTTCGCCTTTTTTGGTGCAGATTCTCCCTTGGTAACCCATTGTTTAGATTGTTGTTTGGTCTCAGGAGTATAGTAATGTATCCATGTTTCATCCACAGTGATGAAACGACGCTTAAAGTCCTCCCGGATTCTTCTGGAACAGCTGCAAACCATCCTTGCAACACTTCACACGATTCCGTTTTTGGTCAAGCGTGAGCAATCGCGGCACCCATCTTGCGGATAGCTTTCTCATGTCCAAATGTTTATGCAAAATATTATGTACCCGTTCAGTCGAGATGCCCACAGCACTAGCAATCTCACGCACCTTAACTCTTCTGTCATCCATCACCATATCATGGATTTGATCAATGATTTCTGGAGTCGTAACGTCCACAGGCTGTCCAGAACGTTCAGCGTCACTTGTGCCCATATGGCCAGTCCGAAAATTTTGAAACCACTTATAAACTGTTCTAATCGAAGGTGCAGAGTCACCATAATGTTTATCAAGCTTCTCTTTAGTCTCCTGAGGCGTTTTGCCTTTCATAAAGTAATGTTTAATCACCACACGAAATTCTTTTTCGTCCATTTCTTGAAAATCAGTCGACTTCCTTGATTCACACGAATGCCAAACACAAAGAAATAGACCAATATGGCTGAAACTTGGTGTGCATTCATTCAAGAGATGCTACTAACTGAACATGACCTCGATACGCGCCGGTAGTGCCATCTCTCGGACATTGCACGGACTTTTCAAACCAGCCTCGTACTTTTGAAATATTTAAAAATTTTAATCTCGGTCTCGTAAAATTTCTGAAAAAACTCTGAAATTTTTAGTACCGTTAAAATGTTGCCTCTTTATAATTTATTTATATATTTTGTTTAAAAACTGTGTTTATGCAACAGATACCATGATGCTTAGAGTTTAATTCCGTACAATAATAGGTGAAATTGTTAAATATTTTCTCTGGGTGGGATTATATATAATTTGAGTGTGGTTTTTTTTTAAGCAGTGTTTTTTGCAAAGTCTAATATAGGCTATATTTAGCGAACTGATTTATTTGATTGTGTACAATAAAACACCTTGTATAGATATTTTTATTGGACATAAAATAAGGGCTGTCCAAAAAACACATCAACCTTAAACAATTAATTATAATATCTCATATTGAATGGCTTTTGGTGTATAAGAGGATGAATTATAATGCGATAGAAACTTGTTATAAAGGAGAGTCAAGCGACATTTTGTCCAACAAAAAGAAAACACTTGGGTAAAAAGGGCGTATTATGAGGATTTTAAATTATTATATTAATTTTTATATGGAAAAGATATATAAAGTGTTAAAAAAAAGTATGTCAAAAATAAAGAACATATGGGGAACTTCTTGATACTATTAGTGATACTTGCTGGAGAATTACGTCCTAACTTAAATATGGTGAAATTCAGCCACTATTTCGTCCATCAAGGTGGAATATAAATTGATTTCCATTTTATGACTAAAATATATACAGTCAGTCCAAAAAGTCAGTTCATACACCACCTGCTTTTTATACTATTTTTCTGTTATGTTTAACTAATTAATTGGAGCTAGGAGAAAACATGTTTAAATTAATATTTGAAAACTTAACCAACGAGGATTAGTATCAAAAACAACTAGGGAACAATTTATTTAGAAGTTACATCATTGTTATAAAAATTTAAACAAAATTAATGTCAAAAAAGGTTCCATACACTTAACAATTACCAATAATAGTTTAACGAAAAATAACACCTTCGTTTAAACTAATATTTAGTGGGACCGTCGTTGGCCTTGATAATCCCCTGGAACCTGTCATGCTTGCAACCAGCTTTCTAGTAACTTCTGCTGGCATGTTCTCCCACTGGTTTAATATACTGTTTTTTAATTCTTCTGTATTTGAAACATTACGTTTGCGAACGTTCCTCCCATAAATGCTCGAGGGGGTTGACATCAGGTGATTGCAGAGGTGTATGAAGCTGCTGTCGCCCATTATGGATCATCCACTCTCGCACCAAATTTGCGGTATGTTTCGGATCATTGTCCTGTTGGAAAATGTATCTTTTTTTGAGTGCTAATTTTTGGACGCTTTCTCCTAAATTGTCTCACAAAATGATCAGATAAACATGCTGATCCATGGTACCATTGATAAAAGGTAAATTTCCAACCCCTCCAGCGGACATGCATCCCCAAAGCAGAACACTGCCACCCCCTTCTCTCACCGTGGAACAAATGTTTTTACCATAATATCGAATGCGGTATTCTTCTTTCTCCGAACTTTAGTTCTGCCATCAGACCCAAAAAGGTCAATTTTAGATTTATCACTAGAGATTACGGATTCCCAAAATTCACGAGGTTTAGTAACGTATTCCTTAGCAAAAGGTAACCGCTTATTGCGATTAGCTTTCGAAATAACGCCTTCTTCCTGGCTACACATTCCTTATAGCCTGCCCTGTGTAAACAATTTCTCATTGTTTGTGAACAAACATTTTTCGAAAATAATTTTCGTACTTCTTCTTGGGACGACCGGAGCGTGTCGAATTTTATAGGAACTCGTTGATTTATACCGGTTTACAATGTACGGAACAGTAGCATGCGACTTTTTAATAATTTTCCTATATTTCTGTACAATTTTCCATCTTTTCATAGATCAGTTATGATCTTTCGAACTTGAAATGGAATTTCACAATTTTTTCTTGCTCATTTTTAAGACTACTTTGAAAACCCACTGCAAAAATGACTAGCAACAAGTGACAGATTATAAAGTATAGCCGAAAATTATTCATTTGTTTTCAGTTTAGCGAGTAATAGACAGCTTGATAAAATTTTTTCAGTGCAGTTCTTGAATGTATGGAGACCTTTTTGATATTAATTTTGTTTACATTTTTATAACAATGAGTAACTTCTAAATAAAATGCTCCGTATTTGTTTTTAGTACTAATCCTTATTGGTTAAGTTTCAAATATTAATTTAAACATATTTTCTCATAGTTCCAATTAATTAGTTAAACATAACAGAAAAATAGTACAGAAAGAAGGTGGTGTATGGAGACTTTTTGGACTGATTATATATACATACCTTAATACTGAACAAAATAAAATAACAAATCATTAAAAAAGCAAGGAGATCTGTCTGCCCTAGCAAAATCTTCCATCTTTTATTATCGTTTGCAGTTTAGTTTTTGTTTTTTGGCATTTTTTACAATACCTAACAATATTATGTATGTATATATACCTAATTTCCGAAAATTATATTCGCTTAATCGAGCTCATTCTTAGCTTATGCTGTAGATATTTAGAGGTCTGAACTTCTTTTTAACTCTGGGTGTAATCAATTTGTCCGCACCTCATGTATATTACTAGAATAGTAAGAGGATCAATATTTTATTGGGTCAGTTCAGAGACCGCTTTTTAGACTGCAGGAGCTCGAAACACCTGCTTTTACAAGATAATTCTTTTTTAGTAGGAGGAATCAACACTAGCAACGATGTCAGTGAAGCGCTAATCATGATGTGCTCGCCTAAACCTCTACAAGCCGACATGATACTATGACCTCATAACAGCATCGCATATTGTCGAAATAACTGTTTTAAAAAGCAATAAATTCTATTTAAAAAAAATTATCTATATCTAGCTCAGTTATTCAGGAGTGATGCCGAAACATACAGTCTACCAAGTAAGAACGTGACCGCTCCTATTCTTGAAAAAAATGTTTTTTTTTGCCATTAATGTATTCTTTAGTATGCTAACAACGGCACAATTACCGTAGTAAGTTGTCCAATCGCCTCCTGCATCAATAATCGCCTGGCATCTTCGATGCATGTTGTCGACGAGATTTTCTGCACACTGCAAATTTCTCGAATCTCGCGAAACAACTGACTCGAAAGTCCTCAGAGTCTTTCCTCTGAGCTTTCTCTTTACAAGGGACCAAACGTTTTCAATAGGGTTGGCGTCCGGCGATTGTGAGGGCCACTCCAGTATTTTATCGGAGGCTCTAAGTGATTTTTACCCAGCAAAGGTTTCTGCAATCTGCTTCGGAATTTGACATCATGAGCACGAATATGTTGTTGAATGGTCTCATGGGACACATGGGACGATTTTCTTAATTTTATCGCTCTTTGACGCAGCGCTAATTTCGGGTCCCGTGAAAACAAAGCCACGATTCGTTTCTCGACTTTCGGAGTGACTTTGCCTACCAAGCCACGTTTTGGCAAGTCGTCGACATTTTTCGTCATGTTAAAATGATTTACCCACTTCCTCACAAACGACACCGACTTTTTAATATATTTAGCGGCCGAGGAAAGTGTCAATTTAGGCCTCTTTGGATGGGAACAAAGAAAGACTGCCTCGAACCGACGCACAAATAAGTGACTCATTTTGGATTTTATGTAATTTCGATGGAAGTTGGGAATCGACTGATACTTTTACTAAAATGTGGCGTAGACAAAGGTTTCCTCTACCGTTTTTTCTGGAATCACTCGAACCAAAAATGAATTATAGCGGACACCTTACTTGACAGACTGTACAAACAGAAAAAGATTTTTATGTCCTCAACATACTTCAAATTAAAATTTTCAAATAGGAGGTCGAATTTTACAATATTTTTAGATTTTCAGAGAACTTTTTTAAAACCCTATGAATATTGTAGGTTTTTCTAATTTTAATATATATGATTGACGTCATCTTTACACGTACCGTAAAATTATAAAAAATATTCACTCTTTTTACGGCGTAAATCCAACCCTGGTCATTTTTGCTATTTTCCTTTCAGTCTAGCTATTTATTATTGGAATTGTTGATTTTTCTATTATTTTGCGGTAATATTAAATGCATATCCGAATAGCTGTCAGTATTAGAACATTTTATAAACCAAACTCTATATTATATTAATAGGGAGTTTTTTTTGCGCTTATCACCAAAAATATTTTAAGTACATATTACAGTAATACGTTTTACTAACTAGTTTTATTCAGCCTGTGTCAAAAACTACGGTTAAGATCACTCAAATGAAAAACCGATTCATTTCTTGAATATTGAAATACCCAATGTTATTAATCAAGTACTTGCAGTCATCGCTCGCAAATCCCCGGATTATTTAAAACCTTAGCTATGGAGTATTCGAATATTGATTTATCGTTGTTTTCCAACACTACAAAAAAAACGACGTGCCTTAGAATCTACCGATCATTAATGCTATGACCTAATGAGTAGGTATGAACAAAAATAAAATATTCTAATATTACATATTAATGTTATTTTTATGGGAATTTTTATATACTTAATTTTTTTATTTTTCAATTCACTTCACAAATTATGGTTCTTGGGTTTAGACCTTATGAAACTGTTCTAGTTAACTAAAGGTTAGAACATAACCATTGCATGGATTGGAACACTAACAACTAGCTAGGCGGACGAAATTTCATATGAGTCAGCCTATATTATAAAACACGCACGGCCACCCAAACTGAACCTCTTACCAAATGAAAATGCCTTAAAACTGAAATATTGGTCAAAATTGGTTGTTCCAGTAGACAAGGAAGATATAGAAATACCCATGGACAAGGAAAAGTACTGGGAAAAAACCGGTCAAGTGCAAGTTGAACTTGCACAATTAGTGTTCCGTACGTGGATTGCTTTTAAAATAAAAAATTTTGTTACGGTGGTATAAAATGATCAGTGACTTCACAAAATACACCTCAAATGAGTTTTCAACAAAGTTTGTTTCCAATCTTTACTGAAACCTGATGACTTTGAAATTTTTTTTTTTTTTTTTTTTTATATACCAGATAAATTATTAAAGGTAATGCACTCGTGATAATTTTTCGTTCAATCTACACCCCGTGGAGAATATTCCAGAATTTTTTCAAAATTTTTTGATAAGTACTTTTCGAGATAAGGTGGGGGGACAGCGATTCGTCGCGATTTTTTAAAAATAATACAAAGAAAAGTGTGAGCAGCGATTTCACCCCCCACAACTAACCCCTTAAGTCAAAATTTAACTTTCAAAACTACATGGCTCTGATGAGGCCATCAATTCCTATATTAGTACCAAATTTCAACTTTTTATGTCAAATAGTTTCGGAGAAAATCGGGTGTGACAGACAGGCGGACAGACAGACGGAAGACGCCGAAGTGATCTTATAAGGGTTCCGTATGGAACACTAAAAAGAAATAAGCTATTAAATTACACCTATCAAATTATTTAAATTGACCCAACTAGTAAAATCAAGAGACGAATTACGACCCTAATTAATGCCTTTAGTCAATTTCTGATTATAAGAAATCCTATAAACCAGGCAACTCGAAGATCCCTAGATTTTATGACCTTTTTAAGGTTCACAGAACCAAAGTACTACTTCGTTCAGTCGTCAGTGCAATATATTTGCCGATATACCAAATAGGCAACTGTCTTTCAATACTCTAAAATGCTTTCACAGGAAAAACTGATTCGTTTATTATATTTTCTTCTTACGACGCCGTCTCCTCACGATCCATATAGCTGAAAGAACTTTAGAAACTGCTGCTCGAAAAATATCATTCGAAGCTCATCCAAACCACCTTCTCATGTCCTTCAGCTAAGAATTCTGTTGTCTTCCGATCGATTGTTTGTTCTTTATTTTCTGTACCCAGGAGATGTGAAGAAGGCGTCTATAAATGTACAGGGTGGTCCAAATTGGACACTTTTAAAGGTCTTTGACGCAGTCTCCTTTATCTAAAGGAGATAGACGAAAACTGATGTCGGTGTCTGAGGCTCAATTTTTATGATAGACGCGATGGTGAAAACCACATATCGATATCTAGTACCGTTTCAGATATACAGGGTGGTTTTCAAAAATCTGCATTTTGGAAAAATGTTTGTAATTTCTTTCCTATTGAAAATTTTTGATTTCTGTAAAAATATTCTCAAAGCAATTTTTTACGTGGATTTCAACAGTGTAAGTTATATTTTTTTACAACTAATATTTTAATAGTTATTAACACAAAAATATATATGTGAAATAGGATACCCTGTATATTTTCTTTATCTGAATAGAGCTTTAAATTATCATCCTAAAAATGTAGCACACTTTATATTTTGCTTAAATTTACTTCAAAATATAAAAGTTTTCAGTTTTTTACGCGCGTTGTAAATGCACATTTTGTGAAGTAGGCTTTGGACGGAGCGGCCATATGGTTTAATTCAATTGTTTACTCGTTGTTGTCAAATTTTACTTCAGGATCAGTTATTGGATTGTCAAATAAATCGCAATGAAGTTTAAAAACTACGCGAAATGAGATTTGATATTGTATTTGATACAAACCGGAGAAAATTCGGAAGCGACAAGTAATTTATATCACGAACGGTATCCAGAGAGGCGTCAACCCTTCAAGGATATATTCGCTCAATTGCGATATAACCTAGTTAATAGTGGCCAGTTTGAAAAGCAACGACCCAAAAATTATGCATCAAACAGGGATAAGGAGTTAGAAGAAATAGTAGTTTAGGAACTATTGGAAATAATCCCAACACTTCAACCCGACAGTTGTACTTTGAAGAAGCACAAATTCAAGCCATATAGGACAAGAAAAGTTCATCACCTTAGAGACGGAGATTTTCAACGGCGTATGGATTTTTGCCAATGGTTTTCTGGAGAATTGTAACCATGTTCCGAATTTTTCATTAAATTGCATTTGGATAGACGAAGCTTGTGTAAGCAATGCAGGTATTTTTAACCGTTACAATTCTTATAAGTAGGCACAAGAAAATCCTCATTTAGTTGTGGAGCAAAGAAATTAAGGCAGATTTGGATTTAATGTGTGGGCAGGAATTTTTAGAGGCAGGGTTATAGGTCCATTTATTTACGAAGGAACACGCACCTCTCAGAGATATTTAGAAATTTTAAGGCAGGAAATAGAACCTCTTGTTGATGAACTGCCATTAATGGACCTTAGAAAATATATTTTTTTTTCATCCCGACGGGGCACCCCCTCATAACGCTGCAGTTATCAGTAATTTTTTATCGGCCAATTCCGACAATAACTGGTTAGCCAACCAAGGTCCGAACCGTTGACCAGCACGGTCACCGGATATAACACCTGGAGAAGATTGAAAGACCTAATTTTTAAATTGCCGACAAATACCAGGCAAGAGTTAGAAGTCGCAGTGATACAAAGTTTTGTAGCTCTCACTCCTCTTGAACTAATCAACTCGGTAAGAAATGTCCAGAAAAGGTGCCGCCTATGTGTAAATGGAACTGGTCGACATTTCGAACATCTCTTATAGAAAATTGTTTTGTTTTAGTTTGCTCTACTCGGAATAAATTGTTTTATTGTTGTTTTGTTTTATTTTCTACATAGTTTTAAAATAGTATAGCTTTCAGTAAATTTCATTGTAGTTATGACTCTTAGAGTTACTTCTGGGTATTTTTTTTTACGATTTGACTGCTATCGGTAAACAATTGATATTGTCGCTCCGTCCAAAGCCTACTTCACAAAATGTGTATTTAAAACTCGCGTAAAAACTGAAAACCTTTATTGAGGTAGATTTAAGCAAAATATAAAGTGTGCTATATTTTTTATAAAGGTAATATAAAGCTCTATTCGGATAAGGAAAAATATACTAGGTGTTAATAACTATTAAAAACTTACACTGTTGAAATCCACGTGAAAAAGTGCTTTGAGAATATTTTTACAGAAATCAAAAATTTTCAATAGGAAAATAATTACAAACATTTTTCCAAAACACAGATTTTTGAAAAACACCCTGTATATCTGAAACGGTACTAGATATCGATATGCGGTTTTCACCGTTAAGTTTATCAAAAAAATTGGGTCTCAGACACCGACGTCAGTTTTCGTCTATCTGCTTTAGATAAAGGGGTTTACCTTTAAAAGTGTCCAATTTGGACCACCCTGTACATGTCAAAAGATTTCAGTCGTTACTCTGAGCCAGGGCCAAGGGTCAAGCACTCTCATCCATACAATAGCACGAAGAATACATAAGCTCTCACCATTCTCATTCGGAGTTCGAGATTGAGACTTTTGCGGTGGAAAAATTTATTCATATTCATGTATGTTACTCGGGTCTGTTCAATTCGGGAATATATTTCCTTTCTTGGGTCTCACTTGTCATTGGTTCCTAAATATTTAAATATGGAAATATGTTCTATGATATTATCCTTGATTTCGAGGGAAGTGGTGGTAGATTTTTCATAGTTAATCCGAATCTTTCGCTGGCTGTTACGACTCGATTGATCAGTTGCTGGAGATCTTTGATATTCTTTGCTAATACAACAGTATCATTAGTATACCGTATGTTGTTCAGTGTACTCTCATTACCTGTTATTCTTTCAATGGATTTATAGGTGGCCTCATTAAACACAGCATCAGAATAAAAATTGTACAAAGATTGAACAATCTTATTATATATTCACAACTTTCTAATAAAAGGTTGAAACTTATAGAGTTGGACCATGGAGATAGTCTGGTAAGATTTGACCTTGAACCATTTTATACAAGTGAGCTAATTAATGATTCAGGTTCTATAATATCAGACATATTTATAAATAATAATCTTGAATCATATTTGGTAGATCTAACAGAAATGTATCTATCGTTTACACATTTTATCTTCCAAGAAACTTCAGGACCAGCCATCATTATCTCTTGTGGTTTCGAATAATTTCGTCCAAGGTTTTGAAGAAACTGCTTTAGCTACTGCTTCTCGCAAATCAAAATTCTGGTGTATTACACATTTGTTATCTGGTCACATGCTAAAGAACACCTGAATGCCTTTTTCGAAGACTTCAATCGACAACATCTCAACATAATTTTACTACATCTGAAGTAAATAGTACCTTTCCCTTTTTAGATATACTGGTACAAGAGAAAAATAACGGTACATTCGGCATTCAGTTTAGTGAAAGACAACTCGTACAAATCGATACACTAATTACACCACCATCATTTACAAAATTTTCTGTCATCAACTCATTAGTGTCTAGAACTTCGCTCTTATCAAGAACAATGCTCTTAAAAGTAGAGGATAATGCATTGACGAATGTAATCCGATTTTAATTCTGTTAAAGACCCAACTCCGAGGTAAATTAGTAGTAATACGGATCCATCGGTAGTTAGTGCGGTTTCACTCGACGCAGCTAACTTATACATATACGTATTTACTATACACATATAGTTATACATATCTAAATTTCACACAAATTGCAAGGAAGAAAATTAGAAAATACTAAGGATCTCCAAAAGACACAATTCTTTTACGCGAGGTTCATGTGAGAGAAACTGAAGGATCAATATCCACTAGAATCAAGAAACATAAAAGTTGTATAAAAAAAACAGTCACACAATCAGCTCTAGCTAAACATTGATACTCTCAAGGAGACACCATCAATAAAACTGAAACCAAAGTTCTTGCTTCAGTCTATCAACGGGAATTAGGGATTCAATAAGCATTACGGGTTACTGTCTACATCACACGTGGCAATTTACACTGGATCATGGTTCGGTGAACACCATATATAAATATAGCTCTTGTGCCTCTCTAGGCTCATTCAGTGCTTTAATCTCGATAGGAGATATCCCTAAAGATACTTCGTGCAATCGTCATCTACCCAAACCCATGACATCATCTGTTTTACGTAAAGCCTTCCTTATTGGCAAGACTTTTGCACAACTATGACTCAAATTTAATGTATTTCTATTAACGAATTAGTGATAGGAGTTTTCGGTATATTACTCAAATTATGTATAGTTAAAAATTTGTAAATATTTTGTATTATATTACAAGAGTCCAGATAAATGGGTGGTAAATGCTTGGCAACAACAGGTGTAACGCGTCGTGGACCCGGCGAGCTTCCGTATTTCAGTAGTTTCTAGAATTTACCAGAAGGAGTTCTAACAAAATAGGCTCGTTTAAAGTTCTTTCGACTTCTAGCAATTTTTATTTCTCGTCGAGTAGCTCAAAATTTAAAGCTTACAAATCCCATCTGTTAACTCGATATCTTTTAAGATGAGTGTTATCACTTAAGCAATCGGATTAAGTTTGTGGATAACTAGTAAAATACACAAGATTAACGAAGAATATAAGTTTTTATCGTTTACAGTACTGCACACTTACTGAAGCTCCCTTATTTCCTAAACCATTTTGAATAATTATTCAATTAAAAATTTACGATTGAAGGATTTAGTGCAGCACAAACATTAAAATAAAAGTGACATAAAAAAGAAGCGTTTATTGCTATATTAATTTTTTTCCTAAATTACCCTATTTTTCAATGACTATTTTATTGAAATTGGTTAATATATACAATATCTAGGGTTCCGTACGGAACACTTGTGAGATCACCTCGATGTCTGTCCATTCGTCTATCTCTCAATCTGTCACCCCCGATTTTCTCCGAAACTATTTGACATAGAAAGTTGAAATTTATCACTAATATAGGAATTAATGACCCCATCAAAGCCGTGTAGTTTTGAAAGTTACATTTTGACTTAAAGGATTGGTTTTGGGAGGTGAAATCATAAGTGAAAAAAAAATTTTACAAGGTCATCGAAAAGTAAAATGAAAGCTTGTGAAAACACGAGTTCAAAAATATATATAATGTAATACTTGCGCACACTTTTCTTTGAATTATTTTTAAAAAATTGCGAAAAATCTCTGTCCCGCCTTATCTCGAAAACTACTGATCAAAAAATTTTGAAAAAATTCTAGAATATTCTCCACAGAGTGTAGATTAAATGAAAATTATTACAAGTGCGTTACCTTTAATTATTATTTTATTTTTTATTTGTATTATTAATTACACAGGCCAACGATGAAAAAACTTTTTTGATATTTTTACCTGATTCCTATGTTTTTTGGTGTGCTGAGTCCGAAAATAATAATAAAAAAGTCATATTACCCATCAATTTTTCACATTTTAATATTCAAAATGTGAAAAGTTTATTTTTTATCATTCGAATGTTATTAAGTTGGCAATAAAATTAGAATTTTATAAGGTTGGCAGTAAAATCAAATGTTATTAGATTGGCAGTTCCGATAAATGTCACAACTGTTTGTTTTCTTTCAGTTAATATAACCTCGCATTGCAATGTTTAACCCATGTGCTTTAATTCACACTCAAAATATAGCTAATCGTGGTTGTGTAAAAACTCTCCCAACACTTTTTATTCTATATGTGGTGAGTCTGTAGTCATTACTGACTTTGTAAAAAAAGTATACTTTGCATATTTTGGTGTAGAATTCGGTAAACAAGAAAAAATGTTGGGCTCCCTCACAAAGTATGTTATGTTTGTGTCGAGGGATCTTAGGAAATGGTACAAGAAAGAAAAGAAAGCTTTTAGATTTGCAGTACCCATGGTATGGAGAGAGCAAGAAAATCATTCAAATTATTTTTATTTTTGCAGCGTTGATGTTTCTGGATATATAACTCCAAAAATTGTAATTGTCTATCCTAACTTTACTTCAGCTAATCGGCCGGTAGGACATGGACCGGGACCTTCCTGTCCATGAGCCACCCTCAGTCTATTAATGATGTTTTAACAGTTCAGGTCCCGAATTTAATGAAAGTCGAACCGAATGATGATGAGAGTTTTCAATGTTTCTCTAGAAAATTTAAAACCACAGTTCTTTACATAAGCTGAGTTAAATGATTTAGTGAGAGATTTGGGTTTGACTAAGGAAAAAGAGTAGAATTGCTTGGTTCGTTATTATTTATTTTTTATTTATTTATTATTAATTATTTTTTTTTATTATTATTATTTATTATCCAGTTATTGATCAAAAAATTTTATTTTAAGGGGTTACATATACCTGAGTGCTGCACAAAATACTTATATTTATTAAAAATATTTTAAAGGTTATTAAGTGAACAATACTTAAACAATGAAAAGTTCCGTTTGTGGCTCTTATGTTTCCTCAGAGAGCGTTTTTTACGAGTGGCGGTCGGCGGATTTCTTCTTCAGCTTCACTATTAACGCAGGTTTGTCCCAAGGCTCCATACTGTCTCCTACTCTCTTTCTCATTTACATTAACGATGTGCTGGAAAGGACCGGGAATCCAATTTACAACTTTGCAGATGACAGTGCGCTTATCTCTTCATTCACTTTGAACGCTCGGACATCGGCTACTCAGGCGAATATCCGCAGACAGCAGGAGGTCGTTCAACTTAACAAAGACCTGGAAGAAAAACTTAGAGTGACAGTAACCAAGTGGAATTAAACGCTGCAAAAACCCAGGCGGCAGTTTTTTCTAAAAAGGTTAACGTTGCTGAACCCGACATAGTCATGTCGGGGCACTCCATTTCCATAGCATCGTCACTCAATTTGTTGGGCGTTAATTTGGGAGCACATATGTCCTGGCATGAATATGTTGCAGGAATAGCAAGGAGAGCTTCTCAAAAGTTGGGAATATTATTTCGAACCAGAAAGCTTTACACTTCATAACATCTGTTAATTCTTTACAAAGCCCAAATTCGATCAACTATGGAATACTGTTCCCATGTTTGGGGCTCCGTTCCCAAAGACACACTGCATTTGTTGGATTCTGTTCAGAGAAGAGCTATTCGTCTGATTGGAGATCCGGAACTGACGGGCGGCCTTGATTCGCTGGAACATCGAAGAACGGTTGGCGACTTGAGTCTGTTCTACAAGTATTTTCATGAAAAGTATTCGAAGGGTGTAGCCCGCTTAATTCCTCCCAGAGCGGTGTTAGAAATACCCGTCGCGCTAATACTTCACATCCGTATGAGGTTCAGCTTGTTATTCCGCGTACAACGCTTTTCAAGCAGTCTTTTATATGGAGAACATCATCCCTTTGGAATAATTTGCTCAGGGCTGTGTTTCCCACCGAGTACAATTTACAGCGATTCAAGAACAACGTGAATCTCTTTTTTTTCCGCACACATACCGCTCCTGGAGCGCTTTAGGGACTTCCCTGTAGTACACGTGTGCTAGACCATAAAAAAAAATACCTTAAAAAAGTGACTGAGTAATATTGCTCACAGTGCATGGACAGCGGTCTCAATCCGACGCCAGGTCACAAGTATAGAGAAAAAAATCCGTAAAAAAATTCAAATTTTTGAAAATTTCAGATGTGTGTAATCCCTTAAAAGCAATCAAGTTACTGAACACTAATTGCGCAAGTCCGACTTGCACATGACCGATTATTTTTTAAAATAGACCTGAGATATGGCATTTTCGGTTTACTCATTTTGTGCAATCTCAGAGTAGTTTCATATATCTTTCCTTATTTTTTTCTGGTCGTAATGAATGATACAAATAACTGCAAATCGGTAAACCAAAAATGCCATAGGTCCAGCACCAATGACAAATCATTTAGACGGTTGTTTGGGAAATAACGGTTGGGGTCAATTTTTGGCGCCCCTCGGCGTCCTTAAAATTTAACGTTTCATAAATTCCCTGTTGTTGACGTATGTTAAATAGATAAACAGTTGGTTTGCAGTGTTGTTTTTCACCTACGAAATGAAAAATAAATAAAAATTGTGTGTTGATTGAATAACACCGAACAAATTCAGTTAATTTACAATCAATAACATTGCTAGCGTCAATTTACTTTCCGTGCCATTATTTCCACATATGTAGGTGGAAAGGCAGAAATGTTTGTGTGTATCGAAGGGATGATTTTTTTGTCCATCGTTCGTGTATTGATTTCCGTGTAAGCCACAAGTAAAAATTAATCATCAGCGTTGTTAATGGGGGAAATGTACTATTAGGCTTTTAAGTTGTTCGGAAACTTAAATATCATTTTTTTTTTGCATTATGAGAGTGTCAAAGTAATTAATAACTTACATATAATGCAGTTGTGTTCGGAGATATATTTCCTCGAACAGGGGACTCTGTTATTATCTTCAGGGGGATATTATTATCAAATAATATATTATTATATTATCGCTGGTAGGCAGCAATTGCCCAATAACTCTTCTGTTAAATCTTGGCAAAATTATCCCAAGAAATAATATACTTAAATTACATGAATTTATTTGCCACAAGCATATTTTATCAGACTAGCAGTTTGGGTCGAGGTCCGACCACAGATTGGTATCGACTATTTTATTAAATTTCAATTGAAGAAGAGGGTAATTTTTCTTCCATACGAACAAATCCCTATTTTGGTTTATTATCATAAATCGCTCATACTATGTCTATCCATATCTCATGAGGGGGGGTTGGCTTTTACTCACCATGCTTGCCAGAAGAGTTTTCGAATTTTTGTGTTCAGCCGCCCAAATCTGGGAACAGACGCTCTTTGCAGCCGCCTAGTCTAGGTCAGACGCTGCAGTTGCGGATTTTTTTAGCTTCACCTCCTCCATCAAGACGGCAAGGGTGGCCCTACCAATAGTTATGCTACCGCCGGCATCACTCCTTGGAATTTGGAGGTTACTAAGCCTTCTCGCAGACGACAAGGTGAAAGTCTCCGGGAGGGCGAAAATAGTCCCCGAGGCTTGAGAATAAAGGGCAGAACACTTAAATACCCAGAGGAATACATTTACCTAGGGCAAATAATAAAGTATAGAAAAGCAAATCAAACGGCAGAAGTACAGTGCGCAATTAGTGAATTAGGTACGTTGATTGCTTTTAACATTGTTACGGAAGTATAAAATGATCAGTGACTTCACAAAACACATCCCAAAGTTTTTTTCTGATCTTTACTGAAAACTGATGACCTTGAATTTTTTTTATATGTACACAAATTATTAAAGGTAATAATTTTCGTTCAATCTACACCCTGGAGAGAATATTCCAGAATTTTTTCAAAATTTTTTGAACAGTACTTTTCGAGATAAGGGGGGGACAGCAACCTTTCGCACTTTTTTTAAAAATAATATAAAGAGAAGTATGACGGACAGACAGACAGACGGGCACCGAAGTGATCTTTTAAGTGTTCCGTACGGAACACTAAAAAGTGATTCTGTACCTAAAGACTTCTTTTTCTTCTTTAAGTGAAGAATTGCAGAACCACAACTTCATGATACTTTAAAATAATTTTAACTTTAACTATCTATCTTTCTTTTAAATGGAAGAAAATGATTAGTTTACGAATCAGTATCCGTTATTATTGTACTGAATGCACCTTTTAGATTCAAGTAAACAACTAGTAAACATCGTGTACACTTGTAAAAATTAACTTTTTACAAACCTACTATTGTACGTTTGTGAAACACTAATAACCCCATATTGGTAACTGGTAACTTTTGTTGACAAACTAGCTAGTTTTTACACTACTCGTATTACTATTATACAATGATATGAGGTGGTATAGAAGCAGAGTATACAAATTGGATCTTAAGATAAACACATGATTGGGACCTAATTAAAATGAGGAATTTATATAATAGTGGTGAGAGAACTTAAGATATTTATTTCATGAACATAGACTTAAAGTTAAACTTAAAATTAATTAATACTAACTTAAGCTAATCCGGAGGAAGAGAGTATGAGGGGATTGAGAAGCGACGCCGGGCATGTTGTGGAAACCCCATATTTCGCCGAAAGATAAGTGTTCCTTACAAACTTGCAGTTTTGTGGAATATGTTTCAAGTAAGGTAATAATACCAATGGACTATACCTACCCATATATTTATTAAAATTTTGACGAGCGAGCAACATAGTTTTTCACATATTATAGAATTGTCAAACTTTTTTATTTGCTGTAAATGTTGGTCGGTAAGGAGCGAAATATTAAAAATATGATACATTCATTAAATTGTTTTTGTTTAAATCATAAGTATCGGTACTGTACAACGTACCAGTGTCAACTATAAATTA
Source organism: Pachyrhynchus sulphureomaculatus (assembly GCA_019049505.1). Taxonomy (NCBI): domain Eukaryota; kingdom Metazoa; phylum Arthropoda; class Insecta; order Coleoptera; family Curculionidae; genus Pachyrhynchus; species Pachyrhynchus sulphureomaculatus. The sequence continues at coordinate 131,295,088 of CM032449.1, read as the reverse complement.
TAAAACCCGATATAGGTAGGTGGATTTAAATGTACCATTTATTCTCTTTCTTTACAACGAAACTATGCGTGCAACTTCCATATTTGGTCGAAAATTACAATTAAAAAAGTTCTATAATAGCCTCACCCTTGTATGATGTATTTAGGTATTCTTACGCACTTTTTACCCCTCTATATTACCCCTAAAAGAAGGACAACCAATTTTAATATTGCTGATTAGGGAGATAACAAACATATTTAGAAAGTTTGATCGCAAAGACCCTCTTTTTGCGTTTTTTACTGCATTTGGTCACGCGAAAAGTTTGACGTATATTTAAAAGCGTTTTGAACTTGAATGATATCAATATTGTTCGTTTGCAAAGAACCCTGTTCTATATTATTTAATATAGGCTAATTTGACTGTTGTTAATTTTAAGAATAATTCTTTCAATTTAGTTTTGCGTTTGTGGTGTTAAGCTGTAAGAAACGTTTTCTGATTGGCTTTTGTTAATGTTATTTACAACTAAGAAATGTTTTTCCGAAATATTATAAAATCTTTGTTTTAATTGTTGTAATTCTTTATCGAACTGTTTAAATACCATTCTACTCGGGAGTAAGCTGTTTTTTTTACATACCAAAAAAAGATTAACGGATCTTTTGCAACTTGAAAGGGTAATTATGCTATCTTTTATTCTGATTGATTAATTTCAGTGGAATCCAATGAGCGTAAGTTGCTGGACACACAGGAAATATGAAACCTCTCGGCATAATGCTAAGCTATTTTCAGACAATTTAGTTCGAATAAAAAAGTAAAATCATTATATTTTTTTGTATCCCAATAACAAGCTATGTTGTCAGGTTCACGCGGAACTAGAAGCTTTTCAAATAGCTGGCCGAATGCAAGTCGGACTTTCGCAATTAGTGTTCCGTACGTTGATTACTTTTGAAATAAAAATTTTTGTTACGGAGGTATAAAATGATCAACGACTTAACAAAACACACCCCAAATTAGTTTTCAATAAAAATTTTTTCCGATTTTTACTGGAAACTGATGACCTGGAAATTTTTGTTTTTTTATATACCAGATACATACTGACACTCTTGATAATTTTCGTTCAGTCTACATCCTATGGAGAATATTCCAGAATTTTTTCAAAATTTTTTGATCAGTACTTTTCGAGATAAGGGGTGGACGGCAAAGGAGTCAAAATTTAACTCTTAAAACTACACAGCTCTGATTCTCATTTCCTATATTAATGCCAAATTTCAACCTTCTATGTCAAATAGTTTCGGAGAAAATCGGGTCCGACAGACAGGCAGACGGACAGACAGACAGACACCGAAGTGATCTTATAAGTGTTCCGTACGGAACATTAAAAATCCCTTCTTATCTATCTAGTATGATGAAATAATCGTGCTGTAAAACCATAATGACATTAGGCAGTAATGAGAAGGCAGTATGGCAATCAATTAACAAAAAATAGAAATAATAAATAATTTCTTTTTTTTAAATAATTTATTAGTGGAATATTAATACGTTTAGGAATAAACACGTGCAGTATTATTAATAGCAAATAGCAAATTATTTTAGAAACAATATTTTATGCTCGAAGCGTCTCTTAGAATTATAAAAAAATTTTATAAATTTTTGTTCAGTCCATTCCATTCTTCGAAATGCACAATCTTAGGAGCTCCAAATTCTTATAAAGTATCAATAATCTATATATATATATATATATATATATATATATATATATATAATATATATATATATATATATATATATATATTACATTGTAACATTCATTTTTTCCTAGATTTTAAGATCATGTTACGACACTGTTTTTTCTCCCTATAATTTATATTTTATTACATTTTTATATTTATTGCAGTGATTTCGATTTTTGAGCAGTGTAGCTTAAAACAGTGTTTTAAATTTTTGAGCAGTTTAATTTAAACCGGCAGAGTGTGTAACGCGTGTTGCCGACTTGACTTATTTAGTTCGCATTGAACGCGTCGAGATTTGCCGGGAAATGACCCAAGGAAGGGACAAAGATATTTAAGAGGCCAGATGGAATTTTTAAGGGCTTTTTTCCACCATGAAGCAGTAGTGGGTTTTTCGACCATGAAGCAGTAGGCCGTAGTGGCTTTCTTTTCCAGCACGCCAGAGAGTGTTTTTTTCTCAGTGATGTAGTAGTGCAGTAACGGCTTCTAGCTCTCAAGTTTAAGGTCTTTTTCCTTGCTTGAAATATCCTGCTCATCCTTAGGCATTTCGGGTCAAAAAGTGTTTAGCAACCCAAATGAAACTAGGATGGTAATGGCTGAGACAATATTTTTATGAGAATCTCACCAGGAGAGGCCAAGTAACTTATGGAAAAACCCACGAGGAGAAACCAATCCGTCATAAGTACACCAGTCTCAATATCTCACTTCCTGTCTACAAGTGTGTTTCCAACGACCACTCAACACGTGTAACTCGCGGAGTTAATTTCACAAACTTTTAATATCGTGTTTTATCAAGGCTTTTATTAAAAACTTAGTAATCCTGATTTAAAGACTCTATGTAATAGTGTACACTCTTCTAGCTTAAGGGGTTTTTATTTAGTAGAAGTAATTTTTAAGAGTGTAATAAAGGTAGGAATTTTTATTTTGTTAATAATATACCCTTCCTTATAAATGTGTAGTGTTTCACTGAACCACCCAGTTTATCTTTCAGGACGCAACGGATGTACCCAATTCAATTTTATTTCAATAACTAATTAATTTTTCAGAGTTTTTTCATTTTTAGAGCTGAACTTAGAATCTTTTTATTCCAAAATGAATGGTTCCAAAAATAGTACAACCAAATTCGGAACAACTATAGAGACTTTTTTCAAAAGGCGTACAAAAAATACCTCGATCTCCATGTTCTCTCCAAACAAAAAGAGCTAGCTGATATCTTAATTCTGTCCTCTATATCCACTCAATCCATTCTCAAAATTAAGATATACATAAGGGGTAAATAACGCCTTCTATTGCATAAATAAGATATTTATTAAAAATAAAGAAAGTTGGGGCTATACAAAATGGCCCCGTTTTAGAGGCTATATATATATATATATATATATATATATATATATATATATATATATATATATATATATATATATATATATATATATATATATATATATATATATATATATATATATATATATATATATATATATATGTATATATATATATATATATATATATATATATATATATATATATATATATATATATATATATATATATATATATATATATACATATATACATGTACGATAGAGGTTTTCACCGATGGTGGAATCTAATACATTAAAATTCCGGGTTTCAATCCGTTCGTCTAACAAAGAATTTGCACTACCAAAATCTCATTTGGCATTTTCAAGTGCTCTTGCTGCTGCTGCTATTCGATACTGTGATCTTGCTGCTGATGCCGCTCGAAGCTAACTGAGAGACCGAAGGTCGGCCTCGACGCAGATTGTAGGTGGGGGGGGTCGAGAGTGTTCGTCCTGGCATCGGTGTCTGCCGGCTGGGTGCTCGTATCAATGGTAATTATGGGTTCCGGAGTTATGCTGACCGTTGCCTTCTCGATGTTTTGATTATTCTTTGGTTCCTTCTATGTAGTGGAGATATCCAGTACATCATCCCGCTTATTTAGTTGTCCAGTCTTTTTGAGTTCCAAGGGTTCCCTGACTATGCGTGTTTTATAATGTGAAATCGAGGCTATTTGTTTGGATCCCTCAAAATTGATATTGTGACCAGTATCATGATGGTGCTGAACAAGAGCCGAAGTTGTTTGTTTATTTTTGATACTTACTCTATTGTTCTTGGATCCGGGTGGAGATTCTTCTGTTTGTTTGCCCTATGTACAATTTGTGGTAGTCTCCGCATAGGATGCTGTAAACTCCATGGTTTTTCAGTTTTCTCTTATCTTTAGGGTTACCCAAGATGTCTGCCAGAGTGTTTTGTGGTTCGGTGTATTTGGGGCTCCTGAGTTTTTGCAAGCGTAAAACTGCATATGCCTGAGGTGGATCCCTAGAAAAGTTGCTCTGCCTGCGCTGAGGGTTGGCTAAGTTACCAATCACTCTGTCGACTTATGGCTGGATTCACGCCTGAACTAACTGGTTCAGAACCAGGTTTTTATGGGCGTGAGGAAGATATTTCCAAAATATCTGTAGAACAGCGATGCAGAAGGAAACGGGAGCTCACTACATTATAACATGCCATGATGATTAGTGTCAGTGGCAGTCACCGCAGCTCTGCTAAGAGGTTCGGAGGAGGGAGGGATATATATATATATATATATATATATATATATATATATATATATATATATATATATATAATATACTATATATATATAATAAAGAAAGAAAGCAAAAGTTGCTGTATCTAACAAAATTCTTAAATATAAAATTTGCTGGGGAACTCGGCAAAGGGCGTGATAAATGTTCACACAATGTTCATTAAGCCAATATTTCGGTCCTTGGTTGGGACCTTCTTCAGGGCAAAAACTGAAAAGGAGAATGAGTCTACTAACTGAGAAAACTTGGGCAAAAAATTTAAACTATTCAAATTATTATTATACATACATATATATATATATATATATATATATATATATATATATATATATATATATATATATATATATATATATATATATATATATATATATATATATATATATATATATATATATATATATATATATATATATATATATATATATAGTATAGTGCCTCATCCACACTATAGCGGTGTGTCCAATTGCTAATTAGAAAATCATTTCATAAAGGGTGTACTGCAATATTTGGACAGTGCAAATACAGATCAAAATAGAAAAACTATTTTACTGTCAAATGCTATAAATATAAATAATATTTTAAAAAGAAATGTATAAATTAAGTATTTCAGTTTCACAGTTTACTATCAAATTGTACTTGTTGATATTAGAGCTGTCAAGTTTTAATTCGTGACTAAAATAAAATTGTATTTTTCCGAAATTTTATACTTAAACTTATCAAGTCATGATTTAATTTGTCATTGTTTTGGAAAAATTTAAAAAATTCCACTCAGTGATAGAATCCGTCTTCAAATGGGTAACGCTTCGCTGAAGCGCGGCGTCTGGTAAAAACTAACATTTTTTTTTTAAAATTTAGCATTTTTCAAAATTCATTTATATACGATTGGCGAGAAAATTGGAAGTTCATAAATTTTATTTACGAAATGACCCTAAATCCTATGACCAATTCAAAAAGATGCGTTTAAGATGCCAATATCATGCGTTTAAAACCGTTACGTCCATAAAATGCAGAAAAATGGACATTGTTAAGTCTAAATGGACGAAAAAATGGGGAAATACGCAATAAAACATGGATATATTTAACACAAGGGCTCGTTTGTACTTATATTACTGCGATTTTATGTATCAACTATCCTGTGTATTGTTGTTTTTTATCTCAAATTAATGCCAAATATATTTGGGTACTCTTTAATTCTATAATATATATATATATATATATATATATATATATATATATATATATATATATATATATATATATATATATATATATATATATATTATATATATATATATATATATATATATATATATATATATATATATATATATATATATATATATATATATATATATATATATATATATATCTATTATTTTTAGTGTTCCGTACGGAATACTTATAAGATCATTTCGGTGTCTGTCCGTCTGTCTGTCACACCCGATTTTCTCTGAAACTATTTGACATAGGAAGTTGAAATTTGGTAGTAATCTAGGAATTGATGGCCTCATCAGAGCCGTGTAGTTTTGAAAGTTAAATTTTGACTTAAGGGGTTAGTTTTGGGGGATGAAATCGAAAGTGAAAAACCAGGTCAATTTTTTAATGCATGTTGTCAAATGAAAGCTTGTAAAAAGACGAGTTCAAAAATATATATAATGTAATACTTGCTCACAGTTCTCTTTGTATTATTTTTAAAAAAGTGCGAAAAATCACTGTCCCCCTAGAAAAGTACTGATCAAAAAATTTTGAAAAAATTCTGAAATATTCTCTGCAGGGTATAGATTAAACGAAAATTAACACGAGTGCATTACCTTTAATAATTTATCTGGTGTATAAAAAAAAAAAATTTCAAAGTCATCAGCTTTCACTAAAGATCGGAAAAAACTTTGTTGAAAACTCATTTGGGATACGTTTTGTGAAGTCACTGATCATTTTATTTTAAAGCATTAAACGTACTGAACACTAATTGCGCAAGTCCAACTTGCACTTAACCTGTTATGTTTTATTTTTATATAGGGAAATCGCAATTCGAATAATCGGACACTGCGAACATTGTCCTGAAGTGTTCACAAATTGGACAGTAAAGCAATTATTGATTTAATATCTTTTGAAATCAGACACTGATCATCGATGGTCCAGAGGATCGTGGTAGTACAAACTGCGACGCCCATTAAACAGATTATTTTTTTATGGGTAGAGCACGCGTGCTGCTGGGCAATCCCTAAAGCCCAAGAGGCGTGACGCATTTGCGGAACAAGCGATTGACGTTTGTCATCGCTATAAATTGTACTCGGTGAGAAACACAGTCCTGAGCAAATCATTCCAAAGGGATGAGGTATTAGACCGACGTGTATTTCTAGCATGCGCCGCTTTGCGATGAATTAAGTGGGCTACATCCATCGAACACTTCCCATGAAAATACTTGTAGAATAGACTCAAATTGCCAACCCTTCTTCGATGTTCCAACGAATAAAGGTTGCTAGTGAGTTCTGGGTTTCCAATCAGGCGAATAGCTCTCGTCTAAATAGAATTACAACAAATGCAGTGTATGCTTGCTTGGGAGCAGAGCCTTAAATATGGGGGGTCCATCGTTGGTCGAATTTGAATGTTGTAAAGAATTAATAGTTGTGGAGCGTAGTTTTCTAGCTTGCAACGTGTTCATGTAAGACGTATTTGACCCAAATTAACGCCCAGCAAATTGAGTGACCCTAGAGGCATGAAGTGCCTTGACATAACTATGTCGGGCTCAGCAACGTTAACTTTTCTTAAAAAAACTGCCGTCTGGGTTTTTGAAGCGTAGTTACTGTCACCCCAAGGTAGAATTTCTTATAAGTATTTGTTAAGTTGAACGATTTCCTGTTGTCTGCGGATGTTTGCATGAGTAGCCGATGTTCGAGCGTTCCAGATGAACGAAGAAAGAAGCGTACTGTCTTCTACAAAGCTGTAGATTGGATTTCTGGTGTCTTTTAGCAGATCGTTAATGTAAATGAGAGAGTAGGAGACGGTATAGAGCACACCGGCGTTGATAGAAATCCGTCGACTGCCACTCGCAAAGAACGCTCTCTGAGGAAACACGAGAGCTATAAACAGAACCTTTCCGACATACCATAAAAACGTAGCTTAGCCAACAATCCACCGTGCCAAGCACGGTCGAATGTCTTGGATTTAACAAGTGTAACCCCTCGAGATTCTACAAAACGTTTAATTACGTTGTTCCAAACATGTGTTACATAAGCTAGAAGATCCCTTGTTGATCTATGCTTACGAAAGCCATATTTCTTCTCGCTAATAATATTCAATTCTTCAAGATACTTTAGAAGATGCTGACTGATATCGTTTTCCTTGATTTTCGATATTATTGTATGGCAAGGTCTTCTTGCCTTTTTTGAGGTATCGGCTGAATTGTAGCGCATTTCCAGCAGGAAGGAAATATTCCCTTCGTGTGGGATAGGTTGAAAAGTCTACACAAAACTGATGTTAGTTCTCTCGCGCATGTTTTGAGTACTATGGCATGTTCTCAACAGGTGTTGTTGCAATAGTTTTATCTCGTCGTGTGAGTGGTGGTATGGTGAATTTAGTGAAATTTTGACAAATGGTCTTAGCGACTGACCAAAAAGACGTGAAATTATAGAAGCAGGAAGTTTGTTTTTAATTCTTTGACTATGCGACTTCTTGGTTTCGTCGCTAATTTCTTTGCATCTGTTGTGGGTATGGACAAAATGTTTCGATTTATGACGATAGGATTTCCTGGGCGAAAATCACGTCGCGAAGGGGCTCGCTTGGGTCCACGATAAGATACTAGTGTGACCCCTCACAATCGCCGGTTACCAACCCAATTGAAAAACGTTTGGTCCCTTGTAAAGAGAAAGCTCAGAGGAAAGACTCTGAGGACTTTGACTCAGTTGTCTCGCGAGATTCGAAAAATTTGCAGAGTATGCAGAACATCTCGTCGACAGGATGCCTCAACGATTCCAGGCGATTATTGATGCAGAATACGATTGGACAACTTACTAAGATATTTGCGCCGTTGTTAACACACTAAAGAATACACTAATGGCAAAAAAATATTCTTGAAAACACATTTTTTTCAAGAATACAAGCGGTCACATTCTTATTTGACAGACTGTATATGTTTGTTTGTATTTGTTGTCATGTATTTAAAAAATTTGATCGGATAACATGTATTTAATATCGTAATTTGGCCCACAGTAGTTATAAATCTTGTTGCCGTCATAATTTTTGTTTTATGTTTTTTTTTTAAATTGTTATTAATAAGTAAATAAGAAATCTCCTAAAAATAACAAGCAAGACTATTAACCTAAATTACTTTCCACGTATAAAAAAAAGCTTTTAGCTTAGGGAAACTCATTTTCTTCCGCTGATTTATGAAATAGTAAATAGGCACATGTCGATAATGACAATTTTCGTATTGGTTTCATGGCACGCAAAATTATTAGGGTAAATATTTTATGAAAACGATATAATGAGAAGTAGGCGCAACTTTAAGCTGCCTAAGTACACCTACACCACATAGGCGGCACAGGAAACTTTCGTTTTTGAAATTAATGAGGAAGAAAACTTTTGTTAAGTTGTATTTTATAATTACATACGAAACTATAGGCATAAATAGGTTATTGTTATACGAGGGTGGTTCAATAAGTACCCGTGTTTGAAGACAGATGGCGTTGATAAGGAAAATTGATGTTACCATCGTGTGCTGACTTGTGATAAATGACACCAAAAAAAATTGACATTGATTCATAGGTTAGTTTGCAATTGGCAGCCCTTTCAGTAAGTAGTGTAACGTGTTTGTCGCTAAGATGGAAAAAGTTCAGTGATTCGCTTTTTGCTTTTGAATGGGAAAACGTGTGAGAAGATAAAAGCGAAATCGAATGCTATTTATGGGGACTCTTCGCTATCAATGGCTACAGTTAGATATTGGTTCAACGAATTTAAACGTGGTCGAACATCCGTTTTTCATGAGGATCGCCCGGGACGCCCGTCAGATGTAGTTACCAGGGAAGTCATTGAAAAAGTCCACGACATGTCATAAATGAATATTGTACATGATAAGTTGGCTATGAAAAAGTCGTCGGCCCGATGGTTGCCGCGATTGCTTAACGTGGACACTATACACCAGAAACGAAGCAACAATCAAAACAATCGGTTCCTTCCGGAGAATATGCTCCAAAGAAGACGGTCCCAGCGGCCGGAAAAGTTATAGTTACGATTTTTTAGGATGCAAAGGGCATCATAGTCATTAACATCTTAGAAAAAGGAAGAACGATCACTGGACTATACTATAGTGAGTTATTAGACCGCTTCGACAAGAAATTGAAGGAAACACGGCCCCATTTAGCGAAGAGGAAAGTGCTGTTTTATTACGACAATGCTCCAGCACATTCATCCGAAGTTGTTGCCGCCAAACTGCATGAATTTTGTTTATAAATAACTTCCGCACCCCCCCCCCCCCCCCCCCCCCGTATTCGCCCGACCTAACTCCCTGCGATTTCTTCTTGTTCCCAAACGTAAAGAAATAGCTCCTAGGAAAAAAATTCAGCTCAAATGAGGAGATCATCGCCCACACCGAGGCGTATTTTGGGGAGTTGGACAATTCCTATTTTCTTGGAGGGGTTAAAAAAAAGGCAAGGACGTTGGGAAAAATGTATATATCTAAAAGGGGACTATGTTGAAAAATAAAAAATTTGTTTTTGAAAAAAAGAGTGTCTTTAATCTTAACACAGGTACTTATTGAACCACTCTCGTAAACTGTATAAACTTTGGGTTTATTCGTTTTTTAACTGTCTTCATTTTTATTCGACTATGACTATGTGAAAGCTGAGGGAGGGTGAAGCCTTTCGTGAAATCACATGTATGTTTGTTACCAGCTAAACGTATGACGGATAACTTTAAGGATACAGTGATTAGAAATTCTTCTTCTTTCTTCTTTGTATCAGCACGATTACCGGTTTATTAAAGTCTTCAAGTATTTTAAATTGTACTTCTCTCTCTATCCCCTAGAGCCTTTCCCGCTTTTCTGCTAAATATATTCATTTCTGTTGTTTTTAGTATTCTTAGTATCGTCTTATAAATTCGAGATTTGGTGTCAGTGTTTAAGTTTTTCATCATACTGTATCGTTAAAGTATGCTACTGTTTTTGACACTTTTTTGACTTTGTATCTTCCTTCTGTATTAATTGCACCAGAATATTTTATACTCAAGGAGAGACAAACCATATAATATATCAAGTCGGTTCTCTCCAAATCGATCATTCATTTAGAATCTCGTAAAATACGTTAAGGACGAGTATAAAAAAGTAAATTACAACCCTCTTTCTCTTATGTAGTCCAACTTCTTGTAATACCGCTCAGAAAATAGAATGGTTTGTGTTATAGTAAAACCTACCGGTGTTGCCTTTTATATTTATTAATTTTTGATAGGTGGTTATATAATTTATTAAAATAAAAATTTAGAAAATGTTCAGCTGCTAACTATAAAACTAATGTTATTTGCTTTTTCTCTATTAACCAAAACCACATATTTCATTAGATTACCCTTTTAATGATAACGTGAAATTCACTGAACCAAGGACTCTTTTAAATTATGGAAGTCTGACAACACTGTATATTAGACCAAGTTATTAGTAGTTGAGCCAGTCAACCAATTTTTAAAGCGCGTTAGACTTCGATGACTTTAAAACTCAATTTATTTTTATTTCCCGTATAGGAACTTTACTTTCCAAACTGGCGTAGTGCAAGTTGGACTTGCGCAATTAGTGTTCCCTACCGTGATTGTTTTTAATATAAAATAAAATCCTTACCTAGGCTAAGTTAATTAGGTCCCTGATATCTTAAGAGCCAATATGTATTCTCACATTCAATAATGTATAAGAGTTATAGTATCTTAGCTACCTAATGGCCAATAAATCAATTTATCTCAATCTGGAATCTAGTAATAAAAGTGTAAAACAAATATTTACTATTTAAATACCTGTTTAGCTATAAAAAATAAAATAAAATTGTGTGTCTAGATACAGCAGCGACGCGTGACCTCTTGTAGTGCCACATTCGATAGGGACGTAGGAGCCCCTCTCGCTATATATATATATATATATATATATATATATATATATATATACACATATATATATGTATATATATATATATATATATATATATATATATATATATATGTATATATATATATATATATATATATATATATATATATATATATATATATATATATATATATATATATATATATATATGTATATATATATATATATATATATATATATATATATATATATATATATATATATATATATATATATATACATATATATATATATATACATATATGTATATATATACATATATATATATATATATATATATATATATATATATATATATATATATATATATATATATATAAATATATATATATATATATATATATATATATATATATATATATATAAATATATATATATATATATATATATATATATATATATATATATATATATATATATATATATATATATATATATATATACAGTCGACACTGTTTATAGTGAAACTCTATATAGTGAAAAACTCTTTATAGTGCAATTTTTTCAAGGCCCAGAATATCTTACATACATAGCAATATATACGGATTTTTTCTTTATATAGTGAAAAACTCTCTATAGTGAAATTTCTGTCAACATTTTTGGTCTTTCACTATATAGAGTGTCGACTGTATCTATATATATATATATATATATATATATATATATATTATATATATATATATATATATATATATATATATATATATATATATTTATTATATATTATATATATATATATATATATATATATATATATATATATATATTTATTTTTATTTATATATATATATATATATATATATATATATATATATATATATATATATAAATATATATATATATATATATATATATATATATATATATATATATATATGCTCTCGTTATAATTTTTGAACAGTCTACACTTTATGCAGAATATTCCAGAATTTTTTCAAAATTTCTTGATCAGTACTTTTCGAGATAAGGAAGGGCAGCGATTTTTGGCGGTTTTTTAAAATATCATAAAGAAAAATTTTTGCAAGTATTACACCTTATATATTTTTGAACTCGTGCTTTCACAAGCTTTCATTTAACACCTTTACTTCTGATTTCCCCCCCCCCCCCAACTAACCCTTTAAGTCAAAATTTAACTTTTAAAACAACACGGCTCTGATTGAGCATTCAATTCGTACCAAATTTCAACTTTCTATGTCAAATAGTTTCGGAGAAAATCGGGTGTGACGGACAGACGGATACCGAAATTACCCTATAGGTTCCGTATGGAATCCACTAACGTCAATTTAGTTATTCTTCTTCTTCTTGAAATGCCATATCCGATACGGACGTAGGCGAGCCTCTCGCCTTTTGCCTGTGATTGGTGCCTTTTTTAAGTATTTCCACAGACAAAGGGGATCTACAGTTGAATGCCGGTTCCGAATGGTCAAAGTGAAAGGGATTTACTGCCTAGTGGCATGATATTATGGGTGGTTTGCCATTGCCTTCCTGAGAGAGGTGACCGTCAACTTGTAAATTTTATTTTATGTTATTATTTATTTATCTTTTTTTAATATTATTTCTCGAGCCGAGATACGAACTCGGGTCGCTGACGTAGAAAGAAGAGACTACGCTATGGTTGCCCCAATTTAGTTATTACTGCTATAGAAATAAATAAAGTACTACTACTAAAGCTTTTGTTTCTTTAAATTATGAGATATTATTGGCTTGCACTTGGTGCCAAATCTAAGGAATACAATCGTTACAAAAAGCATGCTTACCAACAGTCATGCTGCTTACCGATCGTTTGCGTCGCTAAAACTAATGGCGCATATAAAACATTGCGCAAAGGAAATCATTGTGTTCGTAATAAAAACACCTTCAGATATTTTTGCATTTCTTCACGTTTTAGAATCTCTACGTAACGAAAAATAAAGTTCCCAATTTGCAGGGGTCTTACGGCCTATCGATTTGCGTACAAAAAGAACTTCTAGTTTTTAAAAAATATGACTTTCGGAGAAGGTGGTGGTTAAATATTATATCGTTTTTATAGTACTAAATAAATTACTTTATCGATTTTTACTTACAACTTCTCAGGATTCTAGTTTTAATTAAAAAATGGTAAACTAAGTAAATCGTTTATTACCTAAAAGATGTCTGTAAATAGGATATTCAAGAAATTTAAAAAATGTTATTTGATTAAATAGGAAATAGCTGATATATTTTCAAGTAGAACTAACATGTAGGCTGAAAACTTTTTAGTCTGACACATAGATGTCGCCCTTTTCAAAAAAATCCATGTGATTTTTAGGAAGTACCAACCTTCAAACGATACGTGTAAAAATTTCATGACATTTTGAAGATTAGTTTACAAGTTACAGTGGTTTTAGTGAAGCTACTTTTGACATTTTCAAAACAATGGAAAAAATCGAAATTGGTGTGTTGATTAAACACTGTTTTTTGATAGATGAAAATACCGTTCAAGCAAAACAATGGCTTGATAGGAGTTACGCGGACTCTGCCCTTGGAAAATCACTCATCATTTACTGGTATGCTGAATTTAAATACGGTCGTACAGATACAAATGATGCTGAATGCTCTGGACGCCCAAATGAGGTGGTTACACCGGAAAATATAAACACCCTAAAGATATCAAAAGAACGTGTTGGTCATATTTTGCATGAACATTTGGGCATGAGAAAGCTCTGTTCGAAATTGGTACCGCGTTTGCGCATAGTGGACCAAAAACAGCAGCGTGTTGATGATTCTGAGCGCTGTTTCGACCTGTTTAAGAGCAAAAAAAAGGGATTTTTTCATGCGATATGTATCAATGGATGAAACATGGATCCACCACTACATACTGGGATCAAATCGCCAGTCAGTTGAATGGACAGCAGTCGGTGAAAGCCGACCCAAGCGGGCAAAGACACAACCGTCGGCTGGGAAGGTTTTGGCCTCTGTATTTTGGGATGTCCATGAACTAATTTCCATCGACTATGCTGAGAAGGGAAAAACCATCAATAGTGAATATTATATAAAATTATTGGTGCGTTTGAAGGCAGAAATCACAAAGAAATAGCCCCCAATGAACAAGAAAAAAGTGCTCTTTAATCAAGACAATGCATCGTGTCACAAGTCAATGGTTACGATGCAAAATTGCATGAATGGAGGTTCGAATTGCGTCCTCATCCACCTCCAGATTTGGTCCCCAGTGACTATTATCTATTCGCAGACCTCAAAAAAATGCTCGCGGGAAAGATATTTGGATTCAATGAAGAAGTTATCTCCGAAACTGGGACCTATTTTGAAGGCAAAGACAAATCTTTCTATAAGAAAGGTATAGAAATGTTAGAAAAGTGTTGGATTGATTGTATCGCTCTTGAAGGTGACTATATTGATGAATAAAGTCGAATTTTGCAAAAAAAATGTGTTTTGAGTAGCTAGACCAAAAGCTTTTCAGTCTACGTGTTAAAAGCAAGAACAGAAACTCCTTTTGTTGGACAGGAAACACAATTTTTGAATATATCAGCTTTAACAATAGACGAAATTGCAAATTTTCAATTTTTTTGGGTCAAATACATCATACTTAGCAAAAATAAAAACTGCTCTTTTAATGAAAGCTAGACTTCTGGACAATTGTATAGTTTTGTATATTTTTTGGCTGGACATATTTTTACTTGGATACGTAGAAAAATGTATTTATTACCAATTAAACAGCAGACTGCTGAAATTAAATTCAATTATTCTTTAGCGATCACCTGTTATCGCCCAGTTTGTAGATTAACTAACATGTATTGAAGTTAGGGTTCTGAGCCTCATCTGCTTAATAAATAGTTTGTTCTAAAGAAACTCATATATTGTAAAGTGTTCTTTTTTTTTTTATGAGTCTAGCACACGTGCTGCAGGGAAGTCCCTAAAGTGCTCCAGGAGCGGCACGTGGGCGGAAAAAAAGCGATTCACGTTGTTCTTGAATCGCTGTAAATTGTATTCGGTGGGAAACACACCGCTGGGCAAATTATTCCAAAGGAATGATGTTCTCCATATAAAAGACTGCTTGAAAAAACATTGTACGCGGAGTAACAAGCTGAACCTCATACGGATGTGAAGCACAGCACGACGTGTATTTCTAACATGCACCGCTTTGGGAGGAATTAAGCGGGCTACATCCTTCGAACACTTTCCATGAAAATACTTGTAGAACAGACTCAAGTCGCCAAGCGTTCTTCGATGTTCCAGCGAATCAAGGCTGCCGGTCTGTTCCGGGTCTCCCATCAGACGAACAGCTTTTCTCAGTGTATATGGGAGCGGGGCCCCAAATATGGGAGCAGTATTCCATAGTTGGTCGAATTTGCGCTTTGTAAAGAATTAACAGTTGTTGTGGAGTGTAAAGCTTTCTGGTTCGAAATAGTATTCCCAACTTTTGAGAAGCTCTCCTTGCTATGCCTGCAACATGTTTATGCCAGGACATATTTGCTCCCAAATTAAAGCCCAACAAATTGAGCGACGATGTTAGGGGAATGGAGTGCCCCGACATAACTATGTCGGGTTCTGAAACGTTAACTTTTTTAGAAAAAACTGCCGCCTGAGTTTTTGTAGTGTTAAATTCCATTTGGTACTGTCACCCCAAGATAGAATGTCTTCCGGATATTTGTTAAGTTGAACGACCTCCTGCTGTCTGTGGATATTCGCCTGAGTAGCCGATGTCCGAGCCTTCAAAGTAAATGAAGAGACAAGCTTACTGTCATCTGCAAAGCTGTAGATTAGATTCCCGGTCTTTCCCAGTAGATCGTTAATGTAAATGAGAAAGATAATAGGAGACAGTATGGAGCCTGGGGCGCACCGGCGTTTATAGTGAAGGTGTTAGAAAGAAATCCGTCGACCACCACTCGTAAAGAACGCTCTCTGAGGAAACATGAGAGCCACAAACAGAACTTTTCAGACATACCAAAAGAGCGTAGCTTAGCCAGCAGCCCATCGTGCCAAACACGGTCGAATGCCTTGGATATGTCAAGAGCAACCGCTCGAGATTCTCCAAAGTGTTCAATTGCGTTGTTCCAAACATGTGTTATATAAGTCAGAAGATCTCCTGTTGATCTATGTCTAAGAAAGCCATATTGGTGATTGCTAATAATATTGAATCGTTCAAGATGCTTTAGAAGATGCTGATTGATAACCTTTTCCATGACTTTCGATATTATTGAAAGCAGTGCGACTGGTAGGTAAGTATTTGGCAAGTTCTTCTTGCCTTTTTTAGGTATCGGCTGAACTGTGAACATTTCCAGCAGGACAGAAATATTCCCTTTATGTAGGATAGGTTGAAAAGTCTACAGAAAACTGGTGTTAATTCCCTTGCACAGACAACATCGGGCATCTTTGACTGCACTATAGGAATAGTAGGTGGTATTTTTCCTCGGACCTAACCTTAGAACCGTTTAGCACGTGTCATGTATGCAAGATTTAGCGAATGGAAATAATTCGGGACATAGTCAAATGAAGCTAAATACTCACGATATTTTTCGGTCATTGTAGACATTTAGCTGTAAATATTTTATTTATTTTTATTTGCAGTTAACATCGAGATTATGACGTTTTTTATCTTGTAATATACTTTAACATTTTTTTTTTTGTTTATGTAGCAACCATAAAAAATAATCAAGGGCAGAATTATTTTCTTCCCCTCCTCGTAAAATTAAGAGATGTCCATCTGTCCGTCTGCCACACCCGATTTTCTCAGAAAATATTTTATATAGAAAGTTGAAATTTGGCACAAATATAGAAATTGTTGGCCCCATCAGAGCTGCGTAGTTCTGAAAGTTAAATTTTGACTTAAGGGGTTAGGTTACAAAAGACCGAGAATCCAATCTACAGCTTTGCAGATGACAGTACGCTTATCTCTTCATTCACTTTGAACCCTCGGACGTCAGCTACTCAGACGAATATCCGCAGACAGCAGGAAGTCATTCAACTTAACAAAGACCTGGAAGAAATTCTATCTTGGGGTGACAGTAACCAAGTGGAATTTACCGCTACAAAAACCCAGGCGGCAGTTTTTCTAAAAAAATTAACGTTGCTGAACCCGACATAGTTATGTCGGGGCACTCCATTCCTCTAACAACGTCACTCAATTTGTTGGAATGTATGGCATGGACATGTTGCAAGGAGAGCTTCTCAAAAGTTGGAAATATTATTTCGAACCAGAAAGCTTTACACTCCACAACAACTGTTATTTCTTTACAAAGCTCAAATTCGACCAATTATGGAATACTGCTCCCATGTTTGGGGCTCCACTCCCAAACATACACTGCATTTGTTGGATTCTATTCAGAGAAGAGCTGTTCGTCTGATTGGAGACCCGGAACTGACCGGCGACCTTGATTCGCTGGAACATCGAAGAACGGTTGGCGACTTGAGCCTATTCTTCAAGTATTTTCATGGAAGGTGTTCGAAGGATGTGGCCCGCTTAATTCCTCCCAGGGCGGTGTATGTTAGAAGTACACGTCGCGCTAATACTTCAGATCCGTATGAGGTTCAGCTTGTTACTCCTCGTACAACGCTTTTCAAGCAGTCTTTTATATGGAGAACATCATCCTTTTGGAATAATTTGCGCAGGACTGTGTTTCCCACCAAGTACAATTTACAGCGATTCAAGAACAACGTGAATCGCTTTCTCCGCACATGTGTCGCGCTTGTAGCGCTTTAGGGACTTCCCTGCAGCACGTGTGCTAGACCCATAAAAAAAAAAGTTTTGGGGAGTGAGATCAGAAGTGAAAAAAAAAATTTTGACCAGGTCATCGAAGGGGGAGTCAAATGAAAGGTGGTAAAATACGAGTTAAAAAATATATATGATGTAATACTTGCACACACTTTTCTTCGTATTATTATTTTTAAAAAATTGCCAAAAACTGCTGGCCTCCTCTTATCTCAAAAAATATTGATCAAAAAATTCTGGAATATTCTCCATAAGGTGTAGATTGAATGAAAATTATCACGAGTGCATTACGTTTGATAATTTACCTGGTATATAAAAAACAAAATAAAAATTTCAAGGTCATAAGTTTTCAACAAAGATCTGAAACAAACTTTGTTTTAAACTCATTTAAGGCAACACATTTTTTATATTTTAAAAACAATCACCGTACGGAGCATTAATTGCGCAAGTCCGACTTGCATTTGATCGTTTTTTTTTTATTAAAACAACAAGATGTTTTACATCAGCACAGTAAATAAGCTACGAGGTGATCTGACATTTTCTTCGTCCTAATTTTGAGAATTCTATATTAACATTAACCTAAATCAAAATTGGCAACAGCGAATGTGATCTATTTGAGGATAACCTGTGAGAAAACAAATGAACATGTTTCCTCGAAAATAAATACCGAAAACCCTTATGAATAATTAATTGACTTTCATTGAAAGTAGCACAATGAAATCTAGAATTTTGTTTCTTTGTAAATAGAAAACTGAAGAAATTTTAAACAATTTACTGCAAAGTATAAATTTATACCAAATATGAAACATGTATATCTTTATAAAATAAGACTGTTGAGAAAGATTTGATGATAGTTTAGTAATAGAAATATATTGTGAAAGTAAATATTATTTTTACTATATGTGAAATTTCTCAATTTTAAAGATACCTTATTTGCATCATAAACATATAAGCTACCCTCTAACACACTATTGTATCGCTATCAAGCACGCAAATCGGTGCGTGGGGAAAATTATGCGTGCAAGAGTCTTTCGGTTCACGTAACTATAGTAGGACTTCTATAGAAGGGCACTTTTTCGAACGTTTAAAACTATTTCTAAGTCACGTTATTCCTTTGGCAGACACACTCTATCCAAAAACGAACCCTATATTTTATTTACAAACCACCTATATACCACATTGGCGATCTAGCTTTTTAACCCCCTTATATTTTCACGATCATTTGGTGATTGTCGTATTTCCTTCTCGGAAAGCAAAAACTGGACAGCGGCGCCTTAAACTATAATTATATTTAATTAAATACGAAGTCTATTATAGTATAAAAAAGAGTTTTTTTCAAACCTATCGGGTTAGGTATACTTTCATGTGATTGTTAATAAAACAAAAAAAAATATTTTTAACAAAATTTTTATTTTTCTCCAAAATAAGAATCTTTCTAGGACATTTCAATATGACTTCGACGACTGTGCCACCAGTGGCCAAATAATGAACTAATTAAAAAATTGAAACACAAATTTCAAATGCAGCAATAAAATGCTTTCATACCGTTTTTCACTGATATACATACTGTTTATATTGTTAGTGTTCCGTATGAAACACTTATGGGATCACTTCGGTGTCCAATCTGTCCGTCTGTCTGGTTGTTACACCCGAGTTTCTCCGAAACTATTTGACGTAGAAAGTTCAATTTGACACAAATATAGGAATCGATGGCCCAATCAGGGACATGTAGTTTTAAAACTTAAATTTTGACTTAAGAAGTTAGTTTTGGGGGGTGAAATCGGAAATGAATTTTTGTTTTCCAGGTCATCGAGTGGGGTGTCAAATGAAAGCTTGTGAAAAGGTAAGTTCAAAAATATATATGATGTAATATTTGTGCACACTTTTCTTTGTATTAGTTTTAAAAGAATGATCAAAAATCCCTGTCTACTCACACTATCTCGAAAAGTACTGAAATAGTCTCCATAGAGTATAGGTTGAGCGAAAATTATCACGAGTGCATTACGTTTGATAATTCATCTGGTACAACAAAAAAAACGATTTGACCGCCAAAATGTTGAATGATAGCTACTGCTTTAAGCATTGCCTAAGATGCTATAACTATTATACATTACTGAATAAGAAAATACGTGAAAATACATATTGGATCTTAAGATATATACCTGCTACATGGAACATTTTGTCTTAATCTGGCTGGTCTGTTTAGCCTGTTGAGTCAGTATCTGACCAGACAGGTTTGTAACTTGGGCTCTTAATTCTTTTACTAAAAACTCATTTGAGGTGTGTTTTGTAAAATCACTGATCATTTTATTATTTTATTATTCCGTAACAAAAAGTATTTGCGTTTTTCTCAAGCAACTTTTTTATTTTTAATTTTATTTTGTTTACACTTTCTATCCAAAAGCATTCACAAAAATATTTAGTTGAAAACTTAACTGCTTTAAAAAATTCCGCATAATTTATTCCTGTTGATATAAATGATAAACAATGCAAAAATCTTAAAACGCCAAGAATTCCTGAGCGGAACCACCAAATACCACCTGAATTTTTGGGTGGGTCCAAGGAAGTTATATAAATACTGGAAACCAGAGGTAATGTAACCATTTAAGAGATTTATCAAGTCACGTAGCTTAATATTTTTTTATGAAATATTTGCCTTGACTAAAAATGTAAACGGTAGGACTACACCTGATTTTACGTTGTGATTATTTCATACAATACAAGGTGTCACATAAAAAAGCTTAATTTTAAAATATTTGTAGTAAGATAACACGATGAATAAATGAAAAAAGCCTTGATGGCCTATTAAACTACAGTCCTTAAAAAAATATTAATCAAAAAAACCGGCCAAATGCAAGTCGGACTTGCGCAATTAGTATTGCTTTTAAAATAAAAATTTTTGTTACGGAGGTATAAAATGATCAATAATTTCACAAAACACACCCCAAAAGAGTATTCGACAACGTTTTTTCCGATTTCTACGGAAAACCGATGACTTCTAAATTTTTGTTTTTTTTTATATCATCATCATCCAGCCTCTGTCGTCCACTGCTGGACATAGGCCTCCTCCAAGTCCTTTTTTATATATTAGATATATTATTAAAGCAGATTGAAAACACAGCAGAATTCTCAAAGACAGTAGAACTAAATCTGCAGCAGTTGGACATAAATTCTATAGAAGACCTGAATAATGCTTTTGTTAAAGCAATAAAAGATGTAATAGATAACCATTCTCCAAAACAACCCAAAAATTTGGAAAAAAACTAAGTGAACCGACAAAGAAGGTATTAAAGAAGCGAAAAAAAAAAAAAAATGGCAAGCGGCAATACACAAGATCATAGAGCTCTCAACAAAGCAGTATTAACATCAATAACAAGAGATATTAGAAAGTTTAACACCGAATAAGTAACAAAAGTAATCGAGGAGAATAAAGGTCTAAAAGTTTTGAGATCCAAATTATCTACGGGAACAAAAATTATACAAAAAACTAAAGAACGAAGATGGAAGAGTGATAACCGATAGGGAAGAGATTATGAATATTGTTGAAGGTTTTTATAAACCGCTTTATAAAATCATTAATAACGACACACCGTGTGAGATTCCACATATTCAAAATCAAGGTTCAGAAGACATTCCCGAAGTAACAGAAGATGAGATCATATAAGTCTTGAGTGAGATGAAAAATAATAAACTCTCCAGGTGAGGATGGTCTTGTGGTTGAAGCTATAAAGCTGGCTAGACCTACTGTCATCAGGGTCCCCACAATACTGTTTAACCTATATCTTACTAAGTCTATAACACCAACGCAGTGGAACAATGCTATTATTATTCTCCTCTATAAAAAAGGCGACTCAACAGATCTATCAAACTACCATCCTATAAGCATCCTCTCCCATGTTTATAAGATGTTCACAAAAATATTGACAAAACGTTTGACCTCAAAGCTGGACTTCTACCAATCTAGCTAGATTCCGAGCAGGCTATGGTGTAAATGATTACCTTTTGACTGATAAGTTAATTGTGGAAACGTGTGTCGAATATAACAGGCCTTTAATATTAATCTTCGTCGATTATGAGAAGGCCTTCGACTCAGTAAACCAGGATATGCTTTTTAAGGCGCTTGCTGAATGCCGTATAGATTCAAGATGTATCGATATCCTAAGACATATCTACTGTCAAACAACATCAACAGTTAAATTACATAGGGAAACAAACAAATTCCAAGTCGAAAGATGTGTGCGTCAGGGTGACACTCTATTTCTCCAAAGTTATTTATTACCCTTCTGGAACACATGTTTAAAAATTTGAATTGGAGCAACATTGGCATAAATATAAATGTAGAAATGTTGAATAACTTGAGATTCGCCGATGACATAGTCCTGTTACCAGATCGCGCAGATCATGCGAATGTCATGCTTAATACCCTAAAAGAACAGTTCCATAAAATTGGCCTAAAGATAAATTTTTTCAAGACCCAGTTTATGACAAATCTAGTTTTTACCACGTCACTATCAGTAAACGGGGTAAACATCGAGCAAGTCATGACATATAAATATTTGGGGTATGAAATTAAGTTGGGCAGAGATAATCAGACTCATGAACTACAATGGAGGGTCATTCTGGCTTGAGCCGTATTTGGCAAGCTTCGAGAAACGCTGATATCAAGCATACCTATTTGCCTTAAACGAAAGATCTTTAACCAATGTGTGTTACCTGTGCTTACTTATGGAACAGAAACTCTAACTTTGACAAAGAAGGCAATAAATAAGACAAGGGTAACTCAAGCGGCAATGGAGCGGTCAACGTTGGGTTGGTTTTTTGGAAATAAAGTCCCAAATAAAGAAATTAGGAACCGAACGAGAGTGATAGATGCAGTTGAGAAAGTTCTCTCTTTGAAATGGAATTAAGCCGGTCAGCTAGCCAGAACGCAAGGCAACAGATGGACTAGGAAGGTGTTGGAATGGCGACCTAGACAAGAAGCGTGTAGGAACAGATGAAGGCTTGCCCACTAGATGGACAGATGATCTGAGAAGAGTAGCGGGAAACTGTATTCAAAAAGCCCAAGACCGGTTTAACTGGAGGTCTATGTCCAGCAGTGGACGCTAAGGGCTGATATATGATCTTGTGATAATTTTCGTTCAATATTCAAGAATTTTTTCATAATTTTTTGATCGGTACTTTTTGTGATAAGGGGGGGGGATAGCGATTTTTCGCAATTTTTTGAAAAGAATACAAAGAAAAGTATGCGCAAGTATGACATTATATATATTTTTGAACTCGTGTTTTTACAAGCTTCCATTTGACACCTCACTCGATGACCTGGTAAAAATTTTTTTTTCACTTCCGATTTCACCCCCCAAAACCTCTTGGTTCAAAACTAATAATGTGATGTAAATGGGTTCTTGTCTAAGCAAGAGGTAAAGTTATTGATCACTGCATTCAGATTAGAGAGAAAAATTTCCTGAGCGTCGAATCCGAGTTACGGGAAAATGTCTTGAATGACTGGTAAAAGTTTGTGTCAAGTCTGTTATGTCATCCCGTCCTGCTGAAATCAGGTTTCAGCAGGATTGGCTTTGGAAATAAATCAAAGTCGGGCGGACTTAAATCTGAGATGTGAGGGGGAGGGGGGGGGGGGAGTGGGTGGAGGATGCGTGCCCACCCATATTTCTTCGATTACCGATATGCGGGCACGCATTGTCGTGTAAAATCGCAACATCACTTTCTAACATTCCTGGACGCTTTTGTCGGATTTTTGAATGCAAGATCTTTTTCAGAAAGTGTTTTTAAAAATCTGCAGTGACTATACTGTCCAGCTGAACTCGATTAGTTGCAATAACTCCGTCCTTGTCGTATGCGCAGATCGTCATTTGCTTCACTTTAGAGTGTTTACGTGGAACTTTCTGCGCCTTCGGTGATTCTTGCACTGTACTATGATCAACTGTCTACATACTGAAGGACTTGGAACGTCTTTGTCCTCAGCTTTTGACATTTTATGAACACACTAAACCCAACGTTTCTTTTTATATGCATTCCAAACTACACACTGCTATTTGAATGAGTTTTCTAGGTTACGTTTAACGCACGTTAGAGCGCTCTGTCCATTACTTTCGAGACAACCCCCGTATAATATTAAAAATAAATAAAAACACATCCACACTACTTCCATAAATGGAAAACTCTATTATAGTAAACACGTTAAAGCAGTGTGAATGCGAATACTTATCAATCGCATCAGTTGCATATCTTGAAAGAATTAAAACATAGTGTGAAACCTAGATTTCATTTCATCCGATGTTTGACGACACGTCGTATAAAACATGTTAAGCTAGTTAAATAGATAACTACGGAGTAACATGTGCTAACAGATGAATACGTAGGAAAGTCAAAACAAGAATTTTATAAATTATTTAAACATAACAATGGAATTTTTTTTAGTATTAAAGCTATTTTTAGTAAAAGTATTTATAACTTTAACTAGACATAATAGTTTATTGATAAAAGTTTATCTTTTAACGTCTAATAAATGTGAGTACAAAACATCGCGTTCCTACTCTTAGCTAAAATTATGAATGATCGTTAATAAGCGTGGTAGCTAAAAATTCGGTTGCTGTGAAAATATTGTAAAGGGTTTTTTTCTAAGCTGGGGCATTTTTAACAAGTTAAAATACTCACTACAATAAGTAGCTTCGCCAAATATATCCCATATAAAAGTTGAACGAGAAAGAAATTCTAATATGATGCTTATATTAATAGGCCATTCAACTTAACTGAAATAGTCGGTACCCTTAACATGAGTTTGTTGACGCAGCATTTTCGCTTTTGCGAAGGTATAACTGTGTAAAAGAAGAGATAAATAAAAATAAGCGGTCAAGTGCTAGTTGAACTTGCGCAATTAGTGTTCCGTACATTGATTGCTTTTAAAATAAAAAATTTTGTTACGGTGGTATAAAATGATCAGTGACTTCACAAAACACACCTAAATGAGTTTTCAACGAAGTTTGTTTCCCGTCTTTACTGAAAACTGATGACCTTGAATTTTTTTTTTATATATACCAGATAAATTATTAAAGGTAATACACTCGTGATAATTTTCGTTCATTCTACACCCCATGGAGAATATTTCAGAATTTTTGGAAAATTTTTTGATAAGTACTTTTCGAGATTGAGGTTGAAACAAGTCGAGATAATGGGAGTTAATGTGCCATAATTTGAGAAAAAGTGAAATAGTGACAAATAAGCCGATATAAGAATAGATAATTTGTAACAAGTCGAGATAATGGGAGTTAATGTGCCATAATTGGGAATAAGGCTAGGGGGCTAGGGGAATCCCAGGATTCTCCTAGTACGGGCATTGACGATCCCGAGGTACCTGAGTCATGTTGTGCTGTCTTGTGTTGTCCAGATTACATGTAACAAAAACGCAATCTTAAGGTGTTTACCGTGCCGAGAAGATGAATGGCTCAGCGTTTATGAGTCGCAAACGGTTCCCCCGGATACCGGGCGCCCTCCGGTAAGTAGCCTTGCTGTGGCATCCAGGCTCTGCCGCAGTCAACCATTCTTTCCTAGGATACTCGTGGGAACACTATGTCACATAATAATAATTATACTAGTGATAATGGCAGGGTGCTGAGGAGGCGGACCCCTGTCGTACAAACAGCTACAGCACCACCACAACAACAACAACGACAAACGATCCAACCAACCGCCTCAGCTGAAACTACTCCCGATAGTTTTACCAGATCCGACATTGTAGGTGATGGAAATTGCCTTTTCCGTGCAGTTAGCTTACACTTATATGGCCACCAAAACCATCATGAAAGACTCCGAGAGGCTGCTCTAAGATATATACAACAAAACTGGTCGGAACTTAAACACATTTTCATTAATTGGGGACGACGATATGAAAGACTTCAATAACTACTATAACTATATGAGGAAAAATGGCACCTACGGAACGAGCCTAGACATACTTGCCCTCTCGGAAACCCAGAATAGCAACTTTCATATCTTCTCAAAACAACGAAGAACAAGAGATACAAAAATAACTTTTAGGGACAAGCCAACAATAATAAGCACAAGAAAACACACCGAAACTATTTACCTTCTACTAACAGGCAACCCAACACTTTGAGCTTCTGACACCACAAAACACTAAAAACATCCCAAACAATAGTAGACCAATAAAAGAAGCATCGGGCGAGCGACGTAACGGTCGAGGACGTCGCGGGAAATGGCAGCTCGACCAAAACGATGAAGACCGGGCAACTGACAATGGACCTGCCAAAAGTGTTGTGCCGGCGAGTAAGCCGACACCCACCAAGGCGGGAAAATCAAGGCAACGCATGAGTTATACTACAGGAACAAACGAACACACCATGCGTTGTTTTGATAAAAGCACAAGTCCTGACAAAGAAACCACTGAGAAGGGAATCACTCGCCGCCTAGACCCACCACCATCAATCCCAAACGCAACCGACGAAGTATTTAATCAAAAAACTCCCGCAACGACAAAGAAATCCCAACAGCACAAAACCAAAATTCAAACGGCAAATAAGAATAGAAAATCAAATCAACAACATCAGGAGATATCTAGGACACCTTACCCAGTTTATCAACGGGAACGTGTCCAAACGAGTCACGCAGAGTATAAACAAGATCAAGTCCGGGTCTCCCAACAGAACGGTGCCAGAAATCCTGGATACTCTGAAGCAAAGATTATCCGTATATGCCGCAAAACTTCGTAGATACAAAGAACCAAACGAAAGGAAAGATACCAACAACCTCTTCTGAAGAAGCGAAACACAGTTCTACCGGAAAACTATGCACAGCAAACAGACAGCACCGAACACCAAACAAACAAGAACTCACAGATCATTGGAAAAGTATCTGGTCAGAACCCAAACTACCCAATAATAACACCCCCTGGATCAAAGCCAAAGAAGGCAAAGATAAACATGTGACAGAACAGGAAAATTCCACATTAACTACTGTGGGACCAAAGAGCATGATGAGGCGCCTGGATGCAAGAAGTTCGGGAGGTAGAATGGCCCCCCGTTCGGATCTCCGGGTGGGGGCTAGTTCGGAGGCGTCGACTTGCAGACATCATAATTTTAAGATAGATTTTTGCAACATACGAGGTATAAACTCGAACATAAATTCAGTGCATCAACACCTGCAATCAGATAAACCTCATGTACTCGCTCTATGTGAAACCAAGGTCAGTCCATCGACCAGCACGGTCGACTATCTTTATCCTGGGTACGACTTCTATTCCCGATTTAGGCGTAACTTTGGAATCTGTCTTTTCGTCAGAAGCGACCTCTCTTGTCAACGAGAAGAAGCTCTGGAGCTCCCAAACTTTGATATTATGTGGTTAAAAATAACGACTCAACAAACCACAAGGTTCATCTGTATCCTGTATCGACCACCAAGTGATACCAATTTTCGAACACTTTTCGCTTCTCTTGCAGACACCATCGATCATTTACAAAGTAACTATCCAAATGCCGAAATTGCCATCCTGGACGACTTTAATGTTCACAATATCAACTGGCTCAAATATTCAAATACTACCGACGAACAAGGTCGTGAAGCCGAATCATTCTCAATCAGTTATGGCTTAACTCAGCTTATTGACGAACCAACACGGATCCCTGATCGAGACGGGGAGTTCGCCAGTCTTCTTGATCTGTTTTTAACCACCAATCCGGAGATTTACACGGTCACCGTAAATCCGCCGTTAGGTTCTTCCGACCATAAACTGCTTTCGACATCGAGTATCCTGCTAATCAGTGACAGAGAGGCGCCTAGGCCGCGCAAGAATTGGCACTACAAATCTGCTAAATGGGAAGATCTCATGGAATACTTTCGAACTTTCCCTTGGATGGACGTTTGTTTTCGATCCGATAACCCATCTGACTGCACCAGGGAGGTCTCCGATGTTATTTTGGCTGGTATGGAAGCTTACATCCCTTTTTCGGAGAAATGCTCCTCCAACGACAAGTCTTGGTTCGACCGAAAATGCAAAGAAGCTGTTGCTTCTAAACATATTGCCTACCGACAATGGCGTGAAAATCCTAACACCTTAAATCGAAACATCTTTGTTCATGCCCGGAACAGATGCAAGGGAATTATCGACGAAACCAAGGAGGCACACGATCAACGAATTAGAAACAAACTTCTCGCTTGTCCCAACAATTCCAGGTCCTTTTGGGCAGTCGCTAAGGCAGTTAGCCAAAATTTTACCAAATCCACCATACCACCACTCACACGGCCAGATAATTCCATTGCAACCACACCTGTTGAGAGAGCGAACTTGTTGGCTGAACTCTTTGCTTCACATTCTACTGTCGATTTCCAAGGAAAAACACCACCTACTATTCCCATATTGCAGTCAAGGATGCCCGATGTTGTCTTCAGACAGCGCATCATAAAGCTTATTTTAATGAAGCTAGACATCAAGAAGGCTTCTAGCGCTGACGGAATACCTGCCATAGTTCTCAAAAACTGTGCAAGGGAACTAACACCAGTTTTCGGTAGACTTTTTAACCTATCCTACAGAAAGGGAATATTTCCGTCCTGCTGGAAATGTGCCACGGTTCAGCCGATACCTAAAAAAGGTAAGAAGACCTTGCCAAATAACTACCGACCAGTTGCACTGCTTTCAATAATATCGAAAGTCATGAAAAAGGTTATCAATGAGCATCTTCTAAAATATCTTGAACGATTCAATATTATTAGCGATCACCAATATGGTTTTCGTAAACATAGATCAACAGGAGATCTTCTGACTTATGTAAAACATGTTTGGAACAACGCAATTGAACACTTTGGAGAATCTCGAGCGATTGCTCTTGATATATCCAAGGCAATCGACCGTGTTTGGCACGATGGACTGTTGGCTAAACTACGCTCTTTTGGTATGTCTGAAAGTTTCTGTTTGTGGCTCTCATGTTTCCTCAGAGAGCGTTCTTTACGAGTGGCGGTCGACGGATTTCTTTCTAACACCCTCACTATCAACGCCGGTGTACCCCAAGGCTCCATACTGTCCACTACTCTCTTTCTCATTTTTATTAACGATCTGCTCAGACGAATATCCGCAGACAGCAGGAAGTTATTCAATTTAACAAAGACCTGGAAGAAATTCTATCTTGGGGTGACAGTAACCAAGTGGAATTTAACGCTACAAAAACCCAAGCGGCAGTTTTTTCTAAAAAAGTTAACGTTGCTGAACCCGACATAGTTATGTCGGGGCACTCCATTCCCCTAGCATCGTCGCTCAATTTGTTGGGCGTTAGTTTGGGAGCAAATATGTCTTGGCATGAACATGTTGCAGGCATAGCAAGGAGAGCTTCTCAAAAGTTGGGAATATTATTTAGAACCAGAAAGCTTTACACCCCACAGCAACTGTTAATTCTTTACAAAGCCCAAATTCGACCAACTATAGAATACTGCTCCCAGGTTTGGGGCTCCGCTCCCAAACATACACTGCATTTGTTGGATTCTGTTCAGAGAAGAGCGGTCCGTCTGATTGGGGACCCGGAATTGACCGGCGGCCTTGATTCGCTGGAACATCGAAGAACGGTTGGCGACTTGAGTCTGTTCTACAAGTATTTTCATGGAAAGTGTTCGAAGGATGTAGCCCGCTTAATTCCTCCCAAAGCGGTGCATGTTAGAAATACACGTCGCGCTGGTGCTTCGCATCCGTATGAGGTTCAGCTTGTTACTCCGCGTACGACGCTTTTCAAGCAATCTTTTTATATGGAGAACGTCATCCCTTTGGAATAATTTGCCCAGCGCTGTGTTTCCCACCGAGTACAATTTGCAGCGATTCAAGAACAACGTGAATCGCTTTTTTCCGCACTCGTGCCGCTCCTGGAGCGCTTTAGGGACTTCCCTGCAGCACGTGTGCTAGACCAATAAAAAAAAAAAAAAATAATAAAAAAAAAGAGATAAGGCGAGTGGACAGCGATTTTTTAAAAATAATACAAAGAAAACTGCGCGTAAGTATTACATTATATATATATATATATATATATATATATATATATATATATATATATATATATATATAACATTATATATATATATATATATATATATATATATATATATATATATATATATATATATATATATATTTTATTTGTGTTTTCACAAGCTTCCATTTGACACCACACTCGATGACCTAGTAAAAAAAAAAATTTCACTTCCGATTTCACCCCCAAAAAACAAACCCCTTAAGTCAAAATTTAACTTTCAAAACTACGTGGCTCCGATGAGGCCATCAATTCCTATATTATTACCAAATTTCAACTTTCTATGACAAATAGTTTCGGAGAAAATCGGGTGTGACAGACAGAGACCGAAGTCGTCTTATAAGTGTTCCGTACGGAACATTAAAAACTAACATTGGCACCGTTATGTTTCCAACAATGAACTTTATGTTGCTAAACTCGAATAGGAAATTCACCACAATGAAATGGTGAATTTTATCTCTTTTAACATATATTGTTAGTTTATGTTGCATATTTTGGTGCTACCACAGCATTACTTTTACTAAGCCGTCAGAAACTTTTTTATTAGTTATTTGCTTAAAGGGATCGTTGTAGAATAGAATAAAAGTCTTGAGAAGGAGGAACACAATGGGAAGGAAAAGACATACGCAAGATTAAGGACATGCATGATAATATAATAACAAACAAAAGAGATTTTACAGATCATCGAATTATTTTATCAATAACTATATACTTTACAAGATAAAAGAACAGAAATCAACATACCAAAAGTCCTAAATCAGGTGTTCGGGGATATCCCAGATATCACAGAAGAAGAAATCACATCAGCCTTGAAGGACATGAAAAATAACAAAGCTCCGAGTGAAGACAATATTGTAGTAGAGGCACTTAAACAAGGAGGGCATCAAATTATCAAATCACTTAAAATGTTACTCAATAAATGCCTCCTGGAAGGAATAACTCCATCGCAATGGAATAATGCAACTATTGTCGTCATGCATAAAAAAGGAGATACTTCAGAACTTACAAACTATCCACCCATTAGCCTCCTGAGCCATGTATACAAGTTATTCACGAAAATACGTACCAAACGTCTAGCAAATAAATTCGAGTTTTTCCTTCCAAAAGAAGAGGCAGGTTTCCGTTAGGGATATGAAGCAAACAACCATTTACTTACAGTTAAAATCTTCATTGAAAAATGTATAGATTGTACTCACATTTCTGGACATCGAAAAAGCTTTTGATTCTGTGAATCAGCAGAGACGCTTGCTGAGTGTCGTATTGATCATCGATATTCCAATGTAATTAAATACATATATGAAAATGCCACCGCTCATGTTAAAACACAAAACTAATCAATCCACCAGCAAATGTCGAATCGAAAGAGGAGTGCGGCAGGGTGATACGCTCTCATCCAAGCGTTTTGTAACACTTCTAGAAAGTATTCTAAAATCTATAAACTGGGAAAGAATGGGACATGACGGTGAAAAGTTAAATCACCTCTGATTCGCCAACGACACTGTCTTAATAACAGATAAAATACAAGAAGCACAAAATATGCTACACATACTTTAGGAAGCTTCAGGAAAGGTTGGTCTAAAAATCAATCTATTCAAGACCCAGTTTATGACAAATCTTGTATTAAGCGACATTATAAAACTGAATAACGTAGAGATAGAGCAAATGCACCGATATAAATACCTGGGACACGAAATCAACATAGGGCGAGATAACCAAACACATGAAATTCACCGGCGAATAGGTCTCTCCTGGGCTGTATATGGCAAACTGTATTCAAATCTAACCTTTGTATGTGTTTAAAAAGAAAAGTATTTGACAGATGCATACGCCCCGTTCTTACATACGGGAACCGATATTCTCACAATGACGAAGAAAAACATCAATAAAATATGTATCATGCAACGAAAGATGGAGAGGTTAATGTTAGGAGTTACTCTTAAAGATCACATCCCAAATCACATTATCAGGAAGAGAACGGGAGTACAAGACGCAGTCAAATTCATTCTACATCTTAAATGGAACTGGGCTGGGCATGTTGCTAGGTTAAAGGATGGGCTATGAACAAAGAGAAAACATAGAGTGGCGACCAAGATCTGAAACCTATCGGAGTAGAGGTAGACTACCAAGTCGGTGGACTGATGATTTGAAAAGAGTGGCTGGAAAATAGGTACGAGCGGCCCAGAACAGAAAAAAAGTGGCAAAAACTTGAGGGAGCAGCAGTTCAGCAGTGGACAGTATAAGCTGATGATGATGATAATCTATTCCTGAAACACATCTCGTAACATCCGCATTTAAAGGTTATAAATTGGACCTGGAGTGGAAGTAAAAGTTTTAGAAATAAATATAGGTACTCATCATTTTAGCCTAAACGTACCGTCTATGGTCATTTCACAATAACTCTAAGTAGATAGGTATCATAAGTATCAAAATACAGGATACAAAATTAATAAATATTTAATTTTTATCGCCCTTCACTGACTACTCTAATTATGATTGGAAATAGTAAAAATTTAAAATGATTTCTTAGTTTCGCGATTTAAGAAACCCTGAAAATGATATAAAACATGATTATTAGAAGCTATATTATCATATATTGCAAGAGATAACTGTACTAAATAGCCATCAAGAATAAATCTGTTGCCGTCCTAGGCAAACAACACGAGGATGAGGAAAACCACCAACGACGTGTGCAGAATAGGTGGAAAATATTGGTGTCGGAAGGCTCAAAATAGGAAAGAATGGAGAGGCTTGAAAGAGGAGTGGGCGAGAAGTGACTGATGCTGACTACCTCCACACCCACTCTCTCTTATTGCCCCCTCCACACTTTTTATATATGTGACAATAAATTATGCTTTATATTACCTTATTTTGTCAACAAAAGCAAGGAAGAAAAAGAAATAATGTAATTTACATACTCTAAATATACCAACCCTCTATCCAGAATGGTTTTATTCCAAAAACTGCGTATGCCATAGTTTCCCACTAAATTAATCATCCATTTAAAATTTCGATGCGTATGATAAGAACAAGTAGCAAAATACTGGGACTGAAAGGCAACCCTGGCTGACGTCCTGATAGTAGACAAAAAGTTTTTTTATTCTGCGTTCGTGGTAACGCTGGTTATGTATGGTTATATACTATAACTTAAAATACAAATTTAGAACACATTCAGCGGTTAATGATAAATACAATTTTTTTTTTTTTTTTATGGGTCCAGCACACGTGCTACAGGGAAGTCCCTAAAGCGCTACAGGAGCGACACGTGTGCGGAGAAAGCGATTCACGTTGTTCTTGAATCGCTGTATATTGAACTCGATGGGAAACACAGTCCTGGGCAAACTATTCCAAAGGTATGATGTTCTCCATATAAAAAGACTGCTTGAAAAGCGTTGTACGAGGAGTAACAAGCTGAACCTCATACGGATGTGAAGTATTAGCGCGACGTGTACTTCTAATATGCACCGCTCTGGGAGGAATTAAACGGGCCACATCCTTCGAACACTTTCCATGAAAGTACTTGTAGAATAGGCTCAAGTCGCCAACCGTTCTTCGATGTTCCAGCGAATCAAGGCTGTCGGTCAGTTCCGGGTGTCCAATCAGACGAATAGCTCTTCTCTGGATGTAATCCAACAAATGCAGTGTATGTTTGGGAGCGGAGCTCCAAACATGGGAGCAGTATTCCATAGTTGGTCGAATTTGAGCTTTGTAAAGAATTAACAGTTGTTGTGGAGTGTAAAGCTTTCTGGTTCGAAACAATATTCCCAACTTTTGAGAAGCTCTCCTTGCTATGCCTGCAACATGTTCATGCCAGGACATATTTACTCCCAAATTAACGCCCAACAGATTGAGTGACGATGTTAGAGGGATGGAGTGCCCCGACATAACTATCTCGGGTTCTGCAACGTTAACTTTTTTAGAAAAAAACTGCCGCCTGGGTTTTTGTAGCGTTAAATTCCACTTGGTTACTGTCACCCCAAGATAGAATTTCTTCCAGGTCTTTGTTAAATTGAATAACTTCCTGCTGTCTGCGGATATTCGTCTGAGCAGTCGATGTCCGAGCGTTCAAAGTGAATGAAGAGATAAGTGTACTCCCATCTGCAAAGCTGTAGATTGGATTCTCGGTCTTTTCCAGCAGATCGTTAATATAAATGAGGAAGAGAGTAGGAGACAGACAAAATATTATTTACTAGCTTCTATATTACTTAAAACTAAGCACTTCATTAGGTTAGTCTTTTAATGATATTGTAATAGTCGATAACCAACGAACCTTTTAAATTTCGGAAGTTCGACACCACTATAAATATGAGCGATTCGCTATTAGCTGATGCAATCAGCCAGTTTTAGATTAGATGACCAAGATAGACGAACGAATTATATCCTGTAAGATTTTGTAACTCCGTGTAAATTTTAAATAATAAAATAATGGATAACAACAGTTAAACCTCAAAGTGGTACTCCATATTCCTATGGTATGCAGATTTCATTAGAAATTGTGCTAATAAAATTCGAGCGTTTCAATTTCTTACGTCTTTATAGTGTTCCGTGCGGAACACTTATAAGATCACTTCGGTGTCTGCCCGTCTGTCACACCCAATTGTCTCCGAAACTATTTGAAATTTTACAATAATATAGGAATTGATGGTCACATCAGAACCGTGTGGTTTTGAAAGTTAAACTTTGACTTAAGAGGTCAGTTTTGGGGAGTCAAATCGGAAGTGAGAAAAAAATTTTTTGTGCCAAATTATCGAATGGGATGGCAAATGAAAGCTTATGAAAACACAAATTCAAAAGTAGATATGATGTAATACTTGAACACATTGTCCTTTATATTATTTTTAAAAAAATATTAATCTAAAAATTTTGAAAAAATTCTGGAATATTCTCCACATAAATGAATTTAATGAATCTAATACGAATACTGTTATTTTAATATGAATGGATTTAATTCAGCTCTTCATTTTTTAAAAATACTGTAATATTAACATGAATTGACCTAAGACTATCAAAAAATGTATATGTTGACGTGTTTATACTGACATATAGTAAGGTATATCAAAAATGATATAAAATATAGTATGTCTCACTGAAAATTTTAAGGTTAGTATTACTAGGAGCAGTAGCAGACATTTTATCTTAATTGCTTCAAAATGTTGTCCTTCACTATCTAATATGGGTGAATTTTGTTTAACAACTTGGGAAATATTAGAAATTATTAATATCACGTTTGAAATAAAAGCAATCTTCGGTATAGATGGAGAATATGACGATGATTTAACCATATATGTACTTAATATCAAAATGTAGTGGCAGCACTATGACGTTGCCTAAAAAATACGATTACGATGTCCTCACTGATAACTCCATTTTATGGAAATTTCTAATTATTCAAAAACACAATAAAGATGCTGATATAGATCTTTTAGTGAAAGAACATTGTACAAGTGTCACATCTTTAGTGTTCCGTACGGAACACTTATAAGATCACTTCGGTGTCCGGTTGTCTGTCTGTCACACCCAATTTTCTCTGTTTGACGTAGAAAGTTGAAATTGGGCACTAATATAGGAATTGATGGCCTCATCAGGGCCGTGTAGTTCTGAAAGTTACATTTTGACTTAAGGGGTTAGTTTTGGGGGTGAAATCTCAAGTGACTTTTTTTTTTTTTACCATGTCATCGAGTGGGGTGTGTAAAATGAAAGCTTGTAAAAAACACGAGTTCAAAAAAATATTTAATGTAATAGTTGTGCACATTTTTCTTTGTAATATTTTTAAACAATTGTAAAAAATCGCTATCCTTACCCCTTATTTTAAATCATCAGTCATCATCATCATCATTATCATCCAGCCTCTCTCGTCCACAGCTGGAAATAAGCCTCCTCCAAGTCCTTCCACTTCCCTCGACGGTGTGCTTTCGCTATCCAGTTCTGGGCAATTCTCTTTAGGTCGTCCGTCCATCGGCTAGGTGGTTTGCCTCTGCTTTTTTTTGCCTTGGCGTGGTCTCTACTCAATAATTCTTTTCGTCCACCTACTGTCCGTCAAGCGCGCCACATAAACCTGCCTACCTCCATTTCACCTCCGTAATACGTTTTATAATATCTACTATCTTTGCACGATCTTTAATGATTCTGTTCGAGATTCTATCTCTTCTTGTAACGTGTTGTTTTCCTTGTCAGAGTTAGAGTTTTAGCTCCATATGTCATGGCATTACATATTGCGCTAATACTTTTCGTTTTAGACTTAAAGGTATATCGTTGTTCTCAAACTTATCACGTAGTCTTCCGAAAGCTGCCCACCCCAAGCCAATTCTTCTCTCGTTTGATTGTCTCTGCCCAATCATATTTCGTGCCGTAAATACTTGTAGATGACTACTTGCTGTATAGTTTGTCGAGATATGTTTATCTCTTCACTTAACACCAAATTAGTCATGAGTTTGGTCTTTTTCCATGTTTAGTTCTAGACCAATTCTTCCTACAGCTCGTTTCAGTTCTTCTACCATTTTTATGTTATCTGTAGTCAGGACGACGTCGTCTGCGAATCTAAGATAATTTATATATTTGCCATCTACACTAATTCCCATATTATCCTAGTTCAAAGTTTTAAATGGACACTCCAACATTGCTATAAAAAGTTGTGGGGATAAGGTATCTCGTCGGATTCCTCTCGCAGATCGAAATGATGATCTTGATTCATGAAGCTCAATAGTCACTGAAGCAGTGCTGTATATATGTTCTATTAATTTTGCGTATCTATAATGGATTCTGCATCCTCTTAAAGCTGCCATTACGGCTGGTGGTTCAATGGTATTGAATGCCTTTCGGAAATTAATAAAAACTAATATCAATGTTTATTATACTCTATGACTTTTTCGATCAATATTTTTAGCGTTAGAAGGTGATCATTTGGACCTAAATCAGTTCGGATCCCAGCTTGCTCCCGCGTTTGGTAGAAATCTAATTTGGCTTTAGGCGTGTTGAAATCATGAAGAGCTTATAAAGGTGAGGAAGTAAGCTGATTGGTCTGTAATTTGAAATATCAGTGATGTCACCTTTTTTGTGTAAAAGAATCATAATGGAGTTGTTTCAAGCTTCAGGGGTGGTTGCATTATGTAGACATAAGTTGAATAATAGTGTTAATGTCTTGAACAGTTTGTCTCCTCCCATCTTTACGACTTCTATTACAACTCCATCTTCGCCAGCTGATTTGTTATTTTTCATTTGTTTTAAGCTATTTTTGATTTCTTCTATGGGTATGCCTGGCAACTCTCCTGTCTCGAACCTGTCTTTTGTTTTCCGTTCATGTGTTTGCTTTTATATAATTCTCTGTAAAACTTCTCTGCTATAGTTAAAAGCTTCTATCTAATTGTAGTTAGGCTGTTCTCATTCTTAAGTTTGAAGATTTCACGTTTTCCATTTGTTAGTTTATTCTTCAAGACTCTTCTTATTTCATTTAATTGTGTCTCTAATGATGTTTGTGTTGTATTTTCTAACATCTTTTCTAATTTTCTGTGGTTATTGTTCTATTCAATAGTTTGAGCTCGTTTGAATATACGCTTCTATTATTGGTTCTTAGTTGTTTTCTTTTTTCTATAAGGTCTTTAGTGTTTTGACTAAGTTTATTGTTTTCATGGTATCGTTTTGGACAGTGAATTTTTTATGCTTCTTTAATTGCTTTGGTTATGTTCGTTTCGATATCTGGTTTCTCTGCACTCGATCTCTCCAGAGCCGCCCGGACAGTATTCTCGTAGGCTTTAGGGTTAGCCGGAGTGTACCATTTAGTTTGGCTTGGTTTAATTGATTAGTCGCACTCTTTCTTTTTTCAGATTTATTTTGAGATTAGCTTTGACTAGTCTATGGTCGCTCCTAGTAAAGAAGGAATTCAGCACAGTGACTTAAAAAGTACTGATTAGAAAATTTTAAAAACTCTGGAATATTTTCCACAGTGTGTAGACTGAACGAAAATTATTATTATTTAGTAATATATGTGGTACATAAAGAAAACAAACATTTCAAGTTAAGATCGAAAACAAACTTCGTTGAAAACTCATTTGGGGCGTGTTTTGTGAAGTCACTGATCATTTTATACCTTTGTAACAAAAATCAACGTACAGAACACTAATTGCGCAAGTCTAACTTGCACTTGACCGGTTATTTATATTTATAATTGTTCCTAAAAAAAAATTTCAGCAAATGAATATTGCACTCGACGGGTATTACTTATAACTAAGGGGGGGGGGGGGGGGGGGGGGGGGTGGGGGGGGGGGGGGGGGGTATGGGGGGGGGGGATCACAAAATGAAAAAACTAGTTCAAAGCAGATTTATATATGAACAGATGAAGTTGATATAAAATTACAAATAAGCAATTTAACAGGTTTAAATGTTTATTAATATTTAGTCTGCTGGAATTGGCGAAATTTTGTTAGCCATTGTCGTCAAATTTTAAATGCAAGAACCTGTCAAATGTCAAAATTAAATAATTAAGCTGCCATGACAGAGTTGGATTACATGTTAACATTTACGTAAATCAATTTATTCTTCTTACTACTAATGGTCTTAGACTAAAGAGCAAAATTTTCAACAATTAGAATCAATTATAAAATTAATAAAGATTTAAGTTGTTTAAAATTTACCATGTACAACCTAACAGTCAATACCATGGCCTATTTCAATGCC
Source organism: Pachyrhynchus sulphureomaculatus (assembly GCA_019049505.1). Lineage (NCBI taxonomy): Eukaryota > Metazoa > Arthropoda > Insecta > Coleoptera > Curculionidae > Pachyrhynchus > Pachyrhynchus sulphureomaculatus. The sequence goes on along the minus strand of CM032449.1, from coordinate 131,256,263 downwards.
TTACAGTTTTGCTGATGATTCTATAGTAATTATTTATTACGTACTACTTCATAATAAATAAATTTTTGGAATCTATAAAAACTTATTTAACTTTTAACTTTTAAAATTGTTTTGAATGTTAAATTGTCATTGTCATTAATATGGATAACATTCTATATTCTAAAGATCAAAGACGTTTTAACACATTTTAATAAAATCAATGACTCAACGAATGAATGCAATATCTGTTCCACAAAAATTATAAACTACTGTAGTTCTTACAGAAATGGTAAATAGTCATTACATGTGAAACAGTTGGGTCTACTAGAGGTTACTAATTCGGAGATTTTATAATTCCACACTATTAATTTTCCACATAAAGATCAATATAAATACACACATTCTGTAACAGTAGAGGCCAAAGTCAGTGATAGACTTCGTAATCACTAACATAGCAATCATGCCAACGCAGAATACTGATGGAACAGCCTCTTAAAGTCCGAAGACCACCTACATACATTGAAAAAGAATCATTGTCATCGGGAAGCAGAAAAAACTATACAAGAGCAGATTGTCTAGCAGACTGGGGGATAATAACACGAACGATTTAGCATTTTGGCCGGTATGGAGGCTTACATCCCTTTTTCGGAGAAATGCTCTTCCAACGGCAAGCCTTGGTTTGGCCGAAAAATGCAAAGAAGCTATTGCTTCTAAACATTTTGTCTACCGACAATGGCGTGAAAATCCTTTATTCGTGCCAGGAACAGATGCGAAGAAATTATCGACGAAACCAAGAAGGCACACAAACCAACGGATTAGAAAAAAAACTTCTTGCTCGTCCCAACAATTCCACATCCTTTTGGTCAGTCGCTAAGGGCAGTTAGTCAAAATTTCACCAAATCCACCATACCACAACTAACACGGCCAGATAATTCTATTGCAACGACACCTGTTGAGAAAGCGAACTTGTTGGCTGAACTCTTTGCTTCACATTCTACTGTCGATTTCCGAGGAAAAAGACCACCTACTATTCCCATAGTGCAGTCAAGGATGCCCGATATTGTCTTCAGACAGCGTATCATAAAAACGTATTTTAATGAAGCTAGACACCAAAAAAGCTTCTGGCGCTGACGGAATATCCGCCATAGTTCTCAAAAACTGTGCGAGGGAACTAACACCAGTTTTCTGTAGACTTTTCAACATATCCTACAGAAAGGGAATATTTCCTTCCTGATGGAAATGTGCCACAGTTCAGCCGATACCTAAAAAAAGCAAGACTGGCGGCCTTGATTCGCTGGAACATCGAAGAACGGGTGGCGACTTGAGCCTATTGTACAAGTATTTTCATGGAGAGTAGTCGAGGAATGTGGCCCGCTTAATTCCTCCCAGAGCGATGCATGTTAGAAGTACACGTCGCGCTAATACTTCACATCCGTATGAGGTTCAGCTTGTTACTCCTCGTACAACTCTTTTCAAGCAGTCTTTTATATGGAGAACATCATCTCTTTGGAATAATTTGCCCAGGACTGTGTTTCCCACCGAGTACAATTTACAGCGATTCAAGAACAACGTGAATTGCTTTCTCCGCACACGTGTCGCTTCTGTAGCGCCTTAGGGGACTTCCCTGCAGCACGTGTGCTAGACCCATAAAAAAAAAATGAATATGGAGTCGAGAGATGCTGGAACGAAATCAAGGACTGTATCCAAAAAGCTGGTGAAGAATCTCTTGGAAAAAGAAAAACGAAAATGCAATAAGAAACAATAACTCGTGGTTCTGCCAAGAATTAAAACACTTGCAGAAATAAAGAGGAAAAGTTATTTGATATATAAAAGCTCCGGAACACCGAAACAACGTATCACTTACATAGAAACCAGAAGTAGAGTTAACGCAAAAATAAAAGCAATCAAAAGGGAGCGAGAATTGGATTTGGTTTACAAGCTACATGAAACATAATATGCACGGTACACAATGCAAGGTATGGAGAATGTCGAAAAATAGAAAAAGCCAGTAAATGAATACGTGCAAATCAGAGGAATCTTCGCTGAGATATGGGAAACATACTTCAGAGAACTTTACGATACCGAAGAAACCAACGATATGGACGTTTATGCGAGCTTCGAGGAAACAGAAGTAATAACAAGAATGAAGAAATTAAAAGAACAGAAGGGCACCTGGAATGGACGGAATACCGCACAAATTTCTCAAATATGATGGCCAACAACTTTGTTAAGAACGTTACAACTCTGTTGAATGAAATACTAGATACAACTGAGGTCTCGAATGACTGGCATACCAGTACCACAATTCCGATCTTCAGGGACAAAAAATGTGTCCAGAAAACTACAGAGGAGTAACTCTTCAATAAAATTGTTCACACTGGACAGATTAGTCCGTCTGTCAATGGAGAGCTTTATGATGATCTCAATGTAATTTCGAAGAATTTTTGTTTTAAAATATATTGTTATGAGATTGCTTATAAGATACTTAAAACCTTGTAATCGTATTTTATGGTGTAAACATTAAGCCGACCAGAAAAATTTTAAGTATTTTCTAGTTAAAATAAATACTATTATTGATAATAAGTTATTTTATGCATTTTTAGAACTATTTACCTGACTTGATGCAATCTTCAAAAAAACTACAAGTACGTTATCAGCACAAATAGACCGATTGAGACAATATCTGCACGATATTTTGCTATAAACTGGGTTTGCAATTACAAAATAATATGTATTTTGCGTTTAGGCATCCTTGTGATTTTTAAAAATCTTCAAGATATGCTTGTTTGTCTCATTGCATCAAGGATCGGGCTAATCAAACAGTAAACAATTCGAAGGATGTTTTAGATGTGACAAGTACTATAGTTTCTACGATAGTTAGTGTGTATCAGTCCTACACTGCTTGAAAATGAAAATTTACACATCGCAATAATGGATTTTTATAAAAATAAAAAGTACTTATATATTTATAACAAAGAAAAATATGTATAATAAAATAACTACACTGTATTTTGATTTTTAAAACTCTTGTTCAGCTACTGACAAAAAAAAACTCAAACGTGGTTGCAGTCGAAGTTTTTTTTTTCGGAACCTTCGTCGCCTTTCATCGATGTTGGCCGACTTTAAATCGCGTAAACTACTTTAAAATTTTAGTATGACCTAGGGCTTCGTCCCCAGATACTTTTCGAATCATTTTATACATTTCTGTATACATATGTATATATGTATATATACTAGCCGGGCCCGCGGCTCCGCTCGCGTGGACTTGAGTCACTACTATCGTCACTGCTTATTCCTTATGTTACCCATCGTAATAAAATATCTCCCATTATTTCCCCTTATCTCCCAATATTTCTCCTTATCTCCCATTCATCTCTACATAATTTCCATTATCTAGGCTTATCTCTGCTCATCTCCCATTATTTCTCCTTATCTCCCATTATCTCATCTTATTTCCCATTATCTAGGCTTATCTCGACTTATCTCGCAATATTTCTCCTTATCTCCCATTATTTCTCCTTATCTCCCATTATCTCACCATAACTCCCATTATTTCTCTCTATCTCCCATTATCTATACTTATCTCCCATAACTCACCTTATCTGCCATTATCGAGGCTTATATCGAATTATATAGAACATATGTATAAATTTATACAAACACGTAAATCGGATAAGTGGTTCTCGAGTGATAAGCGCACTAACCGACAGACAGACAGGCAGAGAGACTTTGCATTTTATATATATTATATTCTTTGCTACATGATATTGTTCCATATTTAA